>CM073733.1:103839236-104478243 GCA_037113605.1 Calophaca sinica | reverse complement strand
TATTCAAACGGCCAGGGTGGCTATTTAAAAAGAAGAAAAAGGCGCTGGCGTGGTTAGCCTGGAGATCAAGGTTTGTCCGAAGCATTATCGGGTGCGTGGCCCGTTAAATCGATCTATTGAAGATAAACTAGTCATTCGAGAGTCATTATGTGTTAGCATTAAATGCGGTTAACGTAGTGCGATTAATCGATCGACAACCCGAAGATTTGATCTTATCCGATACATCAATTTAGCATTTACAAGCCGAAATGATGTAGGGCGGCAATTGTTCTAAAAAAATATTAAAGTGCAAACCCGATTAGGGCATTATCCTGATGCAATGTCTAGCGCGTACTGGTCATATTACAGGTGATGGTGAAATCCTATTGGTGATGCGAGGCTGAGAGTTGATGGAGACTTAAGGAACACTATGCGGTTAGCCTCATAGCTAAAAATCTAGCGATGGAAGCTTAAGCGGGCATCTGAGATATTACAAAGCTATCCGGTTTAGTTGAAGGCTAACCCAGTAACAAGGAAAGCGGTAGAGCTTGACCAGTAGCTTGAAGATAGACATCCTTTGGACTTTGGTGTTACTTGTTAGCCAAAGGTTTAAAATCAACTCTTGAAGGCCCTCAACCACGGTCGCATTAAACGTGGGCAATTGATGTTTTCAGCCGCAGGCGTGGGTAGTTTACCCTCACTAAGCGGATCAACCATGGCGAGTTGAGGACGCTTACGACCACTTACTTGTCAACTACTAGCGTGAGTGGAGAGCGTCTAGTGGTCCAATAAAGGGCGATTACATTTTGTTTTTCTCTTTTGTATATATATGCCTTTGTTGAGAAAGTGTAAAGATCACGCACCAAATCAAATCAAACATATTTTTCTCTCAAATTTACATTTCATTTAGCCGATTTATGTCTCTTAGCTTTTAGCTTAGCGAGATTTACCAATCTCAACGCTCGAGTAGTTGGGAACCCATAACTAAGAATTAGAGTTTCGCTTCTCGTGTCATCGCTTTGAAGGAATCAATTTGGCAACCTAATATTAGCCGATCCATCCGGTTGATTTGTTCACGCAAACACTATAAAAAAAAGTCTAGTTTTTTTTTTGACTGGTGCGTAGTCTAGTTAAGATTGATGAAGAATAAAAAATAAAAAATGCAAAAAGAATGATAACGCCGTTATTCGTTTTGTTATTTAGAGCTTTTTTTTCCCTTTTGTAAATCCAAAGCCTAAAGATATACTTTGAAACGAAAGTAAAAGAAAAGTAGAATGTAACCAATAAAAAAGTAGAAATAAAATATTGCCACCTATTTAGAGAGTTTCATTAAATGTGAAGAGTGACTTAAAAGAGAAAAATAATAAATTAGAAAAACCAAATTTACATCAATACTCATTCATTTAATTAGCTTTCTAAAAGAAAGTATTAGGATTTTAGCCAAAGTAAACAACTGGTACATTGCTAACATACTCTTTCTAAAAAGTAAGTGGGAGTATATATATACTCTTTCTAAAAAATAATTGGGAGTATATATATATATATATATATATATATGAACGTGAACACAAGAAAGGGGGTTGAATTGTGTTAAAAAACTTTTCGCAAACTTTACGTAAAAAACACTTCAACAAGGATTTTTCAAAACTGTTTGTATATCGGATGCAGAGGAATAAACCTGATGCGAAAATGAAATAGCTTATGAAAACTTGTTTTACTCAAGCAAGGTAAAGATAAATGTAAAGCAAGAAGGAAGAGACGCAGTAGAGATTTATACTAGTTCACCACCAACTGGTAGCTACGTCTAGTCCCTTCGTTTCAAGGATTTTTCACTATAATCAACTGACATAATTTTCCTCAAGAGTATTCTCTCATCACAAACTTGACAATACTCTCAACTTCTCAAAACGACTAAGTGCAGTCGAGCCTTTGAGGAACAAAGCCTTCACTAGGCCAAATACAGTTTACAAAAGAGATTATACTTTCGAATACAATCAAAATATCTCTCACAGAGAGAGGATGAAAAGATTAAGCTCAAAATGGTAATAGCTTTCTCAAAGAAAGTATAAGACTGAGGATTCGGCTTCTTTGTAGACCCGTAAACTTGGCACAAAACTTAATTGCTCACTTGAGTAATATTGCTTTTAGAATGAAGTTTCTTCACGGTTTTCCAACTTGTCTTCAATGAATACCTTGGGGTATTTATAGAAGTCTTCAAGGGTATTACTGTTGCAGTAAAAAAAATATCTCCTTTCCATTGAGTGAGGTAATTTGAAATGTAGTCCTTTTCTTTCTTTCCAGAGAATATCAGAATAGTACACATTACCGTTTTTCAATGTCAGAATTTGCAATTGCCTTATACGATTTTTGTCTTATGCTAAAGGTGTCACCTTTGCTTCCTTGTACATCAAAATGAGCACATAAAATCAAATTCAACCCGCTCCACAACAATCGAGGCTAAGAGCGTAAACGTGATCATCACGTGCTTCATTAAAGAGATCAGACGCTCACCGTGAAATGAGGGCGGACGCCGCAAGACAATGAGCATTCCACGTGTCAAAGAGAGTAACACTACTAGATGCTTCGGCTGCTAGCAATCTGTTTGGAGTGAGTTAGGATCTTCGACACTAGTGGATTGTATTCAATTCTTTGTAAATTTCTTCTTCTTCCTTGAGTGTTTCGCATATATATATGAAGTTTTGATACATGTACACTCAAAGATATGTTAGAAGATAAATTGTTCTTCTTGAAAATACTTTGTTATCATCAAAATTAATGAGGATCTAAACTTCTCAATCATTTAAGTTCCAACAATCTCCCCTTTTGATGATGACAAATATCCAATGTTGATGAACAATTTAATTTCAAAATAATATCAAGGTCTCCCCTCAATTTAACAATTTAGATATATAAGAACAATTAACGTATTAAAGCGATTGTTGATAAACAAATTCATTTAAGTGATCTCAAAAATACGTAGACGATCGAGAGCATATATTTAACAAAGTGAGATCGGATGCTGATTTTCATTTTATCAAAAAGATTTTCATTGTACCAATTTTATTGATCATTATTAGATTACTGGATCAATGAATATCAACGCATTAATAGATATTAGAGTAATGAATAACCACACAAATGCTATGTATGAAATGATATGCATGATACTTCTGTTTTAGTGTATCCATCGGAGTTTGAACATCGAACGGTGAATTTGTCAATCAGACTTTCACGTGTTCATCCGGACGGTGAATTTGTCAATCAGACTTTCACGTGTTCATCAAACTTTTCTTTTACTCCCCCTTTTGTCATCAGACAAAAAGAGTGTAAAGCACATCATAGTCAAAATACGGCTTAGAAAAATTTGAATATATATAAGCGTGATAATCAGATATAGGTCAATATAAAAGCAGATAGTTAGAGCAAAAACAATGAATATATATATAAGAGTATCAAAAAAAAATATTTTATATCACACAAAAAAAAATATTTTAAGGGTTTGGTGGAGGTGGTGGAGGGATGTTGAGACGTTCATATAATAACTTCAGTGCATTCTCCAACCGAGTAACTTTCGAGTTAGTGGCCTTCATTTCTTCAAACTCGCTTTAGGAATGGTGACCATTTCAATCATGCCGAGTAGTAAGTAGAAGGTCCAGGCTTCTCGATTCTCGTGCGAGTTTCATCTTACGATGCTCTGCTAGCACCAGTTGGATAGCTTAGATCTCAAGTCCTTCTTTTTTTGAGCTCTTAGAAAGAATGCATCATTTGGTATAAACCATTTGATGAGACTTCCAAGTTTCCTCTGCTCAGATTCTGCCTGAATTTTCCTTCTTTTCTCCACCTCTTACGGATCTGACAAATCCATGAAGATATTTTCTCTATGCAGAAGCACGTCAGCAGTGAAAGCATCAAACTTGTTTCCAGCATCTTCTCCCCATATTCTTCTGATGAAGGCCCTCAATGCTTCAAAAACGAAAGAGAGTCCTTCATTTTCTGCCAGGTATATTCTTCGCAAATTTTTCCTGACATCTTCTGTAAGCACTAGGGGGACGAGGCATGGTAACAAGGCTTTGTCTTTCCAAGACTCAGACCATTGACTCCAAGAAAATCCAATGTCGAAGTGCTTGGTCACAGCAGCCCATTGGACATATATCTTCATGCAGTCAAGAGGCCTGATTACTGAACACCTAAACGTATCATCAAAGTAGGTAGTTCCCAGATTGGTGCCAGTAACTCTGCTGATAGTGCCAACCGTTGGAATTGTGGCTTTCTCGGCATTACAGCAGTTTGAGGAGCCAGTTCTCCATTCATCTTCCTTCAGAGAACTAAGGTAAAACCTTCTGGCATGATCCTCAGTGATCTTGGCAATCGGAAGCTTAGAGAATTCTTTAAGATTATACTTCTTGGGAGCCTTCTCATACTCTATGAGCCCGATCTTGCTGAATGGCAGCTTGCCAGGAGCAGGTTCTTTCCTTTTCCCAGGGATAGACCAAGATAGCCACATTTGTCTATCTGGCACAATCTTTACGGATACAGAAGAAGGATCCCTGAACTGTCTGATAACTTCCATTTTCTCCATCTCAAGACAGTGTGCCATGAAGGCAGCTTCTTCATCTGTGATCCACCTTCCACACTCCTCCAGTGTGAGAGGTTCAGTTTGAGGTAAGGATTTAGGAAGGTCAACAGAGAAAGGAATTGCTCTGCTACCGGGTTCTGGTCTCAATCTTCCTTTGAATGACATCTGAAAATGGTCTTCTCCATCCTTGAAGGTAGCATTCATTGGAGAGGCAATCTCGGTCGGCAACTCGGATGTGAAGGTTTTTAAATGTCATGTAGAGGCATGATTGTAGATGTTGTGATATGACTCATACTTAACAAACCGAGGTTTGTTATTGCACGAGACATTTTTCCTTCCACCAAAGTCTCTAGGTTTATGGGTAATGGTGAGTGAACTGGGAGTGGTTTTGGTGATTGTATAGGTTTTAGGTGTGTAGGGTTTGAAGGGATTAATGGGAGGTACTTTGAATAATAGGTTAAAGGGGTGAGGGTGAAGTTTGGAAATGTATGTGGTAAGTGAGGTATTTGAGGAAATTTGTGGTAGGTCAAGGTTGAGTGTATTGGATGGTGTTTGGGTAGGTTTTGAGGGTAGAGGTTTGTCGGAGGCTCATTCTGGTTTTCTTGGTTTGTGTTTGAGTTTGTGGTTGTGAAACAGACAATGGGGGTGCAAGAATAATATCATGAGAATCAAAGACAGATACTGACTCATCAGCAGTAAAGTCGAGTACCTTTGGGTTAAGCTTAGAAGATTTAACCAGCCTTCTTTTTGTTCCTCTAGGGGCAACAACGGCAGGAGGAGGAGGACGGACTTGCTTCCCTTGACCGGACGCTGAAGCATCCTTTTCAGCTGTTGGCTTATTCTTTTTCTCCAAGACCTTTCTGATAGGAATTTTATCCTCATCTTCTGGTTCCTCAACAGTAGGTGCAGGAGCCACCTTCTGTTTCATTCTTCTCGTCTCCCTTAAAGGAGATTCAGCAGGTCTCTTCACACTAGCCATTGAGCTTCTGGTGGTTTTCTTTTCAGCTTCTCCTTCCTGTTGCTCTAATTTCAGCTTCTTGATCATAGAGCCAGTTATCTACTGTATTCTGACTAGACTGTTGACTCCAAAAACTTCAGGACGAACAACAGCGCCAACTCCAAAGTATTTTTCTTTTCCTTCTGTGTTGGTAGAGTCAGCCAGCTTTCTCACAACACCATCTTTAATCATCATTATGGAGAGAAGAACTCCATAAGGGATAACCTTGATGATATTCTTTTTATCGACACTCTTCCTTGAGAAGACAAGAGCATTTATAAGATTATTGATAATCAACCTTGGCAGATTGATTTTCTTCCCATCCATGTAGTTTCTCATAATGAACTTCGCTCAGTAGTTCACTATGTCGCTGAGCAAATTTCCTTGAATCACGCTCTTAGCGATGATTTTGTACAGTACTCTGTAGTGGCTTTTCAAGTCTTTGGCAGTGGGAGTTATGTTCTTCTTTTTCTTCAACTCACGATAGTTTTCAAATAGGGCTTCGTTGACGTTTTCCAGTCCTTTGTAAGCGTCAACCCAGTTAGCATGGTAACTGATTCCTTCACAAGGGCACTTGATGGTCTAAGCGATAGAGTTGATGGTGAAGCGTAACTTGAAGCCTCTGATGTGTCCTTCTATAATTTCTCCCGGAAGTAGGTAAGTGTTCCCCCAGAACTCCTTTATAGCATAGCTCAGTACATCGACTGGTTCCCAGATAAAGTAATTTTTCCAGCCTAGTTTCTCCAAACCTTCTTCAAAATCGAAACCATATAACTTGAAGTTCTCAAAATCAATTCTGTTCTCATTCATGAGTTTTGCTTCTGAGAAGACATCGAAGGCAGCAGTGTATTGTCCAACCTTTCTATCAGCCATGGTAGCAGTTGCAGAGAGGGTAATGGAGGTTTTAGGGTTTGAAATCACTCAGAGAGAGAGAGAGAGAGAACAGTTTTGCAAGTAGATGCAGAGTGAAGTGATGGAGCGAAAAATGTGGAGTAGTGGGAAAGTTGATAGAAAATGGCACAGTCCTTTTTCAAAAAAATAAACCGTATTTCCACACAAAAATTAAATCAAAAAGAAAATAAAATGAAGATTCGCTTTTCATTAAATGAAGACGCCAAAAGAAAAGTAAGATCAAGTAAAAAGATTTTATCGAAAGACATAAATAATTATGACTCGAGATGTGATGAGACGTTTAAGTCCTTTACACGTGTGACACGTGTGTGTGCGCGCTCGGACGGACGCAACCGATTCACCAGACGTTGAGTTATGATGCACATGACAAATAAGATGCTTATACGTATACATGCTTATGTCATATCAGATGCTGAGATGATGCATATCATCTGATACAGAGATTAATCATTCTTCTATAAGATGAAAATTTAAATTTCTTCTTATAAAATTGAATCTATCTTCAGGACAGGGTTTTGTAAATATGTCAGCCCACTGATGATCAGTGTCTACAAATTTTATTTCGAGAATACCCTTCTGAACATAGTCTCTTATAAAATGATGCTTAATCTCAATGTGCTTGGCTCGTGAATGCAATATGGGATTTTTAGTAAGACAGATTGCAGAAGTATTATCACAAAAGATAGGAATGTTACTCTCTTTTATCAGATAGTCTTCAAGTTGATATTTCATCCACAGAAGTTGAGAGCTGCAACTTGCTGCTGAAATATATTCAGCTTCTGCTGTTGAGAGTGCAATCGTACTTTGCCTTTTGCTTGACCAAGACACAAGATTTGCTCCAAGGAATTGGCAACCTCCACTTGTGCTTTTTCTTTCAATTCGGTCTCCAGTAAAGTCAGCATCACAGAAACCTACTAACATGTAATCTTTTGATTTCTTATAAAGCAAACCAAGATTAGTAGATCCTTGCAAATATCTAAAAATTCTTTTAACAGCACTCAAGTGTGATTCTCTAGGATCTGATTGAAATCTAGCACACAGACAGACGCTGAACATAATATCGAGTCTTGAAGGCTGTGAGATAAAGTAGAGATCCAATCATCCCTCTGTACATCTTCTGATCTACCTTTTTACCAGTTTCATCTTTACCAAGAATGCATGTGGAATGCATAGGAGTACACATAGGTTTGCAATCCACCATTTTGAATTTCTTTAGCAATTCCTTGATATATTTGCTTTGATGTATATAGATATCATCATTGCATTGTTTGATTTGAATTCCAAGGAAGAACTTCAGTTCACCCATCATGCTCATCTCGAATTCAGCCTGCATTAGCTTAGAAAATTCTTTGCAAAGGCTTTCATTAGTAGCTCCAAAAATAATGCCATCAACATATATTTGAACAATTATAAAGTGATTGTTTGATGTTTTTCTAAAAAGAGTAGTGTCTACTAGACCTCTGGTAAAGCCATTTTTCATCAAAAATGTACTCAGTCTTTCATACCAAGCTCTAGGAGCTTGCTTAAGACCATCTGAGGCCTTTTTAAGCTTGAAGACATGTTCTGGAAATACAATGTCTTCGAATCCAGGAGGTTGTTTTAAAAAGACTTCATCAGTTATAAAACCATTCAAGAAAGCACTTTTCACATCCATTTGATAAAGAATTATATCATGATGTGCAGCAAATGAAAGCAAAATGCTATAGCTTCTAACCTTGCAACAGGTGCAAATGTTTCAGTAAAATCAATACCTTCTTCCTGTGAGTAACCTTGAGCAACCAATCTTGCCTTGTTTCTCACAACCTTTCCATCTTCATCAAGCTTGTTTCTAAATACCCATTTAGTACCAATAGCTTGCTTATCTTTTGGTAGAGTAACTAGCATCCATACATCATTTCTTTGGAACTGATTCAACTCTTCTTGCATGGCCAGATTCCAACCTTCATCTTCCAATGCTTGATCAATCGTTTTAGGTTCCATTTCTGAGAGTAGTGCCATATCTGCATGCTCTTTAAAAGATGATCTGGTTCTTACTCTATCTCCAGGTTTTCCTAAGATTAGATCTTTAGGATGATTGGCTTTGTACTTCCAGCTCTTTCTGAATTCAGCTTCTGAAGATTCTTGTGTCTGGTCACCACCGGACGATGAAGATGTAGGTTCATTATTTGTAGTATTACCTATATTTAATTCTGAAAATAATTCATCTAGCTATGACATGGTTGTGTCAGGCTTCTTGTCATCAAATTTGACATGAATGTATTCTTCCACTGTCATAGTTTCTTTATTGTATATTCTAAAAGCTTTAGATCTTTCAGAATATCCCAAAAAGATTCCTTTGTCAGCTTTTGAATCAAACTTACCAAGATGATCCTTAGTATTTAAAATATAACACGTACAACCAAATGAGTGAAAATATGATATGTTTGGTTTTCTTCCTTTCCATGATTCATATGGAGTCTTCTTCAAAATAGGTCTAATAGAAATTCTATTTTGAATGTAACAAGTTGTGTTCTTTGCTTACGCCAAAAAATGTTTTGCAATGTTAGCCTCATTGATCATGGTGCTGGCCATTTCTTGGAGGACCTATTCTTCCTTTCTACAACACCATTTTGTTGAGGTGTTCTAGGAGAGGAGAAATTGTGGGAGATGCCATTATCATCACAAAATTTTTGAAAGCTTTCATTTTCAAATTCTCCCCCATGATCACTTCTAATGCAGAAGAAATACAAATTCCTTTTTCATTTTGAACTGCTTTGCGAGAATCACAAGAAATACCTTGTATGACTCATCTTTGTGAGCAAGGAATCTAACCCATGTCCATCTAGTAAAATCATCAACAATGACTAACCCAAATTTCTTTCCATTTAAAGAGGTTGTCCTTGTCGGACCAAAAAGATCAAGATGCAAAAGCTCAAGTGGTCTAAAGGTTGAAACAACATTTTTTGAATGAAAAGAAGTTTTAACTTGTTTTCCTCTTTGACATGCCTCACAGAGAGCATCGGATTGATACTTAAGATTTGACAAGACAGTGCTTGTTTAATTTTGAGGTTAATCTCAAATTGGCATGACCCAATCTCTTGTGCCAAATCCATTGTTCTTCGTCAACAGACATGAGACACTTGACATCTTGTTTTGCAAGTTCAGAGAGATCAATTTTGTAAATATTTTGTTTCCTCTTTGCAGTAAAGAAAATAGAGCTGTCTTTCTTGCTTTTTACTAGACATCCAGTTTCTGTAAAGATGACTTCATAACCATTGTCACATAATTGACTTATGCTCAATAAGTTATGTTTAAGTCCTTCAATATATAGTACATTATCAATAGAGGGAAGAAAGCCTTTACCAATGCGACCAATTCCAACTATTTTACCTTTCTGGTTTCCTCCGAAACCAATGAATCCAGCTTCTTTAGGTCTTAGTTCTTGGAACGTATGCTTTTCTCCCGTCATGTGACACGAGCATCCACTGTCTAAGTACCAAGATAGGTGTGTTGACTTTGTTGCTAAGCATGTCTGCAATATAGATTATTTTATCTTTAGGTACCCATATCTTTTTGGGTCCTTTCTTGTTAGTTCTTGAAGGAAGCTTATCCTTCACAGTTTTAAAAACAGTACATGCACTTTTCAAAAGACCAGGTTTATTGCAGTAAGTACAATGCAAGTATTTACTATGATTATTGGATTTATCAGATGCTGAATCATTTTATAAAAGAGGTTCATCTGATATATAACAAAGACCATGAGTTATCGTTTTACTGACGCCCCAAATCATTGAAGCTTGCTTGCTTCGAGTTACACTCTCTGCAAGAAACTTTTGGAAATCAGTTGATTTGCATTTAGGATTGCTTGTAACTTTAGAGCTTTGAACGAGAGCTCTCGACTGGTTGCTTGTTAGCGGCTAGGCCATTTGGTTATCCATCAGATGCTTGATTTTGATTTTCAGACCGGTTCTCTTTATTGAGTACAGATTTTTCTTTGTTTAAAGCTTGAAAATCTTGTGATAATTTTGAAAATTTCTTTTTCAAATTTTTATACTCAACAGAGAGAGTGGCAGAGTCCTTAAGAAGATCATCGAATGCAAGTTGAAGTTCAGAGTAAGAATCATATACTATTACCTCTTCAACTTTTTCTTCTGAATCAAGGCCAGTGTCTGCCATGAGAGCGAGATTTGCTTCTACTTCATTATCTTCCTCAACTGAGGATAAGTCTAGATCTTCCCATGTAGCCATGAGACTCTTCTTCTTTTTCTTGAAAGAACTTCCCGTGGGCTTCTCCTTAAGATTAGGACATTCGGACTTGAAATGTCCAGGCTTTTTACATTCATAGCAAATGACTTGAGCTTTGTCCTTGTCCTTGCTTTCCTTCTTATCCTTAGTATCTTTCTTCTAAAACTACCTCCCGAAGTTTCTCTTATTCCACATTCTTTGTATCTTCCTGGATATAAACGCGAGCTCATCTTCTGATGTGTCAACATCTCCTTCTGAAGCTTCATCTTCTGATTCTTCTTCTTCAGCCTGAAGAGCTTTGGAAGAACTAGCTTTATGTTGAGCGACTTTCAAAGCAATAGACTTGCCTTTTTTGACAGGTTCTTCTTCGTTTAGCTCAAGTTCATGAGCTTTCAACGAACTCATAAGATCTTCAAGTCGTAGGACATTTAGATCTTTTGCTTCCTGAATAACAGTGACCTTGGGTCTCCACTGCTTAGTCAAGCTTCTTAAGATTTTTCTAACATGGTCAGGTGTAGTGTAACTTTTTCCAAGGGCCTGTAACCCATGAACAAGTGTTTGGAATCTTCCAAACATAGTTTCAATGCTTTCACCATCTTCCATTTTGAACAACTCGTATTGGTGAACCAACATGCTAGCTTTGGTTTCTCTTACTTGGCCATAGCCTTCGTAAGATAAAACGAGTGAGTCCCAGATTTCTTTGGCAGTATCAAATTTGCCACATTTATCATATTCTTTTTCTGTCATAGCACAGATAAGAATGAATCTAGCTTTTTGATTGATTTGATATCTCTTTTTCTGCTCATCATTCCAATCTTCTCTGGCTATAGCAACACCACGAGGATTAGTGGGAGGAATGTAACCACTTTGAACTATATCCCACAACTCAAGTTGTTGTGTCTCAAAGAAGGCTTTTTATCTTATCTCTCCAAGAATCAAATTTTTCTCCATCGAATAGAGGATGATGGTTCATATGACCACCTTCAGTAGACAAGTTCACAGTATAGGATCTTTTCTCTTAACACTGTTAAGTGCTCAACCAAGAGGCCGAGCTCTGGTACCAACTGAACGTGAACACATGAAGGGGGGTTGAATTGTGTTAAAAAACTTTTCGCAAACTTTACGTAAAAAACACTTCAACAAGGATTTTTCAAAACTGTTTGTATATCGGATGCAGAGAAATAAACCGGATGCAGAAAATGAAATAGCTTATGAAAACTTGTTTTACTCAGCAAGGTAAAGATAAATGTAAAGCAGTAAAGGAAGAGACGCAGAGATTTATACTAGTTCACCACCAACTAGTAGCTACGTCTAGTCCCTTCGTTCCTGAAGGATTTTTCACTATAATCAACTGATTACAATTTTTCTCAAGAGTATTCTACTGTCACAAACTTGACAATATTCTCAACTTCTCAAAACGACTCAGTGCAGTCGAGCCTTTGAGGAACAAAGTCTTCACTAGGCCAAATACAGTTTACAAAAGAGATTATACTTTCGAATACAATCAAAATATCTCTCATAGAGAGGATGAAAAGATTAAGCTCAAAACAGAATAGCTTTCTCAAAGAAAGTATAAGACGCTGAGTTCAATTCTTTGTAGACCAGAAACTTGGCACGAAACTTGATTGCTCACTTGAGTAATATTGCTTTTAGAATGAAGTTTCTTCACGGTTTTTCCAACTTGTCTTCAATGAATACCTTGGGGGTATTTATAGGAGTCTTCAAGGGTAAAAATATCTCCTTTCCATTGAGTGAGGTAATTTGAAATGTAGTCCTTTTCTTCCTTTCCAGAGAATATCAGAATAGTACACATTACCGTTTTCGTACTATCTGTAATTTGCCATTGCCTTGTACGATTTTTGTCTTATGCTAATGGTGTCACATTTGCTTCCTCGTACATCAAAATGAGCGCATAAAATCAAATTCGAATTCCGTTCCACAACAATCTGAGGCTAAGAGCAGACACGTGATCATCACGTGCTTCATTAAAGAGATCAGACGCTCGCTCAGAACAGAGGACGGACGCTCGCAGCAATTGAGTATTCCACGTGTCAAAGAGTAACACTACTAGACGCTTGCTATTAGCAATACGCTGGAGTGAGTTCGGATGCTGACACTAGTGGATTGTATTCAATTCTTTTGTAAATTTCTTCTTCTTCCTTGAGTGTTTCGTACATATATATGAAGTTTTGATACCTGTACACTCAAAGATATGTTAGAAGATAAATTGTTCTTCTTGAAAATACTTTGTTATCATCAAAATTAATGAGGGTCTAAACAATATATATATATATATATATATGAGGAGGGATCAAGTGACTCTAGGAGTAACTCTTGTTAGAGTTACTCCGCTTAATAACTCTCTATAGACATTAAATATGATCGATCGAACCGTCAAATTATAAGTTCTTATTGAGTAGATCATTTCTATAAAATTTTAAAAATATTTGATACTTCATCAAATAACTTTAATTCAATGTATAATATAATGTTCAAAATATAAGTAAAATATTAACCATACGATTACATAACTACGAATGTCCAACTTTTCTAAAATTTGGTATGCATGATCGTTAATATAATATGATGATATTCAACGGTTTGATTGATAAAATTTAATGTCTATAAAGAGTTATTAAGCGGAGTAACTCTTGTCAGAGTTACTCCTGGAGGAGGGATCAAATTACACCGGTATAATACTTGGAGTTGATACACAACGATCCCTCCTCTTTGCTAAACTAAGTTTTCCTTCTCATTTCCTATTCATCTCTCCCAACGATCATCTTTCAGCTGCAAGTAGTGACGGTTCTAAGACTCTGGGTCAGCAGGTCCATAAGATTTAAAAATCATATTCCCTTCGGTTTCGTATATAAGTAACAAAAAAAAATCCAAAATTGATGGTTCAAAATATAAGCAACTTTCAACTACTTTCACCCTATTAAATAATGTTATTCCAAAAGTACTCTTGAGTTAAATTTAGATTGACTTTTTCAATTGATATCATTAAGGGCAATTTAGGGAATACAATAATTTTTTGATTACTTTAAGACTATTAAATGAGAATAACTATTTTTCTCAAGGAGTGAGGTCTAGTAAAAAAAATGAAGTGTGAGGTAGTTTTTTTTTTTTTTGCTTATATACGAGATCGAAGGGAGTACCTCATTATAAATGTTAAAATCATAAATTAATTTGATGGTAATCATACCTCATTAATTTCAATGTGTTGTTGTTGTGAATTTAATACACAAAATTGTTGCTCATTTGAGGGTAATCTCCTTCAAATATTTTTCCATTAACAAGATTGTTAGGTTTGAATGCAAAATTTTAAATTGAAAGAGCTTAAAATAAAAATTATATCGGGGGATATGCGAAATTTTTTAAATTTCAGGGTGTGCAAGTGCACATTCTCACTTTCACGTGGGGCCGCCTATGGATGCAAGCTCTACCACTATAAGTCACTAAACTCCTAACTGCTCTACGTAAAATCCAACCAAATGGCTCTGCATTAAAACCAGTGAGGGAAGTCGCGGCCCTCACCTTTGCAACCACGTTGTCGCCGCTCCGCTCCATCCCAATTACTCCCCATTGCGCCATCCAGTATGGCAAAAAAAAAAAAAAATTCCCAATCGAAAACTCATTTTTCAAACAACTCCAAAAATTGGGGCCTACGGAAACATAGTTTCCATAGACAAAAACTTTGAAAAAAATATATATAGGGGTTGGGGGAGGGGGAGTGGTTGGTAGCGGTGGTGCGCAAGGAGGGGAGTCGTGGGGTGGGGTGGCGTGTAGGGGATGTGAGGGGGAGTGGGGACGGTGGTCGGTGGGGGAGGGTTAAGGGTCGGAGGGGAGGGGAAAGGAAGAGGGAGGGAGTGGGGTATAGAAATGATAAAATGGGGTGCTGGAACTGAGCCCACAGATATTAAAGAAAAGGGTGAGACATCTGGCACCCCCATTTTTGCCAATAGCACCCCCTATCCCCCAATATTTCCAAAATACCGCAACTCCTTTTGTTGTACAAATTTATTGTATATATTTTTGTTGTACAACTCCTTTTTGCATCCTTGTTTTTTCATGAATGGATGACAAAAATTCAATGGAGCCGCCACCTATGTTTATTAAGGAAAACAATAGGAAAAACCCTTTTTTGAAAAAAATAGAAGAAAAGTGGCCTTTGAACCAAATTTGAGGGTTCGAGAGATGATTACGCATAGGAAAGGTATTAGCACCCCTACGACGCCCATTTAAAATGGTACTCTTAATTGTTTGAGAAGAAAATGTTTTCCTTAAAAAGAATTGATTCCCTTACAAAAATTTATTTATTTTTATAATGTTCCTAATTATTAATCATTGATTACTAGCAAATTCTGGCAAATCAATTTTTAATAAAAGAAATACGACCTGACCATGACTCTACCAGTTCTCATTTTTTATTAAAAGGATATTTTTATCATTTTTTTTTGCATTATTCAAAATAGACCCCATAAAACTCTATTTACTTATTATTATTCTAAATAAAACGGAAATAGAAATAACTTTCAGAAACTTATTTATTTATTAAAAAATATATATACAACAAATTTGTACAACTCCTTTTGAGGGATAGGGTTGTCATGAGCCTGAATCATGGTGGGAAGGAGGTGGGGGGGTGGTGGGGTGGGGAATAATGGGAGGAGAGGGGATGGGAAGTGGTGGGGAGGAGAAGGGGTGGTGGGAAGGAAAGGTGAAGAAATTTGGGGATTTTAGGGAGTAGGGATATATGTGTTTTTTTACACTTAAGTGGGAGGTGGGAAAATGAAATGGGACAGGGTTAATAACATAGCCCAAGAATAAGGCTATGCAAGAGGTCCAACACAAGCTTCTAGCACAGGCTCAACGGCAGCCACCCAAATCCCATGATCTTCTCCCCCCAAGTAAGATGATACATAAGTTGGACAAAAATAAAAAGGAAAATAAAAAGGCGGTATGTGATAATATGTTTGTACAATTTTTACCCAAAAAGAAAAGGAAATTTACCCAAAAAACAATATATGTGTGTAAATATCAAGAGGAGGATGTTGCTTTATTAGGTGGCGTCTAGGGTACACTACTTTGTTTCCGATTCATCGGTACACTTGGGGTTTATGGCTATTGGATCAAAATTTTTGTAGATAGACGATTGTAGTTAAAAGGACAAAATTAGAAATGATGAAACCTTTACCCTCTTACTTTTTTGTTTTTCTGCTATTTACGTGACAATGAATCAGTGATACCCACTTTTCACTTTTTGTCTCGAAAATGTCAACGTTCCCCTTTTTTTTTTAATGTTAAGTCGTGTTTCCAATTCATGACGCCTACTTTTTATTATTTTTTTTTTAAAATTGGGTAAGTTGAGGTTCTAAACCACGACACCCATTATTTTAATTTTTTTTTTTTTGAAATTGGGATAAATCGTGATTTGTAATCATGATATCCCTTTTTTTTATTTTTTCTTGAAAATCATATTTTAAATAATCAAAAACGTATATTTATATTAACAAATCTTAATTTTAATAAAAAAATTATTTTATCCCAAAATATTAATTTTATCCAAAAAAACCCTAATTTTATCCCAAAAAATCATAATTTTAAATTTCAAATCCTAATTTTAACAAAACCTTTAACTTTGAGGAAAAAAATAAGATTTGACTCCTAAAACGAAATTTGGCTAAAATCACGAGAATCAAAGTTTTGTTAACAATGTTCATTTTTTACAAGTTGAGTATATTTTTTTCATATGAAAACGACCTTCTGAGCAAAACACATGGCTTTGACCTGCACATAGGGATGACAATAGTTACCCTCTGGATAGGGTACTATAGTACCCGTCCCCATATCCGCGTTTGAAAAAATTCCCCATACCTGAGCCCGTACCTGCGTTGGTAGCAATTTTAATACCCATATCTGTACTCTTTGGGTGCCTGAATACTCGCACCCGCACCAGTTACCTCCGCATTTTACTTATGAAAAAGTAATAAAATTAGGATCTTTCTTAAAATTATATATTTTAGGATAAAATTATGCTTTTTGTTAAAATTAGGGTTGTTTTGCATGAAATTAAGATTTTGAGATAAAATTATGTTTTTTTATTAAAATTAGGATTTTTTTAAATATAAATACATTTTTTCTTAAAATAAATTCGTTTTTAACAAAAAGCAAAAAGATAAAAGGGCGCCGTAATTCCAAATCACGGCTTACCCACAACATAAAATAAAAAACAAATATTGGGTGTCATGGTTTAGACCATCGACTTAGCCATTAAAAAAAAAATGTGTCGTGAATTGCAAACACGACTTAGCAATAAGATTAAAAAAATAGGAGAAATCGTGGACAACAACCACGGCTTACTCTAAATCCATAATTAATTTAAAAATTATCCCAAAAGCGTAATTTTTGAGTCAAACTACCCTTTTAGAGTAAAAAAGCCTGTAGCTGTGTCAGTTGATGCCCGAAGTCCCAGGGAAAAAGGTGGGGGCAAGTGAGAACTTGGAGGAAACGGGTGGAGAGAAATAAAAACTAGGTTTACTTATTTACCCCTAGTGTATCTATACACCACTAAACAAGTGGTACACGCTAGACGGAACCTGCTTTACTGATAAAGATCAGTGAGTATCTCCAAGTGATGGATCCAATTTCCAATTATGCATCACTAGATGCTTTTGCATGGACTGGGGGTGCCATTTTGAGGTGAAATGAGTCTGGCTTTCCCCGGGTAAGAGTTCTAGATTTCTTGTGTGTTAATGATTTGACATAGCTATGTATAAATCTATAAAGAGGCTAAGGGTGTGTTTGGACGAGGGATTTTAATGAGGTAATGTAATTTTTGAGGGTAATTCAAATGCCTCAAGTCAAATTAACATGTTTGGATAATAAATATAGAAAATTTTCAAACTAAAGGGATTTTAGGAGGTATTTCATTAAAGCTAAATTTAGGGAATTTGAAATACCACCTAAAAGTTAAGAATTTGAAATTCTTTCCTTACTTCCTCTTTTATTTTTATTTTGAAAATACTTTTTCCCAATTTTTTAAAAAAAATACTTTTTTTGAAATTTTTTTTCCTGAAATTATATTTTTTTTTTTAAATTTCAAAAATATTTTTTTTCCAAAATTTATTTTTTAACTTTTTTCTAAAAATGTTTTTTCAAAAATTTATTTTTTCCAAAAAATATTGTTTTCCGAATTTTTAAAAACAACTTTCTTTTTTTAAAAAAGTAAGAAAAATATTTTATTTGAAATAATTTTTTGATATAAAATTTTTTTTTGGGATTATTAGTTTTGTCAAAAATATATTTTTTCAAAAGTTTTTTTTGGAACAAATTTTTTTTCGAGATACATTTTTTTCATAAATTTTTTTTGGGAAAATATTTTTTCCCAAGATATATTTTCAAAAAAAATATATTTTTTCAACAAAAATAATATTTCTCGGCCAAATTTTTTTTGGAAAACAAAATTCCATAAAAATTGGGAAAATAATTTTGAAAGATATTTATAAAAAATATGAAATTTATACATTTCTTTTATTTAATTACTATAGTCAAACAAATAATTTTAAGAATGAAAAAATATAATTACTTTATCCAAACAAGAAATTATATAAATGATGAGAATTCAATTGAAGCAATTTAATACCTTAGAATTTTAAATTTCCTAGAATTTTGAATTACCTCATCCAAATGCACCCTAAAGGTCAAAACAAGCGTGTCGATGAGGTGACTGGATAACCTCTTTTTTTAGTACATGGTTTCTACCCTATGAAAGAAAAAAAAAGAATGGATTATGAATTTTTTTTTAATTTGGGACGTTTGGATTAGGTTGTTTACACAAAATTTCTTTCGCATTAGGGGGAGACATTTCCCCTTTGGAAGCCACCGCCCACCATACGTTAATATTATTAGTCAAAAAGCAATTTTAACGAATATCTTGTTGGATGATAATGAACCAAAGATTTGACCAACTCATTGCTCTTCGAATAGGCCCTAAACCAATAATTTTACTGATTAGCACGTGGATTTACTTAAGGTACGTGCACAACCAAAAAAATGGTGTATTGGTACGCACATGGCAGAATGTCCCTGCCACCGTCGTGCTCCAGTACCCCTCCCTTATTTCGAATAATCCCTTCCATGCTTTTGTGAAATTCACTTCGACTATCATGCTCCGGTTGACCGATGCCCCAATCGGCATCACAGTCGGGTGCTCTACCTCGAGACCGACTACCTGGAGTGCTTTGCCGCCTCGTCCCACCACCTCCGATTTCTGGCCATCTATGTACCGGGACATACTTTGTGTACCGTAAAGAGCCCATGGTTCTAGTTTAATGCTTTTATTAACTACCTATCTTTTCGTTAAGAACAGAAAATTAGTTTATCGCAACCTCCGACAATAATTCTCATAGAACCAAACTTTGTGTATCAACAAAGCATCAGAAGAAAGAAGAATAGTAATCAGAATTAAGAACATAAAATAAACAATTAACAATTGCGGATTAATTGCTTTATTCTACAAACCCATTTTCTCCATGACCCCTTAGGCCAAGAAACAACTCATAGTTCAAGTGACCCTTTGGCCATAAAGCACAAACAATTATCCTTAAGCATCAGCAACACATATTTACAATTTACACACTAACCAGTTTTCCACACTTGAATTAAGTACCTCTACATGGCAATAAAAACTTTCCATTTAACAGAAACTAATTGGTATGCACCTTCAGCTTTCTTCAGGCACCTACCAAATGATATATTCCACAGAGTTTATATATATATTCATGTTCATGCTGCAATTCGACGATGTGTGAGACACTGATGTGGAGATTGAACACCAGAAGAAACAATGATCTGGGTAGCAGGGTTGGAAGATGGTGAAGAAGCAGAGAATGAAACAGGGGTTTGAAACCGACCAGAGTCACCAGGAAGTCTCACGTATGAGTAAGAAGGTGAGTCACAAATCCATGATCCAATAGTACCTTCTTTCCCATTCTTGTATTGCGTTATAGCCTTGTAAACAAAAGGAATAAGACCCTCCATTTTTATCAAAAGGGTGAAAGGATTTTGGGTTTGGTGTGTGTGTGTGTGTTTGGATTGAATTGAATGTGAGAGGAGAATAAGTAATTTATTGAGTATATAAAAGGTTGGAGATGGATGATGACGTTATGGATCAGAGTCCTGCTCTTCACGCTAAGCCAAGAAATGTTCAACCCAAAACTCACGATGGCTATGAAAGATACGTACGAACTAACATTTATCTTAATTAATTCTTCAAAGCACACAAGGTTCTCATTTTTTAACTATGGTTGTGCTCGCAAATTTTAGGGTGTATTATCTTGACATATGGTTTACATGGACTAGTACTTGAAAAATAGTTTGAAAACCGTGACCAACGCCGTTTTATAAAAGTAAAAGCTCACGATTCTTCATATTCTCACGACGGAGACAGTGGCCTGATCGATATTGTTTTGACAAGAGAAAGGAGAATACGAGAGCCACAAAACTCAACTTATATTCATTTTTCTTTATTTTTTTGTTGAACCGACACCAATCAGGTCACCGTCTTAATCATGAAGGCAATGAGAGATGTGAACTTTTGCTTCCGAGAAACAACGTCGATCATCATCAAAGTTTAGAACGATTTCTCAAGTAACGATCCATGTAGATCCACATGTCAAGGTGATCCATCCTTAAACCAGCATGCTTTGCTGGTTTTGTTTGATGGATTTGGGCTTTTAGATCAACATTGGATGGTTCTCCCAAACAATTGACTGACCACTGATTTCTTCATACTTTGGTTTCCTATTTTTTTATTATTATTATTTTGGTATTACCTGGACACTATTCGTTGGCTTGGATGTTGTTTTGAAGTAATAAAGGTGTTTAATAAATTAATTAGTAATTGCTCGTTCAACGGCGGCCACTTGTAGCTGATTATGATGTTTGACATAAGATCTTATATTAATCATGTTTTGCATATTAAAAATATACGCAAAATGCTAACAAGTATTTTTAGGATATTTTTTAAAAAATCCATAATTCTTGCATTTAATATATGCGGCCAAATCTTAGTAGTGTTGTCAAAATTTGTCATGAAAATATGCGGCAAAATCTTAGTGGTAGTATTGTAGAAATATTAATGGCAACATTTAATTAATTTTAAAATGTTTATTAAGTTTTACTTAAGTTCTTATAATCTAATTTTTTTTAATTAGGTCCTTTTAATTTAAAAATTTATAATTTATAATTAAACCTTTAAATTTTAACGCTATTAACATTTTTTAGAATTATTAATTTTAAGGCTAAAAGAATCAGAACTACAACACCCAATGAGTCATAATCAAATTATTACTCTGAACTATTAATGTCCAGATATAAAGTTTACTCTCTCTTTCCCGATATATATGTCATAATTGGCTAAATTACACAGTTTAAGGAAAAAAATAAAAGAAAGAGAGTAATAATTTAACAAATTAACCTTATTAACCATTGGTGTATTAATTATTGTCATAAATGTAAATTGAAGTATTTGATGATACAATTGGTAGAAAGCATTTAATATTACATTAAAAATAAAAATAACATATTTTTGAATAATTTTTTTTGTAAATATGACATATATATTGGGATAGAGGGAGTAGTATCTAGATTGCAACAGAGTCAAATTCATTGAAAGTACTGTCGGGTTCTCACGAACGTTTGCCTACAATTTCCACAACTAGTTGGTCCCCTGACACTTACGAAGTTGGCCTAGCATTCATCGGCGATTGGTTTTGCAAGCATAGATTTATTGCATCCGCTCTTCAATTTGGTCAGTGATATTCTTAGACTTATGAGTCAAGTTGGGAGTTTATTCATTGATCATGTGTTGAGAGAGACGAACCAAGTGGCGGGCGGTCTCGCGAAGTTTGGCCTTTATCTTGATTCTTGTAGTAGATGTTTTGATTGTATGCCTAGCTTCCTTTCTTCGGCGGTTAAGGCTAATGTGCCGGGACTGCGTTCCCGCGGGATTTCTAGTATTTCATTTTGTTCTTGACTTCTTGGGGTTTAACCCCTTGAGCTCACCAAAAAAAAAAAAAATCCCTTCCCATCATGTGAAGTTGCATCCAGGCATTTTGTTCCGACCTACACTAATATTAAAAAATATATATTAAACTATATATATATATACACCTAAATTACATGTGGTCCTTATTATAAGAGAAATTTTCGAGTATTTTTTTTCCTAATTATAAAAAAAAAAATTGACTTATTTCAAAATGTATTAATTGCTAAAATACATTTTATATCTCTATTTTAATGAGATATGTATATTTACTAGAAGTACACATTTTTCCTATGCACAAATTATTAGGGGTATACTTGAAATGAGAGCTCAATTTTATAACATTAAATAGGTTTTCTTAATCTTTGTGATTTTTCTAATTTTTTCTTATATTAGGGACCAGAGATAGTCCTCCCTCCGTTACCTAGTACAATATAAGCAAAAATACAGAAACTCACGTTTATTAAGAAAGTTAGTTAACTGTAATTAATTTTCTCAATATCATAAAAAAGTATATTCCCTAAACTACCATTAATAATGATTACTTGTTGAAGTTGGAAATGTGTGGGAACTAAGCATTAAATAGGATGACATTAATTAAGGGCAATAATGGAAACTAAACATTAAATAGGATGATATAATTAATTTTTGCTTATATTAGGCAATAAAAGTTTTGCTTGTTTTTTGTTTATATTAGGTAATAGAGATAGTACATCCAAAATTATTCAACAATAATAGCATAATTCCTTCTCTCTGAAATATAAGCAAAAAAATATATATTATTCATGGTCTAAATTATAGACAAATGTTAACTACTTTTACTCTATTTAATGATGTTGATCCAAAAAATACCCTTAAATTTATTGAGATTATCTTTTCCAATAAAACATTTTACTTTAAAGCAAGGGTACTTTAGGAAATAAAATTATTTTTTTGATAACTTTAAGAATATTAAATGAGAATAATCAATTTTTTTAATAAGTGTGAAATCATTATGAAATGAACTGAAAATAGAGCAAGATATAACACATAGAAGAATAAAGATAAGGGAAAAATGGAGAAGAGAGAAGAAGAGAGTCTTTCTATTATGCTTTTCAAGGTGCAAGATTTATAATGTCACATGAGTCCTATCTATAGGACACAAATCTATCTAACTTACAAGCATATTAAGGCCTAGCATTAACATATGAAGTAAAGAGCAATAACAATGAGTGAAAGCCTTTTACTCATAGAAGTTATAAGAGCATCCTATGAAATAAGAAAATGCATAGGAAGATAGACATCATCCACAAAATATTCATAACACTCCCCCTTTGATGTCCATTGAGGATATGTCTCATTAAAATCATATTAGGAAAAAACCCAGTGGGAAAAAATCCTAGTGAAGGAAAAAGAGTACAATATCTTTTACATAGGAACTGCCTCGTTAAAAACCTTACCAGGAAAACCCAATGGGACAAAACCATAACGAAGGAAAAAAGAGTACAGTTTTGTCCCCCTGTTAGAAGCATCACTTGAATATGAATTCCAGCATTCTGATTTTCTTCCTCTGAAGCATTTGAAGCAATATACTTTGCTCTGCCACTTGTGATATATCCTCCTTTCAACTGAGCTTCGCAAGCAGTATTATCTTCATGACTTCTTTGAATTGTTATTATTTGAGGATGATATAAAGAAGTGATAACTATAGATTTCCTTCGTGATCATAATGATGTATTGATATCATCACATGTAAATAACAACATGTATGAGATCTGACTTCATCTGGATCAGAAAAATACCTTGCATCTGCATGGTTAGTTAGTTGAACATATATTCATATGAATGAAATAATTGTATCAATTGTGTTGTGAAAATATATAAAAATATATAATTAACTTTGTTTCAATGCCTTTTGGTTGGTGATGAACTAAATCTTACTAATAAGTATCACAAAAATATTATTGTATCAAGCCATATAGCATTTAACAATATGCGCGCATACTTTTATAGCACTAAGCTATGGTCTTCGGGACCAAGATATTTGTTATCTTCTTGACACACAACTCATGTACTCAATAGATATAATTTGTTACGAGTCATTTAAAAACTAGTTCTTTATAACTTGTTAGACAAAAATTCAAATTGTTCCATCTACAGGTCGAAACAAAACTTTGTCCTTCAAAAATATTTCATTTAAAGATATATCTTTATATCTTTAATCCTTCAGGGATTTTCCCGGTAGAGATCATTTTCGAGTTCGACCTTCAAATACGTTAGATGTAATTGAGGCCCTTCACGTGCTATCAATATAATTAAATATCGAAAAATACTTGCATCCACCACTGATAAATATATCTCTTTAAAATCATTGTCAATTATTTGTGAAAACCTTTGAGCAACAAGTCATGCTTTGTATCTCACAATTTCACCATTCTGATTTCGTTTTCGAACAAAAATCAATTGTATCCAACTGACTTCACATCTTCAGGTGTTCGGACTATAGGTCTACAAACTTTTCGCTTGCAAAGCAAATTTAATTCCGCTTCAGTAGCGTCTTTCCATTTTGGCCAATCATTGTTTTGTCTATAATCCTTAATAGACTTTGGTTCTTGATTCTCATTATCATTTATCACATTTAGCGCTATATTATATGCAAAAAATATCGTCAATGTTGACTTCATTTCGGTTCCATTGTATTCCATTCATAACATAATTTATTGAGATCTCTTCATTTTCACAAATTTCAGGTACCTGATTAGTCTCTTCTGGGACTAAAAAAATCAATTATGTCTGAGAACTCTTTTAGAGTTTCCATATCCTCACTTGGGAGCTATCTTGCTTTTTAGCTCCTTTTCTTGTTTGAGGATTTTTTTTATATACCTTTGGAACCGTCAGGTCTGCCACGCTTCATGCATGGTTGAGACTCACTTGCAATGTCAGATTGTCTAATAGGGATATCAATTTTGATTGGAGCATTAGCAACTGGTATATATGATTTAATCAACCTTTTCATCTCAGTGAATGCATTTGGTAATTGGTTTGCTAAGCATTGCAAATGAATTATCTTTTGAACTTCTGGTTCACATTGTTTTGTACGAGGATCAAGATGAGATTAACAATAATGCATTCCAACCAATCTATTTTTCCAGCTGCCTATTCTCTCCCCCTAATATTGGGAAAACTGACTCATCAAAATGAGAATCAAAAAATCAAACTATAAAAAAATTCCCCATTGTTGGTTCAAGATACTTTAGTATAGATGGGGATTCATATCCAAAAAATATTCCTAACCTTTTTGGAGGACACATCTTTGTGCGTTGTGGCGGAACGATTGGAACATACACTGCACATCCACAAATTCTTAGATGGGAAATACTAGGTTCTTGACCAAAAGCCAATTGTAAAGGGGAGGATTTGCGATAATTTGTTGGCTTGATGCGAATCAATGTTGCAACATGCAAGATTGTATGTCCCCAAGTAGAAATTGTAAATTTTCATATCATAAGTATTGGTGTTGCAACTATCTTGTCCATTTTATGTAGAAACATATGCTACAGAATGTTCGATATCAACCCCAATATACATACAATACTCATTAAAGACCTGAGATGAGAACTCATCAGCATTTCATAATTAGATAATATGTAAAATGAGTTCTTAGTCAAATTACTTGAGTAAGCAATCTCGCAAACGCCTGGTTGCAAGTTGACAATAAACAATCATGTGACCATTTAGTTGATGCATCAATTATAACCATAATATATCTAAATGGTCCACATATATCACCTTGTATACATTCTCAAAAAGTGAGAGATTCACTTCCCATTTTTGTTGGTGATGGTCGAATTTCAACTTCTATTGGGAACAAGTAGTACATGTGAGTTTATTGAATCGAAGAATCTCCTGGTTCTTCAATGGATTTCTGCATGAATTTTATTTTTCACATCCAAATTTCGCATCCTAATAGACCGGGATGACCCAACTGGTCATGTCAAACAACAAACTTATTATCATACGTAAACTTTTGGTTTAAATTTAATCAATAAATCAATCAATAAATAAATCAAGTTATTTAATCAATCAAATAAATCAAAGTAAATAAATAATTTTCTTTCATCAGTCAAATAATAAAACTTCCCTTCAAAATATTTAACAAAATACATATAATCTGTAAGTCTATGATCAAATAAATAATTTTCGTAAGCAAAATTTGAATACTAACTCATATTCAACAAAACCAAAAGATAGGTCATAATAATAAGATTATTGTAACTTCGAATAACTTTTCCAAAACTCAAATGCTTCTTTTATCAATAAGCATTTCATTTGCTAAAATAATTGTTCACTCTTTTCAAGTGCTATATTGAAATACTTCGAACGTGTTGTAAATAGAATAAAAGAGAAGAGAAGAAGAGGATTAAGAAGACAAAGGAAATAATAACACAAAAAGGTGTACTTCTTCAGGAAGTAACCATGCCACTAATTCTTCTCATTCATTCTTCATGAAATTTTATCACTCTTAATGTTTAATGAATATAGTCATCCATCATATGCAATACATGAATGTTTACACGACTCCCCCTTGGATGACTATATATCATCATGAAATGTTTGGATAGGGGAAATGTAACAACAACCTTTGTCGTACTCAAAATTATAATAATAAACATTCGCTTCCGGGAATGGAGTTCAATCCATTGGATGAACTTTGTACTTTTTCATCAATATCGCATTATTGAATTCAATCACAATAATGCATAAACTTAATTAGAAATTTTCTTGGAAATATTTTCCCATAAAAGACATTGAAGTCTTTTATTTCTCTAGTGCAGCGTACATGCATCTTAAATCACCATAAAAGACATTGAAGTATTTTATTCCTCTGTTGCAACGCACATGCACCACTTCAATTTCGATCATGTGAATATATTGAAGTATTTCATTCCTTTTAAGTTGCACTATAGACAGTGTGTTGATTGTAGTGGTTTTATTGCTTTTACTAATAAAGCCATTCTAATAAAAAAACATTGTCTAGAACTTCAATATCATAAAACATCCATAGTGCATTTCATTTTCCTAAAGCACTATTGCGTTGCTAACTTGAATAGTCATCATTTCTATTCAACCCTTTGATTCTCAAATCAATAGCTATGCACACTATAACAGTTATTCAATTCTACTGCAAATTCTATAAACCAATAATTTTTGTTTCACTAGTATTTACAAGTGGAGAAATTCTATTTGAAGAAAATATTACTTCGAAATATTTCTCCATTTTTGCCACTTCAGGAGCATATTTGAGAGACATAAGATTTTCTCTCACTTTCATTTGTTTCAAAATATATTAAGATCAAATAGATATTTTAAATTTTAATCACAATTCAAAGGCTTTGTTCTTCATGAACTATACCATAAATCTTCAAATAAGTTATTACCAAGAATAATCATTGGTTTTGTCCAACTACTCCTTCGGGGATTGTTAAATAATAATTTCTTCCAGAAATTATCACGAGTAACAAAACATTTCTATTCCTGACGCACTATTGCGTTGCTAACTTGAATAGTCATCATTTCTATTCAACCCTTTGATTCTCAAATCAATAGTTATGCACACTATAACAGTTATTCAATTCTACTGCAAATTCTATAAACCAATAATTTTCGTTTCACTAGTATTTACAAGTGGAGAAATTTTATTTGAAGAAAATATTACTTCGAAATATTTCTCCATTTTTGCCACTTCAGGAGCATATTTGAGAGACATAAGATTTTCTCTCACTTTCATTTGTTTCAAAATATATTAAGATCAAATAGATATTTTAAATTTTAATCACAATTCAAAGGCTTTGTTCTTCATGAACTATACCATAAATCTTCATATAAGTTATTACCAAGAATAATCATTGGTTTTGTCTAACTATTCCTTCGGGGATTGTTAAATAATAATTTCTTCCAGAAATTATCACGAGTAACAAAACAAATCAATTAAAGGTTTAGTTCTTCAGGAACTAACCATGCTACATCTTCTTATAAATCATTATTTTTTGCAATCCTACAGGGATGCTCGAATACTAATTTCTTCAAGAAATTATCAAGATTAGTAACATATTCAATAAAAGAATAAAATGATAATTGTGTTGGTTAAACAATATTGATCATAAAATTTATATGGATGAAACACGAAAAGGTATTCATAAGTAACATGAAAAATAAGACAATAAGAAAGGATACAATCGCCCAAAGAGAAGAAACAAAAATCTTTCATTACAATCTCCAAACTGACGAAGTCATTACTCATATGATTTATTCTCATACTATGCATCATCATTTTCCATAATAATATCCTCAAAGCTTTAGATTTCAATCGGTTAGAGCTTGGTGCTGATAACGTATTATGAAATGAACCGAAAATAGAGCAAGATATAACATATAGAAGAATAGAGATAACGGAGAAATGGAGAAGAGAGAAGAGAGTCTTTCTATTATGCTCTTCAAGGTGCAAGATTTACAATGTCACATGAGTCCTATTTATAGGACACAAACCTATGTAATTTACAAGCATATTAAAGCTCAGCATTAACATATAAAATAAAGAGCAACAACAATGAGTGACAGCTTTTTACTCATGAGAGTTATAAGAACATCCTATGAAATAAGAAAATGCATAGGAAGATGGACATCTACAAAATATTCATAACAGAAATAAATTTTTTTACTTATTTTTTCAGACCGAATGGAGTATATAAATAACTCAACCCACCGGTCATGGAGAAGAAAAGCTAGCTAGCTCACCATAACTTAGCAATAAATACAAGTTGGCCAATGTTTGGAAACGGGAATCCAGTATGCCAAGCTTGTTGAAGTCAGTGCACCAACAAACTCTCCCTCCACTCAATTATAAGTACTAAAAAAGTAGTTATTTTTTGTTGTTCAAAATAAGCAAATTTTAACTAATTTCACCTTATTTAATGTTATCATTTTCAAAATACCCTTTATTTAATGTTACCATGAAATATCTTCCCATAGAAAATTAAATAAAGGGAAATGATACTTTAGTAAATACTCCCACATGTCTGAAATATAAGCAAAAAAATCTATGAAATATAAGCAAAAAAATCTATGTATTTGGTCCAAAATTTGGACCAAATACATAGACTTTTTTGTTTATATTTCAGACCGGAGGGACTACTGATAGTTTTCTATTACATCCAGAAAATCAAATGAACTTAATTGACATTCTTAATCTGTATAAAATTAAGTATTTTTGCTTATATTTGTATCCGGAATAGTATATAGATACGAGGATTTGTGCTCATTTTTATATGACAGAACTTTTGAACTGTCATTCATAAACCGTGTCGGAACTTAAAAAGTCTAGGCTTTTTCTAACCACACCCCCCATTAGACTAGTCACACCCCCCTGTCAGCTTTTTTATTGATAAAAAGACCCAAATACCCCTACCCCAAACCCAATTAGCGCTGCACATGCTATGTTTCGTCTGTCCGTGAATTGAATTCACGTAAATTACGTAAATTAAGTTCACGGAAGGGAAAAAAATTAAACTAGTTACGTGAATTCAATTTACTTTCGCGGAAGATAAAAATTTTTAAACTCCTTCCGTAAATTCAATTCACGTAACTTACGTAAATTGAATTCGCAGAAGAGAAAAAATTTTAAACTGGATACGTAAATTCAATTTACGTATTTAAAACAACAGCTTTTTTTTTTTTTTACTTTTCAGAAACACATTTATCAACTAATGGAAAATTCTAAAGAAGTAACTAAGTCTAATTAATCTAAATATCAGCCTCTACTATACATGACAAAATAGTTCCCTTCAAATGTCAACAAAAACACTCTAACTACAATGAAATTATTCTTGTTGATCAAGATTACCAGAGTGCAATCTCTTTTTCCCACAAAGAGGAACCCCAAGGAGCTTCACAGAACAATTAGAATCCTCACTAGAAATTGTCAAAGACTTCTCCATAATACTATTCTTAGTTGGTATAGTATGACTATTAGTAACCCCCCTAGCATTTGGTGCTGAATCCAATTCTACAAGCTTCAAGATAGCAGCACTGGTGCTGCTTCTTTGTTCAAAGGGTGGTGCAGGGGTCACATGGTTTTGGATGAAATATATAATGTCATTGTAAATATTCTTCATGTGAGTGAGTTCTGATGGTTAAAAAAAAAAACTGATGTTTTAAATACGTGAATTGAATTTACGGAAGGAGTTTAAAAATTTTTCTCTTCCGCGAATTCAATTTACGTAAGTTGCGTGAATTGAATTTACGGAAGGAGTTTAAAAAATTTTCTCTTCCGCGAATTCAATTTACGTAAGTTGCGTGAATTGAATTTACGGAAGGAGTTTAAAAATTTTTCTCTTCCGCGAATTCAATTTACGTAACTTCTCTTCCGCGAAGTTACGTGAATTGAATTTACGGAAGTTACGTGAATTGAATTTACGGAAGTTACGTGAATTGAATTTACGTAACTAGTTTAATTTTTTTCCCTTCCGTGAACTTAATTTACGTAATTTACGTGAATTCAATTCACGGACAGACGAAACATAGCATGTGCAGCGCTAATTGGGTTTGGGGGTAGGGGTATTTGGGTCTTTTCATCAATAAAAAAGCTGACAGGGGGGTGTGGCTAGTCTAATGGGGGTGTGGATAGAAAAAGCCAAAAGTCTATTAGATAAGTTCAAAACCAATTTGCCAACAAACGGCTGCGAGTTTGGTTAAGGGAAATCATTTCGCCTATGTTTGGCAGTTAAAAAAATAAGGAGATTAAAAGTTTATTAATTAAAGTGTGAAATTATTGATGTATCACACTATGATTGACTTGTTACACTTATTCATACACATTTGTTATATTTTCTAAATTTTTTTCTCTTTTCCTACTTTTTTTCCTTAGAAACAATCATAGCCTTCATGTCTATTTTTCAAATTTTCGTTTAGTCAACGATATGGAAAAACAAACATAGCGAAAGTCTAAAGAGTATGAACATTCAAGGATTACTTGTTCTTCTCTAATAGTATTTCGTTTATATAGAGACTTCATATCATATATTTTATTTTATTATAAAAAACAACTCTAGTGTATTTATCAATTTTATAAGAGTTTAATTTATACGCGTTGTCGAATATAAAAATATTATACACATATATTTAATGAGATGATGTCACATTATTTAATGAGTTTAAAATTACATGACTAGATATATTCATTAAATAATGTGTCAACACATTATTAGATGCATGTATAAATATTTTTACACTGACAATGCATATAAATTAAATTCATTTTATAAACTATGTTGTGTTTGAAACTAAAATGTTATTTAAGTCAAATAGATAATTTTTTTTGGGGCAAAAATAGATAAATAGATAGAGAGATTAAGGTGGATTCTAGGGTGGACCACCTTGACATATAATTCAAGTAGACCGGTACTCGAAAATTTGTCTAAAACTCTGATGACGATCAACGTCGTTTCTCGGAAGCAAAAGCTTACAATTTTCCTTGTTTTCACGACTAAGACGATGACCTGATCGGTGCCGATTTGACAAAAAAAAAGAGAAAATGAATATAAGTTGAGTTTTGAGACATTTATATCTGCTTCTCCTTTTTTTTTTTCGAAACGATACCGATTAGGTCATCGTCTCTGTTGTGAGGACATGGAGGAATATTGTAAGCTTTTGCTTTCGAAAAGCGGTATCGATCATTATCAGAGTTTCAGACGATTTTTTAAATACTGGTCTACGAGGACCATGTGACGAGATGATCCACCCTAGAATTTGCCAATAGATAAATAGATAAATTTGTTGCTTCATAAATGTTTTACATCTATTAATTATTAATATTGTTTTGGGTGGCCCAACCTGGGCTAGCGGATCAGATCATCTAGAAATAGGGTCCTTAGGCCCAATATGGGAGGCCCGACATCCACATTTTTCCTTCCGAAAAGCTTGTGATAACTCCATGTTATCGTACGAAATTCGTTCAGCACCACCAAATCCTTCTGCTCATCTATTCTAGGTTAACCACATGTAATGAAGTGACCACACTTGTCGCGGATCCGAAGGTCGAGTACTTTCCAGCCTCTACTTTCCTTGCATCAAGTTGTTCCACTTCAACACTATATAAACGTCAAGCTCTTACTGGGCCAGGTACGTACTCTTCATCATATTATTGATCGTCTAAATTCTTATAAACTTTAGCATTAGAGTGTCTTTTCGCATTTATTCCTCTTTTCTCCATCCCTCACGACCAAACACATGTCATCACCGTTGTGGCATATAAAGATCATTTGGACACCATCATGAGTCCTGATTACAACCAATTCAAAAGATTTGATTTTTAATCAACTAGCACAGTACGGGTCATTTTTAATCAACTACCACAGTACGGGTCAATCCGCTGCGACTAAAAAAAAATAATCACTTATAAATAATAAAATACTTTTAAAATTTGATATATGTATCCTCATCGAAAATCAAAATTAAAAAAATAATTTATAAATAATAAAGATATTTATAAATTTTGATACGTGATTAAATACGATAAAATTATATTGAGAACATGTAAAAATTTCCTCCTATGACTTAAAAAAATAATCATTTATCATCTATAAAGAATAAAAAAATTTATAAATATTGAATACAAAAAAAAATCAAAAAACTAAATAAAAAGATCATTAAGAAAATAAGAAATATAAATAGAAGAAAAATAAAAAAAAAATTAAGAATTAAACAAAATTCTCTGTAGAGACTCAAAAGTAAAATAATCACTAATAAATAATAAAATATTTATAAAATTTGATTTTAATATGGGGTCAGACATTAAATTATCACAAATGACGTGTAATGTTTAAAATCAAAAGCAAAATAAAAGTAATCATTTATATTAACATATAATGTTTCCCTGTAGAGAGTCAAAAGTAAAATAATCATTCATAAATAATAAACACATTTATAAATTTTGATACGTGATGAAATATGATGAAACTATATCGGCATCATGAAATATTTTTTCGTTGAGACTTAGATGTGAAATAATCATTTATGAAATTATACCGACAATATATAATGTTACCCAGTTAGGACTTAAGAGCAAAATAATCATTTATCATTTATAAATAATAAAGAAATTGATAAAGATTAAATAAAAAAAAAAAAAATACGGAAAAAAAAGAAATATAAATATAAGAAAAATAAAAATAATTAAGAAGTAAACGAAATTTCCCATAGGGACTAAAAATTAAATAATTATTTATCAATAATAAAAAAATTAAATTTTATTTTGATATGGGCTCAAAAACAACAAAATTATACCGATAACATGTAATATTTCCTATTAAGAAGCAAAATAAAAACAATAATTTATACCGACATTTAATGTTTTCCCATCGAGAATTAAAAATAAAATAACAATTTATAAATAATAAAGATATTAAAATTTGATACGTGATGAAATACGATGAAATTATAGTAACAACATCTAATGTTTTCCCGTTGGGACTTAAACGTAAAAGTAATCATTTATAAAATTATACCAAGAACATATAATGTTACCCCGTCAGGACTTAAAAGCAAAACAATCATTTATAAATAATAAAGACATTTGTAAAATAATCATTTATGAAACTATACCGACAACATATAATGTTTCTCGTCGGGATGCAAAAGAAAAGTAGTCATTTATACCGACAATATGTAATGCTTTCCGTCGGGATGCAAAAGAAAAGTAATCATTTATACCAACATACAGTGTTTTCCCGTAGAAAATCAAAAGTAAAATAATCATTTATAGATAATAAAGACATTTATAGATTTTGATATATGATCAAAGACGATGAAATTATACCAACAACATGTAATGCTTCCCGTCGGGACGCAAAAGAAAAACAATCATTTATACCGACAAAAAAAAAACTAAAAGAAAATAATGTTTCTCCGTCGCGACAAAAAAAAACAAAAACTAATCATTTATATTGACATATAAAATTTTTCTGTTGAGAAGTAAAATAATTATTTATAAATAATAAATACATCTATAAATTTTGATACGTGATAAAAGAAGATAAAATTGTAACGACAACATGTAATTTCCCGCTAGGATTTAAATAAAAAATAATCATTTACTATTTATAATTAACAAAAACATTTATAAAGATGAAATATAAAAATAAAGAAATAGAAACATTAAGAAAAAAGAAAAGAAAATAATAAATTTAAAGTAAAAGAATCATTTATAAATAATAAAGATATTTATAGTTTTCAATATGTGATGAAATTATATCGACAATATGTAATGCTTTCCGTCGGGATGCAAAAAAAAAGTAATTATTTATACCGACATGTAATATTTTCCCATAAAAAATCAAAAGTAAAATAATCATTTATAAATAATAAAGATATATATAGATTTTGATATATGATCAAAAAGCGATGAAAGTATACCGATAACACGTAATGTTTCCCGTTGGGATTTAAAAGAAAAATAATTATTTATCATTTATAAATAATCATGACATTTGTAAAGATAAAATTAAAAAAATAAAAATTTAAAAAACTAAAGAAATAAAAAAAACATTAAGTAAAAATGAAAAGATAATGCTTAAATACCATTTTAGTCTCTTAACTTATTTTTTATGTTCAATTTGGTCCTTTAACTATTTTTTGGGCTAAATAAGTCTTTAAGTTTTTAAGTTGGGTCAAATAGGTCATTTTCAATCAAATAGATCCTACGTGGTAATGACTCATTTGACCCAACTTAAAACTGTAAAAGACTTATTTGGCCTAACTTAAAAATTTAAAAGACTTATTTAGCCCAACTTAAAAATTTAAAATACTTATTTAGCCCAACTTAAAAACTTATAGGACCTATTTGGCCCAACATAAAACTTAAAGGACTTATTTGGCCCAACTTAAAAATTTAAAAGACTTATTTAGCCCAACTTAAAAATTTAAAAGACTTATTTAGCCCAACTTAAAAATTTATTGGACTTATTTAGCCCAACATAAAACTTAAAGGATTTATTTGGCCCAACTTAAAAACTTATATGATCTATTTGACCCAACTTAAAAACTTAAAAGACCTATTTGGCCCAACTTAAAAACTTAAAGGACTTATTTGGCCGAAAAGAACATATTTGGCCCAACTTAAAAATTTATAGGACCTATTTGACCCAACTTAAAAACTTATAGGACCTATTTGACCTAACTTAAAAACTCAAAGAGCTTATTTGGCCGAAAAGGGCTTATTTGGCGCAATTTAAAAAACTTATAGTACCTATTTGGCCCAACTTACAAATTTAAAGGACTTATTTGGCCGAAACGAAGTTATTTGGCACAACTTTAAAATTTTATAGGACCTATTTGACCCAAATTGAAAATTTAAAGGACATAATTGGCCTAACTTAAAAACTTAAATGTAATTTGGAAAAAAAAGAGTTGAAAAGTGGGAGATGAGGCGCAATTGAGCGGGAGGAAATTTGGTCAAAAAATTGCCACGCGTGTCAAGGAGGGTTTTGTTTTCCTATATTGTTATTGTAGATTGTAGATATCATGAGATTAATGTATATCATTCCATAATAATTAGTTGTCCTCAAAACAATGTACTTTTATATAGTTTGATTGAATTTTAAATTGCACTATTGTTTGGTTGTTTGTCAAGTCTGTCTAGACATTATGCCTTCATAAGGCCCAAATAGAATTGAAGTCGCATCTCCATAACCGACAGTTGGCATTAATTAAGCCTTGGCAACATGCAAATTAATCTAGATTAAATCAAATTATTTTTTAGGGAAGATTAAATCAAATTGTTGTACCAAAAAAAAAATCAAATTGTTACTCCTGCGATTTTATATTAAGTGTCGTTAAGATTTTTTGAAAAAATTAAAAAAAATAATAAATAAGTTAATGGGTGTAACAATTTTACAAAATTATATTTATTAACTATTGATTATTAATCATTACTATAAATACTCTCTCTATCCTTTAATATAAGAACTTTTTGGTAAATTTGCTTTGTCCTACTATTATACTAAGACCTTTTTCAAATCATTATGTTGCATTAATTACTTTTTTTTACCAAAATTCGCACCCTTATTTAATTTACATTTTTTCCTCAATAAATAATAAATGGGTGAATTAATTACTATCATATTTTCTTTCTCTATCATATTAAGAGTTTCAATAATTACAAAGGTAATTTGGGAAAAATAGTACTATAATTTATGTACAAATTTAATACTAATAACTAAGACATGATTTAGTCAAAGAGTTCATATATTAAATAACAGAATGATACACACAATATTAATTTGAGAATAAAATAACTAATGTTACATTAAATAAATAAAACGGCACTTATTTTAAAAACATTTTCTGAAACCACACTTAATTTGGAATAGAGGAAGTATACACTATTGATGGATTTGAGCAAAATAAATTGCACACTAACCATGAATATAGCTTTTAGTTTGGTGAAGCACTTAATCGCTCATTGGTGGAATTCGAACAGTTTATATTAAAGGGATGAACATTTTGTTTTTTCACCGAAGCAGAAGAGGAGAAAATATTTAAATAAAGGCTAAATTATAATTTTAGTCCCCTTATTTTGCTTAATTTTTTATTTTAGTCCATCTATTTCTAATTTCAGATATTTAGTCCCCACATTTTTTAAATCTCTGAAATTGGGTCCCTACTAAAATTGAGGCAGAATTTAGGTGACATGGCAAGTAAAACGCTGACATGGCAACTGAGTGGACTTGCTGATTTGTATATTGAGACGCTAATAACATTCAACTCAACATTAATATTATTTCCATTTCATTTTTCAAAATCAAAAAATAAAAATAATTAATTTACAAACATTTTATTTCTAAAAGCATTTAATAATTTTGAAATTATTAAACTGAACCCTAATTTTATTCCTCTTCTTCTTTTTTCCGACCGAGGCGGCCCCCCCTCCCCACCATTTTCGCCTTCTTTCTTCTTTTCTTCCCTCTCCCATTTTCTCATCCTTTCTTCCTCCAGAAATACCTAACCCTAATCCCTCTAACCCTAAACCCTCATACGATCACCGCACCTTCTCCTCCCCTTCTCTTTATTTCCTTCTTCTTCCTCTAGTTCCCATAACCAGAAACCCTAGCCGCGGTCAATCCCTCTTCAAATCTCTTTCAATCAACCAATTTCTTTCCCTCAATCTTATCCCTAATCCCGTAAATCTCTCGAAGCCGAACAGGATCTCTGGGGATTCGTTTGATGAAAGCGAAAAACGTGAAGATCTGATAAAATCATGGAGTATTTTTATTTTTATTTTTTTCATTTTTTTCTCTATTTCCTGTTATTTCTCTGATTTGTTTCTATTTTGGTTACAGGTTTGAAGAGGCTATAAAAGCATCTCAAGGTCGTGAAGAATAAGGGGAGCGAACCCACAAGTGAATAGGAGTGAGCCCGGAGGAGAAAAAAGGACTGAGACGTGGAGAAGGCCGAAGTCGCAACGAAGATCCTGTGAGGTTACCAAAAGGCCAAAAACAAACACTGATAGTTCTAGGTTTTTTTTTATCCCCATTTTTCCTTTTTGTGTATTTTCGCTGGGAAGCTAAAAAACCCAGGTTCCTTCCTCTTCTCTATTTTTTTTTATATTTTTCTGGTTTCATATGATCATGTAATATGGATTGAGATCTGAGAATGTAATGTGATGATGGTTTCTTTAAAAAAAAAATATTCATCTTCTTCTTCTTTAACAATAACTGCGAGTCTGCAACGAGTAAATAGCAACAGGGGAAGAAAACCAACACGTTGGGGTTTTGCAAGCGAATGGTACAGGGTTTTTGATGGGGTTTTGCTCTAGTATTGGGTTGTCATGTGAATGATGGTTTGGCTTTCGAGATTCGGTTGAGGAGATCATGTTGGTGGTTCAATGACGAGGTTGATGGTTGTTCAAGATGGTTTTGGAAAGGAATAAATCAAATAATCTCAAACAGGAAATCGGTAAATTATTAAATGTTTTTAGAAATAAAATATTTTTTAAATTAATTATTTTTATTTTTTGATTTTGAAAAATGAAATGAAAATGATATTAATGCTGAGTTGAATGTTATTAGTGTCTTAATATACAAATCAGCAAGTCCACTCAGTTGTCATGTCAGCGTTTTATTTGCCACGTCACTCAAATTCTGCCTCAATTTTAGTAGGGAACCCAATTTCAGAGAGTTGAAAAACGTGGAAACTAAATATCTAAAATTAGAAATAAATGGACTAAAATAAAAAAATTGAGCAAATAGGGGGATCAAAATTGTTTTTTCACCGAAGCAGAAGAGGAGAAAACATTTAAATAAATAAGTGTGACACGCATTTTTTTTTTTGAAAAGAAGTGTGACACACATATTGTTTGCTTGCTTCATTCAAATATACCCACTCCACAGTCTAGATCACACATGAAGTCATGGTTTACATCATGAGGAAAATCGTCGGGTTTAATATTTCATGTTCATCATAATCCATGATAGTATTCATTAACACGTGTCATTTTCTTTCTCCATCATTTTTTATTTTATATAAAAATTAAAAATAAAAATTTACCTTCCGATAAGTCTCTCGGTGGCTGCAGGTACTATATGTAAAAGCCATAAATTAATTGCGTCGCCTCAGTTTTGTGTGGGAAGATTTATGCAAAGATTGAACAAAGGCAGTTATGTAATGTAAATGGTCTTTTTTTCTGCTTTTTTTTTTAACAAAAATTTAGGGTGAGAGGATGATGTTCCAGTTTAAGGCAGGAAATACTTTCGGGTGGACTAACGGGAATTCAAACCTACAACCTGTCAGATACAAGACTCTGTCATACTCCATTACACTTAACACTTGGGGTTAAAGTATTCCAATATGTGATGTCAATGGCCTAAGGTGCCGTAACTCTTCTTTTTTTTTATTTTTATTTTTATAATAAGTCTTCTTTCTTTCATCTTTTATTTTTATTTTTACTTTTTAAAGTTTTGAACGACAATTGCTATACAACAAAGTGCAGCCAACATCATCTTGCACACAGAATATTTTTTTACCAAATTCAATGCGCAAATGCTACGCATCCTGTACCTTTCAGTCACTTTCCCAACTACAAAGAATTGGATGTTGATTTTATCCACGAATTTTAGCTGCTGAAAATATAAACTTAATTTTGCTGGGGGAAAATTCATCAATAATTTAAATATGTTCATAAGTTGAATTTTCCTCAAATACTAGTTTTTATCAAAATTATTATTAATAATTAACAAATCAAAATCTTCAAATGGTCAAAACATAGCACTTAATCAACCATTTATTTAAGTAATCATTGATAGTCACTTTCCCAACTACAAAGAATTGGATGTTGATTTTATCCACGAATTTTAGCTGCTGAAAATATAAACTTAATTTTGCTGGGGGAAAATTCATCAATAATTTAAATATGTTCATAAGTTGAATTTTCCTCAAATACTAGTTTTTATCAAAATTATTATTAATAATTAACAAATCAAAATCTTCAAATGGTCAAAACATAGCACTTAATCAACCATTTATTTAAGTAATCATTGATAGTCACTTTCCCAACTACAAAGAATTGGATGTTGATTTTATCCACGAATTTTAGCTGCTGAAAATATAAACTTAATTTTGCTGGGGGAAAATTCATCAATAATTTAAATATGTTCATAAGTTGAATTTTCCTCAAATACTAGTTTTTATCAAAATTATTATTAATAATTAACAAATCAAAATCTTCAAATGGTCAAAACATAGCACTTAATCAACCATTTATTTAAGTAATCATTGATAGTCTTGTATTAATATTTTTTTTCAATTTACTTCAACCAAACTCGTAATTGTTTTTTAAAATGCAATAAAGACATCTAATGTAGTACCTATAAATTAATCAAAACTCTTGTCATAAGGAGTATTAACTTACTCCAAATTAATTTCATAATTGCAGTGTTTATCTCGACTCTCATGTACCTAATATAAACCTTTCAAATAAATACACAAATCAATTATGTAAAGAATAACAAAGTGTTTGTGCTGAGTTGTTTCGGGTCTTTTAAACAAGGCACATGTGGATAGGGATCTTCATGGAATTCAAATTGCTAGGGGTGCTCCAACTATTAGTCATCTGCTCTTTGCGGATGATAGTCTAATATTTTGTAGGGATTCTTTTCAAGATGCGCAGGCTGTTAATAATATTTTTCATTTGTATCAGTCAGCTTCTGGTCAACTTATTAATCTGGACAAGTTAGAAATCTCTTTCAGCTGAAATGTACCTGAGGATGGAAAAATTTTGTTCCAAGGTTAAATGCAAATTAAGGTTGTTGAGTGTCATTCTAAGTACCTGGATCTACCTGCTTTTGTTGGTAGGTCGAAGCAACAGGTCTTCAACTTTGTCCAAGATAGAGTGTGAAAGAAGCTGAAGGGTTGGAAGGAAATTTTTTTGTCTATGGCGGTTAGGGAGGTATTGATCAAAGCAGTGACTCAAGATATTCCTACTCATGTAATGAGTTGTTTTTTACTTCCCTTTGGCTTGTGTGAGCATATAGAAAGCATGATTACTAAATTTTGGTGAGGCAGTAAGCAAGGAGAGCGAAGAATCCATTAGATAAATTAGGACATGATGTCTAGAGAAAAACATAAAGGAGGTATAGGCTTTATAACTTTCAATGAATTAGCTTGGCAATTTTGGCAAAACAAGGTTGGCGTATTATTCATAATGAGAACCTTTTTCTCTCCCAATGCTTGAGAGCGAGATATTTTCATAGGAGGGAGTTTATAAGGGCCACTATAGGATATAATCCAAGTTACACTTGGAGAAGCATTTTACAAGTTCATGGTGAAGTGATTGATAAAGCTGGGCTATGGAGAGTGCGGGATGGTCATTTTATTCGTATATGGGAGGATGATTGGCTTCCTTTCCATCATGGCTACAAGGTATGGACTTTGAAATTGTCTCATATTGAAATTTCTTCTATTTCGGAGTTAATTGATCAGGATACTAGATGCTGGAATGTGCACTTGGCTCACAATATTTTCCTTCCTTTTGAGGTGCAACAAATACTTCAAATTCCATTGCCTAACACTATGCAACATGATTCATTTATTTGGGGGCCTAAAAAGAATGGGATCTTTAGTGTTAAATTTGCTTGCCGGTTTTTGAAGAATAGAAGGGAATTGATACACTTTCAACAGTCAGCGAGTGCGAATGATAAATCAGTTTAGTCAAAATTGTGGAAGGTTAAATCCATAACTAGACACACTAATTTGATTTGGTGAATTTTGCATGAAAGGCTTCTGTTAGACACGTTTTGTTTAATAAGGGTGTAAAGTGCTCACCTATGTGTGCTCTTTGTGGCCAAAGCATTGCAACCATTTCTCATTTGTTTATGGATTGTGGGTGGTGTAAACAAGTTTGGTTTGTTTCTGTTGGGAATCACTTTTCATAATCTTGCTGCAAACACAATCTCATTTAAGAAATGGCTTGAGAACATTATACAAAATGAGTCAGAGGAGATAGTCCAACATCTTATGGCTGTTTGTTATGAGATTTGGTTGGCAAGAAATAAAAAATGCTTTGAGAATATTAATGTTGACGTTGTCAGATGCCTTGAAAAGGCAAGGAATTTAGTCATCCAATTTCGTAATGCAAGCCTGATACAAGTACAAAGTTTTGGGCCACCAATGCCTCTTTCACAAGCGTGTTGGGTGCTTCCTCCTCTAGGTATTTATATGCTTTATAAATAACGTTGATGCCTCTAGCCAATCTTCTGTTGATATATTGGGATTAAGAGCAGTGGCAAGGGATGCGGATGGAGTGGCTATTGCTGCGGGTAGCTGGGCAGCTCATGCATTGCTAGATTCGGATGTAGTGGAAGCGTTGGCTATGCGGAAGGGCCTGGAGTTTGCGGAAGATATGCTATTTCTACATCTAGCTGAGTCAGACTCTTTAAATGTGATTTTGGCTTTGACTAAACATCATTATTTTGCTTCTTATATGGGTTCTATCATAGAGGATTGTGTTCAGTTATGTCCTAATTTTAATAGTTTACACTTTGTTCATGTTAGACATGAGGCTAATCAGCCTGCTCACTATTTAGCTAAATTTGCTCTTCATAATCCTGATTATGTGTTGATTGAAGAGACTCTAAATTGTATTTCTGCAGTCTTGGCTTTCAATTTGTTGACAGACGTGTTTTAATGAATTACTTTTTCTCGTAAAAAACAATATATTATTAGCATATAAAGAATGGTGTGTAACATTCGCACGTGATAAACCTCATTAATGATCTACTTTTTTATTAATTACTCACTTTTCTATTTGGAGGAAGAAATATATTACATGCAGTTAAATTCATAGAGAGTGAAAAGGCGTTTTGTGAGTAGAAGTCATCAATGGAACTAATTCAACTTAGTATACAAGCTTTTTTGTTTTGTTTTGACTCTTGCTTTAATCCGAGTCGAGCCGGGTTGACCCATATAAGGGGTAAAGCTCTTTCAGCGTATATTTTTTTTCATCCACAACACTCGAACCTAAGATCTTGCTTAAGGGAAACCAAACTCCTTACCACTTAGATTAACATACGCCGGTTATAAGCTAATATAAACACTCATTATTTTTGGATTTGGCTCCTCAAAAGTGAGTAGAAAGTAAAGTAAGTAATCTTAAATATTAATGAGAAAATGAAGGGATGTTATTTTCAACACATACGTGGTGTGTTACCATTGATTTTCTCATCAATAGTTCTCTAAAGTGAGTTACTCACTTTAAAAGAGCTGGATCCTTTATTTTTATACCTTTTTTATGGGACTGTAAAAATTTAAAACTCATTTATTGCAGCATCTTTTAATGATTGTTTCTAGTAACAAGAGAATCATAACAACAACAAAAAAACAATCAAACATATTTTACCTGGTATGAAATATAAACAATTTGTACAAAATACATAGACTTTTTTTTCCTTTGAGGAAGTAAGATGTCAGTTCAAACATTCATTATGATTAGAAGGACAAAAACACAACAAAAGAGGCTTCTGGAAATAAAGTTTCGGAATACAAAATTATGCATTCTAAAATTTAATTTCTGAAACATTCCGAAAACAAATTTTTCAAATACGTATTCATCATGAGTTTTGAAAATTAAGTTTCCAAAAGTAAAAAAAAAAATATATGAATTCGAAATTTTCAGAACTCATTATAACTGATTTCGGAAATAAGTTTCTAAAAAAAGTAATTTGAAAAAAAAAACATAAAAAGTGAATTGTATAACAAAAAATGGGTTAAAAAAGCAACCCCTTAAGTCAATCTATGAACACTTTGTCTTTGTCAAATGAGCGTGGGCTTTGCATATAGGCATATGGCCTTATCCAACACTTCTCCTTCAACCAAGGTGGCAGCTAAATACACCCTTAGTTTTTACACATACGCCGCATATCCTCTAAAGCATTTTTATACCCAAAATACCCCTATTAATCCCGACAGTAAGAACACATCTTTTTTTTTGTTTCAAAAATTTCCAGAAACTTAATTTTTTTACGTATATATTTGTAAATATAACGTTCGGAAACTAAGTCTCCCAATATTGTGTTGTCAAGGTGCCGTCAATTTTAACTTCAGAAAACTAGCTTATTTTATACACTTTTTAAAAACAGTTTTCTGTTTTTGATAATAGATAAAGAACAAATTTTGTTCTTATTAAATTTTTAAAAACAAAAAATTGTTTTTAAAAAGTGTAATTAAATAGACCTATGTTTTAATGCACCCAACTCCAAAGACCACAGGCCCAATATTGTTGCAAACAGCTTCGGTACACCAGTGTTGCAACCCCATTGTTATACTTTCATTCTTCTCCATATAAATTAGACTACAAATCAAAATATCAAGAAATGTGAATCAGAGACTACTCCAATGCTAATCTTTAGGTACTAATAATTTAATTAGCGATGAAGTGTATATAAGTTAATAATTATATTTGTCTATTAACACTTATTATATATAAGAACTAACAATGAATAAATATTTGATGAATAATCAAAGTATCAACAAGCAGAAAAAGGAACGAGTATCTTAAGTGGTAGCTCATAAGCTAGTCAGAGAAGTCACATTGTGAACTAATCTCCATAATTTTGAGATAATACCTATTTTGTTGTAAATATATGTATTTATGGATGACTATCCATCATATCTTAGAATATTATGTAATTGCTCCTCATTTATAATTCCCTGATTTGGCTCATAAAATTGATAGTCAAATACATCTATAAATAGGAGCATTAGGTTTTGTCATTTGGTACACTTTTGGAGAAATCACTAATACAAATATCAGAGCTTGTTCCTGAAGAACGGGCCGACGAATCATAGTTCCTGAAGAACTAGTCTTTGACTTCATATCTCTATCGTCGTCGTCTTCTTCTTCTTCTTCTTCTTCTTCTTATTTTCTGATTCTTTTATAACACGTTATCAGCACGATTAAGTCTCTACCGGTGCAGCAAAGTATTTTTGTGTGTTTCTTTCCAAGATATAGCAGTTTCTCCATACGTGAAGACATAACCTGTTTGTGATCGGGCTTTATGAGGATCAGAAAGGTATCCAGCATCAGCATATCCTACCAACTCTGACTTTACTCCACTTGCGTAAAATAAACCCATGCCAGATGTACCACGGAGGTAACGAAGGACTTGTTTGACTCCATTCCAATGTCTTCGGGTTGGTGCCGAACTAAACCTTGCTAACAAGTTTCATCAGAATGCTATGTCGAGGTCTAGTGCTATTTGCAAGGTACAAAAGTGCTCCAATGGCACTAAGATATGGTACCGGGGCCAAGAATTCCTTCATCATCTTCTCGTGGGCGAAAAGGATCTTTTTCACATCAAGTGAACGAGCGACCATTGGAGTGCTTAATGGATAAGCTTTGTCCATATAGAATTGTTTCAGAACCTTTTCAATGTAAGAAGATTGATGAACAAATATTCCACTTGTGGAATGTTCAACTTGAAGACCAAGACAAAATTTTGTCTTTCCAAGATCCTTCATTTGAAATTCACCTTTTAAGTATTCTACAGTCTTAGAGATCTCTTACAGCGTCCTATTATATTTAAATCATCAACATATCCGCTACTATGGCAAGTCAGTCGTTTTCTTGATGAAAACACAGGGGCAAACAAGATTATTCTCATAATTGTTTTTCAATAGATATTCACTCAAACGAGTGTACCACATACGTCCTGATTGCTTTAGTCCATATAAGGATCTTTGTAATTTAACAGAGTACTTCTATCGAGGTATTGAATTGCATGCTTCAGGCATCTTAAATCCTTCAGGGATTTTCATATAAATGTCAGTATCAATGACCCATATAAGTAAGCTGTCACTACGTCCATTAGGCGTATGTCCAGTCCTTCAGAGACTGCCAAGCTAATCAAAAATCTAAAAGTGACTGCATCCATAACCGGGGAATATGTCTCTTCATAATCTATACCCGGCCTTTGTGAGAAACCTTGCGCTACAAGTTGTGCCTTGTATCTCACAATTTCATTCAATTCGTTTCTTTTACGTACGAAAACCCACTTATATCCAACGGGTTTGACATCTTCGGGTGTCTGGACTACTGGTCCAAATACTTTATGTTTGGCTAATGAGTCTAACTCAGCTTGTATTGCCTCTTTCCATTTTGGCCAATCATTTCGATGTCGACATTCTTCTACAGTTTGAGGCTCAGACTCATTATCATTTATTATATCAGAAGCAAGTGCATATGAGAACACATTATCAACAACAACTTTATTCCTGTCTTTCATATTTTCGGATGTTAATGAGATCTCATGATTTGCCGGTACCGGGACCACTTCTGGGGTTACCTCTTTGAAAATATGGGTTTGTTGATCTATGTTCGTGTTGACCTCTTCTGGAGTGTCACTTTGCAATTCTTTTACTCCCTTTTTCTTGCGGGGAACAATATCCTTAGCCCCAATAGGTCTACCACGCTTCTGGCGTGCTTTGCATTCATTGGCTGCCATACTTGCAGGTTGTCCTTCACGGACAACCAACCGTCTGAGAGCATTTGCAGCTGGTACATGTGATTTAGTGACCTTTTGGGTGTTTGTAAAAGTATCTGGCAACTGGTTTGCAACATTTTGCAAATGAACTATTCTTTGAACTTCAAGTTCACATTGATTTGTGCGTGTATCCAACATGGATAACGTTGGTGCGTTCCAACAAACTTCTTGCACTTGTATTCCTTTACCCTTTTCTTCCCCTAATGGGGAATCTTGATTCATCAAATTGACAATCTAAGAATCTTGCTCTAAAAAGATCCTGTTAAAGGTTCTAGATATCTAATGATAGATGGAGAATCAAAACCAACATAGATTCCAAGGCGTCTTTGTGGACCCATTTTAGTCTGTTGAGTGGGTGCAATAGGTACATATACAAAGACAACCAAAAATTTTAAGATGAGATATATCAGGTTGTTGGCCAAAAACAAGTTGTAAAGGTGAAAACTTGTGATATGCGGATGGTCGGATCACGAATCAAAGATGCACATGCACAATAGCATGTCCCCAAGCCAGATGCAGGAAGTTTTGATTTCATAAGCATGGGTCTAGCAATAAGTTGTAAACGTTTAATGAAAGATTCAGCTAAACCATTTTGAGTATGAACATGTGCAATTGTGTGTTCAACACTAATTCCTATTGATAAGCAAGAATCATAAAATGCTTTTGAAGGAAAATCACTGCATTATCTAGGCGAATAGTTTTGATAGGATGGTCGGAAAACTTGATCTTAATTTTATTATTTGAGCTTAAATTTAGCAAAAGCAACATTTCTAGTTGAAAGCAAACAAACATGTGACCATCGAGTAGAAGCATCAATCAAAACCATAAAATACCTGAAAGGCCCACAAGGTGGGTGAATTGGGCCACATATATCACATTGTATTCTTTGTAAAAAAGAAGGGGACTCCAAAGGTAGTTTAGATGGAGAAGGTCTAACAATTAATTTACCTTGAGCACAAGAAGTACAAAAATAATCATTGGGTAAAGGAAGTCTATGATCTTTTAGTAAGTGACCATGTGCATTTTCAATGATACGTCGCATCATAGTTGAACCAGGATGACCAAGACGATCATGCCAAAGCATAAAAGTCTTAAGATCTGGGCACTTCCGGTGCATATAATTTGACTCGGTCATCCCTATTTTTGTAAAATATAACCCCGATGAGAAACTTTGAAATTTCTCTAAGATGAACTTTTCATTTGAAGTTCCAGAGGTAATATAGAGATATTCCAAATCTCCCTCATTTTTTGTTTCAATATGATATCCATTGCGACGTATATCTTTAAAACTTAGTAGATTTCTTCGGGATCTACTAGAATACAGCGCATCATCAATGCATAATTTTGTCCCTTTTGGGAATATAATACATGCTCTTCCGGAGCCTTCAATCATATTTGCAGTACCAGATATTGTATTAACATTAATTTCAGCTAATGTTAATTACAAAATATTTCTTATCACGAAGAATTGTATGAGTTGTACCACTGTCTACTAAACATATGTCTTCCTCCATATTATCGAGAGTATTTTGCAATATCTAATAACATAAAAAAAAATATTTTAGGGATAAGGAAAGAAAATTATAACATGACGTGAAACTTAATATTAATCATAAAATATGACGAAATTCAAATAACATAAATAAGCTTTAACATATGAAAATATCCAAATAGCAAAAACAAATAAAACTTATGCATATGATAGTTTCTAGACTAAATAACATCTCAATAGTAAACATTTCCATCCCCAATTAAGTGATCAATTTTGCCGTTGGGGTCTTCGAAAAAATCAGCGACATCAAAATCCACATCTGTTGAAATCTCTTTGTCAATAGATTCAGAGAGGTTTGTTTCAACATTTTTTCCTTTTGCCTTTTGAGATGCCTTATAAAGATCAACCAGATGTTTTGGGGTGCGACATAGTCGAGACCAATGGCCTTTTGCCCCACATCTATAGCAAACGTGGTCATTGTTTTGCACTTTCTGGTTGTGTCCGAAGTTTTCCCCATTTCTGGCCCATTTCTTTTGGTTTCTTTCAGCACCATTTCTTTCAAAATTTGCAGGAGGAATAGTACGGGTCCAAGAATTTTTTCTTCCACGACCCCTTTTTCCACCACGACCTCGTCCACGTCCTTGAGAAAATGCCACATTCACTTCAGGAAATGGTGTTGAGCCTGTTGGATGAGACTGATGGTTTTTCATCAATAGCTCGTTATTTTGTTCAGCCACAAGTAAACAAGAAATTAGCTCAGAGTATTTGGTGAACCTACGTTCTCGATACTGCTGCTGCAGAAGCACATTCGAGGCATGAAAAGTTGAAAAGTTGTGACTCTATTGATTTAGAAATACAATAACCTTATTCTAATAAAAAAGAACAATTCACAGAAAATAACATGAAACTCCTATATCTATAAGATCTTTTTTTTTTTGACGAAATCTACGAGATCTTCTAATTAACAAAACTTAAGGCAGTCAGAATTTTTTTAAACTTCAACCAGTACTCTATTATTCAAACCCAGAACTGAACGTCATATTTGGTCACACAATCCCAAACAGCACAGACTTCTGCGGCTCAAAATGGCAAAAAAATAAAACAAAGATGAGGGAAATAATATTAAAAATTATATTAAATTTTGCAACCCAAAATTTCAAGACATGATTGTCTATAAATTTGTAATTACAGAATAAAATTTAAGGTTAATGCACACTGAATAAAAAATAGTTAATTATACATACATACATATATACACACACACGTACGTACGTACTAAAATACTCTTATTTAAACGCTTATTATTTATCATAAATTGCATTACAATTTTTTATATATTTTTATAATAAGGTATAGTTAAAATATATTAATTGAATCTTAATTTTTTGAAACATCATTAAATTTGAAGAAACAATTTTTTTTTGACGATAAGAAATAAAAAAATTAAAACATCTTTTTTTTTTTGGGTACATAAATTAAAACATCTTTAACTATAAAATGAGAAGAATGCACTATACGGAGTATATTTTTTTTTTTGGGTACATTATACGGAGTATAATTTATTACTATAAAGAAAAAACAATGCACTATATAAACCGAGACATGTAGTTGGTCAAATAACTGTGCAACACAATTGGAATATTTCCTTCTAAAATGCCGAAAAAGTTTCAGAACTTGTCGTGAGACACCCATCATCATTTTGGTATTGAGCAAGGTGGTCCTGGATCAGCCTTAGCGGTACCACCACCTTGGTATAAATAGGCCCATTAAAGGCGCGTGTGCAAAATCTGTACAGTGCGTTTGGGCCTCCAACTCTAGGGAACAGCCAACACATACAGCTGCAGAGAAGCCTAGAACACTGAAACAGTGAGAATGTAATGACGTTAGGGGCATTCAAGTGCCTCTCTTTTTCTGTCAAAATTTTGCTCTTTTTGTCTGTCCCTTGTGTTGCACTCCACCCTTTCCACAACAACCTCTCTCCAATAATAACAACTCTCTCTTCTCGCCAAAAATTCTCTTCGCACGTTGGCATCCCCCCATTACCTTTGGACACCTGGATCCATCTAGAGGTGTTCAAGAAACAATCCGTGACCCAACCCAATGTATTTACTATTTAGGGTTGGGTTTCACCCATTCTCACAATAAAGCAGGAAAGGGTTATGGTCTCATTTTATGACTTAATATTGGGTTAGAGACGAGTTCGAGTTAGTCTCCAATATGATCTTATAACAATGTTCTAAAATTAGAATAGAGTGAAAAAATGTGTCTTATATTAAGAGAAAATGTAGTGTATATGACATACTTTTTCAATAACATGAACATTTTTTTTTCTTCTTTTAGACATAACTATATGATAAAATAAAATATTTTTTATTTGTCATTCGGGTCAACCCGGTCATGTCCCACTTAGGCTCAGTCTTAATTAGACCCGCATACCGTTTCCTTAAGTTTAGGGTCGAATTTGGGTTTAATATTTGACCCAATCAATCAGGTAGGGGCGGAGCCAACATTTTAATTTAAAGTGACCGAGATCAATTAATAAATTTCTAATCATTCATTTTTGTAATTAAATTTTTAAATAACTATTTATTTATTAAAAACTAGTACGATACCCGTGCATTCTCACGAGGCGCGCATTGTTTATTATGCTTAATATTTTAAGACGGTGGTTATTTATAGTAAATGATATTTTTGATTCAATGTATTAAAAATTAACTAATTTTATAGTGAATATGAAAGAAATATTAAATGTGTTTCAAATATTATTATTTATGTAATTGTGTAACTTGTGTACATATATAGCTAAGATGAAACAAACATAGTTAGGGTTTTCTTGATTAGATAGATAGATAGATAAAATAGTTAATAGAGATTTATGCATAAAATTGATATATATTCTAAGACAATGACCTATTCAATTAATATATGCTCATAGATAATAGTGTTGTAATTAATTTTAGGGGACCGAGATCAATTAATAAATTTGTAATTATTCATTTTTGTAATTAATTTTTTAAGAGTCAGGATCCGTTGACACCAAGTGCCAAACTTAGCATACTTACACATTCAATAACTCTTTGTGGAATGCAAATTAAATCAATCCAACCGTTGAATTGAAAGTTCTCATTAAGTAGATCAAGTCTATAAAATTTCACACAATTCAAAAACTATTTGATACTTCATCGTATGACTTTATTTTAACGTATTATACGTTATTTAAAATATATGTAAATGTCGACTATTAAATCATATACATCTGAATATCTGAATTGTTTCAAAATTTGTATACACAATCATCAACTTAATGTAAGATAATTCAATGGTTGGATTAATTAAATTAACATTCTACAAAGAGTTCTTGAAGGTGTAAGTATACTAAGTTTGACACCTGATGTCAACGGATCCAGGCTCATTTTTTAAATAACTAGTCATTTATTAAAAATAATTTAATTAATTAATTATGATAATACTAATAATTATTTGATTGCATTGGCGTGTGTGGTGCTTGCGTTTAGTACTATAAGTAATAATACTAATAACACTAAGAACAAGTTGAGAGGTGTATTCTGTGACGCAAAACAGCTAGACCGCTGGCAGGTTAATTCCGTTGAACTAATCATAAAAATGCATGCAAGGTAGAAGAAGTAGGGCATATACGTTTTCCTAGAAATCCTGTTGCACCATTAACTAATCGGACAAAACTTAGGTAAGGTTTTTTAGATGTGGTTGATGTTGTTTCTCTCACAAAATAGGAAAAAAACTGTTTTGATTGTGACAGTTATGAGAGATTAGAGATAATGTCACACTTAAAAAACCTTACATAAATTTTGTCCTAACTAATATTGATCAGTGCTGCAACGTGCCAACGCGTAGTATAAACTTGACTAATGGGCTCATGAAATACTTTTTAAACATTGTTTGCACATAGACACATATTACCAGAGGCGAACTTACCTTAAAGTCAGGGTGTACACTTGCATCCCTTAAACTTTACAAATTTTCACTTATCCCCAGAAAAAATTTATTTCGATCCCTTTCAATTTTATATTTTGCATCTAGACCCACCTGTGACCAGAGGCAGACCTACACGTTATCGAGAATGTGCACTTGCACTCTGAAAAATTAAAAATATTACTTACCACTTATAAAATTTAGGCAAAATTACTCTAGAGGTCTTTTATTTTAATTTAAAGTTTAAAGTTAGTCTTTTTATCTTTTTTTATTTCAATTTAGTCCCACACGTTTTAAAAATTGTTGGCTAATCTACAATGAGAAATGCATGTTTACCACAAGCACAATCTGATATATCAATTGTGCCACAAATCAGAGCACAAAAAGATGTTATAAAATGGCAAAAAAGACTAATTTGGCCAATATTGTCAATATTTTAGAATATGTGAGACTAAATTGAAACTAAAATTAATTTTAAAGGACTAACTTGACAAAAAAAAAGATAAAGGACTGAAGTGAAACTTTAAATTAAGATAAAGGACCTCTGGTGTAATAATTTGCACCCAGTACCCTTACTTAGTCACTTTTTTCATCTCATTCGGTCAGGCCCAGTCATCTTTCTCTCTCTCCCTCTCCCTATCTCTCAAAACACAACTTCTCTCATTGTCTCACATCTCGACCCACTCTACCTCCTGTTGATGAGTGCCATCTTTTGTCTCCGTGTTCCCCTTTTACTAGATTCATATTTCCTCCAAATTAGACTAAAACCCTAATCTAATCCCTTTGTTAATTTTCTCTTGTAATTTTTCTTTGTAATTGAGTCTATGTTAATTCGATTTATGTTATTTTGTTATTTTCTCTTGTAATTTTTTTAAATTCCGAAACTTTTCTATTTTTTAAAGTTAGAAAACCTGTTTTGTGTTATCAGAAATCATGCTCTTATTATTTTGCAAGAAGAGTAAACATTTGCTCTTGTTATTTTTTTGTAAAAAAAACATGTGCTGATGCTCTTGTTATAATTTCGGTGATTTTAAAATTTTATTCACCCACTGACTCAGGGTCCTAAGTTCGTCAGTGCACGTATACGATCTCTCTCTCTTCTTGCTTATAAACACTACGCGTCTTTACGTTTATGATGTAGACCAAAGAAATTACTGAAGCTACAAATTTTCGGGGTGATCGTGGCACCGGTCGGTCCCCGCTGTGGCTCCACAACCGGGGTCAGGTAAGGGACAAATATAACCTATCTCAATCCGTCGCTTGGACATCTTAAGATCCATCGATCCCCTCATCTTGTCAAGAGAAAATAAAAAAGAGGGAAAATTTTAGATTTTAAGAGAAAACTAGTGTGTTTGACTTGTGCCTTACACGTGTTATATGCTAATATTTTAGCACGTTATAATAAATTTGATATTATGTGACTGTTTTAAGTGAATAGCATGTGCATGTTATCCCACACTTAATTTTAGTATTATTATTATATTATAAGTTAAATAATTTATAATGTGCGTGTGAGATCTACTGTTGCGATGCATCAGTACATAGATATGGACCCGGATTCCCAACAGCCAGGGAATCACGCAGTCAACACATTGATAGTCGTCCGATCAAAATTAAATGGTCCAGATTTTAAGCTCAGTAAATATACATCTTTACATATAAATCGTCCGATCAAAATCAATGGTCGAGATCTCCAAGTGCGTATATGTGCGACTATGTAGAATCCAATTCCATACAAATATGCGTCGAATTAGCAACACTTGTGTTTAAAATAAGTGAAACAATATATATTAATGTTGTTCCTAAACAATTGTAAAAGGACCTGAATATAGATAATTATGTAATTTTTTTATTTATCTCAATAGTGCACCACATAGTATAGTACTTTTAAATTTACTAATTAATCTTATATACTTATAAAGTAGAAACAAATCATTTTTATTCTTTCAGCTATTGTAACAATACTAATAACGATATTAATAACATAATATTTAATTTATTTGTAAAATAAATTAAATATTTTTCTTGTAGTTTTTCATTGAACTTCATAGAATGCAGACATGTACTACACTTAATGTTCACTTAAAAATATGAGTAAAGAAAGGCTATGAGGATTTCATGAAGAATATAGATAAAGCGTGTGCAAATGATATTGATAAATCTATTTATTGAAAAATTAAAAAAAAAGACTTTCATTTTTTTTTATAAAATTTGTACAAAATAGAGTTTTGAGATGAGAATGGCGATATAAACTTAAATATAAATATAATTATAGAAAACTTTGATTCATTAAACTAAATTAAAAAATAAATTACAATAATACACAAAAAAGCAAATTGTCAAAGAAGAATCAAAACAATCTAAATTATTATTCGAAAAGGACATATGCATGTTTTGACCTAAAACTTGATGACAAAGTACAAATCAAACAAATTAGAATATACCAAATAAAAAATACTTCATCATGCATATAAATCAAACAAAGTAGAATATAGCATGAGATATTAATATTCACAAAATATAAATTTTTATGTGTGTAATTTACCTATGTAATAAAAAGTAAAGATTGAATATTTATAATTATAAGTTTATAAAATATTACGCACGTAACGTACTTAGTAATAAAAGTTATAGACTCAAAAAATTACTGAATTTATAATTTTAAAATAGTAATAAGATTTTATTTTATTTTTTCAAATTAAAGATGTCAACTCTATTTTTGGTGGTATAACTTAAAATCATTGTTTTTTATACAGTAACTTATAATAAGATCTACATTGATTTCATAATACCCATTTCTTTATGATATGATTTCTAAAAGGAGTAATGTTATGTTGTCACAGATATTTTTCTAACAATCTTTCTACTATTTTATATAGAAAATATTAAATAAAATTATATACATTTAATATATTTAAAATATAAACAAATATAATAGTTTTCATTTAAGATGATTTAGAATTTTTCTTCGGGAATATTATAAAGATAATTGTTGTTATGTCACCTTAATAAGTTCTGCCTATTTATGCCAACATTTGTTCGAAAATGAGTAATAGTTAAAAATGATAATCTTAAAAGAGAAATCAAAGTCTAAGGTTTTTTTTTTCAGGGGGCAAAGCGTAAGTTGATTGTTTGATACAAATGCAATATATTGATTACGTAAGATTTTGTATTCAATAGCCACAGACTGTAAACATTATGTGACTAAACTCATTAGTTAGATTTTATTTGATTTCCTTTTTTGAGTCTTTTTTTGTATTTTAAATTACTGTAACATTAGGCACCCAATATTGGCATTTATGTTTTAAAAGAATTTCGGTGGACTACATTTGTTAGTATATCAACGTTACATGGTTAATCTCATTAATGAGATTCTATTTGATTTCCTTTTTGAGTCTTTTTTTATTTGTATTTTAAATTAGCTATAATATTAGGCATTCAAAATTGACATTTATGTTTTAGAAGAATTTTGGTTGATTACATTTGTTAGTGTTTAATGTTATATATCTACGTGCATTTAGGGATGTCAATTTGCACCCGTAAGTGGAGATCCCCGCGGGACTGCCCCCATTCGGGGGCCCGCGGGTGGGGAGTTTTTCCCCGAGGAAAATTTAGGGACGGGGACTGGGATCATGCCCCCCGGCCCCGCGAGGTCACCGTCCCCGAGCATATGAGAAAAATGTCATTTATATGCGTGTAGATGTATTTCATATATTTTGTCCTTTTACTCTATTTAAAAAAAAACATAATTACTAACTTATTACTCAAATCGCATATGTGTCTCTTTTATATTCAAATTGAAAGTTCGAATATTGAAAGTTGGAACCCTAGTCACCACACATGCGCCGCATCTCACCGTGGGACGTCCCACAATCTTTGCGCCACCATTTGCATTCGTAGTGCTCACTCTTTAATCCTCGACTTCATTCGCATTGCCCAGTGCTCCGATAAACATTTTCGACGCCCTCGATAATTATCAACTGGTTTTGATAGGTCGCCGATAAACATTTTCGACGCCCTCTTATTCGACGGATACTTGGTCATCATTTTTCCATTAGAAAAGTGAGATTTTCGATGGCTTTTTTGCGTTACCAATTAATGAGTTTTGGCCCTCGATAATGCCTGATTTCTTGTGGTGGGGAGACATGGCTGTCGATGAATAACTCGGGCTACTCACCTTAGATTTGGGGTATCTCGGTCTCTATCTGTGCTAAGGATTCTATAAGAGTAACTCTCCAATACTGGTTTATTTTGGTCACAAAAACATCAAAAGCAAACTGTCCGTACTTTGGTGCCAAGGATTGATATATAGACTCACGAGTTCGTGGCTCTTCTCTTTTTTCACATCTTTTTTTTCCTCTCATTCTTTCTCACATTTTTTCTTTCTTATTACTTTTTCTATTAAACCAAACAAAGGGATTGTGGGGGCAAGGTGGAATTATTGACTTTTTAGTTAATTTGCTCAATTATCTATTTCCTTTTTTCATCATAGTTCAAATTTAATCCAAGTATTTAATCAAGAATTAATTATTTATTGTTCATACAATTGAGTCGCACACAAGTTAATGATTGGCGCCTCAAACAATAATTTTTCTCTATTTTTTTTGGATGATGTAAGATCCAATAATTCAAGATGTGTTCTGTATTTAAATATCCGTTGGCGTTAATATTTTTTTTAATCAAGGTGACAAGTCACTATAATTTTATTAAAAAAGATAAAAAAAAACAAAATCATGGGGAGACATAAACTAAGATCCCGTTGGCGTTAATATTATATTATCAACTTACAATTATTAGTCGGTCATCAAATAGGTGAAATATGCTAAATAATTTTCATTTTTTTTTCTTGATACAAGTCTTCTACTTGCTCACATTGAAATGAAGGATTTGGTAATTACCAAAAAGAACCCAAGAAAATTCCGTCAATATGAGATGAATAAGAATTTGAGTTTACAATTTAAATATAGTTTTTGAAGACGCATCTATGGGACTATTTTGAGATCATATTATATATGAATAAGGCAAATTCTACTTAGATATACGATGGATTAGTACTTGAAAATCGTCTGAAACTCCAACGACGATCGACGCTGCTTTTAAGAATTAGTTGAAGCATACAATCCTCCTTGTCTTAACGGCTGATGCGGTGACCTGATCAGTATCAATTCAACAAAAACAAGAGAAAACGAATACTAGTGCCTCAAAACTCAAATCATATTCGTTGTTTTTGTTAAACTGCACCATTCAGGTCATCGCCTCAACTGTGAGGACGAGGAAAACTATGAATCGATTTACACACATATGAATCGAATCACATGCGGATCCTTTTATTCCTATCCTGCGCATTTTTTTAGGTCTAGTTTTTTCAAGAATGGTGTGTGATTTCTCTTGGAGTGAAACTGGAAAAATTCTTTGAGATTGTGAGAGAGGTTATGTAAGGGTTTCATTCCATCATCTCTTTGTGTACTTCTTGATTGAAAAATTATTGAGAGATCAAGGGTTTGTAAAAGAGAGAATGTTTGGGTTTTTGGGGTTTGGTTTGTTCATCTTGAATATTAAGAGGCAAGAACAAAAGGGATCTCTTGTAACTTGATAACTCATAATAGTGGAAAGGAGAGACTGTTCTCTCCTAGAGACGTAGGTTGCATTAACCGAACTGTTAGTGCAAGAATGCACACACTTGAGTGGTCACTCACTCACAAAGATAGAAGCAAAAGAATGCACATACAGAGAGAAACAAAAAACGTAAAAACTATTATTTACTGAATGAATGACTACTACACAATTACACTTTGCACATCTCTATTTATATCACATTACAATTGGCCCAAAAGTGCCCATATTGGTTTTGGCCCAATACACCTAACTAACTTCTAGTAGTTACACATACTAACTAACTAACACAACTAACACTAATCTGAATTAATTCCAAACACACCCCCTTAATTCAGATTCCACAAACACTTTAATTTGGAACAACAAAATTTATTCCAGAATCTCATTGTTTGGTTAGTAATCCACCATTGACACACTCACTACTTTGCAAGCATTGGGCTTGACCCATTGCTATACCACTTTGGCCCAATGTAACATGCTTCTCTACTTGGACCGTTAATTTCACTCCAGCACCTTTTGAACCCAAATGTTCCACGAATTGGGCTAGGCCCATTAGGTTAAGACCTTTGACCGAGCCTTGACCCAATGTCCTTGACCTAATCATCAGCTTCTTCTCGCAAACAGAAGATTGTTTCCTTCTGTGACTCTGCTTCTTCTTCTCAGTTGCAGAACGAAGCTGCTGTTGTTGTACGCGATCCACTCTTCTCTTCCCTGTTCGAGTTCCAGTGCCTCTTATCCTCTTCCACTTTGCATCGACACTGCTTCTTCTCCACTGGGTTGTAGAAACTTCTGAACCACTTCTCTTCTCTGTCATCTTCTTCATCTCAATCACTTCCATTGGAACCTATTCCTACCTTTTTTCCTAGGAAGCTTCACCGCGCTTCTCAATCCACAAGCAATGTCCACAATGAAGGCTTGTGGTGGCATCTCCTTCAAAACGCCGAGCATCTTCTCCTCCAAAACGTCAAGGAGGGACTTCATCTTCGCTGTGTGGGTCTTCATCTTCTGATGGGTTTGATCCATTATGCCCACAATTTGGCCCATTAGGTCACCAGCTGGGCCAGCTCCATCACTCACCAGAGGCATCTCCTTCAGCAAAGCAACCTCACCTTTCTTTGCCTTCTTCGACTTGTTCTTCACTGCCTCTGTTGCCACCTGCTGCGTGGCACCTTTAATAGGAGCTACTGGAACAGAAATGACGCCTTCAACGTCTACGATGGACTCGCGACTGAGATCGGCGGCGAATTTCACCATTAGGTCAAAATCTTGACCAGATTCATTTGATTCCACGAAGTTCTCTTCGTCCTTGAACCTCGCGCTCTTCTTGCTACTGTTTCTTTTATTGGAAACTAACGGCCCACTCATAGGCCCACTGAAGCCCACTCGCATACTTCTGCTTCCCGTGCTCTCTGTTTCCGACAATGATTCCTGTTGGTTCTCACGCATCAGCTTCTCCCTTGCGAGACTCGAATTCTCCTCAGCCGCAAGCACAGTAAACCCTGATTTTAGAAAATTCCCCAAATTCGAAAGCTTACCAGCCATAGCACCTGAATCCTCACCGCCATAATCAGAGGATTTGTCTTCTTCTTCCTCAACCTTCACCACCGCCTTACTTTGGCTCTGTTCTGGGTCTTCAAACTTCACCTCACCCAGAACTGGTATGTTGGGTTCATCTCCCTCTGATTCGTTATTCTTGCAGTTCTTGCTGTTCTGTTGTGAAACCCGATTTGAGGGCTTTGTTCCCCAAGATCGGTTTTTCTTCACTGCCTGTACCATTCTTATCCTTCATTCTTTTTTCCCTTTGTCTCTATGTTGCTCTCCCACTTGCACCTTTCTTTTTCAGCTCCACCATGAGCTTGGTTCAGAATTTCCCATGCTTCTTTAGCACTGTTGGCACAAGAAATCCTCTCAAAATTTACCCCATCCACACATTGATGAAGCAGGAAAAGAGCCTTGTAATCTCTTTTCTTGGATTTCTTGTAGGAGGCACTGTCCTCCTCTTCTTTAATGCCTCTTTGCACTATTTTCAGCACTCCCTGAAAACCAAAGATCACTTGCATCCTCACCACCCCACTTCTCCCAATTCTTGCTATTTAGGATTGGTAATGTCACTGGAAAAATCTCTTTTGCAGAAGCCAAGTAGACACACACATGTCCCTAATCAATGGCTCTTGATACCACTGTTAGTGCAAAATACACACACTTGAGTGATCACTCACTCATAAAGATAGAAGCAGAAGAATGCACATACAGAGAGAAATAAAAAAACGTAAAAACTATTATTTACTGAATGAATGACTACTACACAATTACACTTTGCACATCTCTATTTATATCACATTACAGTAGGCCCAAAAGCCCACAATGGTTTTGACCCAATATACCTAACTACCTTCTGGTAGCTACACATACTAACTAACTAACACAACTAATACATACTCTTAACTAACACTAATCTGAATTAATTCCAACACGAAGCACGTATTAATCTTGTGTGAACAATTTTTTCATCTCTTATCTCTTTAATTTGTGATTTCTTGCAATTATTTTTTTCATTCCGTGCGTTGTTTCTTTGTTTCTGCTTGCGTGAAATGCTGCTGCTGTTGCGTTTAAATTTCTGGTTCATTTTGCACTGGTTCTACTGTCATATTGCTGCTGCATTTTTCTGCATAACTGCGATATTCTACTTGAGCGCAATTTCTGGACTGGTTTGCTGTCCTTGTTATGGTTTTGTTTGGTTTGTGTGCAGGTTATTCTATACTTCCTAATTGTTCTTTGGACCAAGAGTCCATTCTAAAACCTACCAATTTGTTTAACTATTTGCTGGTTATTAAAGAAAATAACATCTGATGAGGTAATCCACCGATAATTAAGTGCACCTTAAAATGTAGTATGTCATTATTTGATAAAAAAATATATATAAAATAGTAAGATATAAAAATTTGAAAAAACAAAGAAGTCACGTTTTTAAATAAGAACCTTAAAGCAATAGCAAAGAAGTTTGGTACACTCAGGGAACAAGTGGCTTATTTCCTACTATTTGAAGACGAAATTTAATTAATAATTGTCGGTATGGATGCAGCTAATTGGACTCAGATACGGTCACTTTCATTAACAAGATGCTGTCTGTATTAATTAGATGTATTTATCATGCAAAGGCACTTATCATGATTAAAGATTATAAATAATAATAGTATATGCGATGCTGACATATGCCATCTTCAGTGACACATTAAAATTTAAGGCATTTATTTAAGTGCAACTCGTGAACTTTCGACTTTGACACATCGGTAGTCACTATGCAGTGTAGTTTACTCTTGCAGAAAATACCCTTTGTGAGGGGACATTTAACACTATCATTAGGTCATCAGGAGTTTTTTTTTTTTTTTTTTTTTAAATAAGCAAAACTTATATATTATAAAGAACACAAGGGGTATTCTAACCCGTTAATATCAATGTAGTCACATTATGACTCCAACGATTGGAAACACCCTAACGGGCAACTACACCATTTTGAGTAGGACAATGTTACATCTCCACCTATTCTGCTAATAAGCCACCCCCATGACAGTGCCTTAATATGTGCCATTACCGAAGTAAAGCTAGCTACTTCCCCTTGAAACATGATTCTATTTCTCATTGACCAAATGGCCCAAGCAGTTGCACACCAGACCAAATACCTCCATTTCTTATTTCTTATAAATCCACCTACTTGTAGAAAATGTAGAGTCACATCATACTGCAATGCACCCGCAACCCCCAGCCAACTCTACACCTGCGACCATACCTCCTGCACAAACGGACAACACAAAAACAAGTAGGACACAGTTTCAATATTGTTAAAGCAGAAAACACAGCATAAGTCAAGTGGGCTAGATATAATTTCCCGCTTGTTTAGTTGTTCCCGGACTGGTAAACGACTTGCCAATAATCTCCACACAAACACACTTACTTTAGATGGAATTGCACTCCTCCATAAACCTTTAAGAGCTTTACCAACATTTTGGTCCACCTGATTATTATGAGTGGCACGCAGCATATCACAATAGACAGACTTTACAGAGAATGTATGTGGTGAATTAAGAAGCCAAGACCATCCATCAGTTTCTACAATACTAGGCTTAGCACCATTTAAGAGCACCTGCAGCTGCAAAAATTCATCATTTTCAAAGCTGAAAAAACTCCTTCTCCACCTCCATTGCCACACCCAATCATTACCTGACCACTTTCCTGCATTTATCACCAAATCATCCTTATTTTCTGCTATAGAGAACAGTCTAGGAAAGCTATCATTTAGTGACACACCACCAACCCACTTATCTTTCCACAATCTAGTTTGGCTCCCATTTCCCAATTTAACTTTTACTGCGTTAGCAAACAGGTGGGTTGTAATGCAATGAGATCCCTCCACCACACTGAGGCTATTCTCACCGGCCTGATAGGCTCCAGTATTGCATTTTTTAAACATCCATATTTAAAGGACAACAACCTAGACCAAACCGCTTCAGTATTAGTTAGATACCGCCACTTCCACTTGGACAGCAAACTATGATTGAAGAGCTCCAAGTTTTTTATCCCCAAACCACCAAGATTCTTAGGAAGGCAAACCTTCTGCCAGCTAACCCAGTTAACCTTCACTTGATCAACACAGCCCCCCCACAAAAACTGCCTCTGCATACTTATCAGAGTGTTCAAAACTTTCTTCGGAGCTTTGTAGAAGGAGAAATAATTTAGAGGTAAACTAGAAATGACTAAATTCCAGAGAGCAACTCTACCTCCAATTGACAAAAATTTACCTTTCCAAGAGGCCAATCTTTTTTGGAAGGATGATATCACTGGATTCCACGTCGAAGCAAGTCTAGGATTAGCTCCCACCAACACACCCAAGAATTTAAAAGGAAATCTGCCCACACTGCAGTGGAGAAAATTTGAAGTGGCTTCCAAAAATTCTGCATTAGTGTTAATCCCAAATAAATTACTCTTTACTAAGTTAACTCAAAGACCCGACGCCAACTCAAAACCTCGGATAATTGCTTTGATACACTAGAGATTCTCCCAGGTCGGCTCTGCTAGCAAGATTGTGTCATCGGCATATTGAAGCACAGGGAAGGACAAGTCTTGGCTCACCTTATATCCTTTAAAATAACTGAGCTCAACGACATTATTGATTAAACCTGTTAACTTTTCAGCTGCAATGAGAAATAGAATGGGAGCCAACGGGTCACCTTGTTTTAGCCCTCTCTTTATCACAAACTCAACTGACGGGCTCCCATTTACAAGAACTGAAACGGAACCAGAACAAACACATGCACTTAACCACCTTCTCCATAACATGCTGAAACCCAACTTCGTCATCATATAATCCAAGTACTCCTAACTCACCGAGTCGTAGGCCTTCTCGAAGTCTATCTTAAAGAAGAGGCACTTATCCTTTCTTCTCTTTACCCAATCAACCACCTCGTTGACTACCAGAACTCCGTTAAGTATCTGCCTACCCGAGAGAAATGCTATCTGACATTTGGAAATGACTTTACCCAAAACAAATTTCAGCCGAGAAGAAAGAAGTTTAGCAATAATCTTACATAAACACCCGATGAGAGATATAGTTCTGAAGTCTCTTAATTCTTGCGGATGATCTGATTTAGGAACTAAAGCAATGAACGAAGCCTTCAAAGACTTAGGGAGGGAAGCATTGGCATGGAATTCTTGCACAAAACCAACAACCTCTTCTTTCATCAGATCCCAACAACTCTTTATGAAATTAAAATTAAACTCGTCCGAACCGGGACATTTATTTCCATCGCAACCCCACACCGCTTCTTGTAACGCCCCTAGTCCCTCAAATTTAGTTCGAAATTATGTTGCTTGAGATTTTTGTAATTGCTGTTGTTTACTTTAGTTTGATTTCAAATTGGTAAACTTAAATTGCACAATAATGATAGTGTGTCTTTGTTGATTTTAAGTTGTTAGATGAGCTGAAATTAGCTTTAAAATGATTATAAAGTGTTGGTTAGTGATTGATTGAAGTTGGTTTAGGAAGAAAATCTCAAGATTAGTTGAAAAATTCTGTTTTTCTACATTTTGCAGTACATGAATCGATTCATGCAGGCTTGAATCAATTCAAGCACGGTTCCAACCATTAGCAAGCCTCTGGGAATCGAATTGAGGAACCGTGAATCGATTCACCAATTTGATTCATCAAAGGCGCTCATGCATTCTTGTGTGAATGAATTCACGAACTGTAAAATACGCAAAACACTACAGCAACGATCAGAACACAGAGAAGGGAAAAAGGGGGAAAGAAAAGAGCGAAAATGAGAGAAGAAAAAAGGGAAAAATTCTAGGGTTTCGTGGATTTGAGAGGGTTTTGAGAGATTCTTTCTAGATTTCATCAATTCCTAGCTTGAATGAGAGGTTGAGAGTTGAGATTTGGGTGTTGGTGAAAGTTTGGTGGAACCCTAGCATAGAGAAGAAGGGGAACGTGAAGAAGAAGGAAGAAAAGAGAACCAAGCTTCAACACTTCTAACTTGAATCCTTGGTGTTGTTTGCGAGTTCTTCCTTCTCTTAAGTGATGGGCACCCATAAGTTCCACATTAGGAATTTCTTTTCCCTAAGCAATGTATGAACATTTAGTTCAAGTTAGGGTTTTGATTACCCGTTGAAATAGAGTTTGATATTATTATTGTTGTGATATCTTAGTGGGATGGTAAAGGGTTGGCTGCTATCCCCAACTCCCCACAAATGTACGATTGATGTTTGACCTATTGTATGCTCCACTGAGCCCCAATGGGAATGAGTTTTTGGTTCATAAGGGACTAGACCTCAAGAGTGATGATAAGTTTCATATGAACTTGTATTGTCTTGATTACATGATTAGTTAAATGTACATGTTTTGTAAGCTTAGGGCTCAAATGCATGTGAAGTTAAATTCCTTGATTTTGTTGCAAATCCCATTGGAATTAGTATAGACTATTATGGAATGATATGGATTGAAATCCTACGTTGCTATTTACTTGATTGTAAACATGCATTTATGTTATGTGAATTGTGATAAAAATCACTTAAAAGACACACAAGATTCCTCATAAGAGGAGAGAACGATATGGTTAGTCTCGTCAGACACCTCTTGAATGGTTATTAATGTCTAACCATCATATCGTTAGTTATGTTGATTGGGGTCTATGGACCAAAGCATATGACAAAACCCAATAACATAGAAGAATAGTAAGTTGTGCTAAGCACAAAGGAAAGAAAAACTACATGTTCTTAGTAAGGAAGTTGCATTGCATTATTCTGTTTGACTGCTTTCTTGAAAATTGTCATAAGATAGAAGAGAGAGATGGTAAGGAATCGAGGGGAGGATTCACTGAGTTTTTTATCTCACCCCTTTCCTTTTATTATTTCAGATGCACAGGTTGAGAAGAAAGATTGGAGAGGCTTGAAGTCCAAAGCCCTTTCATGTTGTTTTGTATTTTGGATTATGTAACTCTCTATTGAATTTGATGTAAAAAGACTAGTATTTTGTATTAAATCTTTATAAGGCTATGTAACTTTAAAATATGGAATATTTCCCCACTTGTGGGATTAGGAACCTTGTGGTTATTTAGACTTAATGTAATATTTAAGTTAAATTTCGCTTGGTAATCTTTGTATCTAATGTTAATTACCTTACTTTCAATTAAATTGAATGTATGGTGTTACATTATGGTATCAGAGCAGTTCAATCCTTTGGACTGTGAATAGATAGATTAGGGTTTTTGAGATTGGCTTGCTAGACTTTCTAAATACCTTGTTGTAGAATATTGAGCCTAATCAACTCAATGTTTGGTACATTGTATGCAGAATTATGGCTAGTGGATCCCAAGCCTGAGGAAGGCGAACAAGGAAACCTCCACCCGAAGATGTTCCTTGGAATGAAATGGCAGATGCGATACGGGAGCAAGCTCAAGCTTCCAATGCTCAAACCCAGGCGATGAATGCCTTACTCCAACAAATTCTCCAAGGAGGATTTGCTCCCAACAATGCTGCACAACCGGAGAGTCCCAACCGTGCATTCTCCGAATTTCGGAAAAATAGTCCTCCTCATTTTAAGGGTGGTTCAGATCCGGCTGAGGCACAGTACTGGCTACAAGAAATGGAGAAAATTTTCACCGTTGTCACCTGCACTGAAGAGCAGAAGGTGGTGTTTGCCTCACACTACCTAAAGGAAGAGGCAGAGATTTGGTGGATAGGAGCTAGGGGTCACATGGAGGATCTTGAGACTCCTATGGATTAAACAAATTTCAAGAGAGTGTTTCCGGAGAAGTATTTTCCAAGAAGCGTAAGAAGGCAAAAAGAGCAAGAGTTTGCTCATTTGACACAAGGGAACATGTCGGTGGGGAGTATGCAGCCAAGTTTGAAGAGTTAGCCAAGTATTCCACTTACCTTCAACATAACCAAGATGATGAGTGGAAGGCTCATCAATCTGAGCAGGGCTTGAAACCGGAGATAAGAAATGTCGTGTGTCAGTTGGAGGAAGATGATTATGCAAAACTTGTTGGAAAACATAGAATCACTGAAGAAGCCCAACTTGCTTTGGATATGGATTGTCGTGATAGGATCCAGAGGAAGAAGGATGACAAGAACGCACAACACATGAAGCCAAAAGGGAATTTGAACAAAGGGAAGCAAGTCCAAACCCAAGAGCCTAAGTCCTTGCATACATGCTCCAAATATGGAACGATACATCAAGGAGAGTGCATGAAGGGGAAGAATGTCTGTTATGTTTGTCATCAGCCGGGACATATGTCAAAGGAATGTCCCCAGTACACAAAAGATAAGGGATCTAAACCCAACGATCTTATCCAAGGGAGAGTTTTTACTCTGGATGCCAAGAAAGCTAAAGATGCTGAAAATCTGATGAAAGGTACTTGTTTCCTCCAAGATGAACCCTTAGTTGTCTTGTATGATTCGGGTGCAACCCATTCTTTCATTTCTTGTAAATTGTTCAAAGGTTAGGGTTGTATGTAACACCATACATTCAACTTAATTGAAAGTAAGATAATTAACATTGGATACAGAGATTACCAAGTGAAATTAAACTTAAATATTACATTAAGTCTAAATGACAACGAGGTTCCTAATCCCACAAGTGGGGAAGTTTTCCATACTTCAAAGTTACATAGCTTTCTAAAGTCTTTTTACATCAAATTCAATAGAATGTTACATAATCCAAAATACAAAATAACATAAAAGGGCTTTGGGCGTCAAGCCTCCTCAATCTTCCTTCTCAACCTATGCATCTGAAATAATAAAAGGAACGGAGTGAGATAAAAATATCAGTGAATTCTCCCCTCGACTCCTCATTATGATAATTTTCAAGAAAGCAGTCAAACATAATAATGCAATGCAACTTCCTTACCAAGAACATGTAGTTCTTCTTTCCTTTGTGCTTAGCACAACTTACTGTTCTTTTATGTTATTGGGTTTTGTCATATGCTTTGGTCAATAGACCCCAATCAACATGACTAATGATATGGTGGTTAGGCGTCAATAACCATTCAAGTGGCGTCCTACGAGACTAACCATACCGTTCTCTCCTCTTATGAGGAATCTTGTGTATCTTTTGGGTGATTTTTATCACAACTCTCATAGCTTAAAATGCATATTACAATAGATATCATCATATACATTTTATACTAATTCCAATGATATTTAGAACAAAATCAAGGAATTTAACCTCACATGTATTTGAGCCCTAAGCTTACAAAACATGTACATTTAACTAATCATATAATCAAGACACGTACAAGTTCATACGAAACTCATCATTACTCTTGAGATCTAGTCTCTTAGGAACCAAAACTCATTCCCATTGAGGCTCTGTGGAGCATACAATAGGTCAAACATCAATCATACATTTGTGGGGGGTCGGGGATAGCAGCCAAACCTTTACCATCCCACTAAGATATCACAACAATAATAATATCAAACTCTATTTCAAAGGGTAATCAAAACCCTAACTTGAACTAAATGTTCATACATTGCTTAGGGAAAAGAAATTCCTAATGTAGAACTTATGGATGCCCATCACCTAAGAGAAGGAAGAACTCGCAAACAACACCAAGGATTCAAGCTAGAAGTGTTGAAGCTTGGTTCTCTTTTCTTCCTTCTTCTTCTCCTTCGCGTTTCCCTTTTTCTCTCTTTTAGGGTTCCACCAAACTTTTCACAAACCAACAAATATCAACTCTCAAACTCTCATTCAAGCTAGGAATTGAAGAGATCTAGCAAGAATCCTTCTCTTTCCTCTCAAATCCATGAAACCCTAGCATTTTCCCCCTTTTCCCTTTCTCCTTTCGCTCCTTTCCTTTCCTTTTTCTCTCTCTTTTTGTGTTCTGATTCACTCTGCTATGTTTTTGTGCATTTTACAGTTCGTGAATCCATTCACACTTAAGTGTGAATCGATTCACTCACGCAAGAATGCAAGAGCGCCTTTGGTGAATCGAATTGGTGAATCGATTCACGGTTTCCTCAATTCGATTCACAGAGGCTTGCTAATTGTTGGAACCGTGCTTGAATCGATTCAAACCTACATGAATCGATTCATGCACTGCAAAATGTAGAAAAATAGAATTTTTCAACCAATCTTGAGCTTTTCTCCCTAAACCAACTTCAATCAATCACTAACCAACACTTTACAATCATTTGAAAGCTAATTTCAGCTCATCTAACAACTTAAGATCAACAAAGACACATTATTCTCATTATGCAATTAGGTTCATTAACTTGAAATCAAATTGAAATTAACAACCAATTACACAAATCTCATGCAACATGTAATCAAACTAAATTTGAGGAACTTGGGGTGTTACATTACTACCCACCTTCTAAAAAATTTTGTCCTAAAAAATTAGATCGAAATACATACCTATTGAAATAGGTAAGGGTATTGGTCTCGCATTTCCTTTTCCAGTTCCTAAGTGGCTTCTTCCGGAGTGGATCCTCCCCAAATAATCTTAACCAAGGGAATGGTCTTATTCATGAGTGTCTTGAAAACACGGTCCACTACTTGGGCCAGGTCAGGCTGATTTATCAAATCTGATTTAAGTTGTACAGACTCATGATCCAAAGATTGAAATGGATCCGGAATGTACTTCTTAAGCTGAGACACGTGAAAAACATTATGGAGATTTGACAGGTAGAGCTATTTGGTAAGCCACAGGACCAATTCGACTGAGGATTTGAAAAGGACCTATGTACCGAGGAGTTAACTTCTTGGCCTAAGAGCTCTATCAACACCTATAGTAGGAGTGATTTTCAGGAATACATGTTCACCTTCCGCAAACTCAAGGGGTTTAAGCCTACGGTCTACATAACTTTTTTTCCTACTCTGGGCAGTCCTTATTTTATCCCTGATCATGCGAATCTTATCTGTGGTTTCTTGAACAAGGACAGGGCCTAACAACCTCCTTTCTCCTACTTCAAACTAACATAAAGGAGTTCTGCACTTGCGACCGTAGAGAGCCTCATACGGTGCCATACCTATGCTAGAATGGTAGCTGTTGTTATAGGAAAATTCTATTAGTGACAAATACTTATCCCAACTACCACCATCCTCTAGAACACAGACTCTAAGCATATCCTCTAGAGTTTGTATGGTTCTCTCTGACCGACCATCCATCTGGGGATGATAAACAGTGCTAAGACTTAATTTAGTCCCTAAGGCTTGATGGAGAGCTTTCCAAAATCGGGAGGTAAACTTAGGATCTCTATCAGAGACAATGCTAGTTGGCACTCCGTGGAGCCTAACAATTTCATTGATATAGATCTTAGCTAACCTAGCGGTCTTGTATGAGGACTTGATGGGAAGAAAATGGGCAAATTTGGTCAATTTGTCCACTATGACCCAAATAGAGTCATATCTTGTTGAGTGCAACGTAAACCTCCCACAAAGTCCATTACTATTCCTTCTCACTTCCATTCCGGAATTTCCAAAGGTTATAGAGGACCAGAGGGTTTTTGGTGTTCTATTTTAGTTTTATGGCAAACCAAACATTGAGCTACAAACTCCGCTACGTCATTTCTCATATCCGGCCACCAGTATCTCTGCCTAAGATCTTGATACATCTTAGTGGATCCAGGATGCACTGAGAACCCGCTTTTATGGGAACACAGATTCTCTAATGGGACAGAATAGGGCCATCATCAGTTTCAGAGAAACCGAGGCGGTGTCTGCTAGATTGCAACTCCTCATCTAAACTCTGGGCTAGTCTAATCTGGCCCCTAAAATCACAAGAAATCTCTAGGTGACACAATAATAGGCTGTTCCCCGTAGAAAACATTCCCAAATTTAGGTCCCTAAAAGATTCTAGTAGCTCCATCTCCTTAATCATCATTGAAGAAACATGAAGAGATTTCCTACTCAAGGCATCAGCGACTACATTCGCTTTGCCAGGATGGTATTTCAATTGAAAATCATAGTCTTTCAGGAACTCGACCCATTTCCTTTGTCTCATGTTAAGTCACCTTTGATCAAAGAGATATTTCAAACTCTTATGATCACTATACACTTCAAACTGGGCACCATATAAATAGTGCCTCCAAATCTTTAGAGCAAAAATGATGGCCGCAAGCTCTAAATCATGAGTAGGATAATTCTCTTCATGAGGCCTTAACAACCTAGAGGCATAGGCCACAACTTGTCGGTTCTGCATAAGAACACAACCTAACTCTTTCTTAGAGGAGTCACTATAAACTTCAAATCCCAGGGATGGGTCAGGGATAACAAGAACTAGTGTGGATGTCAACTTGATCTTTCACTCTAGGAAACTACTCTCACAACTCTTATTCCACACAAATGGTTCCCTATTTCGGGTTAACCATGTTAAGAGAAGCACTAGTTGAGAAAATCCCTGTATGAATCTACGTTAATAACCGGCTAGCCCTAGAAAATTTCTGACTTCAGTGATAGTGATTGGTCGTTCCCAATTTAGAACTGCTGCCACTTTACTGGGATTGACCGACACTCCTGCTTGAGAAATTACATGCCCTAAGAATTTAACTTCCCTAAGCCAGAACTCACATTTCTCAGGCTTTGCGAATAGGCTCTTTTCTCTAAGAATACCTAGGATAATTCTAAAGTGTTCCTCGGTGGAATTTTTGGGTAACCCTTGGCCTGTTGAACTATGTTGGCCGAATCTGAACTTCAGTGTTAGAGGGTTGGTTTGTTTGTTCATCAGTCCATGGTTGTGATTCAGTGTCCGCTAGTGGTTCCAAGTACTCCGAATTCCAGGTGGGAGAAAGAATATACTTCTATTGGGTTATGTGTAGTAGATATAATTGTTTGACATGTGTAGGGTGACCTAAGCCCTACTAGGGGTTGAGGTCAGTAACACCTAAGGATAGGGGTTACGATATGCCACATCTAAGGATAGGCGTGGTAGACCCATCAGCTAACTTAGGATTATTTATTATTAAATATGATTACCTGTAAATATGCTTAATTATGAATTATGTTGTATATGTCGTATGAGGGTAGTAACATGCCTAGGATTGTTTTATGACATTCCTGTTGAATATGTGACATTATGATATCTCTGTTAACATGTAAAATTGTATGTCTTTAAATGCTGTGTAAAATGTCGTAGCATTTGATTATGATATGATGCATAACATGATATGGGTTTGGTTATGTTATCTCGAGTAATGTTACACTTACCTCGTTGATCATTTATCATTTCTCCTTGGTCATCTATCATCTTTCTAATCGAATTACTTTTCTTCCTTGAAGATGTCATTGCATGAAAGAACCTCGTATTTTGACCCCCTTCAACCATTGCACCTTGGCTCATTGTTTCCAAAATTTTTCTTTCTTCATAAGCAACGTCGTAAGCTTATTTCAATTTGCATTGAATAACTCCATCGATTCTACATCTGCACGACCACGCAAAAGCTCCATGTGACTCTTACAGTTTTCTATATCATTCTTAAACCTTGATCTAAGATCTCATCCCCATTGGAATATGTCAGATGCGCAAGAGTCCAATTTAGTGAGTATATTAGTATTACCTGCCCGTTCCTAACTTCCAAGAACAACATCATTAAGCTAAGGCTAGTGCGGCCAACAATTTTCAAATTTAAACCTTTGGTTTTAACATGGTCACCCTCCCCCATCCATTGATAGTCTGATTGGACTATGGTCCGAAAACGAGGCTATTAAATTCCTATGTCGAACATCTGGAAAAAGGTTTAACCACTCCATCGTAGTCATTGCACAATCCAAACGTTCTTCCACTGTTCCATTTGTTCCTCTACCACTCCACCATGTAAAAGGGTACTTTTCCAATTGAATATGTGTGAGGTTGCATTCACTAAAAGTTTCCCTAAAACCCTTGATAAGCCATGCAGGGTGCTCAATCCTTTCACACTTATCATCAATTGATAAAAGTCATTAAAATCACCAATAATGCACCACAGTAGTGCAAACATTCCACACGAGTCCTTGAGCATACGCCAAGCTTCCTTCCTTTTGCTACTTTTTGGCAAGACACAATACCCAGTTAACCTCCAGGCCACCTTTTGTAGATAAGCTATGCAGAGCGCTCAATCCTTTCACACTTATCATCAGATGATAACTAGTCATTAAAACCACCAATAATGCACCACGATAGTGAAAAAATTCCACATGAGTCCTTGAGCATACGCCAAGCTTCCTTCCTTTTGCTACTTTTTGCACTAAATTGACATCATCCACAGTATTGTTACCCTTCCACTTCTACCTTCTTTATCTATCGCAAATGAATAATCAAAACCTACTTGACAACAAATCTCCTCTATCTTGTTTGCATGCATCCGAGTCTCAAATAAGAATAAAATATCTGGCCTATAAGACCAGGTTATGTCCTTCAATGTAGGAACTTCTCGTAGGTTACCCTAGTCTCGGCAGTTCCAATTGATGATGATCATTATTCCTAGCATGCCTAAGAACCAGGACCGGCCAGTAAAAAATGCTCATAGCATATGAGATTATCATGCACTGACATAGCTACCTCTCCCAGCAATTTTTTGTTCTGCAACACCTGGAACCTGGACTCACCACCATCCAAAAGCTTGCATTTTTCTCCTGATTTGTGTTGTTTGCTTCAACAATCATATCCATCACAAGATTATGTTGCATACTCTGCATGGTAGGAGTTACACCGCTAGACTTACATGCAACAACTATTTCGGTGCCATAATCTAATGTGATATTTTTTTTCCCAGATTTTCTCCCATTTTTTGTGCTATTAGTTTATTTCTTCTGTTCCGTTGGCATAATCAAACTTGTGCTATTTGAATTTGAAATGCCACCAAGATTACTAGTCCCATTGGTCCTTGATTTTCTCATTTCCTATTTTGACCTTCTAGAACCCTAGCTCCATCCTATTTCTATCTCCAGCAACCTCATCCTCGCTCTTCCTTTCGCCAACGGTAGCCAGCTCCACCTCCATATCTGCATTGATAAGCTTTTAACTCCGTTCACCACCCTGTTACACCATCATCAGTTTCCATAGCAAACAAGATTTCATGCCTATGCTCAATGTGGCCAACATGTTCAAACATGAAACAAATTGCACCTAATTTTTCATATTTGAAATTAACCATGCACCAACCTCCACCTGCCTACTTGACTTTCTGCTTTAATGGTTGCTAGACAACAATATGAACTCTAATATGCGCAGGTAACTTCGTCATATAGATGTGTTGTTAGATGCATCATACTCCATAAATTCTCCAATGTAATTAGAAAGATGCTTCCCCACCACTTCGGTCATATATCCCACAAGGAGGTTATGCACTTGAACCTAAAATTCCACATGATTTAGAGGAATATTTAACATCGAAATACCTATCTGCATTCTTCCCTTAATCTAGATATGATTATCAAAATTCCATGGATCACCTTTGAGGGCTTTTTCTAGGTCGATTTTGTGGAATAACTGGAATAGGAACAAGCTCAGAGACGCCTCCATATTTAAGACATCTTTTACTAGTCCCCAAATGCCATCCATTCATTCCTTCATTATATGAGATCTAGTCGGTCTATCATGTCAGAAACCTTCCAACCAAACACAAATATATGTCATTCGTAGCCTCAATTTGGGGTTGTGATAAATCCACAACAAAAAGAAAGTAAATATATTGAAATTCAAAGCTAGATTAATAAGTCATTTATCTTTAGAAATAGTGTAAATACTTAGGGGTAGAACTAGTTATAGGAAGTAGATGAAAACACGATTAAATTTGTTGATTTTAATTTTATTTTTTTTGCTTTTTTGTATTTTTGCGTGGCGAAGGTTACATGTCGCCATGCGAAACTAGCATGCAAATGGATGCTTTATGGATCTAGAAAGCTTCGCATCGCGGCAGAAGTCTTCACATTGAAAAATATCTTGAAGTCTTGGAACAATTTTGATTTTTAGCTCGTCGCATGGCGAGGAAAGAGTTTAGCAAAGAAAAATTGAAGGACAATTTTCTTATGGGAGCTTTCGCATGACAAAGGCTTTGTTTCACCATGCAAAAGAGCATAGATTTTTCCACTGAGGATCTTTGCACAGGAGAAATGAGGAGCACATGAAGGCTTCACATGGCAAAGGCTTGTCTTCTCCATGCGAAGACAGTTTTTCTGTGCTTATTATAAATTGTTGTTGAAATGAATTTTGGGGGGATCGAGGATCAATTTTCCAAACTTTTTCGTGGGTTTAGGCTAGAAAACTCTAGGATTTCATCTCCTTTTATTCCATTGAGGATTCAACTTTTGGAGCGATACTTTGAAGAATCGATGACTTTTTCTTCACTCTCTAGTTTTATTTTTCTGTTTTCTTCTTTAATTATTACGAGTAACTAATTTCCTTAAGACTAGGGTTAGATTTTGTTGAAACTCTTATGTAATATAATTTTCTTACATTAATACAAGTTTATTTTATATAATTTGAGCTTTCATCTCTATGGTCAATGTTATTTTATAACTGATCACTATTGAATTGACCTTGGATTTTTCATCACAATTGGAAAATTGGATGTATTAGCTGGAAGTACTGAGATTGTTTGTTGTAATCATTATGAATATAGGATATAACTTGTTCTTATGAATCATCGTCATTAATGTGAAAAACAAAAACTCCTTAAAACACTCAATTAATATCACATTCAAAACCAAACTATTTGGTTAGAAGCATAAGATGATGACCGTAAACTTGATTCTCACATTATGGGCCTGTTTACATTTTAGAAACACTTTTAATTTTAGTTGAAAGATGGAATGCTACCGCGAAGAACATTAATTGTGATATAGAGAAGATGAGAGACATTTTTAGAATTCATTTTTTAAAACACTAAAAACAGTTTTGTGGCATTTTCAGAATTTCTAGAAATACATGATTTGCTTTCCAAAATGCATGTACGAAAAAATTCCAGAATACATGCTTCAATGTTTATTACTTTTGGTTAAAATAAAAACAGAAAACAGGGGAAGCCCTACACTACAACAAATTCTGCAAAAGATGGTGCTACTTTAAGCAACGCTTGGGACAAAAAACACTACTTTAGTTCATATCGAATCAATAAACAGCGCTTATAATATAAAGTGATTCTTTTGGTTTTGACAATAAGCAAGACAAAAAACAGCGCTTGGAACCAAAAACTCTGCTTTAGGTCCACCGAAACAATAAACAGCGCTTATAATATACAAGCGATGTTTTTGCTTTCTTTGGTTTTCACAATAATCAGCGCTTATAATATACATGCGCTGTTTTTGTTTTCCACAATGATCAACGCTTAATATTGAAGCACTGTTTTTTCTCGAAATAGTAAATAAAAACGTTGTTCCCTCACTCGCGTTTCGTGTTCTGCTTTCTTTCTCTCATCTCTTCCACAAAAACCATGGCACAACTTTCTTTCTTCTGTTCTCCAACGAATCCTCCAATGAACTATTCCCTCGCAACACTCAGCGCAGACCCTCGTGGCTTGTCCAACGAACCCTAATCCTCTGTTCTCCAATGAACCCTAATGCTGAGTGCGATGCTGGAAGCTTCATGGCTTGACCACCTCTCTTTCTCCGACTCCTCCACAGCGCACGAACGGCGAACGGAGATCTTCGATCGTTGCTGGTTCAGCTCGCCGCGCCGTGGTTCTGCTTCACCATTGCTGGTTCGGCTTCACCGATTCTTTGGTTAAACCCATTGCATCGCGTTCGCGCCGATCTGGTTGGATCTGGTTGTGATGTTAAATTTGGTGGTTCGATCTGGTTGGATCTGGTTGATATTGTTGTGCCCTTTTAAGGATCTGGTTCGATTCGCACTAGATTTCGACCAGATCTGGTTCTCTTCTCTCTCTCTGGTTCGATCTGGGACTGTAAGCTTCTCTTCTCTCTCTGGTTCGATCTGGTTGATGTTTATGGTTTCGGTCACTTGTTCCTTATTTTTCAGTTTGGTTTTATTTTGATTTCAGGTCCATTTTCCCAAAGGGTTCTCTTAACTTTGGAGGAGAAGAAGATCTGTGATGTTTTTTTTCCTAAGAGAGATCTATGATGTTTTAGTGTTTTAGTTTTTTCTGAGAGAGATTTGTGACGTTTTGATTTCAGGATTTTTTTTTCTTTTCTGTAAATTCAAGATCTTTTTCTGGGTTTGGTTATGTACCATGGATTGAATCAATGAAGTATAAGTTTTAGTTATTTCTATTCTTGTTTTTAAACTTAGTTATTTCTGAGATCTGGGTTTGGTTGTAGCGCTTCTGATGCTGTTATATGATATGAAGAATTAGTATGATATGAGATGCAAGAGATGCAAGGGAAACGTAAATGCTGGAAAAAAAAAAGCAATAAACAGCGCTTCTTACTCTTAAGTAGCTTTTTTTACAAAGAAGCGCTGATGAAAGGTGGGAATAAACAACGTTTCCTTAAGGAAGCGCTGTTTATTCCCTATTTTCAACAAATAGCTTTTTGTAACACATTCAAGAATAAATAAGCGTAGCTTTTAAGTATTGTTTAAAGAAAAATAAGTTACTGCTTATTCCCAAATTTATTGTAGGGCTAATTTTCTTTGCTTGCTTCATTTTTTTTTCTTGTTCTTGTTTTTTGCCATTTTCCTTCTATATTTTCATAGTAACGTCCAAAAGGTAAAATTCTTCCTTATTGTATTCATCGAATAACAAATTCTTCGTGATTGTAAATAAAAGATATTCGTTCAAAAATTGAAAAACTGAAATGGCTTGAAATAAAATGGCAACGGAGGCCATTCTTAGTTTCTTTCAAGCAACAATTTATGTTATTAATAGCTTGAAATTTCACGAAAAATAGAGCAATATTGAGTTTAATTGGAATAGCTAGATAAAATATAAACAGGTTTCTTTCTCTCATGCAATTCAATTTCAGCTCATATTAGGTGAAATTTTCGAGTAAACCCTCCTGATGAATTCTGGTTCTTTGAAGCAGTCTTGACGTGATACAGATTGACATTTTTAAGGTAAGCACGGAACCTTCTTTTTTTGGGTTGACAATATACTACGAAATATATAGTGCACCTAACTTCATTTTATTTTATAATTTTATAAAAATAACAAAAAAGTGTCATTTTTTCATGAGGTAGTGAAACGCATGATTTAAATTATGACATAAACTTTTATTTTATTTTATTTTATTTTCAGACTACATTTATAATTTCAAGAATACATCTGATCATATTGTTATTCAAACAATTTTGTGATGCTTGACGGAAGTCAAAATCAAACTGAAATTAGAAACATGTTTTGAGTTGAACAGTGTAATTAATGAGTGTGTCTATTTCCATTAATCGAAAGCGTAGACTTTATTTGTAAGTCAAACATTATGTAGGAAATATTTATGCAGAGGAGGGAATAAATTGTTTTTGGATGGCATATGACATGCGATTAACGTGGTGCAAGTTTCATAGTAACTTGGAAATCGTCTCAATCAAAAAATAAATAAATAACTTGGAAATCGTCAATATATGGATGATTGTATCATTTGCCTACGCAGAGGCACAGATTTAGTCATACATTGTTAAGGTTTTCCCCCCATAAAACTGAAAAAGAATCTAAAATTTTCAAAGTCGAAATACATGAAGCAATTTGACCAATGGAAGTCAACTATTTTAAAATTAGGATAAAAAAGTCAGCTCCTTAACGTATTATATTAAATGGGGAAATTAATGTCAACCAATTAACTAAGAAATTACATCATCTTCAGGAAAACTAAGTAAAAGGAAAGATAAATATAGGATGAGTTATAATTCATCTTTTATTTTATTTGAAGTATTTTGCAACATGAATTCATTAAAATTTAAAAACAAGTATACTTTTTCTTATATATTTCAAAAATAAATTTATTTCCAGAGTAATCTTAAATGAAAAATCAGTCCCTAAACATTGAGACATTTAATTTATAATAAGATGGAAAAAGTGGGAACTATATTTAAAGCGAAAAATTAAATCACAATAGGTAATGATTTAATGAACCCAATAGGTACGAGTAAAAGCGACCCATAATTAAGTAAGATAATTATCTGTTAAAGAGTACTCCCTCCCACTACAAGAAAATTCGGATTTACCGACGGGCATATACCGACGGTCAGAGACCGTCGGTTAAACGTTGGATTTTCCGACGGCCAAGCCGTCGGTAAAACAACAAGTCCGTCGGTAAATGGAATCTGATTTACCGACGGTCAATGCTCGTCGGTAATTTCAAAGATATTTCATTTTCGCGCCTATTTTTCAAATACCGACGGCCTTATACCGTCGGTAAGTTAAAAAACCCGTCGGTAATGCCGAACAGTTTACCGACGGCCTAGACCGTCGGTAAAAAGCCGTCGGTAATGCGCGATAATAACCAGAAGCCAGGCCTTCCCTTTCTCCTCCATCTTCATCCCTCTTCTCTTTCACTTCCCTCTCTTCCTCCGCCCCCACCACTACGCCGCCACCACCACCACGCCCACACCACCACCAGGCCGCCACCACCACCACCACTCTATTCTCTCTGTTCTCTCACTGTTCTCACTCTTTCTCTCCACCACCACCACCACCACCGCGCCCACACCACCACGTCTTAGTCGCCACCACCACCGCGTTTCCTCTGCCACCACCACCACCACCACCACCGTGTCTGTCTCTCTCTCTCTCTCTTATCTCTCTCTATCTGCCGCCACCTCCACGCATCCCGCCGCCACCTCCACAAAGACCGCCCGCCGCCACCACCTCCACAAGACCTTCCGCGCCACCTCCACAAAGACCGTGGTCCGTCACCTCTGCCACCACCGTCTATTCTCTGTCTCTATTCTGTCCTTCTTTGTTCGTGTTTTTTCTTAGAATCCCAAATTGATTTGGTGTTCCTTTTCGATGTTTCAGAACGATTGAAGGTTCTTGAAGTGATTTGAAGGTTTTTGACGTGATTTTGAAGGTTTTGGTGCATCACAGGTATTCTTTTGTGGCTTGACCTCCAATTTTGTGTTCTGTGATTTTGGGAACTAAGGTTTGTTTGTATTCCCTGTTGTTGGTATTTGATTTTTGTTTTAGTAGCTTTGCAAGAGTAGCCTTTGCGTGAGATTATTAGTTGTTTGTTGGTTGTTCTGCTCTTATTGATTTTGTGGATTGTTAGTTGTTTGATAATTTCTCTGCTCTTATTGATTTTGTGGATTGTTAGTTGTTTTAAAAGTTTAGGATACTTATATTATGTCCAAGGTTAAAAGTTTGTCTTAAGCATGCTAATTAGAAGGGAAAAAACAATTCTAGTTGGTGCATCCTGCTCGGTTAGCATCATGATTTGAAAAAAATATTGGAATAAAGTCTTAAATACTGCAAACCTATGCCTTTGTTCGTTTTGTTGTAATTCGATTATTTTCGGTTTATATGCTCATGGTGACCAATGTTGACAACAAAGGACAATGTCTTTAGATGGAAACCGTGGCCGAGGTAGGGCTTCCAGGAGGCCGATGATGTCTGCAAGGGAGTATCGGAATAGCTTTGTGACGATTGAGGATCGCGATGCTCGCCATCGTGATCCTCCTATACCTTCCAGGAGGCCGATGATGTCTGCGAGGAGTATCGAAATAGCTTTGTCATCGGGACTAAGGATCGTGGCCGAGGATCGTGTTTTGATGAACCGCATGGTGATCCCAGGAGGCTGTAGCTACCGGTGATGCTCATCGAGGGACATACATCGTTCAGGTCTCCAAATGATGACGATGAGATCTTGGAGTATACTCCATCCACAGGAGTATTCTCCAATCGGAGAGGATTACACTCCGACCTCACCGGAGTATTCTCCAATCGGAGAGGATTACACTGGCCCACACCAAAATATTCTCCCATCAGGTGCATTACACTCCATCGACTCCTTCGGAGGATTCTACCGCCCGATTTTGTCCTGGGGACCCCTCAAGGAGCCGCCACTAGCTAGCCTCTATTTTATATTATGCATGTTATGTATTAGTATTTGACTGCTTTAACATTTTAATTGGATAAATGTATTAGGATAATATATGATGTATGTCTTTACATTTGTGCTTTTCTATTTAATTTTTGTGTTAAGCCTAAGTTCCAATTATTCCAACGTTTCAACGATTGTTCATAAACCAGGCCACCACCACCACCACCACTCTATTATGCTCTATTATATGTTTTACATGAGGAAGTTAAATAGCTTTTGAGAATTCATGATTTGATAAAAATAGTGAAAGCTAAAAAGCTTACTTGGGATTTATTTGGAATTATTTTATAACATGATTGTTGTTTGGTTGGCATCCTGCTCATTTTTGTTGATTGCTATTTGGTAGCTTGTTAGTTAAAATTTTCTATGTTTTTTCTGTATTTTTAGTTCGAGACCACGACATTGCTCCGAGACTGCCACTCACATCGAAGGACGTGGACACTCTCTTGTTCTGAGAATTAGGTATGCACTCTAACGAAATGTCGGTTGACTCATTGGGTGGAAAAGGGTTGGCTGTTGACCCCCACACCGACATATTTATTTGATTTGCTTCATAGTTCTCTCCAGAGAGAGAATTTTGAGGTGATGTGTGTTTTGGCTAACAAATGATGTTTTATATTGAAGTGATGTATAGTTCTCTCCACAGAGGGAATTTTGTTTGATGTATATTTTATGTTAGAGTAAGGTAGCATGTAGATTATTCATTTAGCAAGCAACACATAAACTCAATTTCAGTAAGTGAATCTCTGATCCTATGTTCATGCTACGTCTCGCTATACTTATAGAAACCAATTTATATTGAGATAGTAACCATATTAATCTCCAAAATATTTACAGATTATAACTATATACTATCTGTAAATACAAACAACGTTTATTAAACTAAAAATTTAACATATGAAAGACATATTATTACACAAAGACATGAATTCTGTCGAGGAAATTGATTCCCAAATTAATCGTATCAGACACTAATTATAAACTATTAAAATCCTATATTTGATGAATTTAATTATGTGATGATCTTATTTTTAAAAAAAAATAATAAAGTAACCAATTTTATGTTGTTTAGAGATACCATCAACTGCCTTGGTTAATGTAGTAGATTCTGGTGCTAGGCTAGTTTTTTAACTGCAGAAACAGAAAATGATTGTTTTTTGGCCAATTAATGGATTAGGATGTATGGTAGATGTGACCATATAGGAGCTCTAATTGCATGGCATATACCAAGCCAAACCACTATGAAAACAAAAATTGTTAAAAGGATTTATGCTTCCCTTGCAAGTCGGTATGCTTGTTTAATTCTATCCTTTAAGAGGATGTCAACTTTCAACATGTTACTTTTTAATTATTGATGAAATGGATGTTTGATTGTTGTTATTAGTATCGGAGAAAAGCCTTAGCTTAGTTTGAGGTTCAGTATCTTATTGAGTGCGTGTACTCTTTTAGATACCACGTGTTCATTGTATATTGAACCTTGAATTGTCCAAGTCGGACAGTTTGGGAAAAAACTTTTTCTTTACTTGTATAATAGTTGTTGCTTGATTCTCGTATCTTGATATTTGATGAAATTTCGGTTATATTCATTTCCTTTTGTTCTCTGGTGCATACTTGATTGCCTTGTTCCTACTGCGATCATTTTGTGTATTCAGAGACCAATGGGAAATGTCAATAAATTTTGTCAAGTATAAGATATGAGAATTATGGAATGACTATTATACGAAGTTCTGAAAAAGTTTTTCCTTGAATGGGATAAGGTCATACCATTTAAAGAAAGAGAGCGGTTGTAAGAATGTCGTCTTTCTTTGAAATTGTCATTTTTTTGACATGCGAGAAGATGGAATTTTTTCCTTGAATCGTAGTTGGATGTCACGATAGGTTGTATCCGGGAAGAGGGTTTGAAACAATCTTTGCGATGGGATTGATCACTTCGTTCAAGTCGCAATGGCACACGAAGATTTTGAAATTAATGGAGGGATTAGATGTCCGTGCCTTAAATGCGATTGCGAGAAAGATCAAGAGCCCAGAGAGGTCATGCCGCACTGCAGAGAGTTGGATTTATGCCTAATTACTGCATTTGGACTAGACATGGTGAAGAGTTACCTCGGGTTGGATTAGGGGTTGGCGATAATTGCACAGTGCTTCAAGTAATTGCGTAGATATGGGATATGGTGAGCAGATTGAATTGATGCAAAATATGGTTTGTGATGCCTTGGGGTCAACGTATCATTCGAGGAGCCACAAAGATGATGACACAGATGAACTTCCAAATGAGATCGCACAAAGATTTTATAATCTCTTGTTAGAAACAAATAAGTCGTTGTTTGAAGGGTCTGCGACTCAAAGTTATCAATGTGTGTGAGACTTTTAGCTCTCAAGTCCAACTGTGGTGCTACGGATGTGTGCTTGGATCTCGTGAACGAAGATGATGTTGGACTCGTCCACTATCGAGATGGTTTGCCAAAAAGTTATTACGAGGCTAAAAGCTTAGTGTCCAAATTGGGGTTGGAATCTAAAAGGATTGATTGTTGTGTGAGAGGGTGTATGTTATATTACGATAATGAATTTGGTAAAAACGATAGCGCGCTGGTTGAATGCAAATTCTGTGGTGAGCCAAGGTATATGTCACATACTGATAATGGGAAGGGTAGACAAAACCAGTTCCACGGAAGGCAATGTTTTATTTGCCAATTATTCCAAGGCTGCAGAGAATGTTTGCGTCAACACATACTGCAGACAAAATGACTTGGCACTATGAGAATAAAAGCACTTCAGGTATGTTGTGACATCCATGTGATGGTGAAGCTTGGAAGCACTTTGATCGTGTGAATCCCGAATTTGCAGTAGATCCACGTAATGTACGACTTGGCTTATGCTCTGATGGTTTTACCCCATATGTTCAATCAACGGCGAAACCTTATTCTTCGGCGATTATTGTTATCCCATACAATCTTCCTCCCGATATGTGCATGTCTAAGCCCTATATGTTCTTGACTTGTATTATAAGGTCCAGATAATCCAACGGATGGTATTGACATCTACTTACAGCCTCTCATTGACGATCTCAAAAGGTTGTGGAATGGCGTTGTGACTTATGATGTTGCACGAAAGAAGAACTTTACAATGAGGGCAGCTCTTATGTGGACCATTAATGACTTCCCTGCATATGGCATGTTGTGTGGTTGGGGTACTCAAGGTAAGATGGCATGTCCCCATTGCATGGAGCATACAAAGGCCTTTACCTTGAAATTTGGGGGGAAGAGTTCTTGGTTTGACTCACATCGCAGGTTTTTACCAGCAGATCATCCATTTAGACGGAATAAGAACGCCTTCAAGAAGGGGGAAGTTGAATTAGATGGCCCGCCCCGAGGTTGACATCAGACGATTTTTACCGAGTTATGGATGCGCCAAAAATCACAGCATTTTGGTGAATTGGATCGATTTGAAGGATATGGACAATGGCACAATTGGACTAAAAGAAGTATTTTTGGGATTTGCCGTATTGGAAAGATAATTTGTTGAGACACAACCTTGATGTTATGCACATTGAGAAGAACTTTTTGACAATGTTTTTCTCACGGTGATGAACGTTAGAGGAAGAACGAAAGACAATGATAAGGCGGTGGACTTACCACTTTCTTGTAAGCGAAAGGACTTGCATTTGACGACTCATTCGAATGGGAAAACCTCAAAACCCAAAGCACATTACTCTTTAAGCTGTTGAGGAAGCTAGGTCGATGTCGGTGGATAAAAGAACTTGAATGCCAGATGGTTATTCTTCTAATTTGGCAAGATGTCTTGATGTGAACAAAGGAACAATGATTGGGATGAAAAGCCATGATTGTCATGTATTCATGGAGTGTTTACTTCCTATTGCATTTAGTTTCTGTAGTCAAATATTTTAAATCCACTTACGTAACTTCACCAATTTTTAAAGATTTGTGTTCATAACATTGAGAGATGATGATCTTATCAAGATGGAGCAGAACATACCAGTCATTCTTTGTAAGTTGGAGAGAATATTTCCCCCTGGTTTCTTTGACTCTATGGAACATCTCCCAGTGCATCTTGCACATGAAGCTACGCTCGGTGGACCGGTTCAATTAAGATGGATGTATCCATTCGAAAGGTAATATAATCAAATATTCTTTAACATAATTATTCACTGCCCCGGGTTAAATGTTGAAATGTTGATCACCAACCTGGTTATTCTGTAGATTTATGGGTGACTCAAAACGGTCGGTGAAAAATAAGGCCAGGGTTGAAGGATCTATTTGTGCAACTTACTTATACCGTGAGACAATTCATTTCTGTTCCCATTATTTTACGAACTTCATGCTGACACCAACAAATAATAGGAATGAAATAAAAATTGAAAGTGAAAGGCACCCGCTGGCCTTATCAGTGTTTTGCCTTCCCGGTCGTCATGCTGGAAAGGAGCTGAAGTCCTGGTTAACGGGAGAAGATTGGAAGTCAGCACACGTTCACGTGTTGATCAACTGTGCCGAAGTATCACCATATCTTACGTATGTATACTTTTGACCACTTTCAATTTATTTAGTCCACACCTATTCATGATCATTTGTTTGATAATGACTTGTTCAGGGCATTCTTGTTAACTAAGCCCACAAGCGAACAAGACTCTTCTGCCTATATTCATGAATATTTCCCAACGTGGTTTAGGAGCCAGGTATGTATTTTTAGTCCTATTTCAACTATTTGTTGTTTGAAAATACAAAAGATTGTTTGCAAAAAGGAACCCTAAATCACTTGTGCATGTGTATACGCAGGTGTATAGCGAGTCAGAATCGCCCATAATCGAACACTTGAGAAATTTATCTCATGGTCTTAAATCACGTGTAAAAGAATGGCACACGTATTTCGTAAACGGTTACAAATTTCAAACTCAGTCAAAAACAGAGGGGGAAAAAACAGTTAACAGCGGAGTTTATGTAAAAGGTGCCACAGAGGGAGGTGAAGACGACTTCTACGGCATGATTCAACATATATATGAGCTGGCGTACAATACTTTAGACTATACTAAAAGAATAGTGCTATTTTATTGTAATTGGTTTGATCCGTCAAGTAGAGGCACAAGAATGGATCGCAAATATAATACTGTTGACATATGCATGAGCAGAAGATACCAAATGTTTGATCCGTTTATCATAGCACAACATGTAAGACAGGTGTATTATGTCCCTTATCCGTCAACTCGAAGGGACAAACAAGGTTGGTGTGTTGCAATAAAGACAAAACCAAGGGGTCGCATTGAAGCAGATGATCCACAGGAAGAAGTGGGTTATCAAGTGGATGAGATGTCTCATGTCAACGTAGTAAACAGTTGAACCCATTTCTGGACTACGTGACGATCCAATCAGATATGAAGATGTAAATGGAGATGAGGAATTAAATGAAGAAGTGGCAGAACCATCAAGATCTGAAGACGATGCCGAAGCAGAGTGGGCAGAATGGGCAGAATAAATTTGTTTAACTTTTTACAATTAGAGAATTTAATGTCTAACAACATATTTTATTTTGTCAGTTATTTTCATATAACTTGTTTATTTTTTGGAATTCATTTTTAATATTGTTATGTTTAAATATAATATTTCATGACTGTTATTATTGAATTGCTCTATAGACATATATGGCATCAGGAAGTTCAGGCTCCGACCACCCAGTAGTGGTCAACGGAAGGGGAAGGGCATCGCTGTCGACCCCCCTCGTCGTCGGAGGCCAAACATTATTAGGATTGATGATGCTGGCTATGCGATGTTGTCATCCACACAGCATCCGCATACATCTACGCCTAGACAGGCTCCAGCGAGTTCGGCCCCTACGCAGCCTACGTCACATTGGGCACCTACACAGCATGCAGGACCTTCTGCATCGACACCCATTTACATGATGCCCACCCCAGGGTTCCAGCAGACACTTGCCGCTTCTTCCTCTCATTTTGTGTTTGAGACGGTGCCCGACACTCATGTGTCCGATCAGGAGTATAGTGTGGGCCAGGCACCTGATCAGACCGGGGTTCAGCAGGACGAGGAGGTTGAGCAGCAGCAGGATGAGCAGGAGGTCGTTGATGATATTCAGATCTTTGCATGATGGCCGAGTTGCTATCGTGCCGGTGGTAGAGGGTGAGTATGTAGGTTGAATACACATTTTTGCCCTTATCTTTTTAGTTTTCAATTTCGTCCCTTATCTTTTTAATTTTCATTTAAGTCCCTTAAACTTCAAAAATCACATCAATTTCGTCTTTTCTGTTTATTTATTCATATTTTCTTAGACGAATCAACATCTGACACGTGGCAGAAAAATAAAATAAAATAAAACAAACTGCCACGTGTAAGATGGTATTTCGTCTAAGACAAAAAAGAATAATTAAAAAGAAAGGACGAAATTGAAGTAATTTTTATAACTTAATGGACTTAAATGAAAACTAAAAAAAGGATAAGGGACGAAAATTACAGCTTTAACCTATATATTTTTAACTTGTTTGGTATGTTGTTATTGTTTAGGTTCCTTCCACAAAGCCAGTGCGAAGGCTATCACTAAGTAATTGAGCAAAATTACCACACCTATTGGCCCACCTGGGACGCTGACTGGTCGAGCGGAGGCACATGTTCAATTCTTCGAGTAAGTTGTTTATTTTTTTGTTGCGTATTATTTTTTATTTCATGAATCTCAATTATTTTTAATAACGTATTATATTCATACAGGAGATGGTTTCTTGGAAGGAAGAGCAGGAGAAGCAGATCAAGAAGAACTTCCATATGAAGGCTTCCCACCGCCTATCTGATATGCTTAGAGATGCCCGCCTCAATGGGCAGCCCACTTGGATAGGAGATGAGATCTGGCAAAGACTACTGGCGACTGGAACTCCCACGAGTTCAAGGCGATGGCGAGAAGCGAAGAAGAATAGAGCCTCACGAAAAGGGTGGGAGCTTGCATCTTTGGAGGTTCGGTCGGTCGGCAAAGACGCACTTTCGACTTGTACGTTTTATATTATTATTATTATTATTATTATTATTATTATTATTATTATTATTATTATTATTATTATTTAGTTAAGCTTTTTTTATTAAATAATTACAGTCTCGTGATTGCAAAGGAAGTTGATTACACGAGCTCCATCGTGCAACTCATATTAGGAAAGGCAGGTGAGTTTGTCGATGAGCGGTCGAGGCGGACCAGGTAATTATAAAACATAATGAATAGTTTTTAACAATGTTTATATTGTTTTATTACAATAAAAATTGACTAATTTGTTTATGTTTGACAGAGGAGTTTGAGGCGAGGATGTCTCAGGTTAGATCTCGGACATCCTCATGTTCCCGTCTCGAGCCCAGAGGATCCAGCGTCGGCGATGGTTTGGCGAATGTTGTTGGCGGCAAGAAGAAGGGTCGCCTATACGGTCTTGGCGACCTTGCCCGGTAACTACAAGAAAGGGCCCGCCGCCTCTCTTTGGAGAGTAAATCCAGCCGATCGTCTTTGCCGCGGATGAGCGGGAGATAGCAGAGTTGAAGCGGGCCATGGCCGAAGCGGCGGCGATTAGCGGCCGGCGGCGGATCGCGGCCGTCCAGCCAGAGGAGGCGGCGGGCGGCTGCCATGTTGGCTCAGTCTTTGCGGCGGCAGGAGGATCTGTACCATTTGCTAGCTCGCCACCGCCTCCACCGCCTCGCCTCATAGTAATCGGGTGATGATGTCGATGATGTAGATAGTGATCATGATCATGATTATCGTGACTATTAGTTATGTTTGTATTGATATTTTTTATATTTTCGGATATTTTTATTCTTGCTTTGTTAAATCGAATTTTTTATTTATTTGTTACGTTTCTTTTTTTTAATTTGTTTTATAGTTATGTTATCGCATTACATTTTTAAATACAGGAAGAAATTAATTATTAAATGTGATAACTAGTAATCGTTAATTAAATGGATAAATAAATTAAATTGATTACAGAAATTAAAATTAAATAATTTAAAAAAGTAAATAATTTTTTAATAAAAATTTAAACAATTTTCAAAAAAAATTTAAAGTTCGGATTTACCGACGGTCATGGCCGTCGGAAATGTCATCGGAATTATCGACGGGTTAAAACCGTCGGAAAAGCCGTCGGAAACTTACCGACGGGTTAAAGCCGTCGGAAATGTCATCAGAATTATCGACGGGTTAAAACCGTCGGAGAAAACCGTCGGAAATTTACCGACGGGTTAAAGTCGTCGGTACGTATTTGCGACGCGCAGTTTACCGACGGACATTAGGCCGTCGATAATCCGTCGGAATTTTTTTATTACCGACGGTATTTGTGGATTACCGACGGCTTTTGGCCGTCGGTAATCCCGCTATTTCTTGTAGTGTCCGTTTTCATATATAAGCAACAAAGCACTTTTTTGGTTCATTGAATAACTCATGTATTCGGTCTATATTATGGATCAAGTACATGAGTTATTCAATGAATTAAAAAAGTGTTTTGTTGCTTATATATGAAAACAGAGGGAGTATATAGATCTAGATATGCATAACTATTTACAAAAATCTATGCCAATGAGTGTATGTATACCCAAGGCCCCATTCCCACACACAAACACACGTTTTTCTAAATGTGCAACCTTGTGCAGGTTAAGGGTCATTAATTATATACTACTCCTTCTGTTACTTTTTATAAGTCTTTTTTAGAAAAAAAAATTGTTAACTAATTATAAGCCCCTTTTAAAATTACAAGATACATTAATTATTTTTTTTTCAAAAAGTACCCCTAATTAATTGCATAGTGGTTAAAAATCCAAGACATGCATTAATTAATTAAAAACATGATTGAAGGATAAATTTGGAAAAACATACACATTACAGACAATTTAATTATGCTAACTATTTTTCTTAATATGCATTTTTTGTCTAAAGGGGCTTATAAAAAGTAGTGGAGGTAGTATTTTTCTTTATTAATCACCTACGACTTTCCTATTTATTTTATGTATGTAATCTCTCTCTTTTTACCAATTAGGAAAGTGATCAATTAATAAGAAAAAAAATTGGGTAATTAATGACCATAACCTGTGCAATATTGCATACGTTAAAAAAACCGTATAATCAATTAATTGAAATCGCAAATTTGAAGGCAATACCTTCTCTCAAGTCTTGATGATATAAATGATATGTAATAATCATGTGTTATATTTAATTACCTTTTTATGTTTTGTAACTTAGTTTAGTTAATCTTTTTTTTTTGTAATGTCTTATGATAGGGATTTGGATGATCTTCAAATTATTTTTCAATTGAGTTATATATATGTTGTAGTTTTAACTTATGTTCCTTTTTATCATTTTATTATGTTTTAGGGTTAAGGTCAATATTAAATTATTAATATTTTATTTCTTTGTAGAAAGATGCATTAGTCGAGTTTATATGCAAGTTAATTGAAGTTCCATTAATGAGTTTTAATATATACGAGTATATAGGTACCCAACAAATATATGTACGTGTATTAAGACTGCTAACACGTATTATTTTATGTACCAAAAAAAACACATGTATTATTTTTAAATCTTGGTATTTATTGGAAAATTTGGTTTGTAAAGGAATTCTACCAAATTCGTCAAACAAACAAATATTTAAATCAAACGATTATGCGTTCGACGAGTTATATGGTAATCTCGTTTGTAAAACGGTTTTTTAAATGCTAACGGTCATATTTTCGACCGATTATCAAGAAGTACGCATTGACTTCCAATTGGTTCTAGTTTTCTTGCCAATTTTAACTTAATGGAAATTAACCAACTAGCAGGCAAATTGCTGTTGGAATGACATTCAAAGAATTGGCCATCGAATGTCAAAGCTTAACAACAACTTAAAAAGCTTTAATCACGGATATAAAGCAATAGAAAAACACTAATGATCCAAAAGACCACTTTTTTTAAAGAAGAAAATGAATGCAGAAATATAAAACATTTAAATGACTAGACACAAAGGAAAGTTTATTTATGGCTAACAATTTACTAAAAAAAATGTAACTAACAGGATTCTAATAAAGTGTAGAAACTTAAGAAAATATTAATAACAGAGTTATCAAAGAGTAAACAGAATTGAATGAAAATTCGACTAAGAATAACACAATTACAAGGAAGTTTGTTAATGCATAAAACTAAACAAAACAGAAACTGTTTGAATAAAGTTAGTGCAGTAGAATAGCGACGCTGTAAATAAATAACAATGAACACTTAAAAGAAACTTATAATTAAATTTCAAATGAAAGAACATTCAGTAAAGTAGAGTGTTATATACACTGCGAGAGTATAAAAATTTAAAGTAAAGCAAACATCTAAACAAAAGAATTTTATTGCAAGATTGTAAATGAAAAGGGGTGGAAGGCATACTTAATCGTGTTTTCGTTAATCTGCTTCGACGATGAGATGTTAGGAATTTTAGACCAAGTATCAAACCTTTGTTACATCGCCTGAACTACTATTTATAGAGAAAAAATAGAAAAACTACCTATCATCCGACCTGACACGTGTACGGACATAGAGTCGGCAGTTATATTTACTAAGTTACTCCTAAACTCGACAGTAGCACTTCCTATCAAGTTCTTTACATATGACCCTAAAGAATCTAAGTCTAAATCGACTGAGTTCTTACTCCAACACCTTCGACGCGCCATTTGTCTTGTCGAATCATCACAAATTATTCAATCCCTTGGACTTATTTTTTAGTCTTTGTCCAAGAATCGTGCTCTTCGCTCGTCGAACTCTTGGCATATCTATCGAGAATCCAAATTTTAAATTTGGCACCCAACACTTGGTATGGGTATAATTATTGCAATATCTTACCTAAACACTACATGTTACCATCTTTATCGATGGGGGTATTTATCACTTGGTTTGCTTCAATTTTGATGTAAAAATATCCAATTCAACGTATAATTAGATTGATTTGATTTCATTTTTGAAATTTTTGTCAGCTTGAAACAAACCAATTCGACTAATATCGACTTGGTTTAATCAGGTTATCGGTTAATATGAAAAGACCAAACACATATGTTTTTTTTCTATTAGAACTTCAGATTTCATATTATTGTAACATAAAAAGAGATTAGTGGTATACCTTTTTTAATAGTAGAAACACCTTAGATTTTACCCTGATTAGATTGTTGACAAAGCTTTATATAATTGAATAAAGTTTGGTAAACATCAACTTTGGTTGGTCTGAGTGGTAAGAGCTCAGCCCCCTTAAGCAAATAGTCAGAGATTCGAATCTTAACTCTTATGAATGGGAAAAAAAAACTTAGTTGAGACGAGACTACTCACCTTGTGTGCTTTCAAGGTTGTATTGGGGCTAATGCTAAAAAGAGCTCCACTTGGAAACCAGTGGTGGACTTAATGCAAAAGATGCTGTCAACTTGGAAGAGTTCTCAATTATCAATTAGAGGGAGAATCACATTGATCAACTCGATCTTGAATAGTTTACCGGTGTATTTTTTCTCCTTTTTTAAGGCACCAAAAAAGGTTCTGAAGTCTCTTATTAGTATTCAAAGGAGGTTCTTGTTGGGTGGTCTTAGTGATGAAAAAAAGATATGTCGGGTTAGCTGGGACAAAGTATGTCTCCCAAAACAGTCAGGAGGCTTGGGAGTAAAAAATCTAGAATTGTTTAACATTAGTTTATTAACTAAGTGGAAATGGCGATGCCTCAATGACTGTGGAGCTATTTGGTGTAAATTGTTATCTTGCAGGTATGGTCATTTGTCTAGAGCATTATTGGCGGGTTACACCACTGACAAAAATTCTTTTTTATGGTGAAGGGATTTGGTTTCCTTGAATAGTGAGTGGTTCAGAGATTTGGTGGCCTCAAATTGGGCAGAGGGGACGCTGCCAGGTTTTGGGAGGATCTATGGTGCGGAACTAATGTGCTCAAGAATTGTTTTCCTAGATTGTATAATCTCGCAGCTAATAAACACAATCATAGTGGCTGAGTCTAGTGACTGGATGGACGGTAGATGGATTTAGAGATGGTTGTGGAGACGGAGACTCTTTGCATGGGAAGAAGAAGCTGCATCTGAACTTAATTCGCTACTATTAGACATTTCTCCCTCGCAGACATGTTCGGACCGTTGGTTATGGAAACTGCAATCTTCCAATGAATTTTCTATCAGATTGGTATGTTTACATTTGATGTCAATGGAAAATAGTCACTTGAAGGAACATATCACGGTGAAGACATATAAAGGAATTTGGAGAACCTCAGTGCCATCAAAGGTAGCTACGTTTGTTTGGTGTGTAGTGCTGAACCGACTACCCACTCGGATGGCTCTAATAAACCGTGGAATCATCACCGATAATCATCACCAGAAACTGTAAGTCATATGTTTTTTTTCATATTTGTTTGCTTACAATGTTTGGCAATCCATTCATGCTTGGCTTGGACTGGAAGGTGCTTGACATCTGAGCTGTGCAGAGAACTTTCTATAGCATGCTATTCTGGTTAAAGGGAAACGAGGTGTAAAGGTTAGACACCTTATTGGTTGTGCAGTGATGCAGTGTCTGTGGTTGGCGCGAAATAGAATTATTTTAAGGGAGGGGTTGTTGTTCATTCTGATGTTGTCTCATAGATTATATTCATCTCTTGGAGGTGGTTTATATTAAGGGAGGGTAGATATTCATCTAAGACTTACTTTGATTGGTGTATGAACCCGTTGGGATGTCTTGAATCTATTAAGCAATGATTCACAACTATTTGTAACAGGTTGGAATACCCCTTGTGCTCCCGTTTAATTTAATTTTTGCTTATAAAAAAATAAAAATAAAACATGTAGCATTAAAAAAAATCTATGAAAAACATAGGTATGAAGAACAAATGTTGGGCAGGAAACTAAATTATTAGGAAGTAATACGTGTCCGATCAAATCATTGTTTAAATAATAATAAATATATAGAATAGAATAGATTAAAGAGGCACAATATTTAATACAAATGTGATCATACTAAAATGAGAAATAAACTTTTTACTCTAAAACGTGATTATATATTTGATTCACTATTAGAATGCATTTGATTAATATACTTAAAATCACATCAAATAGTAATTAACAAGACTTTTGATTTAAGTTTAACTTTTTAAATTAACTAGCTGATCTTGAATAAGATCATACAAAAGTTCACATGTAATAATATATAATATAAAAATATTTATGAAAATTAAAAATGTTTGTTTAAAAATTAGTAATCAAAATTGTATCAAAAAATTAATAATAAATTGATCAACCGACCAGTTCAATCAAATTTTATTTAATTTAACTTTTAAGTTGAAAACAACATAACTAATATTTAGGTCAAACTGTTCTATACTTCTATCTAACTTACCGTCAGCGGAATGACATGCAAAATTGCAAATACACGGTCTATGGGTATGGCGTTGTAAATTTTGAAAAATAGACCTAATAAGTGACCCACCAAATGTAAAGTGCACGTGTCAAAGTTTAATAGGTTTACGAAGTCACGGAAAAGAGCATCTTCGATGCTTCTTTCAAAACAAAAACAACTCGACTAAACCCCAAATTTAGTACTTGAAGTTATACTTTCTCTCTTATTTAGTATCTAATATATATAAAAATGATAGACAGGTCTTAAAGTTTTAAAAATTTATCACGTTTGTCCTTAAATTTTTGTGAAATTCGTCTTATTAATTCTTATAAAAGATTACTTATAAAACTTTAAGGACTAATATGATAGATTTATAAAACTTTAAGAACTACTTATTATTTTCATATACTTCACAAATAGGAGATAGATAGTAATTTAAGGAACTAAATCGAGGAATTACTAAAAAAATCTCCTATTCTACAAATTTAAACAATTCACTTTAGATTTTTATATCATTATTAAGTGAGTTCTATTATACTACCTCATATATAAGTAACCTGCCAAGTTGTTATTCCAATAGTGAAATTTTTTATCAAACCATGTTTTTATAGCTAGTTCGTATACCCGTACAATGTACAATACAAATTATATTTGTGAGGTAATATTTTTTATTATTTTAATAAATAATTTATATTTAAAATATAGAAATGATGACAAAATAAAATTATTAGCAATTCATTATTTTTGTTATCATTGAAGCAAAAAGTATTGAAAATAATATGTATTTATATAATCACTTATATAAATAAGTTGTTATATAATAGTCTATTTATATATTTTAGTGCGTTAACCTATGCATCACATGCAAAATTTATGGGTTAAATATGTTTTTAATCCCTATAAAATTTATATTTTTTTAATCTTTGTATCCACTTTTTAGTCCTTACAAATTACAAAACTGCATGTTTTTAGTCCCTAAAGCGGGACTAAAAGCATGCAGTTTTGTAATTTGTAGGGACTAAAAAGTGGGTACAGCCGTACAGGGACAAAAAACAAAATTCGAGATAATTATAGGGACTAAAAACATATTTAACCATGGAGAATTTAATTTTGTATTGTACGAATAATTTTTGAAAAGTAATAAGAACTTTAATTTAAAACCCAAAAAAATAAAATTATCAGATTTTGTATTTAATTAACAACTACTTACTTTATTTTATTTTACAACAACTTAACATAAACAAATTCCTTCATATATACCAATGAAGAAAAATGAATAACAGTTTTTTTATATTTTATTTTAGACATATATGTGTTAAGAATTGTTTATATAAATGGCAATGAAATAATAAGGAATAACTCATAATTAATGAAATGTTATTTTGAAATTTAATATTTTTAAAATGAATAAAAAATAAAAAATGATCTAAGAACACACTCTAAATATACCTACAATATGATGACCCGTACTCTGCACGCTATCCGGTGGACCTTTATATGTTTGCCTAAAAAACTAAATTTTATGGCTCACCATTCAGAAATGGTTCGTTTCACCATTAAAATTTATTTGTAAAAAGTTTTTATTTTAAATAAGTTTTTGTCATTTCTTATTAAATTACGTTAACTTTTGTTTGAATTTTAGTTACTTTTAATATAAATATTAACTTAAACTATAAATGTATTACCAATTACATGATACTAAATAGAAGAGAAGAGAAAGAAGAAGAAAGCATGTGAAAAAAATAAATGAGACGTAAATGAACGAGTGGATAGAAAACATATGAGAATATTTTCCATAAAAACCTTATGTAAAATTTGAAATAAAAAAAAAGTTGAATTTGTTACAAATATTATGATTGATAATAATGATTTTATTTTTTTAGACTGAGATAATAATGATTTAATTTGATAAATGATTTGTTTATTATTTTTAATTGAGGTGGTATAATGATGACTGATATAATAACAATAAGAGCTACATTAAATGCAGACATTTAAGCAGATTTTACTTTTTTCATCAAAGTTTAAAGGGTCTAATAGACTATTATATCCTCAATTTTGGCGGACAGATTATGAGAAAAAAAAACTCCTATTGTTTATCAACTTTTATAGATAAGATTTTTATTTACAGCTAATTTTGTTTAAAGTTAAAATATTATTTCAACATTTCTAAAATTTTAAGTAATAAAAAACAATTAGACCCTCTCTTCTGTCGCCTCTTTTTACGCATCCCCACCTCTGTTTATGTGATTTGTTTGTGCTCCTCCCTGGTGCAATCGACTTGTAGAGGGGGAGTTTGACGAGAAGTTTCTGCTCCTCCACTATCTCTGTCTCTCGGTTCACTCGCCCCATAATCCTCATCCTCTGTTGCTGCACCTTCTATTCAGCATGCGCGATCTGTCGAAGGCTCCCTCTTCCCATCGTTCTTCAAGCATGCAGCTATGGATTTGCTTCAAAGGAAACGAATGGAAAAATTCTTTTGATTTTTGGATCTGTCCAAGTTTCCGTTTTGTTTTTCTATTGACCTCTTTGTATGCTTTTTTATTTACTGAATCTTGAATTTGAATTTTTATCTGTTTCATTTGAGTTCTATCCATCTAATTTCTTGAGTTTTTTTTTTGTGTTGGATTTATTGAGTTTTTCCCCCTTTTTTTATAAAAATTTAGGGTGAGAGAATAGCGTTCCAGGGTTTTTTGAGCACTAATTACAATAATCTCATCCCAATAAAACTAGTGAAGACTCGAACCCATGACATGTCTGATACAAATCTTGTTATACTCCACTATGCCAACTCCTCAGTGTTTAGTTTGTTTTTTTCCCTTGATTTCAGTTTGTTTGCGAGACCAGTTTGAAAAAGGTTTCCAAATCAATTTTTTCCCACATTGTTATCTTGATTTCAATTGAGTTGTACATAAAAAATTATGTTTTAATGCTAAGCAATCGTTGCTTACACAATAAGCAGCAATAATTATATTTATGCAACTCCAAGTGCCACTTTGATCGGTTTAAATCAACGGTCGCAATAATTGAACACATGCATCGACACCAAAATATGCGATATCAGTACGTACTGTACGGATTATGTGTCCGTACATGTACAAATCCCCCCTTTTTTATCAAAAAAATTCAAAAAAAATTTCAAAAAAATATTATAAATTTTTTTATCTGGTTAATCACGTTCACATATCTGGTTAATACTATTCATTATCTGGTTAATACCAAATCTTGAAACTTTTGGACATCTCATTTTTTTATCTGGTTAATCACGTTCACATAACTGGTTAATGTTACTTATTATCTAGTTAATGCTAAATCCTGAAACTTTTGGACATTTCATTTTCTTATCTATTCATTATCTAGTTAATGCCAAATCCTAAAACTTTTTCTTATCTGTTAATCAAGTTCAAATATCTGATTAATACTATTCATTTCTGGTTAATGCCAAAATCTGTGTTAACCAGTTAAAAAAATTTAAAAATAAAAAACTTAAAAATTAAAAAATAAAATTTGAATTTTTTTTGGTCCGTACTGTACGGACATACGGTCCCGTATTTGTGTCAACTTTGTGTGTTCAATTAACATTTTTCTAAATCAATTAAGCAACCCCACTTATTTTCAAGAACTCAACAAGCTCCATGCATTGAAGATGATCTAATAAGAACACACATGCCAACTTCTTTTAAATATTAAATATATTAACATATTAAATAATATAATTTGAAGGTTGCTAACTTGCTATTGTGTTTGTAAGTTGCTGTATATATAATCTCAATGTTAGGTGTGCGTAATTAACACACTTCATCTAAAGAAGTGAACTTGGTTGGTATCCGATTTTGATTTCTGGTGATGAAACTATTTAGGATCAGACTTTACTTATCTCTCGACCGAACTCTGAATTAGTCAATACCCCTTCTTCTGAACACGTAGCAGATCAAAGATCTCTAGACAAAAGAAAATATTATATAGATATAAATATTATTTATCAGTTAATTATACTATTATAGCTAATTTAAAATTCATTTAATATAACAAATAAAAAATGAATAATTAATGAGAATAAAAAATGAATAATTAATTACTCATTTAATATGAACACTGAAATAATCTTCTCTATCTATCCCTATTCATAAGTCATTTTGAAAGTTTAAGATTATATGAATTATTTCTTTTTTGTCAATTATATTTTTATCTATTTACTCCCTCCGTCTCAAGATTTTTTATAAAATTTTCTTGTACATTAATATAAAACTCTTTTTAAAGACTAAGGTGTATTAATTTTTCTTTTTTTACAAAATTACCCCTATACCAAGGTACACTAATTCTCTTTCTTTCTTAATAGTCTTGGAAGATAAGAAGAGTAACTTGGAAAAAATAGCACGTATTTTGTACAAATTTAATACTAATAGCCAATAAAACTCAATTTTTTAAGGGACGTAAAATAGTCTAAGAAATCCTATCTTAAAGGACGAAAGGAGTATTAAACAGAGAGAAATAAGTTTAGTGAGGAGTGAACAATTATGGGTATTAGAGAAAAACCTTAAACAGCAGTTAAAAAAGAACTGAAGAAGTAATTTATATTTACACAAGTGAAGATTCTTCAAAAATTATAAATAAAATATTAAATAATGAAATAATCAACTCAATTAATGAGTTATTTTTACGTACTTTTCTGCCTTTTCATTATTTTATTTTATTTTTTTGATTTTTCACAACAATGATTTTTTGGACATGGTGAGTTTTTGGAGTTAGAGAGAATCCCGAGGAGAAGATTCAGCAACAACAGAACTTGTCTCTGTTTGGCCAAGTGCAAATTTCCTTTTCCCACGCGCTCCAAAGTGCAGTAGACTCATAAACAGCTTCTGTCCATATCTGTGGGGCCCAGTTTCCACTTTACTCCGCCTATTTTATCAAATCCAGCTCTGAATCATTTTCAAGTCCGTGGAAAGAACACAAGTGCCGTTATTTTATTTATTTATTTATTTATTTATATAAAGGCGTGTGCTGCAGTACCCGTAGCTGTTCATAAGCAACAACAGTGCAAAATCAAAGTTGTGTCGACTTTTTTCTCTGTGCAAATTACAAAGTGCAACCTCCAATGGATTATGATGAGTTTGTGTATGGGGAAATTATTTGAAATTTCCATACTCAACAGTAATAGTGGTAAGTAAGCAACATATTACATAGGATTGTTTTGTTAGTTGTTGCTCAAATATCTTTGTTTGGTTTCTGAGAAAATTAAGCTGATGATAAAAACAGATGGATCAAAACCTTTCTGCAGTTGTTATAATTTTAACTTCAGAGATCCTAGCCCCATAAAATAAAGCATGAAAATTTATTCAATGATTTTATTGAAGTGAAGGGAAACATGAATTTTGATTCTTGGGCTGTTTCTTTTACTCTTAACATGAGTGAGTTGAGTGTGTTAGTAGGGTCCTTTGTTTTCAGAGTTGACTTATCTTCATGAATTAAACAGACTCCTTGAACTGAATTCTTAACAAAAGTTCTGTGATTTGTTTCTGCAGGAATTGTTCTTCTATATTGAGCTGCTTTGTGGTATAATTTTCTAGTTTTAGGGTTATTTTCTAAATTACTCTCTTGGACTGTGGCTCAAAGTTGTTAAAATGGCACTGAGAATGGAAATTGTGAGCACTTCTGGTCATCATTGATTGTGACAGCACGGCTCTACACATTTACTTTCTCATAGTTTTTTGTTGGAGGAGCCAAGTTATGGTTATTTTCGTGCTCATTAATACAATAGGGCCAATGGTAAAAAAAAGAGCGGGTTTGAGGATTAAACAGGCTGGTAGAGGTTCATACAGAGGGAGCTAGGTGTGTGTTTTGAAAACTATTATTGGTTATCTTTTGTGTTACTTCTTTATTTTGCAAAGTGCTGGAAAGTAGAAAATGGAAGCCGCTTCTGTAATGCAATTGTTGAAGGGCTTTTGTGATAATAAGCAATGGCAGTATGCTGTGTTTTGGAAGCTTAATCACCATTTTCCAATGTAAGTTCTTTGGCCATTGAGTTGCTCACGTTTCTGTGCTCATATACTGCTTTTTGGAGAGTAGAGTTGTTGTCTTTCTATGTAATGGTTATCAATATGTTAGCTAATAATTTTCTTTTTTTATTAATGACATTTAATGATGTTCTGAGTAGAATTGACCATTTTAACTATGGCTTATGTTCACCTAATTATATAGTTGCTTCTGTATATCTGCATTGCAGTTCTTTAAAAAGGGGATGATAATTGATTGGATTATTAGCTGAATTTTGTGTACAACTTTCTGTATGTCCTAAACACTTTTAGCCTTCTGTTTTTGTTGGAAAACACAACTTAGAACCTCAAGATCAATATCCCTTTGCTCAAATTGTTATAGTCATAGATTAAGCTGATGAGTAAATTAATGTCCATCATCATGTTTAGTATGTTACTTGTCATGAATCTGATTGAGAAGCTATTTCTCCTATACTTGTAATTTGCTTATAATTTTAGTATGTTGCATCAAATTATGTTTGCAGTTTAGGATCAGATATCAATGTATAACACAAGTCTGTTTGTTTTAGGACTTTGACCTGGGAAAATGGTTACCAGAAAAGTAATGAGACTGTGGGTAGTATGTGGGGTGATATCAATTTCAAATCCCCAGGCGATGAATGTTCTTCAAGGAGTGAAGGAACTGATGATTCAAGAGACTATTCAGCTCGACTTCTCATGATTGAAATGTCTCGTCGTAAATACAGTTTGGGAGAAGGGTAACAACTTATGCTTTATAGTTTATAATATCTGAATTTGTTCCTGCAAATTATTCTCTCCATTTCCAAATAATATTGTCGTTTTAGAGATTTTAGTTTATTTAAAGCAAAACAATTTATCACTTTAGAAAATTAAGAAAGGATTAATTACCATTTTCAAGTTTATCCTCGTCTTATGGTATCTCTGCTGAATGAAATGAGAGGACATTAATGGAGTGAGAGGGTAATAGAGACAAATGAACTTATATTTTCTTGAAATTGAGAGTATTCTATGATTTTATTAATCCTTGTTTAAAACCTATAGTGTGTGCTTTAATTTCTTTAAATTACTCTTGTAGATATTCACATCATTAATGTGCTCAAAGTCATATGAAGATCATCTCTTTTTAATCTGTGAAATCCTGAATGCATGTTTCTATAGAATAAAGCCAGGACAATTGGGCAACATATGTTCTAATGTTTCTGCATATTACTTTATTTGTGCCTAAGATGTCATAAAAGTAGCATAAGATGCTAGATCAACTTAGTATCATAAAAGTAGCATAAGATGCTAGATCAACTATAGTATTCTTTTGCATCATAAATATTTATGTATTATGATCTAAAATGTTGATGTAAACTCAATCATTTTTCCCGGTTACCATTCTTTCAGGATGGTTGGCAAAATAGCTCTTGCCAGGGATCATTTTTGGGTTTCCTGTGAGAATATTTTCACCTATAAATTAGATTGTAATTTAAATCCCGAGGTAAGATTCTATACATTCAATTTCCACATAGATGTGAATTTTATTTATCATCCTGCTTTGAAATACTAAATAACGCCATCTCTTCTTCCAGTGTCCTGATGAGTGGTTTCTTCAATTTGCATCTGGCGTAAAGGTAAAAATGCCTTGTCTTATATGTCAAGTAAAGATCTGATTTCCATTTCTAATTTTTGGATAAATTATAAACCAATTTCCATGTGTACTAAATGTGCTAATGACTAGTTAGCTCAACTGAGATTAGGCTTGCCTTGCATAATATTTCTGCAATTAACAAGGGCAGTTCAAGCAAATGTTAAGTTGATAATTTGAATTTTTCAGACTATTGTGCTGGTACCAGTTCTTCCACATGGGGTTTTGCAATTTGGTTCATTTGAAGCGGTGCGTATGTGTTTTATATTTGGATCCTAAGCCAGACAAGTTGTGCATTTTACGATTATAAAGTGATGATATGATAGCATGCACCATTGAAAATATCTATAAATCCTGCTACATGTTTATTCCCTTTCTTACATATTACCTTCATTTCACTCCATTTCCCCCCATCTGTCAGCCACTTGCCTATCTGCAAGAGCTGAATCAGATGTTTGTGTTTGTATTGTTTTCATACACCTTGTAGGTTTAGGGGCGAAAATTGGTTTATTATTAGTGTGGTTGTTGGTGCAATAGTTGTTGATAGTGAGAGCAAGTGTATTTCCCTAGCAAATATTTGCTTGATGCTTATTCATATTACATTATGTGCTCTTTTCCTGTCAACATTTTAGGTTGCTGAAGACCTGGAATTTGTTATGAATATCAAGGAGAAATTTCATTCCATTCATTGTCTTGAGGATAATACTACACATTTGAACTTGGGAATTGATTATCATGATTGGTCATTCTCGGCCATATCGCATAATTTGATGGATAGCTTGGACGAATCATCTTCTATTACAACTAGTATATTGAAAGGAGAAGTTTCAGCTAGTACTGCTCTCCATATGAATGAATCAACAAGGTTGAATCCAACAATGCCATCATTTATTCAAGATGACTGTTGGTTGTCTAGAGGAAATCAGCTAAAATCTCAAAGAGCAAATGAAAATGAGATAGTTTCCTCATCAATTGAGATGTCCATTGATCGAAGACATATTGGTCAGGTGGAGACAAAATCAAATCATATGGAAGAAGAGATATGGGCCTGGTCTCACTTGGTCAACAATAAAGGAGATTTTGGAGAGATGTCAAATGGATTAAGTTCTTACTCTGGTAATAATATGACAGAGCAACAATTTGGAGGCAGTGAAACTGGTCATGGTGATGCTAAGAATTTGTACGACTTCTCCACCTTTACCTCAGTGTCTGAATTGCACGAAGCACTTGGATCTGTTGCATATAGACAGACAGGCAAATCTATATCGAAATATATCTCTGTTGAGGATAAACACAGTAGTAGCTCAACTTTAATATCCAATAAAAAAGAGCATGATCATATTAAAGGTTTGGAGTTTCCTGAAGAAATTGATCCACAGTATCTTCTGGATGCTGTTGTTGGCAATTTATGCAGTTCATCTGATGATACTTCATTTATATCCGACAGTGTTAGGTCTCTTGTAACCAAGCCAACAGAGTTTACTGGCTCCATTCAGCCAAAAAGCAATTCTGAAGAAAGCACTATGATTGCAAAAGACTCAGATGTTAGAAGTGATATTATTCCTGCGGTTATGGTTAACGGCAAAGATGAAATTACTAAACATTTTACATCATCTTTTGATGAAAATTCATGCTTATTGATTGATGAGGCACGTCAGGAAAAGGTTAATAATCATATGCAGCCTATTAGTGGATCAAAGCTCTCTAGCACGAGCAAGAAAAGAGCAAGAATAGGTAATAACCAAAAGGAAAGGCCAAGAGATAGACAAATGATCATGGACAGGATGAAGGAGTTGAGAGAGCTTATCCCAGATGGTGGAAGGGTAACTATTTACATTTCATGACCAAAACCAATTGTTTGGGTTTCCTTTTGCACTTTCTAAATTTTTTAACTTTGGTCCTGTGATATTCAGTGTAGCATTGACAACCTCTTGGAACGAACCATAAAGCACATGATTTACTTAAGAAAGATAACAAGCCAGGCTGAGAAACTGAAACAATTTGCACATCGGGTGGTAAGGCTCGCTATGTTTCTGAGAACATATATGCAAATGTTATCTCCTAGCTTAGGGAATTTGTTTTTGTTGTGACCTAAAACAATTTATGGGTTGCAATCCCTTGTGTTTACACACCACGCAAAAGCTACATAAATTTATCTTTTCGAACATGTTTGTATAAGCTTATCAACAAGAATTTATAGAAAAAGAAATATTAAAATGATCTTTACAAATTACAATGACTGCTAGGTTGCTCCATTTCTTGTGCTCAGGCAAGAAGTGTTACAATCTTTACAAAGCAAGTCATATATTTAGTTGGCAACTTGCATGATTTACAAAAAGCACAGTGCAAGTCTCCAACCCAATTGACGATTTCCATTATTTTCAAATATATATATATATATATGTACAAGCAGCAAGTCGTATATTGTATTTAAACTTGCATTACTTAAAAAAAGAGCACATAAACCCATGAAAGTCTCCAACCCTTTTGGCGACTTACACTCTGTAGATAATTTTTTTTTTTTTTTTTTTTAATGAACTTGCACTACTAGGGTAATTTTCTTTTCAAATTGCACCATACGGGTCAAAAACCCTGGATAATAACTTCTCACATCAGTTGAAATTAGCTTTTGCGCTAAACTTTGTCTGAAGCTCCTTCATCTAACTTGTCTATAAATTTATAAGGTTTTTTGTTAAGAACCAAATGCTTGCATAAGCTATAATAATCTAATCCAAACATGATGATGGGTGAAATGTGAATTGATTTTTTCTGCCTGTCTCCTTCCCATACCCTAAAGATAAGATATGAATTATAGATAGAAAATGTATAAATCTTTGGTGGAACTGCTTCATTTATCATTGACATTGGACAAGTTGGTTTATAGGTTCCTGAGTGGAAAAAGCAGAAAATAAATGGCAGCCATCCAGGAAGGAGCTGTGCACTTGACATTGAAAGTGAACTAGCATTGCCTATAGTTATAGAAGATCTGGAATGCTCAGGGCACATGCTTATAGAGGTATACTGTTGTTTCTCCTTGAACACTTGGCTCTAGATTTTATTTTTTAATAACTAATAGCATACAAGAGTTGCATTTATTGAACTGCTCAACATTTTTGTTACAGATGATATGCAATGAGCATGGACTTTTCTTGGAGATTGCTCAGGTGATCCGAAGGCTGGACATTACTATCTTGAAAGGGATTCTAGAAAACCGTTCAAGCACCAGCTGGGCTTGTTTCATCGTTGAGGTGGGAAATATGCCTCACTTTGTCGGGGGTGCAGCTATTGACCCCACACCACATTTTTTCTAACAACCCCGTCATTTTCGGAAGTTTATTTCTAGATGGCATAAAATTGTCCAGAAATAAACTTTCGGATCGCAAAATGAGTACAAAAAATAAACTCTGGAAGTTAACTTCCAGAAGGGGGTGCATGTTAGAAAAAACGGGGGTGTTAATAGATGGCCCCTTTTGTTACTCTAAATTTGATTACAATATAAAGCACTAAGTTATGTTTTCTTTGACATGCACAGGTTCCTAGAGGTTTTCATAGGATGGATGTTTTATGTCCTTTACTGCATCTTCTGCAACTTAGAAGAAACTGTGTCTCATAGAAGCTGACCCTTCATCCTCATATCAAGAAAATGTAGCATGTCTTCAGTTTCAAATGACAAGTTTTGTTTTATCCACTAGAAGTTGCAATAGTTAAGAGTGACTTCTAACTAGTAGTACAAATTATTGGGCTGATACTCTCCATAGTGTCCTTGCAGCATTTTGATCTTAATTATTGCCTGCTTATGTGAACAAGAATAGTGTGTGGGCTACTGGCTATGGAACGAAGAGTGTCTACCTTTGTAGACATTTGTAGTGTGATGTATGAATTGCCTTTAAGATAGTTAGTTAAAGAAGTAGAATAAAATATGAGATGAATTTTTAGTTCTTTAGAAAAGAAAATGAAAGGAAAGTTGATTTTTTTTCCCTTCTTGTTGGACTGTAGAAAGTGAGAGAAGAAAAATATATATTTTTGAAATGATAAAAGTATTCACAAGCATATTTGAGTGGGCTATTCACAAGTCGAGATTTGATACAAATTAGACTAAGTACTACCAATTTCACCAGTCCTTCGGTAACCCCACAAATCTTTCACCAATTTTTCCTGCCATGGCTTTCGTCTTGCAATACAAGGGCAGACCAAGCAAATGTACCAAAAAGAACCATGCAAGAATCCTATATCTCTAGGTTCTATATCACCGCAGAGATTTCATTATCAACCTAGAACTGCGAAAAACTCCTGGACCACCTTTCAAGGTTATGGAGAATTGAAACTAACTTCAGATGTAATATCAAGCAATTCTAAGTTGAAGTAGTAGTTCTAATTTTAAGCCGAAAATTCCAAATCAAAACTATAGTAGTTGATTCTTCGCCTCTTTTATTGCCCTTGTTGCACAAAAAATTTTGCTTTCTTTTTATGCTAGTGGAAAAGAAACTGTTATTTGGAATATTTTACTTGTATCGGAATATGTGATGTTTTTTATTGGTTTGTTAGACAAAGGCTTATGCGTTACGTAGATAGAAAACTAAAAACAAGATTAAGCCTTCAAGTTGCTCTCTCATGTTAGTTATTTATATTTAGGAATTGATTTATGATCATCACAAAAGAACATATGAAATGTCTTTTCTGTTACCCCTTCCATACAAGAACCCCGTGGGTTACACCAAATGCTTGAGAGAATTCCTAAGAATGAGTTTCTTTGTAACTATCTTTCCCACCACACTTTTCTGACATGGACATCTTCATTGTTGAAAATTATGACGGATCATCGTCATTAGGGAAACTCGAAATAGAATTTCTATCATCCTCTCTCTAAAATTGAGCAGGGGTAGTAGAAAACGACGTCAAGAACTCTCCGAGGGAAAAAGTAGCAAGAAGCAATAATCATGAAGATGAAGCGATAAAGGTGGTGGGCATGTGACGCCTGAGGCTGACGAGGACAGGGAATGATCATCAGTGCATTGGACATGACAAAGAGCAGCTCCAGGCAGTCTGTAGGCTGAGGGACACGTGAATAAGCAAATTCACACTGAAATGAGAGGGATCCTGAGGTAGTGCAGGTATGTGACTGTACAGTTGAAGGAAGACATACAAGAATTGATTGGTACTACCTATACTAACAAGATGCATCTTCTTTTCCCGAGCCCAGAATATAAGAACTTCATAGTTAAGTGTGCTTGACTTGGAGCACTTGTGGATCGGTGGCCTTCTGGAAAGTTTCCCAGAAAGAGCATGAGTGAGGACAAAACACGCTGAAAAGTCCCGTGTTGGTTTGTGGGGACAATCGACAATCCTGAAAGCAATTCGGGCCATTATAAATGGTATCAAAGCGGAACTCTCCCAGTACGGTGTGGTTTGGGGACGAACCAGATAAAAGCCGGTGGGCATGTGACACTTGAGGTTGACGAGGGCGGGGAGTGATCGCTGGTGCTCTGGACATGACAAAAAGCAGCTCTAGGCAACTTGCAGGCAAATGGACACGTGAATAAACTAAATTCACACCGAAATGATAAGGATCCTAAGGCTGTGCAGGTATGAGACTGGACAGTTGAAGGAACTCATAAAAGAATTGATTGGTACTGTTATACCAACAAGATGTATCTTCTTTTCGAGATCCCAGAACATAAAAACTCCATAGTTAAGCGTGCTCAACTTGGAGCGCTTGTGGAATGGTCGACAATCCTGAAAGCAGTATGGACCGTTACAAATATACGTAGATACTTTCCAACTAGAGAACCTAGCATAGAGCAAAAGACATAAGAACCAAAAACGTATAAAGGAAAATATTTACATTATTTTAGTTATGTTTAATTTTTATTTTTAAATTTAATGTATATGAAATATTTTTTTTATTTAATATACATTAAATTGAAAATTAAAGATAACAAAAAAAAACAAAAAAAACCAATATTATGATAGAAAAATATTTAATGTAACAAATTAATTGCAATAAGGAAATAAGTGTAATAGTGTAATAAATTATTTATTTAACAAAAAGTTTATGATCCGGTACACCAAGAGTCCCACATTGTTTGAGAATCGAGGCTAAGGATGGTTTATAAACACTCACTTACCTCAACATTTCGAAGCGCCTTTTAAAGACAAAACCGTGAAGGCCCACATGTGGGGCAAATCGGACAATACCTCAGAAAACGATAATGCGGACTTGAGGTCGGAACATTAGCGTTAGAAGGAGGGTCTAAGCCACGCACGAGGGCTGACAGGCTTTTTAGCCCCTTAGCCTCGACTGAGGGGTTACTGTTCCAGTACACCAAGACTCTCACATTACTTGGGAATCGAGGGCCAAATCAGACAATACCTCGAAAAACAATGCTGCGAACTCGAGGTCGGAACACTTTATAAAAAATTAATTTGAAAAATGAGTGAAATATATTAATATATTAATTTGAAAGAGAGTGTTAAAGAGTGTGTCCCTAACATTCCTCATTAATAAATTATAATCATAGATATTTTCGCTACATTAATATCAATCAACATACTAAGTCAAACTAAGTAATGTCAATTTCACCCAACAGATATTAAAAATATAATTTTGTGTTTATCAGGCGACACAGAAGAAGTAAAAGTATTTAAATATAAAAATTAAATAATTTATTCAATTGATAATTTTTTAAGTAATATTTGATTTCAATAATACTACTATAGATTCACTCAGTTTTTATAACTTATTTAAAATGTTACATAGATAATTTGACATTAAATATTACTTTACATTTTCAAATTTAAAATTATTAAGATATTCTTAGCTAATTTTAAACTATAAAGACTAAATTATAAATTTATTATGAAAATATGAAAGCAAATAATGTTAACTACCCTAAACATAATGTATAATTTAAAATATTGGCATTTCAAATATAGCAGAACCTAATACATATTTCTTAATTCTTATAATTAACATTTAAGTTATTGCTTTCAAAAAAAGATAACCAACTCAATTATACAAGTTATATGTACTAGATAAATCTGTATGTGTACTTCTTATAGCGATTCATATAATATATATATATGTACTAAATATAACATTTAATAACTTCGTCAATTTTGACACACCCACTATTTAAAGATAAATTTTAAGATAATAATTTTCTAATTTACTGAATAAATTCTCAAAAATGATTTTTATATTTATAATCTTAAATATCAAGTTTTCATGAATAAAATGTTACATATATCGGTTGGATCAACAACGATAAAATATTTTCGAACAATCCAATATAGACTCCTATAAATAGCAATTTTCAACGATTCCTTTATGAAAGACGGATCAATGTTGATTTTTACTTTTAATCTGCAAATTGAAATGCTTTAATGAGATTATTCAATCTTCATAACGATTTTAAACAATTGTTTTTTCAAAGTTTAATTATTGAATTTATGTTTTTAATCTACCTTAATTTAAAAATTGGACAATCCGCCTTTACATGAAGGCGTGTCACTTCACACAAGATCACAGCATAGTTCTCAGGAACCACACCGGTACCTTTATTTTTGGCCATGCCTCCAAATTGACGCCCTGCTCTATAACCGCAGCGGAGCTTTGGGCAATCCACATGGGTATTAAATTAGCCATGTTTAAGGGGTACAGAAGGTTAGTCATCAAGTCTAATTCAATGACAGTAGTTAATTTTATTAAGTCAGGTTTCACTTCACAGCATCCTCATTTCAGTCTTCTGGCGGTCTTATAACTGACATCCAGAGGCTCCTAAATTCTGTGGGTGAGGTTCTAATTTTTCATATTCACCGAGAGGCTAATCAAGTGACTGATAGTTTAGCCACATTTGGGCTTAGTCTAGATTTCTGTAATAGGTTTTTCATTTGCACTCCTTTGTTTTTTTGATGCCCAAAGGTCACATGTTGCTAGAACTTTTCCAAGGGGTTTCTAGTTGTTGCTTCGTTTTTCTTGTTGCTACCAAAAAATAAAGCATAATTCCAAAGTTGATCCCGCAGCTGTCTCCGAACAGCAGAAAGCTTCTTCCAAGGCACAAAATCACATTCACATCGAGAAATCACAATATGATGAAACGATCACCAAGCTATACCCTCCCAACAATAAATATTGGTCTATAAAATGCTATAAATTAAAACCATAATAAAAAAATGTTAGATCCTAACCCTGATTGTCTTTTGTCGGTATCCAAACCAAAAACACATCTCACATCTCCAAGTTAGTCCCAAGCTACAGTCTAGAAATTGAAAGAAAGAGAAAAGGAAGGGAAACCATAGATAAGGGGGAAAGAGATGGGCGAAGAATACAAACCAACAAACATGTCGGGCGATTTTGGACATATCTACATTTCAATAATGAAATGTTGACTAGTCAGAAACCTATCAAAACTGTGCAACCACCTTGATGCTAATGGAGTAATGGAAGAACTGAGTCAAAGGGGTTTATCAACCATCAGCAGTGTATGCCACCAACCACAAGCAACATTTCTTGGTCGGCAGCCGGCAATAGAAACTTGACAGGGAATGTTTCTGTCAGTAGAATCTCCCAAACCAAGCTGTCCAGGTAGGCAATCATTAGGAATAGACTCAAATACCAATAATTTTGTAATTTGTAACAGTTACTTCAGATATTGAGAATACCTGGCCATATTTGTTCCATCCCCAGGTGAAAAGGTGACCATCATCTTCAATATGAAAATGCAAACAATTATTGTTGGAATGTGTATGAAACAATATATTAGTAATGAGCTAACATATTTTTTAAGGATCAATCTAAATACCTTTTCATACGGTTTTCATCAAAAAAACTTCGGTTATATATAAATATTCTGGTGAGGATCTCAGCATAAAAGATACTAGTAGAAGGATGAATGAGACGAAGAAGCCTCATAGTCGAAGGATGTTCTCAGACCATCAAGCTTGAAATAGTCATAAATGATTATTGGTACTAATCTTACAGTCAACTCTCTAATTTGAATAATCCATGGAATCATCAAAATGTGCATACTAGGATTGGTTCTATACTTACACCTTAAGCATATAGTAATGGAGACATACCTGTTAGCAAAGCACTATGACGAGCCCCACAAGAAACTATACTACAATGCTTATTCTTAAAACAAGCAGCATCCAATTGTCTAGGTGAAGTCTGAACCAAAAAAAACCAAAAATAAAAATAAAAATAAAAGTATCAATTAGTTGGTTAACACGGGGAAAAAATAAATAAGTTTCAGCTAATTTGGAACACAACTATGCAGAAACTCGCCACATACTAATTAGCCTTATATAATTAAGGAAAATTATGGGTTTTAAAAAACCAAAAATATCAGTAAGACTTGAAATGCATCACAAGCAGAAAATTTTGGATTTACTGAATATGAGCATATATAGGCTGCCAGGTGACGGAATTTTTAATACATAATTTTATTTTTCAATGTTAGAACTCCATCATTTAACTGTATGGTATGGTACTTCATCATGCTTCAACTAGACAGTGGAACAGCATAAAACTTAGGAGGGATAAGGTTGGATTTACATTTCTTTCAAGGACAATTATTTCGTTTCAGGAGGGGAGGGGGGGGGGGGGAAAGAAACTCAATCTATTGTTTTAACGAAAAAAGGAGATCGTAGACGAGAAGGCCTCTTTTTCCTCAACTACGTTGCTCTACTTGGAGCTTGAGGTGAGTTCCCACTCCTGTATTCTTGTTTCTTCAGTGTCAAACCTCGCTTTCTCTCTTAGCTTTGCTACCTCTAATATAGTGGGTTAGTGTCTTTTGGTGTTTTGAGCAAAACGAGCATGGGTTCTAGTAATCGGTAACAGGAATGTTGGTCTAATTTTGGTGCTTTGCCTAATTTCTTCACCCATTGTTAGTTTATCCTCCAAAAAAAAAATTCTGAAGCTTTCCACCAGAAAATTTTAAATTTTCCTGTAATATTATTATTTATTCATGAAACTTGTCTTCTAAGCTTATAATATCTATATCTATTGAGCAGCTTTATATTTTATCTGAAGGACAAGTTGCAACAAGCCAAGAGGTGACAGTTAAATTAGTTTCTAGATAAAATCATGAGTAGATGTAACATGAGTCATATCTGATACATGATTATGTCTAAAAATTTGTAAAACCATTTGTTTGTTTAACATTGTTCTAGAGTAAACAAAATGATTCAGACAAATGAGCAAAGGAAACGTACCTCAGGCTGGTCACTACCAGTACCTAATTGTCCAAACTGATTCCCACCAAAAGCATAAATTTGACCATTTACAGTAACACACAATGTATGCCAAAGTCCAGCAGCAATTTTTTCTACTCTAGTTCCCAATAAAGAAGGAACCAGAATTGGTCTTAGCTGATCAGCATTATTCCCTTGTCCACACTGGAGGAAATTTTCGTGCAAAAAAAGTAAAAGAAATTTCAGATAATCCACTTGTCACTTCATAACAAGCAAATTAAATGAGATAATATCTACCATTTCAGCAATTTTTATGAATCAGGAGGCATATTCATTACACTCAACTAAAAAGAACAGCTGAGATCAGGAGAATGCAAGCTATTAACTTAAGATGCTATTAATTGTGACTCAGGAGAGTTTTTAAACATGAAGCATCAACGCTTCAAAAGAGAGGTCATGTCCATTTCTGACACATATTGGGCATTGCAACACAAATTCGACATGATGTCGGTGCCACTAATCTGAAAACACATTAGATCAGTACTTCTCGGGATTAAAGAAGACTAAATTCAATATTAACAGCTTACCAAATGTTTTAAACATTTTTCTAAAGATGAATGTCAAATATATTTCTCTACAAATAATTATATTCAAGTTTTGCTATACTCTTTCCATATATTATAGATTTTGCCGTCTCCAAGTATTATCATATCCTATGTATGAAGTGTTGGTGGTAAGCTAATCCTACCTTTCACTAAACATTAGTTTGTCTATGATAACCAACAAAACAGGGAAATAGAAATAACGAGAGTATGTATTATTAACCAACTTCAGGGACTGAATCAGTGTAATTCAGCCTGAATGTCAAAGAAAACAGAAAATAGGCAAATTAGAGAGTGCCTAGTTCTCTCCCAGACCAATCCCAATACCAGCCTACCTCATACTACCCCACACCTACCAGTATATACCTCACTGCATGACAACCGCATGAGCACTCTCTCTCTCTCTACCAACACAGCAGAGTTGGTTACAATATTCCCTCCCTTTTGGTTTACATCATGTGTTTTCCCCTTTTTGTGCTTCCTCACGTATACCTTCCCATATCTAATGGGCCTAGCCCCCTTATTTACATCACTAACAATTGCGGGGTTCTCATCAACACCCCCCCCTTTTTTTTTTCCAAAACTCACCTTGTCCCCAAGGTGAAACTGGGGAAATAAATCCTGCAAGTCATCCCACAGCTCCCAAGAATTGTCACAGGTTGGAAGCTGCTGCCACTTGACTAAGACTTCTAACTGTCCTTGCTCATTCTGCTTGACTTCCAAGGCATCTTCTGGCTGCACTTGTAACTCCCAGTCTTCTGCTAAAGCTGCAGGAAGTGGCTGCACTGGAGAATCTGCTGCCACTGCTCTTTTTAACAGTGAAACATGGAACAGGGTGTACTTTACTGTCCTCGGGTAGCTTGAGCTTATAAGCAACTGCTCCAATTTTTTCCAGCACGTCAAAGGGACCATAATACCTGGGACTAAGCTTCTGGTTAACCCTTTTTGCTAATTTCTTCAATTTATATGGCTGGATTTTAAGATACACTTGGTCACCCACTTGATAGTCGACTTCTCTCTGATGGACCCCCAACACAGAATATGCAATGAAACAGTAAGTACGCAACAGATAAGAGAAGAAGGAAAAAGAGGGGAATGATATCTTGATTAATAAAGGAGAAAATGAGCCACAGCTCTTACAAGTCTGGAGCTGTCGAGCTGAGCTCCTCGAGAGAATATCCTCTCTCGCCACTAGCCAACAAAATAACAAACTAATGATTACCTCACCAATTCCCACTCACACTCTTATTCATGCGGCTGCATAACAAGCTGCCAGTCGGCATATTCTCTCACTCTCTCTCTTACTCCTTAGCCCTTCGCCTATAGACCTTCCAGGCTTTGGGCCCTTCACCAATTGGACCTATTATCGGGTCTCTATCACTGCCGCTCCCTTGAAGAACAGCCTTGTCCTCAAGGCTAAAGTGAGGAAATTGGCTCTGTAAATTCTCAGCATCTTCCCACGTCGCATCTTCCTCTGCAAGACCCTTCCACTGAATCAGAAATTGTTTCTGAACACCCCTATTTCTTGAAATGTCTCTGCTAGCCAACACTGTCTCAGGTTCAATGATTGCATTAGGCTCCACTTCTAACTCAATTGGCAACTCAGGTTCAGCAGTATAATTTCCAATGGCCTTCTTTAGTTGAGACACATGAAAAACAGGGTGAACACGGGAATGTGCCGGCAATTTCAAACGGTAAGTGACCTCCCCATACCTCTCTTGAACCTGAAATGGCCCATAATATCGCGGAGCTAACTTCTGGTTAATTCTGCGCGCCACTGTTTGCTGCCGGTGAGGACGTAGCTTAAGGAATACCCACTCGCCAACCTCAAACACCTGTAACTTCCGGTGCTTATCAGCATACCGCTTCATTTGTTCTTGTGCCTTGAGTAAATTATACTTCAATTGTCGCAGAATTTCATCTCTGTCTAGCAATTCTTTGCTCACTGCATCAACCTTAGTCTCCCCCTGCACAAAACGCACTATAGTCGGTGGTTTGCGGCCATATACAACCTCAAACGGCGTCTTCCCAGTGGAGGTGTGGAACGTGGTATTATACCACAGCTCAGCCCAAGACAACCACCCCTGCCATTCCCTTGGTTGCTCCGACGTAAAACATCGTAGATAAGTCTCAAGGCATCGGTTAATCACTTCGGTTTGCCCATCCGTTTCCGGATGGTAGGAGGAAGACAATTTCAGCACCGTACCATGAAGTTTAAACAGTTCTTGCCAGAAACTACTGACGAATAAGGGGTCTCTATCGCTTAAGATTGACTGTGGCATACCATATAATCGGATCACTTCCTTAGCAAAAATGGCAGCCACACTCTTGGCTGTGTAAGGGTGTTTGAGGAGGATGAAATGCGCATATTTCGACAATCGGTCGACCACAACTAATATAGCATCATACCCTTTGGATTTAGGCAATCCTGTAATAAAATCAAGAGAAACATCTTCCCAAACTTGTTGAGGAATAGGTAGGGGCTGCAGCAAACCATAAGGAGAAGTAGCGGCATATTTTTGACGTTGGCAAACATCACACCCCTTAACAAAATCCTGCACACTTTTCTTCATGCCAACCCAATAAACATTCCCAGCAATTCTTTTATAGGTCCTTAAGAATCCAGAGTGGCCACCTCCTGGAGAAGAGTGGAATTCTTCCAATAAAAGAGGTATAAAGCTCGAAGTAGAAGAGATTACCATCCTGCCTTTATGAAGCAACACCCCCTTGTATAAACTAAAACCAGGTCTGGCATGTGAGTCAGCTTGCAAATCAGCCACTATTTTCTGCAATAGAGGATCCTGCTGAACCTCTTTAGCGACTTCCCCACGTTGTTCCCACACAGGTGCAGACAAAATGGTGTGCAGCTCGCCCTCCTCATGAATCGGGACAAAGAGTCCGCTTTATTTTCAGGACCGGTTTATACACCACCTCGAAATGGTACCCCAACAACTTAGACACCCAACATTGTTGATCACAACTAGCAACCCGTTGTTGCAATAAGTGTCTTAAACTCTTTTGGTCCGTGAAGACAACAAAACTCCTCCCCAAAAGATAGTGCCTCCAATGTTGCACCGCCAAAACCAGAGCCATTAACTCCTTTTCGTACGCTGACTTAGATAAGTTCTGTTTAGCAAACGCTTTGCTGAAATACGCTATAGGTTGCTTCTCTTGCATTAACACAGCTCCCACACCTCTTCCGGAAGCATCACATTCAATTTGGAAAGCTTTGGAAAAATGCGGAAGTGCTAACTGGAGCGATGGTGAGGGCTACTTTGAGTTTCTCAAAGGCTAGGCGAGCCGGATCCCCAAAGAAATCCATCCTTCTTGGTCAAATCTGTCGAGGGCCTCGCTTGACTTACCATACCCTTCAATGAATTTACGATAATAACAGGCCAAACCAAGAAATCCTCGACCCTTCACATTCTTAGGTAATCGGCCATTCAACCACACTTCAATTTTAGCGGATCCACCGCCACACCACCCACGAGATTACATGCCCCAAGTACTCAACTCTTGCCCTCCAAACATACACTTCTTTTTGTTGGCTACAAAACAATTATCTTTCAAAGAATTGAAGTACTTAGAAAGGTGCAACAAATGAGTTTCCCAATCACGGCTATAAACAAGGATATCATCAAAAACACCAATACAAAATGTCTTAGATGGGGTTTAAAAACCGGTTCATAGTTGCTGAAAAGTTGCGGTGCATTCATAAGACCGAAAGGCATCACAAGGTATTCGTAATGCCCTCATGCGCATTTAAAAGCCGCTTTTGTGGACATCTTCCTCCTTCATGCGAATCTGGTGGTATCCAGATTTTAAGTCCAACTTTGAAAAGTAATTAGCCCCATGCATTTCATCCAAAAGCTCATCCACAACCGGTATGGGGTATTTATCCGGAATAGTAGCCTTGTTCAAGGCACGATAGTCTACACATACGCCACGAGGAATCCTTCTTCTTGACCAATATAGCAAATTTGGAAAAAGGACTAGAGCTTGGTCGGATCACTCCTTCTTGTAACAACTCTTTGACCGACGTTCAATTTCATTCTTATGCAAATGGGGATCTGGTAAGGTCGGACATTCACAGGCGGCCACTGGCGTAATGGAATCCCATGCTCGGTCAATCTTTTTGGAGGTAAGCCAGGAATTCTGAAAAAGCGAAGGAAATCCTTCCAACATCTGTTAGAGCTGTTGTTGTTACGAATTCAACAGATTCACTACCCTTCCGTTCTACTCCTTTCATCCACACTCTCCACTCCCTCCAATAAGGAATAAAATGATGATGAATCAGGCAAGTGTTTTTGTCTCCCTTGCACTGCCTCCCTACCCTTTGGAAACCCCTTCAATAATACTGGCTTACCCTGATGCATGAAAGTAATAGTTAACTCCTCCCAATCCATTGTCACCTTACCCATCTTCTTCAACCCAGCAACTCCCAGTATAACATCCAAGCCACCCAAATCCAAAACATAAACATCAACAGTCAAGGTTGCCTCACCGCCGAATAACAGCGTCGAGCACTTACCTCGAGTAGTAACCGATGGCCATCCCCAATCGAACCCCTAACTCACGGGTTGAACATACTTTGGAAGCTCCAGGTGTGGCCACTGAGGAGAGATGAAATTGTGCGGCACCACTATCGACCAACACAAGCAGGACCCCTTTGATTCCTCCTTCGAGCTTGATCGTATTCATCTCCTCCACACTCCCATACGAAACCCCACAATCCCATCACTTTACAAATAATCGACTCATCCTCTTCGGCATCATCGTTATCCACTTCAATGGCGGACCTCCCTTCATTGGCATCCTCATCATCACCAAGAATCAAGAGTCTCATTGTTTTCAAGGCATTGGTGGAGAGGATGGAACTTGTCTCCACATCGAAAACAAAGCCCCTTCGATCGTCTCTCCATCAGCTCCGAATATGATAAATGTCGTAACCCTCTGCTTTTCTCTCCGCCAGATCCGCACTTTTCTTTACGGCGTGAGTTTGGAGAGGTCACAGGAAATCTGAGACCCACTTTCCATTGGACCCCGACCCACTTGCGTTGAAATTGGGCCTGTTATTCGAAACTGGACCTGAGCCCACTGACCCTGCTCGACCAGACGAAGCACATCCCTCTGACTCCCTGTAACTATCTGGCCCACGATTTTTCGGTTTGAACCCGTTGTAGTTTAGGCCCACGCGATTTCCACGTGCCACGACCGACACCGTCTTCACCTCCGCTTCTAGATCCCTTGCTACCTTCATCATCCGAGCTCGTTCGTGGGTTGAGCGGACGGACCCGATCAAGCCGGCTTCGGTGAGACCGCCATGAAGTACCCACAATATCGCTCCTCACGGCAAGCGAGGCACTGTGAAGAAAGGAGCTCGAACTTCGGCAATGTAATCTTCCACGCTTCCGACACGGCCGCGGATCGTGGTGCTCGTAGGGATTTTAAATAACGGCCGTAGTAACGTTCAATCAACGCTTGCTTCAATTTGAACCAAGTGAGTTGATCTTAGTTTCTTGCAGCAGATTGAACCGGTGAATCGTTGCACCATCCATCTTGAGCTTGGCGAGCTTCACCTTCACCTCATCGGATGTGTTACGAACCTCGAAATGCGTCTACGCCTCGTGATCCACCCCAGGATCACTACAGTCAACGGCGGCAATTCCACCTTCTTCACCGCCATTCGAAACTCGTCGGAAGGCTCATTCAGCGACACGAGCGAATTAGGATCCGTTTTGCTCGCATGAAACGAGAGCTAACATCCCGATGTACGAGTTGCCTTGCGATTTCCACCGTAAGTGAACTCTTAAAATCCTCCAACGTAGATTTGATGGGCGTCTCTAAGTGCGCAACGCGATTCTCCAACAGTTCCATTCGATCGGCCATTTTGGGGGCATGGGTTAGGTATCCGTGGTCGGACCAATTGATGGACCCCCAACACGAATATGCAATGAAGCGATGAAATGCGCCAGATAAGAGAAGAAGGAAAAAGAGGGAATGATATCTTGATTAATAAAGGAGAAAATGAGCCACAGCTCTTACAAGTCTGAGCTGTCGAGCCTGAGCTCCTCGAGAGAATATCCTCTGCCACTAGCCAACAAAATAACAAACTAATGATTACCTCACCAATTCCCACTCACACTCTTATGTGCATGCGACTGCATAACAAACTGCCAGGTCAGCATATTCTCTCACTCTCTCTCTTACTCCTTAGCCCTTCGCCTATAGACCTTCCAGGCTTTGGGCCCTTCACCAATTGGACCTATTATCAGGTCTCTATCACTCTCCCATGTAAATCTGCTTGTTGCTTCATGCGGTTCTGGGCTTTCACCAACTGCTCCCTGAGTTCTCCCAACTTCGGGTTTCTTTCAGCAGTAAGCTGCTGCACTTCATCTACAGCAGTCATTCCCGAATCCCCTTTAATCACCACTGGAGGTTTTCTGCATACAGAGCCTCGAAAGTAGTCATTTTAATGGCTGAATGGTAGTTGGTGTTGTACAAAAACTCTGCCCAACTCAACCATTTTGGCCACTGTTTTGGCTTGGAACCAGTAAGACATCTCAGGTAAGTTTCTAGGCACCTATTCACAACTTCAGTTTGTGGATGGTATCTTTGGCGAGTTTCGATTTGTGCTGCCCGGCAAAGAGCTCAGTCCAAAAGAGGCGATGAACACCTGTCTGCATCGGACACTATGGACTGAGGAAATCCATGCAATCTGACCACTTCAGCTAGGAAAATTTCTGCAATGTCTTTAGCTGAATATGGGTGAGACAAGGCTATAAAATGAGCATACTTGGAGAGCCTATCAACCACCACCAATATAGTATCCTTACCCATAGCCTTAGGTAAACCTCCTATGAAATCCATGGAGATGTCACCCCACACTTGGTTAGGAATAGGAAGGGGCTGCAACAACCCCCCTGGACTTAGAGCCTAGTATTTGTTCCTTTGACAGATGCTACAAGCTTGAACATACTGCTGAATCCGAGCCTTCATCCCTTCCCAGAACACCACTCCAGCCACCCTTTTGTAGGTCCTAAAATACCCAGAATGTCCCCCAATGGCCGAGTCATGAAATTCCCCCAAAATCACAGGAATCCGAGGGGAATTCTTGGGCAGAACCAGCCTCCCCGTAAAAAACAGTCTCCCTTGCCTCAGCTGGTACCCCGGGTGAGAGTTGGTTTGAATCACCAAGTCCTGGACTATGCCCTTCAGCTTCTCATCTGCATGCACCTCTTCCTCTAAGTCTTCCCATTCTTGGCACTGCACAGTGGACAAAGCAGTGTATTGGAGCTTTCTAGAGAGGGCATCAGCCACCCTATTCTCATTACCTGGTTTGTACTTAATATCAAAATCAAATCCAAGCAATTTGGAGACCCATTTCTGTTGCTCCTCACCCATAAGTCTTTGGTCAGCCAAGAATTTTAGACTCTTCTGATCAGTGTGGACAGTGAAGTGTCTCCCTAATAAATAATGCCTCCATTTCTGTATGGCCAACACAATCGCCATCAATTCCCTCTCATACACTGACTTGTTCTAGGCCCTATTTGACAGAGTTTGACTCATATAAGCTATTGGTTTTCCCCCTTGCATCAAAACTGCACCAATTCCCCTTCCGGAGGCATCTGTTTCAATCATAAAGGTTTCCCAAAGTCAGGGACAGCAAGCACAATGAGGGTGGTCATGGCTGTCCTCAATTGCTCAAATGCTTCTTGAGCCTCTTGGCCCCAATTAAAGTTGTCTTTCTTTAATTGTTGAGTGAGAGGCCAATCAATCTTACCATAATTCTTCATAAATCTTCTATAATACCCGGTCAGTCCCAAGAAACCCCTCAAACTCTTCACATCCCGAGGTGTTGGCCAGCTGACCATGGCACTGATTTTGCTGGAATCGGCTGCCACTCCTTCTGCAGATACTAAGTGGCCCAAATACTCAATTTGGGATTGAGCAAAGGTGCATTTCTTCTTGTTGGCAAAGAGGTGATGCTCTCTCAATTCTTCTAGCATTGTTTTGAGATGTTGCTGGTGAGTTTCTACATCCTTGCTATATATGAGGATGTCATCAAAAAATACCAAAACAAATTTCCTCAAATACGGTCTAAGAACCCGGTTCATGAGAGCTTGGAAAGTAGAGGGCGCGCTGGTAAGCCCAAAAGGCATAACCAAGTACTCATAGTGCCCCTCATGGGTTCTAAAAGCTTCTTTGGGAATGTCATCCTCCCTCATCCTTATTTGGTGATATCCGGAATTTAAGTCCAATTTAGAAAAAATCACAGCTGCCCCAACCTCATCAAGTAGCTCATCAATCATAGGAATAGGGAATTTATCCGGAATAGTGTGTTTATTGAGTGCCCCATAGTCCACGCAAAACCTCCATCCTCCATCCTTCTTCTTGACAAGTATTACAGGACTTGAAAAAGGGCTAATACTTGGTCTAATAATTCCAGTTTGCAACATCTCATTCACAATCTTTTCTATTTCATTTTTTTGATAATGAGGATTCCTGTAAGGTCGGATATTAGGTATGGGTGCTCCCTCCTTCAAGGTAATGGCATGGTCTTGGTCTTGGTCCCGTTTGGGTGGTAGTACTCCAGGTTCCTGGAAAACATCCTTGAATTGCTCCAATAAACCTTCCACAGTAGCTTCCCCATTCACCCCTTTATCAACCCTGTCAGCTAACTGGTAGTATTGCACCACATATCCCTCTCCTGTCTCCTGGATTGCTTTGAACATGGCCTTCCATGATGCTGAGTTTCTGCACAGAGAAGGATCCCCTTTGATCATGAGCTTGCTTTTTCCCTTCTTCCATCTGATAAATAGTTGTTTGAAGTTGGCCTTGATATCCCCCAAACTAGCCAACCAGTCCATGCCAAGCACCATCTCTGTCCTACTCAAAGTCATGAGGAAAAAATTCTACTCAATCTCCACCTCCTGCACCTGTAACTTCAGTTCCTTACATATTCCTTTATGGCACACTTTGTCTCCATTCCCTAATTCAACAGTGTACTGCGGAGTTTCCAACACTTCCAGATTGAGTTCCTCCACCAGTTTGTGGGATATAAAATTGCTTGTAGCTCCCGAATCTATGAGAATCAGCACTGGTCTGTTTCCAACCCTTCCCCAAACCTTGAATGAACGGTTTGAAGTGAGACCCTCTTTGCTTTTCAAGGATAACTACAACACCTTGGCTTCTAGCTCCACTTCGTCTTCCTTGTGGACTCCCGGGCTTCGTCTCTGCCTCTTCCTCCTCCATCACCAGCAGTTGGTAATGCTTGAGTTTGCAAGCATGATCCGGTCCCCATTTCTCCCCACACTTGAAACAATAAGCCCTTTCTACCGAGCTCTCTTAACTCATCCTGTGTTAACCTCCTTCCAGGCCCTGTTTTCCGGTCAACTCCCCCTCTCGATCCTGCTTTGGGTTCACTCTTGGGCTCATTCTAAGTCTTGGGCTCATTCGAACTCCCAATAGTGGAATTGGGCCGGGTCACATAAGTTTTGCTTCGGCCCAAGTCTCCCATGTTGCTATTCACCCGCGATCTCCCTTTTCCACCCCAGTCCCCTGAATCCTTCGCCACTGATTTCCCTTTTTGCATGGCTTCATTCTTGTCCTCCAGTAAGGCGCGGTCCATTACTTCCTCCAACGACTTCGACTCATGTAGCCGGAGCCCCGCCTGAATTTCTTCCCTCGAGCCATTGATGAAAATGCTCTCGAGCATTCCTCTTTCCTCACGCTTCAGGGGCGCAATGAGCATTTCAAATCCCGATTTGGCGTATGCTGAGCAATGGACCCATCAGGTTCTGTACCAAGCCCGGTTGGAACCTCCTTATCACCGCCCTTTTGAATTCCTCCCAACTCAGATCGGTTGTTTGTTCTTCCCACCATTGATACCAATTCAAGGCTCTTCCCTCCAGAGCGATCACCACCGCGTCGAGTTTCTCCTCCCCTCGTACCGAGTGGATTCGAAAATACCTCTCGACCCGGACAAGCCACCCAAACACCTCGTCACCATTGAACACCGGAATTTCAATTTTTGGCCGCCTGAACGATGTCGATGAAGGCGATTGCCTTCTCCCCATCGTGATAGCGTTCGCGAGCATGAACGTGATCGGCTAGAGTCACCATTCTCACTCGGGTCGCATGGGTCGGAGCGACCTCTGCGTCGTCGAGTTCGTCTGGCTAACAATTGTCGAAGCTCCTCCATCTGCGCCCTTCCTTCCAGCTGCATCTCTTGTATCTGGCGCTCCAAATTCTCAACACGTAGATCCATAGCTGTTCGCCTCACCATTGGTTGAGCTTCGGTCCGGAGCTTTGATACCAAATTGATAAGAACCAGCAAAACAGGGAAATAGAAATAAAGAGAGTATGTATTATTAACCCACTTCAGGGACTGAATCAGTGTAATTCAGCCTGAATGTCAAAGAACACAGAAAATAGCAAATTAGAGAGTGCCTAGTTCTCTCCCAAACCAATCCCAATACCAGCCTACCTCATACTACCCCACACCTACTGTTAGGCCCACTATTAATGATAGGCCCATAATTAATATGACGGAAGAATGAAGGGTATTTGAGTGGAAAGAGAAGAGGAGGGGGGGATCTTTTGGAGTGTGTATTTTTTGGTTGGTTAAGTCTGAGAGAGAGTGTTGTGCTCTACTCAGCAGGTTGTTAGGTTTTCTCTGCATTCTACCATTTTGTAAGGAGCTCAGCTCGATTCCATACCTTTAATCAATTTACAGTTTCTGTATTCATCCTCTTATTATTAGCATTTCTCTGGTTTCTCTGCTATTTTCCTTTATTGTCACTTGGTTCGTAACAATTTGGTATCAAAGCACTTCCTGGGGTGCGTATGGTATCAACAAGAATGGAGGCAGTGATAAGAAGGATGGAAAAGGTGTTGGAAATGCATATGCAGAAATTGAGAGAAGAGATCGCAAGTTTGAAGAGGGAAGTCCAGGAGCAAGAAAAGCAAAAGGAAGAAGAGGGGTTAACGACTCAGATCCAGAGTGATCTGGGCGAACTTGAAATCCTTGAGAAGAAACCGGATGAAACGAAGGTGAAGAACGCAGATTCGATGAATGAAGCAACTGAAGTGAAGATCCAGCGAATTGAGGAAGATCACGAACGATCGCCGCCAGATTCGTCGGAAGTGATTTCATCCACCGAGAGAAATCACATGCCAGTGACGACGAAACTTTGGCCAAAGGGGGTGCTGACAAAAGCTCCATCGATGATGGCAGAAATAGAAGAGAAGAAGATCACTGGCAAAGGCGTGACGGGAAAGCAAGGAGGAAACCAGAGTCACGCCACTGCTTGGGTTTGGGTTTCGCGCACAGGTTTAGGTTTCGACTCTATGCTGCTGAGGAAGACGATCGAGCAGGAGACACCGGACAGTGTTGTTGTCGCAGTTCCGCCGCCACTTCCTCCGCCGAAACCACCAGACCCAAGCGCGGCCATCGAGGTTACAATAGTAGCCAGCAAGCGGTGGATGTCACCAACGGGACCGCCGATCTCAAGTTCTTCCACAAACGTCGATGAGTCATTAATCGGAAACATGTTCATGCTGGTCCAGCTTCCACCGTCAGAGCCACCGAATCTAAATCCTCATATGAGGGCTGCTGCGATAGATGCGGTTGAGGTGCAGGTGGCTGCACCATGTTCTCACACCAAGAACCCCGTGGCTGAGGTTGGAAGAGAAAGCTGGGCAAAATTGGACTTGGGTAATGACTTGGGTACTTTTCTTAACCTAATGGGCCTGGCCCAAGTAACTAATAATGGGATGGAGGTCCTCAAAGAAACGAAAGAGAGGTTAGTATTATATGCACTACAACCCAGTTTTTTAATTGAATCACTGTTGGAGAATGGGCCGGTACTTTTAATCACTAAATGGTGTCTTAAGGAGCCCATGGGACAAATAATGGTTAGTCCAGCAGATGATTATGCTTGGGAGTATACCAACGATATGAGTAGTCACCCACATAATGGTGCGCTCCTAAAGTTGCTCCATACCAAGGATTCCATGATGCAAATTTCTGAGTTAATCCCTACGAATGACATTTTTCCCAAATATTGGGGGATGGTATCATGCAATGGAGTAAGGACAATGCTTTCACATAGCAATAATGGAGCAGCAATCAGGCTCTGTTTTTTGGCCAAAAGTATCACTCAGAACAGAGTATATGACCCAGGAGGATGTTCTTCAATTTCGGGCATAACTTGGTCACTATACTTTAAGTTATGGGATCCCGGTGGAATTTATTCCTTCACCTTGGGGACAAGATGAATCTTTTGGGGGGAGTATTGTTAGGCCCATTATTAATGATAGGCCCATTATTAATGTGAGGGAAGAATGAAGGGTATTTGAGTGGAAAGAGAAGAGGAGGGGGGTATCTTTTGGAGTGTGTATTTTCTGGTTGGTTAAGTCTGAGAGAGAGTGTTGTGCTCTACTCAGCAGGTTGCTAGGTTTTCTCTGCATTCTACCATTTTGTAAGGAGCTCAGCTCCATTCCATACCTTTAATCAATTTACAGTTTCTGTATTCATCCTCTTATTATTAGCATTTCTCTGGTTTCTCTGCTGTTTTCCTTTATTGTCACTTGGTTCATAACACCTACCAGTATATACCTCACTGCATGACAATCGCATGAGCACTCTCTCTCTCTGCCAACTCAGCAGAGTTGGTTACAATATTCCCTCCCTTTTGGTTTACATCATGTGTTTTCCCCTTTTTGTGCTTCCTCACGTATACCTTCCCATATCTAGTGGGCCCAGCCCCCTTATTTACGTCACTAACAATTGTGGGGTTCTCATCAGTCTATTTTTGGTCATTGTTCGGGTGTCATTGCAAACATAGCTGGGATACTAACCCTCAGGTTTGGGGTGATGATTAGGTAAAGTCATTTCCCAAGTAGGATTCTATGATTTCAGTGCCAAACCTGGGATCACAGTCCAATTCTATCTGCTGTCAAGTTTAAGCATTAGTCTGTCTAATAAGATTATCTTGTTAAACCTTATTTTTTTCAACATCTTCATCTTATCTTCCAATATATAACAAATGGCACAAGCGTTGAGACATGCTCCCAACATGAGTTTGACTAAAGAAGCAATCTCTTGCTTATGTTAAAATCGCATCATGCGTATTTTTCCCCGATTGCGCCCACATAAATCTAAACCAGACAAACACAAATTTATCATCCTGTCCACTTTCTGTTAAATATAAAACCTACATATATTTGGTCTTACCACCTATGTTACAATGTTCTATTATGTTCGTCCATGTCCATAACTATATCATAACAAAACACTTTGTCTTTGTTATTTAAACTTTTGATACTACATTTTGCATAACCATGTCCTCCATTACAACACCCAAGGAGATGAGGATAAAAATGTGGAAGTTTTCAGCATGTGCAAGTGCAAGTTCCTTCCTATCCTTTAGAAAGCTTCTTATCTCAGCAGAAAATTAAATGAAAATAGTAAAAGATTTTAACAACAGCAGACTCACCTGCCCGTATAGACCCCAGCCAAAAGTAAGAAGAGTCCCAGCATCTACAAAAGGAATTTAAAAAAGCAATGTTACAATTAATTTTATTGAATGCTTACTAAAACTCACATCTCCTGCAACTACATAAAGAATACGGGCATTTGGTAACTCATAGGATTCTCAAACTGAATTTAGCTTTTCTAGCATGGATATAGATGGTAATGTAGATCATGTGGCTTTTTAAACATTCAAAGATGCTTTTGCAAGTGACAGCAGTGAAATGCTGACCTGTTATCACAACGCTATGCCGACCTCCGCAAGCAATTTCCATCACATAACTACCAGGAACATTAGAAACTTGAGCTCCAGCACCACTTCCTTGATGAAAAGCCGATGACCTATCCTTCACAGAAGCAGACTCAATACAAGGTATAAGTTGAGGGGATGCTACCATCTTTACTCGAGAACCCAAACCTAGCTGTCCTTCGCCTCCATAGCCCCAACCCCAGACCTGTCCCACATCTGAAAACTTCGGTAAAAATATGATGCATCAGGTCTCTTGCTTTACATCAACAAAAACCTTCCATATCTTCGTACTTCATAGAACCTACAAAACTATATATTGTAACCACAAGGAAGAGCCAACTACACCTAGAATATTATCACAACCATTAGTACAGATATACACAAAGCGAATTACCTGACAGTGCCAAGGTATGCCGCCCACCAACTGCTACAGAGGTAATTTTCACTCCATGGCCAAGAGTAACAAGGGAAGGAGACACAGTAAAGAAATCATCTCCAGATGCTTGATTGTCAGATTCCTGTCTGGCAAATGAGATCTTCCTTCGCTTTGCAACTTCCTCTCCAACTTTCTTGTTGTCGTGATGAGAATCTGACCCACTACTTGTGTTTGAGCTTTGTGGGCTTCCTGTTTAATGTCTTAAATTCCATTAGCTCCCCGAAATGAAATCAGTGAACTCTCTTTTTTTATTAAATTATTTACGTTGCATGCATATGCAGATTAGCACCTTGTTCAGCTACTGATGAACTTTGTTTCCCAACAGCATCCTTTTGGAGGCTCTCTACAGTGATGAGATTGGTAATAACTTTTGCAGAAGGCACACATTCTTTCCAGCCCCATGCATACACTTCACCATCTTCTGCACATAAAGCAGTAAATTCCGAAGCAAAGCATTAGTGTTATATATTGACTATTACTTAGCAGGTACGAGGTCAAGTTGTTATTGACATCAGAGACAGACCTACGTTAGAGAGACTGGGGCCCCCACTAAGATTTCAATCGGCTTGATACCATAACCATTTCAATCGGCCATACCCCCATGTGGTCCAGACCAAATAAGACTACAACTATGTGACATGGCCCATGCGGGCCATACCATAACACCTTGTTTTTCTTTGCTTAACACCCTGTTTTTTATGCCACGATATATTGACTATCGTGATTTGTGCAGCGACCTTGTTTCTTTTTTGTGACAACACAGTCTCTCTCACCTAATAAAAAGTGTGACGACCTACGTATTGCACAACTTGTTCTGTTTCCATTCTATTGTGTTGATTTATTTTAAGATTATTTTTTGTGTGTCCCATCGAGGACATCGGATAAAATTGTATTATTACTTTTATGTGTTTTTTCGCCTTTAGGTGGTTGAGGTTAAGGCATGCATTTGTGGGAACTATAGTTGGATTTATACATTAGTATTATTGCCCCCACAAGGCAAAATTTCTGGGTCTATCACCGATTAACATGCTATTGTTTCCAAGTTGGCCAGATGATAAAAATTTATGATCTTAGACATCCTATTAAAACTACAGTTTGGTATGGTGTTTAATTTGAATATCAATGATTTATTGCCACATTCAAGCCTAACTAGCTTTCCCATGATGGGATATACCAGAGTTATGAAATGATCCTGAATCCATTTTTTGATAAAATAAACCCCTGTCCCTTACCTTTATCTCATCATGTAAAAATATAAGCAAGTATTGCAACTTCTATATGGTTTAAGCAAAAGTGCAGCTTGATCAGGTGATGTCAAACATGGGCCAGCCTAGGACGAACCCAACTAGGCCACCCAAGTCAATGACAAACGGGGCGAAAACAGCTTAAACTGTCATATGGGCCACTGATATACTACCAACCAAACCCAATTCAACCTTGCATGGGCTAGGGTCATCCCACTACAAAATTTTCAATAAATTAATGAATACTTACACTGATTCTACCAGAAAACCTTCATTAAAATTTATAATTTCTAATTACAAACATTTGAAAAATTCAAGGAATGATTAACAATTCACCAAAAAGGAAAGCATTAATTAAATATTTTTCTGGATCGTAGGCATAGCTGAGGACATAGGCCATAGCATATGATGGACCGTCCTAAAGCCTATTTTTATTGTAGATTATTCATTTGTATAATTCAATACAATTATTTAGATCATTCATCTTGGTACTGGAGCTCTGTTAGGACCTCAGTCTTGAATACTAGAGAAAGGGCTTTATTCGTCCCTAATTTTATTAATCACCAAAGATTAGGAAAGAATACACTGAGGAACTCTACCCCCTACTCACTGGAAATTATGTCCAGTAAAACTACTTAGCAATTCTCTCCTTCTCCAAAACAAAGAGGCCCTATTTATAACTAGGAACCCAAAGCATAAACCTAATTAATCTTATCCTAACAAATCCAATCTAAACAAATCAAAACAGATAGAATAACAAATAAATCTAAACAGAATAATAAATCAAATCCGACTGACTAAGCTAATCCTTTCTAACCCTCTTCCTCACATACACCTTCAGCGTCTTAGGTGGTAAATTATCCTCTTGTCTAACAATACTCTCTCCTGAAACAACCTTGTCCTCAAGATTGAAGTCGTGGAATTGAGTTTGTATGTTGGTCGCCTCTTCCCATGTAGCTTCTTCAGTCGCTTCCCCGCCAAAGGACCAAGACTTGAGGTATCACACCCCATGCCGCGTGATTACTCTGCCCAAGATGCCGAAAGGTTGATATCGCTGTCCCTTAGTATCCTGCAACCCCACCGTAAAGTGTCCTCCACCGGATGATCTCCAATCGCTTTTGAGTTGAGAAATGTGAAAAAGCTGGATGTATCCTTGCCTCCTCTGGCGGTTGTAACTTATATGCTACGCTTCAATTGCTTTAGAATTAAGTAAGGTCCATAATACCTGCCGACAATTTCGTGTAATTTTGTGGGCATGGAAGCTCGCTTATGCGTTCGATCTTCAAATAAACATACTCTCCAGGTTGGGTGAACTCGCTTCCTATGCGCATTAGCATATTGTGTCATTTGATCTTGAGCTCTCCTTAAATGGAACTTCAATTGAATCAAAGCTTCATCCCCGCCCATGAGGTCGTACCACGGCCTCTACCAAAGTTTCTCCCAGATAAACCGAGACAAAGAAGGAAGAGGCCTTCCATAAACAATTTCAAAAGGAGTGCACCGAGTCGACGTGAAAACTAGTATTGTACCAATACTCCGCCCAAGGAACAAAATCAGCCCATACCTTAGGTTGCTCAGAGCTGAAACACCGGAGATAAGTCTCAAGAGTTCTGCTTAAAACTTCAGTTTGCCCATCGGTCTCGGGATGATATGCAGTAGACATTTTAAGTTGTGTCCCTTGTAAGCGAAACAACTCTTGCCAAAAGTGGCTCATGAAGACTGGGTCTCTATCACTGACAATCGAAGTAGGAATACCATGCAATCTAATAACTTCTTTGGCAAACAATTCAGCCACATTCCTGGCTGAATATGGGTGCTTCATCAAGATAAAGTGGCCATATTTGCTCAACCTATCTACCACTACCAAAACAGCATCATACCCTTTTGATTTAGGCAGCCCCACAATGAAATCCATGCTGATTTCTTCCCATATAGCATTGGGAATGGGCAAAGGCTGAAGTAATCCCGCTGGAGAGGATGTTTGATACTTGCTCCTTTGGCACACATGACAGGCCGCCACATGTTGAGTGATGGCAGCCTTCATTCCAACCCAGTAAAGGGATTGAGCCATCCTTCTGTACGTCCTATAAATTCCGGAGTGTCCTCCCGTAGGTGAGGAGTGGAATTCTTGCAGTAATTTGGGAATCCAAGTAGAGGTGGCTGATAGAACAAGCCTGCCTTTATAGTGCAGCCGTCCCTGTTCTAAAGTGAAATGTTGATGTGAATCTGGATCTTTCAACAAAGCGGCCTTGATACTGGTTAGCACAGGATCTCATCGACTTCTTCATCAATTTCAGCAATGTCATGCCAAAAGGGTCTAGAAATGCCTTGCAACTCCTTCTCTTCATCCCTCCTAGATAAAGCATCTGCGACCTTGTTAAGCCCCCATCTTGTAGACAATATCAAACTCATACCTAAGAAGTTTAGCAAGCCAATTTTGTTGGTTTTGTGTAGTAATCATTGTTCTAACAAGTATCCGAGGCTTTTTGATCCGTAAACAAAGTGAATTTCGCCTCAGGAGGTAGGGCGCCCGGTGTTGGATGGCCAAGACAAGTGCCATCAACTCCTTTTCATAAATGGACTTTGTAAGGTTTGAATCTGCTAAGGCCTTCTTTGAAATAAGCTATGGGCTTCTTATCTTGAGTTAAAGCGCTCCTACTCCCTCACTGAAGCATCACACTCAATTGCAAAGTGGTCTTGTAAAGTCGTGCAAGGATAAAACAGTGTGGTCACGGCTTTCTGCGATAATTCAAAAGTCAGCTGTGATGTCTTGGTTCCACACAAAATTCCCTTTTCAACAAGTCCGTTAAGGTCGCGCAATCTTACCATAGTTGCAAATGAACCTCCTATAATATCCCGTGAGCCCCAAAAATCCCCTCAAAGCCTTAATGCTTTTAGGGAGAGGCCATTGCAAAATAGACTCTACTTTTTGCGGATCCATGGAAACCCCTTTTCTAGATATGATGTGCCCCAAATAGGCCACCTCTGTTTGCCCAAAACAACATTTCTTGTTGTTGGCAAATAGATTGTGCTCTTGAAGCTTAGTCAAAACTTCCCTTAAATGAGTTAAGTGCATTTCCAAGGAGCTACTATAAATCAGAATATCGTCAAAAAAGACCAAGACAAACCTACGGAGGAAAGGCTTCAACGTGGAGTTCATCACACATTGAAAAGTAGCTGGGGCATTGGTTAAACCGAATGGCATGACCAGGAATTCGTAATGCCCATGGTGAGTTCGGAAAGCTGTTTTTGGTATATCGGGTTCATGCATCCTTATCTGGTGATACCCCGCTTTTAAATCAATTTTGGAAAAATATGTGGCCCCCTTGAGTTCATCAAGCAACTCTTCTATCATGGGGATAGGGAATTTATCTGGGATTGTTGCTTTATTTAGGGCACGGTAGTCTACACAGAACCTCCAACTCCCATCTTTTTTCTTAACCAGAATCACGGGACTTGAGAAAGGGCTGTTGCTTGGTCTAATCAGGCCCGAATCCAACATTTCATTCACCTGCGTCTCTATTTCATTTTTCTGCACGTAGGGGTATCTGTAAGGCCTAACATTAACCGGATCCACCCCTTCTTTGGTGAGAATTTTGTGATCGACATCCCTTTGAGGTGGTAGGCCTTCAGGCTTCTCAAAAATCTGTTCAAACTTAGCCAAAATATGTTGCAATTGCCTCTCTTGTTCTGCTGGTAATTTCTGGGGTACCTCCCTGTTTTTCTCCCCCATCCACACCATTGTCATAGCTTCCACCTCTTCCGGATCCAATTTACACAATGCCCGTGCTGTAATCACTGACTTAGATAAACTTGGGTCACCTTGGATCACAACATTCTGCTCTTGATGCTTGAAAGTCATCTTCAAAGTTCTCCAATTGATCTTGACCTCTCCTAGAGTCATTAACCAAGCAACTCCCAGAATGATATCTACTCCTCCCAGATCAAAGAGGAAAAATTCTCCCTTCATAGCATAAGTTCCCATGGGCACCTCTACATTCTTGCAACTGTCTTGAGTACGTTTTCGGTTTCCATCTCCCAGTCTCACATAATAAGATTTCCCCTGATTAACTGTGAGTGCTAATCCTTCTGCCAAGGTATTAGAGAGGAAATTATGGCTAGCCCCACTATCGATCAAAATAATGACCTCTCTGCCTTGGACTTTTCCTCTGAGCTTCATGGTTTGAGGTTGTGTCAACCCCCCTGCAGAGCACATTGATAAATCTAAAAAGTTGCAGTCAACGGGGGACTCTTCTTCCATTCCTTCTTGAATTTCTTCACTTTCCAATCTTGCACAGTCGTCTTCTTCCTCTGTATTATCACCCTCTGCCAGAATAACCACCTTCAGGTTCTTGTCTGGGCAACGATGCCCTGGACCATAGGCCAATCCACACTGAAAACATCTTTTCTCCTGTAGGTGTTTAATATAATCATTATACGGCAAAAATTTCCTTGCTCCCTGTCCGCCGTTTCCTCCAAATTTTGCTCGTGAAGGTTCCGCCGTTCTGTTTCCGTTCTGGAAACCGCGGTTCCCTCCATTAGCGGGTGACGGGTTGCCGCCACCACTTCCTCCCACCGGTCGCGAAACCAACCCACTGCCACCTTGATATCTGAAACCACTATTTGCGTTTCTCCCCTGGTTACTTCCGGAAGTCCGAATCTCCTTCATCGCTTCCTCAATGTCTCGCGCGATCTCCATGGCCCGGTTTATGTTCTTCGGGTCATGTGGTCGCACCTGTCCCCTGATATCAGAACGCAGCCCTGCTAAGAAATACCCCAACGTTTGTTCGTCTGAATTGGGTTTGGCTTGTGCCACCAAAAGTTCGAATTCCTGTACGTAGTCTTCAACACTACCTGTTTGCTTGAGGGACGCTAATCTCTCAAACACCGCCCCACGATCGCTTCCTCCAGATCGCTTCATGGCGGCGGCAAAGTCGCCCCAAGACGGTCTTTAGCTTTATCTCGCCAGGTGGAACCAATGGCGGGCATTCCCTTCCATCTTGATGAAGGCGACTCGCAATTTCTCGGTGGTCTTCACTTGATGCGCCGAAAAACTTCTGCCCTACCCGGTGACCCAGAGGGTCGCTGCCTTCAAAAGTGGGTAGCACCACCTTCTTGACCCACGAAGGTGACGGAGCATCTTCCTCTTCTTCGTCTTCCACGCTGACCCTTGATTTCGGGCTCGAGTTCTCGTCCTCAGCGTCAGATGGTTTCTTCGTTAGGCATTCCATGATCAGTGCTCGAAGTTGCGTCACATCCGGTACGTTCGCAAGGTGCTCTTTGACGTGAGTCATCTCTTTGTGCAATTCGTTGGTCTTCTTCTGTAATTCGCTGTTTGCTTTCTCCAACGCGGCCATTCGCTGATCCATCGTGCTTCAAGGTATCCGGCAGGTCGGACCAAACTTGTTAGGACCTCAGTCTCGAATACTAGAGAAAGGGCTTTACTCGTCCCTAATTTTATTGATCACCAAAGATTAGGAAAGAATACACTGAGGAACTCTACCCTACTCAATCGGAAATTACGCCCAAGAAACTACTTAGCAATTCTCTCCTTCTCCAAAACAAAGAGGCCCTATTTATAACTAGGAACCCAAAGCATAAACCTAATTAATCTTATCCTAACAAATCCAATCTAAACAAATCCAATCTAAACAAATCAAAACAGATAGAATAACAAATAAATCTAAACAGAATAATAAATCAAATCCGACTGACTAAGCTAATCCTTTCTAACCCTCTTCCTCACATACACCTTCAGCGTCTTAGGTGGTAAATTATCCTCTTGTCTAACAAGCTCTATGTCAATCCTACCTTTTTTCATTCCAAACAGTCCCTTTAGTTTTAGGCCCTTAGGGCTTCGACGCCCAATATCGTTTCATGTTTGTTTGGCCATTATGACACTACCATTAGTCTCAAAGGCCACACCGACAAACAGGCTTCTCCTTCGTGCAGCATCGCCAGAGGCAGCTTCACATGTGTGAGTCTTCCATTGGCCACATGTGCCGCCCTCAGACCTCGCCACCAGTCTCTTCCTACTCACTAACATCACATGGTTCTGCTCAGCCATAGTTTGGCCACTTTCGTTGCGGCTGTTTTCCAAGCTAGCTTGCCCTAGTTTGTTGCTGTTTGATTGATATTGGAGTGTTTTATAGCATAATTTTGATTTTTGGTCATTCATGGTTGTTTTTGTGGTTGAGTCTATCATTTGTTCCTGATCTTTTCTTTATGGAAGAGACTCTCAAGGCTGAATGTTCAAAAAAGAGCTTGATCTCCTTGGTGTTTTTTTGGTTCTCCTACCATACCTCCGGTGAAATTGAATGGCAAGAATTATTTGGACTGGCAATATGCTAAAGGCTTTCTGAAACATCTCACTAAGAAGACTACTAGTATTACATGTCTTAGAAAGATGAATAACAAAGGGTTGAGTACCAACTTATATCATTGTTGTGGTAGTTGATTGAACCAAAACCAATGGTGCATTTTCATCCTTATTAAACATGTTAGGACGAGTGGACAAAGACTCATTAGGTTTATCCTAGTGTAGTCATTGTATGAGTCAGTTCATACCCTGGTAACACTTCAAATGACTGGCCATGGCCTACTCTCGTATTTGAACAAAACATAGTCCAGCATTGGGGTGCTTAAGTTGATGCTAATCGATGAATCTACAGAAGATGTTAGCTAAGTTTTATAACTTGTTCACAATATTTGTTCTATGTGGTCTCCACTAAGCCCTCAATTATGTATTGAATTAGACTTTGACGAATCCTAATAGCCAGCGGTGCAAGGGATCATTGATCGTTTGCTTCAAGATCCTTCTTTAGAAGCATCAACTGGAGCTGACTTCCAAACAATGTCAGAGTCCCCTACTTTGATCTCCAATTTAACTGAGCGAAGAGGACTTGGCTTTGATCGCAGAGGTGGTGGACATTGTAGCGGTGATAGAGGGAACCTCCAATGCTCTTATTGTAAGCGAGATGGACTCGCCTAACATCATTGTTATTCCTTATATGGGTTTCCAAATAAACTTGCTAATGCAATACAATCTCCAGGTTAGCAGTTGAACAAACTAACGAGCTTGAGGGGGATCATTTTTTCTACCAATGAATATAAGGAGTATCTTCAATTTAAGGTAGCCCAAAGACGACTTCTCCAGCCACAATAGGCTATCGCTCCAACTAGTAATTTTACTATTTCTCTCTTTCTTTCTCACATATGTCAGATATTGGACCCAAATATGAAGCTTCTACCTAATCCGGGGGAGCCATTCCTGACCCAAGTAGATATAGAAGATTAGTAGAAAAATCAAATCACCTCACCATGACTAGGCCAGATATCTCGTTTCTTGCCACTATTGTCAGTCAGTTTCTTAATTAACCTTATGGTAACCATTGAAATGTATTTTTTTCAAATTCCATGGTATTTAAAAGGATGACATGAAAAGGACTAGTTTGTACATATAGAGGCTAATATTGTAGGATACACAGATGTAGACTAGACAACTAATTTAAGAGATAGGTGGTCTACTTCCAAGTTAAAGTAATCTTATTAAGGAAATTTATTTTTGCCAAAGAGCATGAAGCAAATTGTTGTTTCAAGGTAAAGTACAAAGACAGAGTATTGTGCTATAGCTCACACTATTTGTAATCTTACGTGGTTTAGACACTTACTCAAGAGTCTAATTTTGTGGATTAGGTCCTGTTGAACTTGTTTATGACGATCAATGAACATCGTATCTTTTCTCAAATCCAATTTTTCATGAAAAGACTAAATACATAGAAGGTGGTTTGGTTGTCACTTTATGAGAGAAAAGTACTTTTAAGCATCATCAAGACTTTTTCTGTGAGCTCCACAGATCAGCCGACCGCCTCAAATAGGTCATATATATGTAGCAAACTGGATGCATATGGTATATATGTTCCAACTTGAGAGGAAGTGTTGATTATTTATTGTATATGTTGAAAGCGAGAAAAGGGAGAGACATGGTGCTGAAACCGTGTGTGTCTTGACTACATAATGGAGTCTGTTTTATATAGGCTTAATGCAATAAATACAAATTAATATAGGATATCCTACTCTTAATTACATGATATTCTACTCTTAGTTACATGATCTAATACAATAAATACACGATCCTATTCTATTTTCAACAGCATAATTCAATACAATTTTTCAGATGATATAGGCCACTAATATACCAACTCAATCCACCTATTACATGTTTGGACGAGCATGGCTGTCTGATTTTCATTGTTCTTTCCTAGAGCAGTGGGGGGGGGGGACACTTGTGCAAATTGCATATCAAAACATAATTTTCACATTTAAGAGTTGACTTTTCTAAATATAAATTTTAAAAGGGTTGTGTTACAAGACTAATGTAGAAACATCCAATGATATATTAAACTTCTCAACCATATTCCTTATACATCATTTGAGATCTAGAGTTCCATATTCGCATCACAAACTCCTAGTACTTTATTTGTGTATCATATATCTGCTTCTGTAATTTGTATATACAAATTTCAAATCTTATTCCATTCCAGAGACCACATAGAAGGAAAATAATTATTTTCATTCCGTTTTAATTAGCATTACTGATTGAAGGGTAAGGCAACTAAAGACTGTGCTTTAGGCCCCATGTTTTCTATAATTCCATTTTAATTAGATTATATAAAATGTTTTAATATTTTTTTAATGATAAATTGATAATACATTACAAAATTATTTATAATGAAAGATAATATCCTTTATGTCGTAGGAAGTAAAGAAAACAGATACTAAAGGATATTAATACGGCATATACTAATTAGGCCTCATTTATTTCTGCTTACAAATGCTCTTTCTCTTCTTCTTTTTTTTTTTTTTTTATGTGATACAAATGCTCTTGCTTTATGCTCACCTCCCAGTACATTCTAATATTCACTCACTCTTATTTTATCCTGTATCCATGTTGCCTTTATTCTCAATACAACTATGTTGCACCTACGTTTCATTTTTCAATTTTCAAATGGTACCATTTCTTTTAGGGTATGTTTGGATGGAGGGCTTTGGAGGGAAGGAGATGGGAGGACTTATTTTTCTTTTCTAAATTAAGGAAGCTATAAAATGTCTAAAAACGAATGAAGTGTGATTGAAATGTTATATGATCACCTATCATGTTATTCCTTTTTTTTTTTAATCTCAAATATAAAACATACAAACTTAGCCCTCCAAAACCCTCCATCCAAACATTAATTCCAATCAACTGAAGCACTTGCACAAAGTAATACTATATTACAAACAATAATCAAGTTGTTTTCATTAGAAAAGTTTAGTTTATGGTTTTATGACTCAAAAAGTAAGAGCTAAATTTTTAGTAAATTAAATTTAGTATGTTAAAAAAGAGCATGTAGGCTACCAATAAACTACCCAATTAAGTAAGCCAGGTTTCATATGAGCGAATAAGGAGAAACAAGACATTGAATTGGAGCATAGAATGGAAAGGTAGAAAATATGGAAATGTCAATCATTTTCTCTCATTTTAGCTATGATGTCTAGAAGTTAAGCATTTTATAGGTATCCCAAGAATTAAAAATAATGGCAAAAGAATTTTGAGTGCTATATTTTACTTTTTGTTTTATCCCAACAACTTCAATATTTTAACAGTTTTTAATTTGGCTTATATTCGAAATATTTTCAATATTTGAACTTGTGCTCGTCTAACTTAAAATCCCCTTAATAAAAAAAAATATAGAGCCAACGAGCCAAAGCATCAATGCCAATTTAGTGCGTGTTTGGTTTAGATTCCAAAATCCCGTTTGCTTTGCAAATTGCCGATTGCGTTTAGAAAACCCAGTTTACTTTTTTGCTTGACTGTTAGGTTAATTTTTCCGGTGGAGAGAATGCAGTTTGAAGGACCTAAAATGTCGTTTACCAACAGCTGGTGTGGGGAAGCTTTTCGGTTTGCCTTTTCCGATAGCAATTACAATTTTACCAAACTGCCCTCAATTAAATTAATCCAACAGTCATGACCTACCAATATAGAACCGGAAATATGGAAAAAATGAGAACCGGAAATATGAAAAAGAAAAGATATTTAGGGTTCATAAGGGTTGGAAATATGAAAAAAAAAAAAAAAGAGAGAACTGGAAATATATAGATATTTACAGTTCATAATAAAAGTTAATGATGTTGGTTATTTCATTTTTTTTTTTTGTTGAATGTTGGTTATTTCAATTGTGCGTATGTCAAAGAATCGGAAATATGCTCACAGCTCATTTACGGTTCATAATATGAAAAAGGTTGGTTTTATCAAATATGCTCATTTACGCCTATGTTGAAGCATCCGTGAATATATATCGCTTACATATAAAAATAAATAAATAAATAAAAATATGAACCATCCGCTTTTGTCTTGACCTGATGTTAAAAGGACCAATCAGTGGTGTATAGTTGGTTAGGTCCTTTTTGGTAAAATTAACACTAAAAGTGATTCTACTTTATTTTATCCAAACAAAATCAATTCTTCTAAACTCAGTTTTAAAATATCAATACCAAACACAATTCCATTTTTTCAGCCTCCATTTCTCAAAATCAATTCTTTTAACATTGATTTTTTTTAAAATCACTTCTATCACAATCTAAAACAAACGGACCCTTAACCGTGTACACTACACCCAAGATTTGCGAGAAGCAGAAAAATTTACAGATCACTAAGTGCATTCATTTTACTAATAACTCTTTAACAACCCTCTTACAAGAGAGCAACAACAATTTGCTTTGGTTTATGCTACATCCAGCTTTAGTTATTCCAATTAAAAATCTTGATCACAAGGGTATCAAAGCAAGCAAGAACTCTAATCCTAATTTAATTATTTATTTCTTAAAATAAATCAAAGCAATTTAAAACTACAAGTAATTTTCCTTCTCTTTTTCTAACGTTATTACACAAAAAGGCTCATCAGTCATCATTCATTATGCTACATCCAGCTTTAGTTATTCCAATTAAAAATCTTGATCACAAGGGTATCAAAGCAAGCAAGAACTCTAATCCTAATTTAATTATTTATTTCTTAAAATAAATCAAAGCAATTTAAAACTACAAGTAATTTTCCTTCTCTTTTTCTAACGTTATTACACAAAAAGGCTCATCAGTCATCATTCATTACTCTTCAACTAAACTGATTTGAAAAAACAAAATATCCAAAATCCAGGTAGCGCACTCAGATTATATTAACATAAAATTCTTCCAAACCACAATGTAGAAACAATTATAATATAACAACGCCTCAACAGTTATAAAAAAATCACTAAATAAAGAACAGATTAGAAGGATTACCAGTGACTGAGGCACAGTGAGCCCAACCAGCAGCAGCTTTCACCACTGAAGCCTCAGTGGGAAGCTGAAAAGGCCCTGGAATCTCCTTCAGAAAAACATGCATCCAGAATAAGATGCAAAATCAATTCCAACAACAAATTCATACCAAAACCAAGCCTTATATATTAGAAGACCAACTGCATTACCCCATGCTTCCCCGACGTCAAGTAGCTCTGGTTTTCATCATCTGCTGAGCCCCACGTTACCAGCTTCCCTTTCTCTACAAAAATCGCACAACAAACACAAATCGACCCAGAAATCAACAAAAAATCACAAAAAGCAAAAACCAGTTATAAAGATTTTAACGAGCGGAAGTAGAGAAGTTCAACGATTTGTTTCTCACGAACTTAGATCTAGGATTTCATCGGAATGGATTAACTTTTCGATCTGAATTTAGTCAAAGGATCGAGAAATCAACCTGAGATGGCCATGGCGAATCCACAACCGCCGCCGCAGACATCCTTCCACGAGTCTCCGGCAAGGGATGGATCGGAAAGACGCACTGGCGTAGGAGACAGTATCGGAGCTTTCTCCAACGAGGCTCCGGGAAGGTAACCCCACATGTACACCATTTTCTCCGTGCACTCCTCCTCCACCGCTTTCGCATCTTCCACGGCTTCGTTTCCGTTCATGGCGATGAAACTCTCCGACCTTAAAAACGACAAATCAAAGCTCAAAACGCAGGGGTCCTTTTCTGCTAAAGAAGAAGAGCGAAACGACGACGCGCCGTGTTTGATTTGATGGAACGATGAAAGAAAGAAAGAAAGGTTCGTAAGTAAGAAGGACGAGGACTGATAATAAGCGTATCAATTACAAGGTTAATTATGGTGCCACGTCGGATGATGACCTGGGTGTTGGGACACGTGGCTGGATCAGAACCGCACGTGTGGATTGCATATTTGAAGGCGAGAGTTTGGTTGGTATGGAACTTTCTGGAAAACAGGGGGGGACCTTGACCTCTTCGAGAGACGCGTGTCTGGTTTTGTTGAGTATTTTAAATTTGGAAATTGTAATTTATTACGAAACTTGACTTGATTATACGAAACCGACGAATTAGCACCAACTATGCTTGTTTTTCGTCAACAACTACTTTATTTAAAAAAAAGAAATAATAAACACACTGACCAACTATTGCCACGTTTCTATTCTTATGTTTCTTATCAAATTCCATCCTACAAAATAGCATTGCTCTTTAAATTTAATTTAAAATTAAAATAAACAATGGTTAGGATAGTTATATTTTGGCTCTCGCTAACCACACCTCTAGTTTGCTAACCACACCCCCTGACTCATTATAATTTTTTAAAATACCAAAAATATCCTTAACTTATATTTAACCATCAGCTAGATTTTTTTAATGGGGTCTACGTGATTTGAGATCACGTACCCTTACGTAAATTTAATTCACATAGGTAAAAACTAATTTTTTGGGTGCTACGTGATCTCAAATCTCGTACCCTTACGTGATCTCAATTCCCATAAGTGAAAACCAATTTTTTAATGCTACGTGATCTCAAATCACGTAAATAAAAAAATTTGGGTGCTACGTGATCTTAAATCACATACCCTTACGTGACCTCAATTCACGTAAGTAAAAACCAATTTTTTTGGTACTACGTGATCTAAAATCGCGTAGGTAAAAACCAATTTTTTGGGTGCTACATGATCTCAAATCACGTACACTTACGTGATTTTAATTCATGTATCACCAATAAATTGGTTTACGCGTACGTGATCTCAGTTCACGTGTACCCCTTCCCCAGAAAAAAAACGCAAATGCTTGTTCTGCAAATTTCGACTTGTTCTGTAAATTTCGACTTGTCAATCCCTTAGTTCCTTATTTGGCAATGCTTCAGTCTTCTTTTTCGTATGAGCACAAAAAATGCGCTACAAGGCTTAATCCTTACAACAAATGGCTAGATGTTGTTTTCTACGTCTCTAATTACATGATTTCCGTAACTGATCACATCCAATGGTTGATAATCAAACACTTACTTTCATGTTGTTCTGTTGAAGGGGAAGCACAGTGGGGGGAGACTTGAGGGAGAGGGAGAGCAGAGAGGGAGAGGGTATTGTGAGAGAGAGAGAGAGAGGAAGAAAGAGACGGTGATAAGCACAGATGAGTGGTTTTGAAAATAAAAAATGGGGCCAGGGGTAATTTGGTCAATTTGCTTGTTTTAAATATGATGGGGGTGTGGTTAGCAAACTGGGGGTATAGTTAACGAGAACCTTATATTTTATGCAATGATTAGCATTCGGATGCGTAATTAATAATTAATAATTATTAATGGGCATAACGATCCCTTCGATTGATGTAAGGCTACGAATGTTCCAGGAAGTTATTCAAAATTGGCTGGTGCTATCCACACCCCCATGTTTCCTATTGACACCCCTTGTCAGGTTTTAATGAAGCAAAAAGACCATTTACCCCACTATTTTTTTTTCTGCATTTTGGGTTCGTATGCAAACTCAGTTTGCGTATGTTTACGCAAACTGAGTTTGCGTGTGTGTAAACAAATTTTCAGGAATGTACGCAAACTGAGTTTGCTTATGTTTACGCAAACTGAGTTTGCGTGTGTGCAAACTTTGCGTGAGTTTTCGTTTGCACACACGCAAACTGAGTTTGCGTAAACAAACGCAAATTGAATTTGCGTACGAACCCAAAATGCAGAAAAAAAAAATGAGCGAATTAAACACGAAACTGAGCACTTATCAAGGCTAATGGAAGTAGTAGAGAAGCTTTTGAGTCACTTTGAGTCACTTTTCCCAATATTCATGAGATAGAGGGAGTGGAGAAGGGTGTGGAGAAGAAAGGGGTGAAAGAATGGAGAAGAGAGGAATTGAGAGAGTGATGAGTTTTGAAGAATATATTTAAATATAAGAAAAGGGTATTTTTGGTATTATAATTTTCATTAAAGTGTCAGGGGGTGTGGTTAGCGCCATCCTTCAAAATTTTGAAAAGCAAATATAAAAAGCTCAAAAAAGAAACAGAAGGTGCGAGACGGTTCGACTTTCGAGTGTGTGGCACGAGCATATCCCTTGAGATTAAGCTCTACTAGATAGATACACGGACAAGAAACAACCACGTCTAGATGGCATGTACCAAATCCTTTTCTTTTTTTTCTTTTTTTATTTTTTTATTTTTGTAGTAATTTATTAATCCATGTCAGGTTGTTAACACGGCTTTACCACCCTCATTAAAAAATTTATATTATTATTATTATTATTATTATTATTATTATTATTATTATTATTATTATTATTATAGCATACTTATACCTTCAATAACTCTTTGTGGAATGCAAACTAAATCAATCCAACCGTTGAATTGAAAGTTCTCATTAAGTAGATCAAGTCTATAAAATTTCACACAATTCAAAAATTATTTGATACTTCGTCGTATCACTTTGTTTTAACGTATTATATGTTAGTTAAAATATATGTAAATATCGACTATCAAATCATATAATGTGAATATCTGAATTGTTTCAAAATTTGTAATTTACCCTAAAATAAATTTGATCACTACATGGGGCACCCCTTCTTATTATTGATGATTGATGGCTCTGTCTGTTCGATTTTTCCTATTCATTTATGGCTTGCACCTAATTCATAAATGGATGATATTAAATGGATTGGAAGATGCTGTTGTTGCGTTGCTTGAAGAGGCTCGGTTGACTCCCTTAGGTCTGGGTCCACTATGAATTGTTTTCGCTTTTATATTACACTAGTGCGTTGACCTGCACAGGACATATATTGGATTTCATACTTTCATAAAGGTGTGTGACAAGTAAGAACATAAACAAGCATGAATGAACTTTTGCATGAATGATTAGTAAATGAAACCAAATGACAGTAAGTGTATATACCATCAAGTGCAAAATGTGTGCTTAAAAGTGCATATTGTTTTATTTGGTGAGTTTACTTGGCTTATCACGTAACTCATGGAAGATGAAGTGCAGATGAAGAATCCATGTAGTCATGACCAAGTCCTTTAACTTCGACTTACTTATTTCTAATTTGTACTTAGCCCGCACAATTTTTGGAATACGAAATTGGCAAAATAAAAGTTTTGAGCTCAGAAAAATAGTATCAATGGCATTTATTAATTGTAAGATCTCGGTCAGTTACAAGGGCATATCATCGACATCCTACAGCAACCCCATTACATTCTCTAAAGCCTAAACAAAGTTTTCTTCTAGCTCTACATCCATGTAAGCCCATGTTGTAGTAAGTTGTCTTCCAATATATGTCCTGAGCAGGTCAACGCACTAGTGCAATATAAAAGTGAAACCAATTCATAGTGGACCCAGACCTAAGGGAGTCAACCGAGCCTCTTCAAGTAATGCAGCAGCATCTTCCAATCCATTTAACATCATCCATTTATGAATTAGGCGCAAGCCATAACTGAATAGGAAAAACCAAACAGACAGAGCCATCAACCATAAGAAGGGGTGCCCTATGTAATGATCAAATTCATTTTAGGGCAAATTACAATGACCTCCCTCAAGTTCTATTAAAATGTCCTCACACCCCCTCTAGTTTACTCATGAACACTAACCTCCCTTATTTTGTGCGATATGTGACACATTCCTCCCATGTCTCACAAACTCTGCACGCAACACCTCTCTCCCTCTTCGTCTTCATACCAGATTTGTGAGGGGGTTTTCATTTATATTTCGTTTTGAGGGGGATTTCATTTGAATGAGATTTTTGTGCCTTTGATGTTTCTAATTGATGAGACCTGTTGTTTAAGAATCTTTTTTGCTATTAAAGCACTCTGTTGCCACTTGGAACTTTTAGAAAGACTTAAATCTACTGGTCTTTCTGAAGCAAATGAGTGCTGCCAAAAATTGGTGTTCTGGTGAAAATTGTTGACTAAAGAAATTGAATGCTAAATAAATTGGGAATATATACTTTCAAAAAAGGGTTGTATTGTTACCCAAAGAAACTGGATGTCGTCATGAAATTTTTATCCGAATTCTTGGATTCTAGTACTGTATTTTTTGGGGCATTACAACTTTGATTCAAGAATGAGGCACACAATGAAGGAGAAGAAGAGGTTCACGAACAACTTTAGATTCATGAAAATTTTTGGGAGGAAACAAGTGCAAAAGAAGACAATAGCAAAAAGTTTAGTTTTTTGCTCCTTTTCTCTAACAGTAGTTTACGGGTGTCAAAGTCAGGGGAGGTTAGTGTTTATTGGGAACTAGAGGGGGTTTAGGTGACATTTTAACATACCACAAGGGAGGTGAGTGTAATTTTACCTTTATTTTATAGTAACAAAGAAAAGAATGGAACTGGATACCTGAATTCGCTAGTATCTGTATCAGGTAATGTACTTGGAGGCCGGAAACATCTCCATTCCTACAAATACAATTTCAACAGAAGTATCAATAGCAACAATAATAGAGCACATATATTTCCTTTACTTTATATATTATAGTTTAAGCAAAATTATTGAACATAGAGCAACATAATTGAAACCTGATTTTAATGGTTTTTAAAAAGCAACTTAACTATAGCACCTATTTGGATTGAGAGAAGGTTTTTTGAATTTTCAATTTTTTCACTTTCTAATGAGTAGCAGGGTTCAAGAACTTCTACTTACAGGTCCAATACTTTCCCAGTGCGGTCCAACTAACTCAAGACACCGAATGCAACATGTTTCCCTCAATTTTGCAAGTGATAGAGAATCTGGGACAAAGTAATATTCAGCATAGTCACTAGGACCTGTTAAAGGACCAATATCATCTAGCCAAGATTTATTTGTCGGCACAATAAGATCACATATCTTAGCTTCATTTGTCGCCACACGCGCCATATGCGACATAAGATAACGCAAGAAGTCACCCATCAAACTAGATCAGTATACATCATCCCTTACTAGAGGCCCACTAAGTTCATTCCAAATTAATGTAATAAGAACAAAAAAAATGAAAAAAAAAATAGGGAGAAGAAAAATTAAGCTAAGCTTCTGCACAAGAAATCTAAAAATATAGCACAGCATACCCATCCAAATACAAAGAAAGGAGTCTAGTTGAATAAGTTTTCAACATTGCTTTAGTTATGGGCTTCAGATTTGGTTGTTTAACCTCATCCCTAGGGGTAGTAAAATCATCCTGCCCTAGCCATTTTTTAATTTTCCCAGGACCAATTCTTCAAAAAAACAAGGATTCGGATCCTGTCCATTTACACTCTATCAGATTGAATTGGACCTTAGTAGCAAATAAAGTAAGCAAGTTGAAAGTGGAATAGATCTTACCATCCAAGTCATGGAACAACAGAGGACAAGTCTAATAGCAGCCGCTTTAACGGAATTCATGTGTGTCTTACTAAAAACTTAGAAGAAATTAAATCATAGAAGTCACTGTTTTCCAGTTTGAACGAAACAAGAGTGCTGAAGATAAAGATCTACTCTAAACCAAAAAATAAATAGGATAATGTAATGTAACTAGTGATACCTAGATTATATGGCCAATTTTAAGGGTAGCAAAAGAAGAATGACTCTCATGTGTCTACATTTTTTATGTGTTTCATTGTTTGAAATAGTTATAAATGAGTGGATAGGCTTGAGTTTCTTGACTGAGTGGATGTCGGATACCATGCCATCTGAGTGGATGTCGAATAGCATGCGACCCTCGTGGGCAGCAGATGGTGCACCATGTTTCTTAGTTAAACCTGAGGTTGAACATCCAGATTTCAGTGGGCATTTCATCACTCACGAGGTTGGTGATTTGAATTGTGAATTTTATTTCGAAGTTATGAAAAAATAAACATCATAATAATACAGTCTATGTTTATTTCAGATATTTTGTTCCCGAGATGATCTCTTGAACTGGGCCCGAGATGTTGGGAAGAAGTTAGGATTTGTCATTGTCATTTCGAGGTCAAACACTAGTGCACCTGAAAGGAAGATGATGTTGGTCATGGGTTGTGAAAGAAATGGGAAATATAGGCAATACAAGAACATATTGACTTGCAAGGATACTATAACAAAAAAAAATGTGATTGCCCGTTCAGACTACGGGGAAGGCCTTTGAGCAATGGTGAAGGTTGGAAGCTTAATGTAATGAATGGGACACAACCATCCTGTGGCAGAAACTTTAGTCAGCCACCTATAAGTAGGTTGGCTAAGTGGAGAATAGAGATCTCTAGTTGATGATATGACAAAGAATACGGTAAAGCTCATAAGCATACTACTCACATTGAAAAATCGCATCGCTAATAATCTTAGTACTATCAAACATGTTTACAATCAATGTGTTGCATATATGAGGGTCAGAGGGGCCCATAACAAAAAATGAAGCATTTGATGATGTTATTGGTGCGTGATAACTATGTGTATGATCAGAGATTGTTCGATTACTCCGATGTTTTTTGAGACATATTCTGGACACATCTTGAAAACATCAAATTGCTGAATATTTTTCATGTTGTTTTGGTAATTGATACAAATTACAAAACCAACAAGTATCGATTATCATTGCTTGAGATTGTTGGTATCACGTCTACTAAGATGATATTTTCTACAACACGGGCTTACATGGATGCAGAGATGGAAGACAACTTTGTTTGGGCTTTAGAGAATGTAAAGGGGTTGCTGTGGGATATCGTTGATATGCCCTTGTGACCGACCGGGATCTTGCATTAATGATTGCAGTTGACACTTTTTATTGAGTTCAAAACTTTTATTGTGAAAATTTCATATTTCGAAAAAATGTGTTGGCTAAGTGCAAATTGAAAATAAGTAAGTCGATGTTAAAAGACTTGGTCATGACTACATGGAGAGTGTCATGGATTCTTCATCTACACTTCATCTTCCATGAGTCATGTGACAAGCCAATTAAAGGCATCAGATACAACAATATGCACTTTTAAGCGCACATTTTGCACTTAATGGTATATACACTTGCTGTCATTTGGTTTCTTTTACTAATCATTCATGCAAAAATTCATTCATGCCGGTTTTTTTTTTTTTGCTTGCCACACACCTTTATGAAAATATGAAATCAAATATATGTCCCGTGCAGGTTAACGCACTACTGCAATATAAAAATGAAACCAATTCATAGTGGACCCAGACCTAAGTGAGTCAACCTAGCCTCTTCAAGCAATGCAGCCGCATCTTCCAATTCATTTAACATCATCCATTTATGAATTAGGCGCAAGCCTTACTCGAATAGGAAAAACTGAACAAAGAGAGCCACCAGACATCAACCAAACGAAGGGGTGCCCCATGTAATGATCAAATTTATTTGTAGTAACAAAGAAAAGAATGGAATTAGATACCTGAATTCGCTAGTATCAGTATCAGGTAATGTACTTGCAGGTAGAAAACATCTCCATTGCTACAAATACAAACTTCAATAGAAGTATCAAGAGCAACAATCGTAGAGCACATATATTTCCTTTACTCTGTATATTATAGTTTAAGCAAAATTACTTAACATAGAACAACATAATTGAAACCTGATTTTCATGGTTTTTAGAAAGCAACTTAACTATAGCACCTATTTGGCTTGAGAGAAAACATTTTAAGTTTTCATTTTTTTTTCACTTTCTAATGAGTTGCAGGGTTCAAGAACTTCTACTTATAGGTCCAAGACTTTCCCAATGCAGTCCAACTAACTCAAGACACCGAATACAATATGTTTCCCTCAATTTTGCAAGTGACAAAGAATATGGGACAAAGTAATCTTCAGCATAGTCATGGTTAAAGGACCAATATCATCTAGCCAGGATTTATTTGTCAGCACACTAAGATCACCTAGCCCGACTTCATTTGTCGCCACACGCGCCACACGCGACGTAAGATAACGCAAGAAGTCACCCATCAAACCAGATCTATTTACACCTCCCTTACTGGAGGACCACTAAGTTCATGCCAAATTAACTTAATAAGAACAAAAATGAAAAATGAAAATCAAACAAATAGGGAGAAGAGCAAAAATTAAGCCAAGCTTCTGCACAAGAAATCTAAAAAAATAGCACAGCATACCCATCCAAATACAAAGCAAGGAGTCCAGTTGATTAAGTTTTCAACATTGCTTTACTTTTGGGCTTCAGATCTGATTGTTCAACCTCACCCCTCGAGGTAATAAAAATATTTGCCATATGCATTTTTTTTAATTTTTCCCAGGACAGGTTCTTTAAAAAAAACAAGGATTCGGATTGTGTCCATTTACACTCTATCAGATTGAATTGGACCATAGTAACAAATAAAGTAAGCAAGCCAAAAGTAGAATAAATCTTACCATCCAAGTCATGGAACAGCAGAGCACAAGTCTAATAGCAGCCGTTTTAACGGAGTTCTCGTGTGTTCTTACTAAAAACTTGGAAGAAGTTAAATCATAGCAAATCACGGTTTTCTAGTTTGAACGAAACAAAAGCTCTGAAGATAAAGATCTTCTCTAAACCAAAAACTAAATAGGATAATGTAATGTAATGTAACTAATGATACCTGCATTATACAACCAATGTTAACGGTAGCAGAAGAAGAATGACTCTTATGTGTCTATATATTTTATGTGTTTTTTGTAACACTCCGATCCTGGAGCGCTACTAAACTACTATTTCTTACAGAAGTTAACATATTTCTGAAAGGCGAAATACTTTGCTTGCATGGTTTTTTGAAAATGTGGTTCTAATTTTTTTTTTCTAAAAAAAAACTTATTTTAAAAGAGCAGTCAGAGTATTACAGCGGTTCTAGAAACATGACGACGAATAAATAAAACATCAAATAAAACCACAATAGCCATACTGATAATTATTTCAAACATACAACCATGACGATCCAAGTCTTGAAACCATAATAACTTTTATTACAACATTGTAATTAAAAACAGTACACACCCTATAGCTGGTCTACACGTTACAACATTTACTAGTCCTCTAATAAATTTAGCCTGACACACAAGGCGGATAGCCAGATAGGACTATCCTCAGCTACGCTTGACAGCAACCTCGAATACTCTGCAGTCCTCGTCATCTGGGTTACATTTATTGATTGAAAGAACCACGGGCAAGGGTCAACTTCTTAAAATAAAACAGATAACACACAAATAGAAGATACAACAGCCAATTATATTATACAGACATCATATAATGTGAAACCACATACTCCAGCACAAATAAGCAATCATGTCAACAGCATTCAGCACAAATCAATAAGGATGCACCCAATATCCTATTGACGCAACTATATGTCAGTGCAGTTTTAATTCCGAAATCCATACGCTAAGGTCATATCGGGTCGCATGCGTGCATCGACACTTTTCCCTGCGATGGTAAAATTTTAACGACAAAACATCCCGAATTCCTTTGGCCATGGGCAATCCATCACCCAGGATAGACAGGTCGACGTTACTACAAGACACGACACAACGATGCCTTTAACCACCCCCAATGAACATATCACCACATTTGATATTTAACTCATGGCATAATCAAATAATATATATAACTATCCAACATTACATATACTATTGCATTATCCAAAACAATCCACAACATATATCTTAATCACGATTTAAGCATACACGAACCTCATTACATTTCAATCCAATAATACATATCAATCCAACAATACCACATCACAACAATCATCAGCATCAATAACACAGTTCATCCCTTTGCAACTCGGTGGAGTTAGCAAAGAGGTAACAAACAAGTGTGGGGGGTCGGAGTCAGAATACCAACCACTTTTATCCAAGCCCACTATACCATAATTAAATGCATTTAAATAAATCAAAGGGGTATGAAACCCTCACTTTGAACCCAGAGGTTCTCAAACTTCTTTGACGAAATTAAAATAAAACTTAACATCCTAACATTTCTAGAAGTAGCCCTTACTGAAATCGCCAAGTCGCGTGTTAACGCACGTCCCGGCCTTACGCAGCACGAACTCGTATCTCGACTCCTATCACCACACAACAAGCTTAGTGCAATCCTAGGAACTAGTTCTAACCCTAAGGCTCTCAAAACCCAAAACCTCTTAGACAACCAAAACATTTACACTTGAATGCCTAATTTGAAATACATGTTTTTAAAGAATCACATACTCCTGAAAGATTAATAAACCATTAAAAGAATAAGGCTTTAAAACTAATACTCTTTTTCTTTCAAACCTAAAACATAAAACCATAACTAAAATTCAATTTCAGTAGTAATAATAGTTTATTCAAGGCTCCACTAGGTCTTAGGATTATAAAATCCATTTGCACCTTAATGCATCATAGCCTTACATTCCAAATCACTTCCATTTCACTCAAAATCCTTTCTAAAATTTTTCAAAACATTGAACAATTACTAAATCACATTAAATACAATATAAGTTAGAACATAAAAATTCTTCCTTCCCTCTTTATTACAATGCTCTCGGCCTCTCCCTTTCATAACATAAAACAAATTTTTAAATTATCAAAATCAACCAAAACATAACTTTTAACTACTAATCTTATTTTTATAAAACTGCAATTCTTCAAAATCAAACCTTAATTTAGAAAACACCAAGCCTTCATAACATTTTCACGAACCTAGGGTTCCCAAAAATACCATTTTCCTATGATCAAATTCAATTTTAACAACGACAATAACAATCTTCAAGTATCAATTAGCAAACGCCCCAAACTAATTTCATGATTCATATAAGAAATCACACATCCCCTTTTCTTAGATAAAAATTAATCTAGAATTCATAAAAATTGGGGAACCTTGATCCTTTTTCCCATAATCATAATTAACACATAATATAAGCACTAATCAAGCAAAAGATCAAAATTTGTCACTTCCTATACTCATTCAGGGCCACGGTTTCTGCCTAAAAAAAACAAAGGGAAGAGAGCTTGCTCTTATACTCACTTGATAGGCTAATATGGAGGTGGTAATTAGGAGAAGAAATTGAAAGTAAAAATATGATAGGGAGGATGGATATTAATCACGCTGGAACAGGAAAAAAAAATAAATAAGAAATGGAGACTTGTCTTTCTTTTTACCTTCACTTGGTAATTTGGAGAAGGAATAAAATGAGATAGCAATAGTGGGAGGGGGTCTCGCTGATGCTTAAAGGAGAAAGGAGAAGAAAATTAAGATGAAACAGGGTTATGGGAAGGAGAGGGAGGTCACGCAGGGGAAGCAAGGGAGGAGAAAGGAACTTTGTTTTCTTTCTTTTTCATCACACCAACATTTAGAAAACTTAGGAGAAAAGGAAATGAAGTGATAAGAGTGAGGGGGCTGCGGCCAGATCAACTAAAAAAAAGGATAAAAAAAATCTTAATAAAATTATTTTACTAGGCTGAAACTGAGTTAAAGAAGATTTTTTTAAAAAAAAAAAACCATAATACAATGACACTTAGCATTCCAAATTAGATAATTTATCACTAACCCAAATAAAGCAAGACACCTCATAACTCTAACTATGCTCACTTACTAATTCTAGTCTAATCATAGAGTTTTAGTGTCCTAAATTACGGTGTCGAGTAATCGCGTTAACACTAATTTGCTCACCGATAAAACACGTAAATTAATTTACTCAGAAATTAATTTGCCGCGTGATGATAATTTATCTATAAATAATAAAACAATTAAAAACACTCAAGCATCATCAAAATAAGTTACGTTTCGTTTTTCATCGAAATCAGAATTCGTTTTTTATTTTAATGCAGATAAAAATTACCCGGCGATTCAAAATACTGCGAAACTTTGTTAGAATATTTCGACGATTTTTGAACCATGAATTAACAATAAATATTAATTCTTAAGTTAAATTTCATCTTGATTAAATTCAATCAATTTCTTAGTCATCAAGAATACACGTCACCGCATTAAACGGAAAACTCATATAAAATTTAATTGATGAATTCACCTTAAAAGCAGTATACGTCTACGCTGTCTATCAATTTGAATTGACATCATCAATAATAATTATTTATAGTAAATAAATTATTCAAAATAAGTCAAAATAATTTCTCGTACTCTTAGTAAATCATTGAGGTGATCAATCTCTAAGATTTACGTTCAAGTATTCGAGATTTATTGTTAAAACAATTTTTCTTAAAAATTGGGGTGTTACAGTTTTATTGTTTGAAATATGTATAGATGAGTGGATGAGCTTGAGTCTCAAGAAAGTGACAATGTCGTCTGCGTGGATGTCAGATACCATGCCATCTGAGCGAATGTCAAATAGCATGCGACCCTCGTGGGCGAAAGATGGTGCACCATGTATCTAGGTTAAACCTGAGGTTGAACATCCAGATTTCAGTGAGCATTTCATCACTGACGAGGTTGGTGATTTGAATTGTGAATTTTATTTCGAAGTTATGAAAATATAAACATCATAATAATACAGTCTATGTTTCTTTCAATTATATTGTTCTCGAGATGATCTCTTGAAGTTGAACTAGGCCCGAGATATTGGGAAGAAGTTAGGATTTGTCATTGTCATTTCGAGGTGAAACACTAATGCACCTGGATGAAAGATGATGTTGGTCATGGATTGTGAAAGAAGTGGGAAATATAGGCAATAAAAGAACATATTGACTTGCAAGGATACTATAAAAAAAAAGATTGCCCATTTAGACTACGAGGAAGGCCTTTGAGCAATGGTGAAGGTTGGAAGCTTAATGTAATGAATGGGACTCATAACCATCCTGTGGTAGAAACTTTAGTTAGTCACCCATATGTAGGTTGACTAAGTGGAGAATAGAGATCTCTGGTTGATGGTATGACAAAGAATACGGTAAAGCCCAGAAGCAAACTACTCACATTGAAAAATCGCAAAGCTAATAACCTTAGTACTATCAAACATGTTTACAATCAACGTGTTGCATATATGAGGGTCAGAGGGGCCCAGAACAAAAATGAAGCATTTGATGATGTTGTTCGTGCGTGATAACTATGTGTATGATCAGAGATTGTTTGATTACTCTGATGTTTTTTGAGATATATTCTGGACACATCTTGAAAACATCAAATTGCTGAATATTTTTCATGTTGTTTTGGTAATTGATACAAATTACAAAACCAACAAGTATCGATTGTCGTTGCTTGAGATTGTTGGTATCGCGTCTACTAAGATGACATTTTCTACAAACACGGGCTTACATGGATGCAGAGATGGAAGACAACTTTGTTTGGGCTTTAGAGAATGTAAAGGGGTTGCTGTTGGATATTGATGATATGCCCTTGTGACCGACCGAGATCTTGCATAAATGAATGTAGTTGACACTGTTTTTCCGAGTTCAAAACTTTTATTATGTCAATTTTATATTTCAAAAAATCTGATGGCTAAGGGCAAATTGGAAACAAGTTAGTCGAAGTTAAAGGACCTGGGCATGACTACATGGAGAATGTCATGGATTCTTCATCTGAGGATGAATATGAAAAGCGTATGTTGATTTTACAAACAAATGTCCATAAAATTTAAGAATCTCATTGACTACGTGAATAACTCAATGTTGAATTCTTACAAGGAGAAATTTGTGAGGGTCTGGACAGATCTTATGATGCACCTTGGGAGCACAACTTGAAACCAATACATCATCATATTTATTCATCCCTTACACCAGTGACTATAATCTATGTGCCCATCACCAAACAAGGTAAAAACCAAAGGTGCACCAAAGAAGAAAGCTAATTTAGAAAAGTCAACTAAGCATGATCCATCCTTTTTTGAGCATGTTGATGCATTGGAATCAATGTGTGATAACACTTCTACTCAGCCTTCTGCGCACACATCATTATGTCCGAGTAAACATCATAACAGTTTCCCATCTAAACAGAAGATTCATGTGCGCTTGTATAAACAAAAGAGTAACGTGCCATACATAGGCCATTTTCCCGAGTTTACACATCTCTGGATTGACCATGTTGATATGGACACAGACGGTAACTGTGGTTATCATTCGATTACAACATAGCTTGGTAGGCATGAGTCCCAATGGGCTTCCATCCTTTGTGAATTGTAGAGAGAGCTCAATAGCTATAACAATGATTAAAACCAACTCTATGGTACTTAAGCGAGTAAATGATGTATATGATGCCTTGTGGTGTGCCACCTTTGGGAACACACCAGAATAAAAGTGGAGGTCCTTTCAGGACATGTTTTTTTTTAATTGCTTCTGAATATAACAAGGTCGTGGTTTTTTTGTCACCGACCAGTACAATATGATTTTTCCTCTTAGAGGTCGCCCACCAACACATTATCACATGATTTGCATCGGTCGTGTGATGAAGTGCCACTTTGTACAAGTAAAATATGAACTTATATATTTAAAATTATTCGTATGTTTAGGTGATATGATTGATTAAATAATTCATTATGTCTTACTTAAAGGTGTACTTGAAGGATGGTTGTCTGATACTTCTTACGTATAGTTCATGGCGCAGATACTACAGATCTGAAGCTTAAGCATGTGAGTAACCATATGTTTCTAGGATGACTACATTTAGTACATATATTGTTTGTAGGAGTTCAATTATTGTGCCGAAAAAATAGTAACAGACCTAGGTGAAGACTAATTGTGCTTGTATTTCCAGGCTGTATAATTAATACTGTTCTTTTCAATATATAAATAGTATTTGGCTGATACAAAATTGATTGTTAGGCTATTTGGTTGTATAAGAAGAGTTTGATTCTTTTCCATGCTGTTGTGGAAAAAAACTCTATTTTTTCCCAAGTGCAGATTACCTCTGGAAATGTAATTTTGGATAGCAACCAAACCCATGTCCAAATTCCAAAAATATATTTACGATGACGTTCCCAAATCTGTCAGTAAATATTTTTCCAGAATTAAAAATAGTGTGTCCGTAAATACATTTTTGAAAGTTATAAATTAACCGTAAATGACTCTACGAAAGGCTTGCTGCCTGCGAAATGGTTTATAATGTCCGGAAATAGATTTGCAGACATGGACATCTTGGGAAAAAATTGAAAACTTGACAAGGGGTGTATACTAACAAAACTAGGGGGTATCTTTAATAATTTCCTATGTATTTTATATTTTTATTATACCTAATACATCTCTGTATCAATCAACATCTCATAGATAAAATACTTTAAAGAAATCATACTACATTACGTATTAATCTTTTGAGCCAATAATTCTATTTTTACTATCTTGAAAAGTTGAGTTTTATTTATTACTAATACTAATGTGAAACCCCACCAATTAATTACCATGAACATGTTATAAAGAAATTTAAAGTTTTAGTGAATTGTCAATGACATATTATCAAGATGTTACTCTATATTACCTATTGCATTTTGTTGGGATATATATAACTATGAATATATTTTTAACAGAGAAATATAGTTTCAGTTAAATCATTCATGTATATTGACTATTACATTCATTTAAATATCATTTTTTGTTTACTTTTATGGTGTTTGCCTTTATGATTTTTTAATAATATATTATTGTATTTTATCTCTTATTTACATTCTCATTAAAACACTTTTTATCTCGAAATAAGAAAACTATATAATAAAAATTAAACTAAGACGTAAGAATAAATTTCCCAAATTGCTCTGATAGTACAATATAAATGAGATAATTTTTAAATATATCAAATAAAAAATATAATTTAGAGAATGTTCCGGACTGGGCCGAAGCTCAATCCGACGATCCACGCGCTTAAGGCCCATCTCCGCACATAGTTTGCTTCACCACTTCGGAGCCGGGTCGACGTGGCTTATCCAACGGTCCTCAGCATTCCACCCCAGCTCATCACAGCCTGGCAAGGATCTGACGGCACCCCGGATCTCGCGGAGCGGTTATCTCTCAGTAACCGTCCTTGAACCATATAAAACGGATCTCCTTCATAGATACAGGTACGATTTGATTCATCTCTGCAATTCCTCTCCTCCTTTATAAACTGACTTAGGCATCAGAGTCCTTGCAGGTACACCACCCCGCGCGCCGTCGTCAACCGCTGCGAACAACGTCTCACCGCTTCCCTCCGGCCATCCCTGAGGTTCTGTTCAGAACATTGGCTCCGTCTGTGGGAAACTTTCTTTAATTTCATCTTTAATTTCCGAAGTTTCTCTTCTTCATTCATGATGACTGGATCGAAGCGCACCGTCGCTACTCGCAGCTCGCTCTGCGCAAATCTGAATCCACCAAATCCTTTGATCGTTCCGGTGGATCAACCTCAACCTGAACCTGTTCAATTCAATGTTGAATATGAACGGCCGAGGAATGTTCCTCCTCCTCAGATCGATGTCGTTCGCTCGTTATCGCGATTTGCCATAAACAAACAGTAAGACCGCAAGAATCGCCGCTTTCCTCCTCCGTGAGTTTCGAGAGTTCATACGAAGTCATGCTGAAGCAATGCAGGTCCAGAATCAACGCCTGGATCGCATGGAGAATCAGCAGAAAGAGATCTCTGTTCGCGTCGCAACGCCTCGGAGATCCAGAGATTCCGTAACTCGCAGGCGCAAAAACCACTGCTGCCAGCTCCAAATCGTGAGTAGGGTAGTTCCTCTCGTGAACCTTAAGCTGTCTTGAAGCATACGCTACCACTTTCCGGTGTTGCATCAGCACGCATCCCAATCCCTGGTGTGACGCATCACAATACACCTCGTAAGGCTCTTCGGGTTGAGGCAAAATCAACACAGGCGCTGTCGTTAAGAGCTCCTTCAGTCTTTGAAAACTGGATTCGCACTCCTCAGTCCAGGCAAAAGGTTGATCCTTCCTCGTAAGTCGTGGAGAAACCTTCAATGAATCTTCGATAATAGCCTGCTAAGCCAACAAAGCTTCTGATCTCGGTAACCGTCTTCGGCTGTTCCCACGCTAACACAGACTCGATCTTAGTTGGATCCACAGCTATCCCTTCTCTGGAAATCACATGACCAAGAAAATTCACCTCTTCGAGCCAAAATTCACACTTCGACAGGTTGGCATAGAGTTGCTTCTCACGCAATATCTGCAATACTCGGCGTAAGTGTTCTTCGTGCTCTTCTCGATTCCTCGAGTAGATCAGGATGTCGTCGATGAACACTACTACAAACTGATCCAAGAACGAATGGAAAATCCTGTTCATATAGTCCATAAACACAGCTGGCGCATTTGTCACTCCAAACGGCATCACCAAATACTCGTAGTGACCATACCTAGTCCTGAAAGCTGTTTTGGGGACATCTTCCTCCTTCACGCGAATCTGATGATAACCAGACTTCAAATCTATCCGCTCCACGAAGTTGATCCATCAAGTAGTCAATACGGGGTAACGGATACCGGTTCTTCACAGTAACCTTGTTGAGCTCGCGGTAGTCCACGCACAGCCTTGATCGTCCATCCTTCTTCTTAACCAACAACACTGGAGCTCCCCACGGTGACACGCTCGGTCGTATGAATTGCTTTGACTCCAAGTGTTCGATCTGGGACTTCAACTCTTTCATCTCGGCAGGAGACATCCTGTATGGCGCTTTGGAAATCGGTCCTGTTCCTGGAATCAACTCGATGGAGAACTCGACCTCTCGTGACCGGTGGTAACCCCCGACACGCCTTCTGAAAACGCCCACAAAGTCACACACCACCGGGTACATTCTTCACTTCGATCTCTGGAAAACTTCAACTAGCCAGATACATGTATTCTCTAGTTCCTTCTTTCAAAGAAACCCCAATATGTTCGCAGAAAGATAATCGAGACTCCAAGGTCCGGGAAAATTACAGCTTTACGGCACACCAAGAGGACATGGTGGTGTGACAACCAATCCATCCCGAGGATGACATCTAAGCCCCAAGAGGCAAACAAACCAAATTGACCACAAATTTTCTACTCAATAACCACTATACAATTAAGACATGCGGTGTTTGTGACTAAGGTTTTAGCAAATTGGGTTGTAACTACCAATTTGAGCAGTAAAGCCACAGTCAAGTTCAAATGGTTCACACAATCGAAGAAATAAAGGAACGGGTTGCACCCGAATCAAAGAGGGCGGATAAGGATTTACCCTCAATCTCACATTCACCTTGAATAAGATCATCACTCGCTTCGCTTCCTCACCGCTCATGCGAAGACTACGCCTTTAGCTACCTGACGCGCTTCCCTTTGGCCTTTGCCGCAAGCATTGCACGGTTCAGCTTTAGGTGTGGGACAATCCTTGGCAAAATGCCATGGCTTCTACGATTGTAGCACACATCCTCCTTCCGAGTACGATTATTTGCATAATGTCGACTTTCCACAACGAAACAAATCACTGACGCCTTGATCGACTTCCACTCCCTCGCTCCTGGGTCATCGGACGATCTGCCCTCTATTATTGTTGTTCCCGAGGTCGGTTGTAAGGCTTCTTAAGTTGCTTTCCTTCAGGCAAATCTCCGTCCCATGCCCCGAGGTCTCATTGGTCCACCTGGGCGGTCTTCTTGTGGCTTCTTACTCCTTCTACCTCGACACAGCGATCTATCAGCTCTTGTAGATTCCTGATCCTCAGTGACACCACCGACTTCTGAATGTCAAACCTTAATCCCCGTTGGAACCTCTCACTTAACCATCCTTGGTCAGCTCGATCACGGAATGGGTGAAATACCTTGCCGGTGACTTTCGAACTTGGTCGCATACTCGGATTTGTCATACTGCCTTGTTGTAGTTGAAGAAACTCTTGCTCCTTCTCAGCTCGTGCAGTATCTGGGAAGTATTTGTCCAAGAACCTTCCACGAAAAAGCTCCCAAGTTATCTCGCGACGTTCCGCTATCAGTGCTTGCTTCACTCCTTTCCACCAATATTCTGCATCTCCTAGCAGCAAGTAGGTGGCGTAGTCTACCTTCACGTTGTTTGGGCAATGGAGTGCCTCGAAGATCTTCTCGATCTCTTGCATCCAAAGATCAGCTTTATCTGGATTTGGCTCACCGTAGAACTTCGGTGGGTCATGCTTCCTAAAGTCTGCTAATCCTCTCGCCTCGGCCTCGCTCGCTCATTCTTTGTTCTTTGTAAGTTTCTTTGGAGTTAACGCTGCCGTCTGTTGAGCCATCGCGTTAGCTGTTGAGTTGCGGCGGTGATTCTTGAGCCATGGCTACCGCCATCTCTGGCCATAGCTTGAATTGCTCGTTCCATGTCGACGTTCTGCACAAATTGCCAGTATCCCTACGAGGTGGCATTAGATTCCACAAAGTTCAAAACCCTGTCAGAATCTCACAACAAGGATGTGTTAAAACACACTGCTTCAATCAAGAAACAGTTCAAACAATTTTTCAAGCAATAAGTGCTTCACTTAATCAAACAGCAATCAACATAGTACAATTAGGTACCCAACACATATATATATCCCGACACAGTGACCAGCCCAAATTCCTATACACAGCCCGGTCAGAACCGAACTGCTCTGATACCAACATTGTAACGACCCGTTTCCGGACCGCTACCGAGCTCAACATACCGAGCTCGAGTTACCGAGCTTAACACACCGAGCTCAAGTTACCCTATATGCGATGTGTTTTAAAACGATACTCTTGTGCCCTTTAGAAAAGTACGGTCAATTATTATTTTTATAAGACCAGCTCGTGCACAACAGAGTAATTACATCTTTTCAAAACATGGTGCAGACCTAAGTCCTAAATAACAACACGCAGGTATAACAAGTACATACTTATATATACAAGATTTAAAAAGTGCATACAAAAAGACAGAGTAATAATGTACAAAGAAAATACACCTAAGGTATGACGACTTCAAGAGAGCAATCATACCCTGGGGGTACTTCCGGCAGACACCCACGCAGGGGGCTGCTCCAAAAGTAAAACCACCGCCTACCCTGCGGCTCAAAATAACATCTAGCCCAAACTGGTCACAACCTCGAACACAAAGAAAACAAGGTACAGCCATCCCAAAACATCCAACAAACATAATCAATCCACGACAAATATAGGTCGCCGCTCGATCCTCGCCGAGCTCCTCCTCGCCATCATCTGCCGCCGAAGTTCCTCGTGACTTCGACATCGCCTGGGTAACCATCATGGATTGAAGGTACCACGGAAAGCGGTCAACTTCTCAACAATTCAAGATAAACACGGCATAAAGAAATAAGCAACACAACAATATTTATCAATCACCAAACGTGACTCGACCTTCTCACTCTAAACTCGACTCAACTCGCGATCCATTTTCTCTCGACTCGACCATTATTCCGGAAAGCAGACGCAGATCCATCAACTGACATACCAGCCGTAGCCTTGGGATCTTTCGCTTCTCCTAGATATGCGATGCCGGTTCCTACGCCGCGACGTCTAGTCAATCTCCCGTAAACAAAGGGGACCTAGCACCCTCGATTATCCGGTCACGGCTCAAAACGCCATAACGACTGCCTAGCTCGCTCACTCGATGAACATTCTCCGCTACAATATTCAAAGAGTGACGCTTAAAATTACTTGCCCGTACATCAAATAAGAGAACATGCTTAATATGAAGAAAACGCAATTCGACAGTAACACGCAATTCATGGCATATATTCAATCTCATATCAAATAATGCATAACTCAATCATATCACAACATTACATGCTCGACAAGCAAATCAAGGAATCCATACATAGGAATATAACAATAAAAAATCCTAGAATGATTAGAATTGCCCTTACCGAACTCCGAGCTACGCTGCTCGACAACGATCTCAACACGGCTGTCTTCAAACGAGCTCGACAACGACTTCTCTCACTCGATCTCGACACGTACGGCTCTCAGTCTGGATCCCACTGCTCCCACGTCCTCGGGTTCGCGCTCCCGTACACCTCGATTCGGAAATCACACGATCTCGGGAATCACACTGCCTAATACGAGCACAACTTAGTTCTATCTATGGGTTCTAATAACACTTAGCTCTCATTATCCCAATCTTAACCACAACCCAAGTAAACATTAAAACTCAAAAACTTAAACAAATACAATCAGAATTCAAACAATACAATTTAACTCCTTTTCTCTAAAATTTTATTAAAAACCTCTTTCATACATCACCAGACAAAACCACTTTTCCTCTAACACAAAGTAAGGGTTTTCGATCAAAAGTTCATGAAAAAGGTTATATGATTCTATAGCAAATAAATCAACAACAACATCGACAAGAAGCAACGTACAACATACTAAAACAAGAAATCAAAACAAACCAAATAGGGAGGGTTTTGGGCACTGCCTATTGCAAAAAACAGAGAAAGCAATTTGTTTTACAAGCTCAAATAATTGGTTAGAAAGGTAGGTCATGTCATGAAAAAGAAAACCTATCAATATGACCTGATTTGGAAGCATATAAACTAGCCAAAATGGAAGGAAGAAGTGGCGCTAAACAGTAGTATGAAGGAAGAGAAAATATGTTTTTCCATACCTCAGATGATGGTCGAGATGGTGATATATGTCGAGGAGATGATGAGAAACAAGGTTGATGAAGAAAGCTTATGCAGAAGCTCGATAAAACTCAGGGTTCTTCGATGGAAGTTTGGAGAGGAAGAGGAACTCAGAGAAGAAGAAAGAAGAAAAGAGAAAGTGAGGGTTGTGAGGGCTGATCGAATATACAGCTGGTAGATAAACCACTAAATGAATTTTTCTTTTTAAAACAAAACACAAATAAGTGACGTGTAACTACTGTTATGAGATGCTAATCCCATCAATCATTCTACCCATCTAATCTCTCCTTTCTCATGATTACCCTCTAATCTATAGGTTAAAGATCTAACAACACAGCGTCGAGAACTGCAACCCGATAATATAAATATTACAAACAATAGAATCATTAACGCTAAATAACGTTCGTAAAGATACGAGTGTTACAGTCTCGACACGAGGTCGATCAGGGTGCTTGTGAAAGCGCACAAGGCTCTAACACGAGATCGTGCACGCGGCCTCCTCAGTTCGACACGCGACCTCCTCAGCTCGGTACGCGACTTCATCAGCTCGACATATGACCTCGGCACGTGATCTTGGCACGGGATCTCGACACGAGGTCTTGGTACGAGGTCTCGACACGAGATTTCGACGTGAGGTCTTGATACGACGTCCTAATACGAGGTCGATCTCGTCCTCAGGTGTTACATGGGGCGCGCGCAAGCGCAAGGAACACGTGCAGGCTGATATAGGGTGCGCGTCACCGGCTCAATTTTACCTATTTAAACCATTTTTCACCCTTAAATCAGATCTTCCACTTTCACCTTCATTTACCAAGACCTTAAACCCATTTTCAGACCAGGGAACTCCATTTTTGTGTTTCCAAGGTATTGGTGATCCAATCCAGGTTGGTTCCAAGTGTCTGTTCATCAATCCGATGGTACCAACTCGTCTGTCTCTGTTCGGGCTTTCTAGGATTTATCTCCGATCGCCGTTCCGCTGAGGTAAACCTATACCCCTTTAGTGTTAGTCACTGATTTGAGTATGTGGTTTTAGGTTCTTCAACCCTAATCAGACTGTGTTTTGGACCCCAGTTTGACCGTACGGGTACCAAACGAGCTATGGTTTTGCCGAAACCACAGGAGTGGGTTCCTTGGGCCACGAGAAAGAGGCAAGAAACTCAGTTCTCCATATTTTTGGCTACTGGATTAGTGATCCCTTGTGGCCTTAATAGTCCCTAATTAACTATTCTTCGTATTTTACGGTTTTGTTGCAAGTACGGGTACCGAACATCCGTGAAACTTCGTCAGGAGTGGAAGTTGGGTAAGTTAAAACCTCTTGGTCCTCTGGACAGTAGCTAGCCATGTGGTTCTTTGTATTTTAATAATTCCATAGTTTGCCTTAATTCTAATCCGAGTGCGTTTTTGTGTTTCCGGTAAATTATGGGTCGTATTGGTGTGCTCGGTGGAATTTTTGGGTGATCCTTGGCCTATTTGCTTGTGATGTTCGAAGCTGATCTATAGAGTAAGAGTGTCAAATTATTTGTTCGTGAGTTCGTGGTTGAGGTTCAGTGTTCGTTAGTGATCCCGAGTACTCCGAAATCCAGGTTGGAGAAAGAATGCACTTTCATTGGGTTATGTTTAGTAGAATTGACTGTTTGACATGTGTATGGTGACCTAAGCCCTACTAGAGGCTGATGTTAGTAACATCTAAGGATAGGGTTACGGTCTGCATCATCTAAGGATAGGCGTCGTAGGCCCATCAGCCAATATAGGTTTTATTTATTATTAAAAATGATTGGCGATAATATGCCTACTTGTAAGTTGTGTTGTATATGCTAGATGTGGGTAGTAACATGCTTAGGGTAACATGTTTCATGTACATTATGTATGGATTTGTGTTATATGTTGCCATAGCATGCTAATATGATTAAGTATAATTCTTGATATGACCTAATATGATTAAAGGGATATTTTAGGAAATGTGTGCATAACATGTTGTGAGGCATATGATGATGAGGTGTTGGATGCATGAGCATGATACATTAGTGACCACTCCATTCTTAACGGGAATGTGAAGTGGAGAGGATCCCAAAGGTAAATGGGGATACCTCGTTCAGCAGGTTAGATCCACTCCGTCCCTATCAGGAACGGGGGAATGGACGTCCCTATCGGAAAATGGGAGGAGGATCCCTATCAGAAAAGGGAGATACCGTGTGGACTAGGCTAGTGTCGCCCCGTCTCTATCGGGAAAGGGAGGCGGGTGTCCCTATCGGGAAAGGGGGACGACAACCCTAACGGAAAAAGGGGGTTCACCAACGTATTCCTATCGGAAATGGGGAGTACAGTGACAATAGTAAGAAATATGCATAAACTCATAGAGAGATATGGGATAAGTGAAAGAGGGTAGTTAAGTCCAATTTGTAACATATGTGATTATTTGTATGGACTGTCTTACTTTCATTCTACCTTTACATTTCCCGCTTTATAATGGATGTGTTGTTCTTACCTCCCTGTGTTTGCATGCTTGTGTGTATATATTGTTTCTGTGTTAGACTTTGTTGAGGAAGATCATGCAGCCACAGCCACACCCGATGGAGCCATTCCTTCTGATGCATCCTTCGATGATGCAACCGCCGAGGATCCCCGTTTAGGGGGACTTTGAGATTCACTACCACGATTTTGATGGCATGGGTTGGGAGGTTGACCATACGCGTCAGGCGGTTATATACACTGCCACGATCTCCAATCACTTTCGTATTCCTAGTTTTTCGATTGCTAGCTTTGCAGGAGACTTTCGCATCTGCCAGAGACTCCCGTTCGCTCATATGTGGCAGGCACCAGACATTCCTCTGGGATTTGGTTACGACGGGTATCCTCTGATGCCTCTGCATCCGATGCCGGTGCTACCAGAGCGGATCAAGCCACAGGGGGGACATCGACATAGGGGTGGAGCGACAACTGGGCCATCCCATCACATGACTGCCCATAAATATCGTCGTTTGTTTCAGAGGTGAGCTGGATCTCTGAGTGGGAGCTCTCAGTATCCACCTCGCTGAGGAAGTTTGGTTGTTTTGGCCAGGAGTCTTGCTGTGATGGTTTGTTTCCTTTGTTTTGTCCAGATGAGGCGCAGGTTAGCCTCATAGGTACTTATATTTTGGATGACTGTACCTGACTTTTACACTACGCTCACTTTTTGCACTCTGATGACATGTTACACACACACACACACACATATATATATATATATATGTGTGTGTGTGTGTGTGTGTGTACGATACTTAGTTTATCTCACCGTGACACGTCGTCGTCCTATTTATGTCTTCGGTTTTAATTCCTTCGTATTTGTATTTTATACTAGTATTCACGTTAATTAAGCGACTTAGGTTAACTAATTAAAATAAAGCATAAATAGGACAGTGGGGTATTACAACGAGGTAGTAGGGTATTCACTGGTAGGAAACGATTTCCGAGGGCTAAATTTGAAAAACCCTAGGAAATTTTTGAGGGCTCAGAACCCTAGGAAATTTCCTAGGGCTTTTCCCTAGGAAATTTCCTAGGGCTCTGAGCCCTCAGAATTTGCAGCAACTTAGTAAAACAAATTTATTCAGAAACAACGTTTTTTTAATTAGATTTAATTTAATTTAATTTAATTTAATTATTATAGAAAATAATGTTTTTACTGATAATGTAAAATGATCATACTTCAATTTCAACGCAGGCATCTTCCTAAGTAGTTCAAGTTCCTGAACCCATAACCCAGCCTCGCCATAACCTGATAAAAGTGCATTGGCATAGACAATATTCTTCTCAGGAATTTCATCAAACACAAGCGCTGCATCTTTTACATTCGATAGTTTCGAGTAAAAATCAATGAGAGCACTACCCACAAACACACTAGAAGACCAACCTGATTTTCCCACATGTGCATGTATCTGTTTCCCAAAATTAACATCTTTGACTTTAGATGAAGCGGTTAAAGTGCTACACAAAGCATAGGTATCTAAGGGAACACCATTTGTTTGAGAAGACGGAGATGAATTTGAACGTGAACACAAGAAGGGGGGTTGAATTGTGTCCAAAAACTTTTCGCAAACTATACGTTAAAAGCACTAAGAAAACAGATTTTTCAAAGCTGTTTGTTTATCGGACGCTGAGAGACTAACCGGATGCAGGAAATAAACCGTTTATGAAAACTTGTTTTACTGAGCAAGGTAAAGATAAATGTAAAACAGTAAAGTAAGAGGCACAGAGATTTATACTAGTTCACCACCAACTGGTAGCTACGTCTAGTCCCTTCGATCCTGAAGGATTTTTCACTATAATCAACTGATTACAATTTACCTCAAGAGTATTCTACTGTCACAAACTTGACAATACTCTCAACTTCTCAAAACGACTCAGTACGATCGAGCCTTTGAGGAACAAAGCCTTAACTAGGCCAAATACAGTTTACAAAACAGAATATACTTTTGAATACTATCAAAATAACTCTCACAGAGAGGATGAAAAGATTAAGCTCAAAACTGAGTAGCTTTCTAAAAGAAAGTATAAGATGCTGAGTTCAGTTCTTTGTAGACCAGAAACTTGGCACGAAACTTGATTGCTCACTTGAGTAATATTGCTTTCAGAATGAAGTTTCTTCACAGTTTTTCTGCAACTTCTTCAATGAATATCTTGGGGTATTTATAGGAGTCTTCAGGGATATTACCGTTTGCAGTAAAAACATAGCTCCTTTTCATTGAGGAGGTAATTTTAAATGTAGTCCTTTTCTTCCTTTCCAGAGAATATCAGAATAGTACACATTACCGTTTTCGTACTATCTGCTTTTCACAATTGCCTTTTACGATTTTTGTCTTATGCTAAAGGTGTCACCTTTGCTTCCTCATACATCAAAATGAGCGCATAAAATCAAATTCGAATTCCGTTCCAGAACATTCTGAGGTTAAGAGCAAAAACGTGATCATCACGTGCTTCATTAAAGAGATCAGACGCTCACTCATAACAGAGGACGGACGCTCGCAGCAATTGATTATTCCACGTGTCAAAGAGTAACACTACTGGATGCTTGCTGTTAGCAAGACGCTGGAGTGAGTTCGGACGCTGACATTAGTGGAGTGTATTCAATTCTCTTGTAAATTTCTTCTCCTTTCTTGAGTGTTTTGTACATATATATGAAGCTTTGATACCTATACGCTCAAAGATATATTAGAAGATAAATTGTTCTCTTGAAAATACTTTGTTATCATCAAAATTAATGAGGGTCTAAACTTCTCAATCGTTTAGGTTCCAACAATCTCCCCCTTTTTGATGATGACATATATCCAAGGTTGATGAACAATTTAATTTAAAATAATATCAAGGGTCTCCCCCTGAATTCAACCATTTAGATATATATGAACAATTCAGGTATTAAGGCGATTGTTGATAAACAAATTCATTTAAGTGATCGCAAAAATACATAGATGTCTCAGAGCATATATTCATTTAACAAAGTGAGATCGGATGCTGATTTCATTTTATCAAAAAGATTTTTATTGTACCAAATTTGTTGATCATTATTAGAGTACTGGATCAATGAATATCAAAGCATTATAGGTATTAGAGCAATAAATAACCACACAAATGCTATGCATGATACTTCAGTTTCAGCGTATCCATCGGAGTTTGAACATCGGACGGTGAATTAGTCAATCAGATTTTCACGTGTTCATCAAACCTTTCTTTTACTCCTCCTTTTGTCATCAGACAAAAAGAGTGTAAAGCACATCATAGTCAAAATAAGACTTAGAAAAATTTGAATATAAGTCAGATAGAGATATATATAAACAGATAATCAGAGCAAAATTATATATATATAAGAGTACCAAAAAAAATATTTTGTATCACACAGAAAAAATAAATAAATAAATTCAAGGGTTTGGTGGAGGTGGTGGAGGAATGTTAGGACGTTCATATAGTAATTTCAGGGCATTCTCCAGCTGAGTAACTTTCAGGTTTGTGGCCTTCATTTCTTCAAACTCTGGTTTGGGAATAGTGACCATCTCAACTGCAGGAGTAGAAGTAGAAGTAGAAGGTCCATCTACTGATACTGGTGTAGGTTTCATCTTCTGATGCTCTGCTAGCACCCAGTTAGATAGCTTCCGTCTCAATTTCTTCTTCTTTTGAGCTCTTTGAAAGAATGCATCATTTGGTATAAACCATTTGATGAGATTTCCAAGTTTTCTCTGCTCAGATTCTGCCTGAATTTCCCTTCTATTCTTCACATCTTCTGGATACAGCAAATCCATGAAGATAATTCCTCTGTGCAGAAACACATCAGCAGTGAACGCGTCAAACCTATTTTCAGCATCTTCTCCCCATACTCTTCTGATAAAGACACTCAATGCTTCAATAGCGAAAGAGAGTCCTTCATTTTCTGCCAGGTATACTCTTCGCAAATTTTCCCTGACATCTTCTTCAAGCACTAGGGGGACGAGGCATGGTAACATGGCTTTGTCTTTCCAAGACTCAGACCATTGATTCCAAGTAAATCCAATGTCAAAGTGCTTGGTCACAGTAGCCCATTTGACATATATCTTCATGCAGTCAAGAGGCCTGATTACTGAACACCTGAACGTATCATCAAACTATACAGTTCACAGATTGGTGTCAGTAGCTTTTCTGATAGTGCCAACTGTGGGGATTGTGGCTTTCTCAGCATTGCAGCAATTTGAGGAGCCAGTTCTCCATTCATCTTCCTTCAGAGAACTAAGGTTAAACCTTCTGGCATGGTCCTCAGTGATATTGGCAATCGGAAGCTCAGAGAATTCCTTAAGATTAAACTTCTTAGGAGCCTTCTCATACTTTTTGAGTCCGATCTTGCTGTATGGCAACTTGCCAGGAACAGGTTCTTTCCTCTTCCCAGGGATAGACCAAGGTAGCCACCTTTGTCTATCTGGAACAATCTTTACGGACACCGAATAAGGATCTCTGAACTGTCTGATAACTTCAAGTTTCTTCATTTCAAGACAGTGTGCCATGAAGGCAGGTTCTTCATCCGTAATCCATCTTCCACATTCCTCCAGTGTGAGAGGTTCAATTTGAGGCAGGAACTTCGGAAGGTCAACAGAGAAAGGAATTACCCTGCTACCAGGTTCCAGTCTCAATCTCCCTTTGAATGATATCTCGAAACAGTCTTCTCCATCCTTGAAGGTAGTGTTCATTGGAGAGGCAATCTCCAGTCTGGCAACTCCATAGGTGAAGGTTTTCAAGTGTCAAGTAGAAGGGTGATTGTAGATGCTGTGGTATGACTCATACTTAACAAACCGAGGTTTGTTAATGCGCGAGACATTCTTCCTTCCACTGAAGTCTGTAGGTTTGTAGGTAAGGGTGAGTGAAGTGGGAGTGGTTTTGGTGATTGTATAGATTTTAGGTGTGTAGGGTTTGAATGGATTAATGGGAGGTACTTTGAATAATTGGTTGAAGGGATGAGAGTGAAGTTTGGAAATGTATGTAGTAAGTGAGGTATTTGAGGAGATTTGTGGTAGGTCAAGGTTGAGTGTATTAGATGGTGTTTGGGTAGGTTTTAAGGGAATGAGGGTAGAGGTTTGTCGTAGGCTCATTCTGGTTTTCTTGGTTTGTGTTTGGGTTTGTGGTTGTGAAACAGACAATGGAGGTGCAGGAATAACATCATGAGAATCAAAAGTAGATACTGACTCACCAACAGTAAAGTCAAGTACCTTTGAGTTAAGTTCAGAAGACTTAACCAACCTTCTCTTTGTTCCTCTAGAGACAACAGTGGTCGGAGGAGGAGGAGGGACTTGCTTCCCTTGACCAGATGCTGAAGCATCTTTTTCAGCTATTGGCTTATTCTTCTTCTCCAAGATCTTTCTGATGGGAATTCTGTCCTCATCTTCTGGTTCCTCAACAACCACCTTCTGTTTCATTCTTCTTGTCTCCCTTATAGGAGATTCAGCAGGTCCCTTCACACCAGCCATTGAGCTTCTGGTGGTTTTCTTTTCAGCTTCTCCAACATTCGCAGTAGTTTCTCCTTCTTGTTGCTCTAGTTTCACCTTCTTAATCATAGAGCCAGTTATCAACCGCATTCTGACCAGACTGTTGACTCCAAAAACTTCAGGACAAACAACAGCACCAATACCAAAGTATTTATCTTTTTCTTCTTTGTTTGTAGAATCAGCAAGCTTTCTCACAATACCATCCTTTATCATCATAATGGAAAGAAGAACTCCATAAGGGATAACCTTGACAATATTCTTTTTATCAACACTTTTCCTTGAGAAGACAAGAGCATTGATAAGATTATTGATAATCAGTCTTGGCAGGTTGATTTTCTTTCCATCCATATAATTCCTCATAATGAACTTTTGCTCATAGTTCACTATGTCGCTTGAACTAGCCTTCAGAATCACGCTCTTAGCGATGATTTTGTGCAATACTCTGTAGTGGCTTTTCAAATCTTTGGCAGTGGGAGTTATGTTCTTCTTCTTCAACTCACGATAGTTTTCGAACAGTGCTTCGTTGACGTTTTCCAAACCTCTGTAAGCGTCAACCCAGTTAGCATGGTAACTGATTCCTTCACAAGGGCACTTGATGGTCTGAGCGATAGAGTTTATGGTGAAACATAACTTGAAACCTTTGATATGTCCTTCAATGATTTCTCCCGGAAGTAGATAAGCGTTCCCCTAGAATTCCTTTATAGCATAGCTCAACACATCAACTGGTTCCCATATAAAGTAATTTTTCCATCCCAGTTTCTCCAAACCTTCTTCGAAATCAAAACCATAGAGCTTGAAGTTCTCAAAATCAATTTTGTTTTCATTAAAAAGTTTTGCTTCTGAGAAGACATCATAGGCAGCAGTATATTGTCCAACCTTTCTATCGGCCATGGTAGCAGTTGCAGAGAGGGTAATGGAGGTTTTAGGGTTTGAAGTCACACAGAGAGAGAGAGAGAGAAAACAATTTTTTGCAAGTAGAAACAGAGTGAAGTGATGGAGCGAAAGATGTGGAGTAGTGAGAAAGTTAATAGAAAATGGTACAGTCCTTTTTCAAAAACTGCTTCACATTTCCAAAATAAATTAAATCAAAAAGAAAAGAAAATGAAGATTCCCCTTTTCATTAAATGAAGACGCCAAAAGAAAAGTAAAATCAAGTAAAAAGATTTTATCGAAAAACATAAATAATCATGACTCAGTGAGATGTGATGAGACGCTTAAGTCCTTTACACGTGTGACACGTGTGTGTGCGCTCGGATGCATGCAACCGATTCACCAAATGCTGAGTTATGATGCACATGACGAATAAAATGCTTACACGTATACATGCTTATGTCATACCAGATGTTGAGATGATGCATATCATCTGACGCTGAGATTAATCATTCTTCTATAAGATGAAAATTTAAATTTCTTCTTATAAAATTGAATCTATCTTCAGCAAGGGGTTTTGTAAATATGTCAGCCCACTAATGATCAGTGTCTACAAATTTTATTTTGAGAATACCCTTCTGAACATAGTCTCTTATAAAATGATGTTTAATCTCAATGTGCTTGGCTCGTGAATGCAATATGAGATTTTTAGTAAGACAGATTGCAGAAGTATTATCAAAAAAGATAGGAATGTTACTCTCTTTTATCAGATAATCTTCAAGTTGATATTTCATCCACAGAGTTGAGAGCTACAACTTGCTGCTGAAATATTTTCAGCTTCTGCTGTTGAGAGTGCAATCGTGTTTTGCCTTTTGCTTGACCAAGACACAAGATTTGTTCCAAGGAATTGGCAACCTCCACTTGTGCTTTTTTCTTTCAATTCGGACTCCAGCAAAGTCAGCATCATAGAAACCTACTAACTTGTAATCTTTTGATTTCTTATAAAGCAAACCAAGATTAGTAATCTTTTGATTTCTTATAAAGCAAACCAAGATTAGTAGATCCTTGCAAATATCTAAAAACTATTTTAACAGCACTCAAGTGTGATTCTCTAGGATCTGATTGAAATCTAGCACACGCATGTATTAATCGAACATAATATCAGGTCTTGAAGTTGTAATATAAAGTAGAGATCCAATCATACCTCTGTACATCTTCTGATCTACCTTTTTATCAGTTTCATCTTTACCAAGAATGCACGTGGGATGCATAGGAGTGCACATAGGTTTGCAATCCACCATTTTGAATTTCTTTAGTAATTCCTTGATATATTTGCTTTGATGTGTATAGATACCATCATTGCATTGTTTGATTTGAATTCCAAGGAAGAACTTTAGTTCTCCCATCATGCTCATCTTGAATTCAGCCTGCATTAGCTTAGAAAATTCTTTGCAAAGGCTTTCATTAGTAGCTCCAAAAATAATGTCATCAACATATATTTGAACAATTATAAAGTGCTTGTTTGATGTTTTTCTAAAAAGAGTAGTGTCTACTAGACCTCTGATAAAACCATTTTTCATCAAAAATGTACTCAGTCTTTCATACCAAGCTCCGGGAGCTTGCTTAAGACCGTACAGGGCCTTTTTAAGCTTGAAGATATGTTCTGGAAATTCAATGTCTTCGAATCCAGGAGGTTGTTTTACAAAGACTTCCTCAGTTATAAAACCATTCAAGAAAGCACTTTTCACATCCATTTGATAAAGAACTATATCATGGTGTGCAGCAAATGATAGTAAAATGCGTATAGCTTCTAACCTTGCAACAGGTGCAAATGTTTCAGTAAAATCAATACCTTCTTCCTGTGAGTAACCTTGAGCAACCAATCTTGCCCTATTTCTCACAACCTTTCCATCTTCATCAAGCTTGTTTCTAAATACCCATTTAGTACCAATGGCTTGCTTATCTTCTGGTAGAGTAACTAGCTTCCATACATCATTTCTTTGGAACTGATTCAACTCTTCTTGCATGGCCAGAATCCAACCTTCATCTTCCAATGCTTGATCGATCGTTTTAGGTTCCATTTCTGAGAGTAATGCCATATCTGCATGCTCTTTAAAAGAGGATCTGGTTCTTACTCTATCTCCTGGTTTTCCTATGATTTGATCTTTAGGATGATTAGTTTTGTACTTCCAGCTCTTTCTAGCTTTAGCTTCTGAAGATTCTTGTGTCTGGTCACCACCGGATGATGAAGATGTAGGTTCAGTATTTGTAGTATCACCTATATTTAATTATGAAAATAATTCATCTAGCTCTAACATGGCTGTGTCAGGCTTCTTGTCATCAAATTTGACATGAATGGATTCTTCCACTATCATAGTTTCTTTATTGTATATTCTAAAAGCTTTGGATCTTTCAGAATATCCCAAAAAGATTCCTTTGTCAGCCTTTGAATCAAACTTACCAAGCTGATCTTTAGTAATCAAAATGTAACACGTACAACCAAATGAATGAAAATATGATATGTTTGGTTTTCTTCCTTTCCACAGTTCATATGGAGTCTTCTTCAAAATAGGTCTAATAAAAATTCTATTTTGAATGTAGCAAGCTGTGTTTACTGCTTCTGCCCAAAAATGTTTTGCAATGTTAGCTTCATTGATCATGGTCCTGGCCATTTCTTGGAGGGACCTATTTTTCCTTTCTACAACACCATTTTGTTGAGGTGTTCTAGGAGAGGAGAAATTGTGGGAGATGCCATTATCAACAAAAGAGTATTCTACTGTCACAAACTTGACAATACTCTCAACTTCTCAAAACGACTCACTACGATCGAGCCTTTGAGGAACAGAGCCTTAACTAGGCCAAATACAGTTTGCAAAAGAGAATATACTTTTGAATACTATCAAAATAACTCTCACAGAGAGGATGAAAAGATTAAGCTCAAAACTGAGTAGCTTTCTAAAAGAAAGTATAAGACGCTGAGTTCAGTTCTTTGTAGACCAGAAACTTGGCACGAAACTTGATTGCTCACTTGAGTAATATTGCTTTCAGAATGAAGTTTCTTCACATTTTTTCCGCAACTTCTTCAATGAATACCTTGGGGTATTTATAGGAGTCTTCAGGGATATTACCGTTTGCAGTAAAAACATAGCTCCTTTTCGTTGAGGAGGTAATTTGAAATGTAGTCCTTTTCTTCCTTTCCAGAGAATATCAGAATAGTACACATTACCGTTTTCGTACCATCTGCTTTTCACAATTGTCTTGTACGATTTTTGTCTTATGCTAAAGGTGTCACCTTTGCTTCCTCGTACATCAAAATGAGCGCATAAAATCAAATTCGAATTCCGTTCCAGAACATTCTGAGGTTAAGACCAAAAACGTGATCATCACGTGCTTCACTAAAGAGATCAGACGCTCGCTCAGAACAGAGGACGGACGCTCGCAGCAATTGATTATTCCACGTGTCAAAGAGTAACACTACTGGACGCTTGCTGTCAGCAAGACGCTAGAGTGAATTCGGACGCTGACATTAGTGGAGTGTATTCAATTCTCTTGTAAATTTCTTCTCTTTTCTTGATTGTTTTGTACATATATATGAAGCTTTGATACCTGTACACTCAAAGATATGTTAGAAGATAAATTGTTCTCTTGAAAATACTTTGTTATCATCAAAATTAATGAGGGTCTAAACTTCTCAATCGTTTAGGTTCCAACAGAATTGTGCTTTGGGAACCCTTTTTTCAAGATATCTGAAATTAGGGGAAACTATGGTTTAGAAATTAGGGGAAATCTGGAATAGAGAAATCTAAAATTAGGAGAAGCTAGGTTTTAGAAATTAGGGAAAATTTGATTTGAAAAGGGTAAGTTGGAAACAGGGAGAGGGGAGGGTGCCGCGATGGTGATGGACTAAGAGAGACTCACCAGCGGCGGCAGCAACAGTGGCGCGCGCGACGGTTGACAGACAGGGAGATCAGAGACGTCGCAGTCGCAAGAGGCAGAGTCGCCAAGTGGTCGCGCACAGAGAGAAAAGGATGTCGTGACGGAGACAGAATGGTGCAAGTAGTGTGGCTGGTCGCGGCGGAGCAAAGAGAAGTTCGACGACGGCAAGCACAGAGATGAGAGCAGAGAAAGGGAGAGAGGCTCGAACGAGAAAGAGCAGAGAAAGATCAGAGAAACCATCTTTTAATCCCCCCAACGTTCCGATTTCGTTTTCAAAAAAAAATTAAAATAGAAACCGAGGGGAATGCCCCTCGTAAATGGCAACAAAAAGAAAAAAAAATTGTTGTCTGATTTAGGCCATTCCTGAGGGCTTTGCCCCTCAGTTTGGGCCAACTTTAAAAAAAAAGAAAATTAAAATATATTTCCGGCGGTTTTTCGTAAATGGCGGTGGGTAATTAACATATGAGTCTTTTCCTACTACTTTGGTCGTGGGTAATTTCCTAGGGTCAGTGGCCCTAGGAAAAATTTGTAGGTAATAGGCTTAATTCTTATAGTGGTTGTGCTGTCTGGGCCCTAGAAAAAATTTGTAGGTAATAGGCTTAATTCTTGTAGCGGATGTGATGTCTGGACACCAATCATGTAACTTAAAAATGATGGTTAAAATCTGTTATATACAAAAAGCGGCCACTTTTTACATGTTTTTTATTGCGGTTGCATACTTTTTTCATATAAAAGATTAAAATAGGATACTCTTAAGGAGAATCAAAGTTTGTAGGTAATAGGCTTAATTCTAATAGTGGTTGTGTTGTCTGGGCCCTAGAAAAAATTTGTAGGTAATAGGCTTAATTCTTGTAGTGGCTGTGCTGTCTGGACACCAATCATGTAACTTAAAAATGATGGTTAAAATTTGTTATATACAAAATGCGGCCACTTTTTACATGTTTTTTTATTGCGGTTGCATACTTTTTTCATATAAAAGATTAAAATAGGATACTCTTAAGGAGAATCAAAGTTTTCATCAATTTAACTTATAAGCATTGGTCCAAGGCAACAAATAAGAGCACAGAAAAAGCATGACATTAGTATAAATTAAAATGTAACGAAAGTAAATGAAAAAAGTCATAACCTGAAGTTTGACCCTTTGAACAATTATTAATATCTATTAGTCCTGGAACTTCAGACAACAAATTGATCTAAGGAATTTTTTGTTCTTTACTTATTGTATTTTAAATTATAAGAAAACAATTTAAATAGTGAAACCCCCATCCGCAGCTATGATTTGTCCAGTGATGTATGAAGCAACAGGAAGGCAGAGAAAAGCAACCAATGCCGATATCTCTCTAAGTTCTCCCAAACGACTAATAGGTGTTTGAGACACTAAAGCCTCCACGGCCTTATCAGCACCCGCAGAATTCTATAACAAGAGCGGTTACAATAGAGATTATGAGGATTGTTGCAGAATTATAACATAATTATGCGAGGGAATAGAAGATATTTATGACTATATATATATATATAAATTAAGAAATAAAACAAGATATTAAATTTAATTCAACCTAGCTACAATGAAAGTTAACATCTTTATCGGGAATAAAATGTTTTGATGGGAATTGAAGGAAGAAGGTTATGTATAGTATTTTTCAGTTTTGATTACGAAGTTGATACACAGTATTTATAAAAGGAATAACAGATTAAGTCTCGTTCATAATATCTTTTGTCAAAAAAAGTCTCATTCTTAATATACCCTTTTATTTTTTTCATTTTAAAAAACGAGGATTGCCGATAAGAAACTCTTATATAAGAAAAATGAGGATTGCTAGTAAGACACTTTTGAACACACTCTTAAGTAAATATACTGTATATTTTAAAACGTAAGCAATTTACAATATAATTAAATTGATTTTTCTAAAGAATGAGCTGATTATAAAAAGTATGTTGTAGCAATGTGTCCAAAATAGTTTGTGCTGCAAATATATACCTCTAAAGGATAAACTTTGATGAATAAATCATACCAGAATAGACTCCAAAAGTACGGTCATCACAGGTCCAGGTGCCACAACATTTGCACGAATATTATCCTTTGCCCATTCCAATGCTAAGTTCTTGGTGAATTGATTCATGGCACCTAAATTCAGATTGATTATCTTCTGCAAGTCAAATTTTCATTTCACTTCCCAATTAAAGAATATAAAGTGGAAAAGAATACATACCTTTAGAGGCTGCATAGATAGAACAAAGAGGCAAAGCTTTCAGACCTGAAATAGAGGATATGAACACTATGCTTCCATATCCAGATGCTTTGAGAAGTGAGTGTGCAAGTTGACACAGGTGGTAACCTGACTCAAAATTGATACCCATTACAGTTGTCATATCTTCAGCAGTATGATCTGTGATGGGCTTATTAGTAGTTGTCCCAGCATTGTTCACCTAACAGCATTGTATATATAATCGATATAATATAGGTTACAAATCTGAAGCAGACAGAAATGGGGAAAGAATCAAGCATATATCAGGTGAAAGAGTATTTAATGGTGGAGACTAGAACAAATTGAAGAAATTTTGGCATAAGAATTCTTGTGCTTTTGGTATGCATGAACCGATTTCAGTTTCTTAAATGTAAAATATTTGAAAGAAAGTATGTTTCATTGTGCATACCAAAGGTCTGTAACTAGGAAACATGATTTTCCCTTGCTACCATTCAATTTATTTGCTTGTCTTTCTTGTGAGTTAAAGTTTGAACTTTGAACAAAGAATTCTGTAAACAAGCTGCAACAGTTTGAGTCTATAATTTGTAGACACTCTGTTTTCCTAACAATTTATACAAAACACAAAATAACCCCTATTTCTTTCAATTATATTTCTAATTTTTTTTGTCAATAATATTCAACCTATATATAAATCACTTGACTATAAAGCTGAATTTGTAAAATTAAAGGGTTAAATATAGTTTTAGTTCCTAGAAAAATTAGTAAAATTTGATTTTGACCAATATTCTTCGTTTTTAGTCCCTATAAAGGACTAAAAATATATTGTTTTATTAAATGTCGGGATTAAAAATCAATATAATTTTTGTAGGGACTAAAATCAAATTTTACTAATTTTATAGGAACCAAAAACATATTTAACCCTAAATTAAAAGTTAATTATTTTCAGAAACTATTCTAAATGATTGGATCTTACTAGAATATTGAGTTTTCCCCGGAAGACTGAAGCAACAGTTTCCATTAAATTTTCTCGTTGGTCACGGGATAATAAATCGCATGCTGACCCTGTCACCCGAAATCCTTTGCATTTCCACTCTTCCAAACATTTATTAATATCTTGTTGACTACGTGCACATATATGCACGGATGCACCAAATTCTGCTAACTCTTCCACAATTGCGTGCCTAATTCAAATGGAAGAACAAAAAAAAATGAAAAAGCTAATTAAAACATAAGAAATTAAAAGGAAAGACATGCTAAAAAAATCGTAGAGAACTGACCCAATGCCACGGGTTCCCCCAGTCACTAGAGCAGTCATTCCATGGAGCGACCATCTTTTGTCTTTGAAACTCAACTTTGTTTCAGCCATGCTTCTGGCTTCGAATCAGTTGGATCCTTGAAACTTAAAAGCAAAGTACAATATAGTTTTGTATGATTTGGTTGTGAATTTGAAAAAAATAATTATATTGTTTCATTTCCGCTATCGGAAATAATTTCTAACATGTTTAGTTAGTGGTTCTTAAATGCGGAAGAGAACTTGTGTTTCTAAATTCATTCAGTATATGGACATAATCTGATATTGTCCATGGAGATAAGATGCAAGCTGATCCCAAAAATTGAGAGGTGGCAATGTGAGGACTGAGGTATCGTCCGTGCATTATTGGTAGTCCGGGAGATTGGTGGTCCCTTCCCCAGTTCGGGTTAAGCGACTATATATTTACATACTGGGGTGTGGTGGAAACTGGCAATGGGAGATTGGGCACACGTGTTAGTGGATCAAATGTTAAGGGATTTAATATGGTTATTATGGATAATGGAATGTGAAAATGTTCTCATGCATAAGATAACACATTACGGGAGATAAATATGTTACAAGTGTTGAGATCAAAATTTCTAGCACCTGCATCATATTTTCCTATTGGGAATTATTCGATGTGCGCAAAATATATAATGACCCAACTTTTTTTGTGATGATAAAATTTGGAAGATAATGAGGAAAAACTCAAGGTCAATTTTTTTTTAATATAAGCAAAACAAAATATTGTTATTAGAAAAAAGAGAAAAAGGAGGAAAACGATGTTGTGCCGTGGCAAAACCACTGTTCTGAAAGCGAATTTCAGTGAACCTTCGGTATAACCCAATATCCGATTTGTTCCCTATACACAACAGCATGTCTAAACCCATGCACTCGACAGCAGAAGCACGTTGGAATCTCACAAAAAATGTCCAGGAGAACATAGACTATAAATATAAAGAAAAAGATATAGGGAAGTGTTGGGAATAGAGAAAGTTCTTCTAATTTTAGACTCAAGCGGCCAGTTTAGACTCAAGATGCGCCGATCCTTATATTGTATATGTACCTTTAGTCCGTTGGCAAAAGTCTATGAATGAGTTTCAATTCTTAATTCAATTCCAATAAAATAGATAGTTACAAATGGAAGACTAATAAGGTCAATTTATTGCCTTTAAAATATCAATAGGGGGTTATAGAAGAATGAAGCTTATAAGATGAACGTTTTTTCAAACGGAAGAGAAAAATAACACATAAATGCCATTATTTCCCCAATCCTCTACTAATGGCAAGTAAGTGGAAGACAAAATTCTAGACAAGAAAGTGTTTTTTCGTGCTTATGGCTCCGTTTGGTAAAAATAAGTTATATGGCTGATAAGCTAGCTAGTAGCTGATAGCTTATAGATGAAAAACCAGCTAATTAATATTAAAGTGTTTAATAAAATTAGTTGTTTAACTAACTGATAAACATAAAATGACACAAAAGGATAAAATGACACAAAAGGATAAGAGTTTATCCTTATTTAATTAAATTTGCAAAAGGATAAAAAAATAATAAAGAATATAATAATGAGGATAAATATGGAAGAAAATATAAAAAGCTAAAGCTTCAGATGTTACTTCAAGTAGCATCTTAAAAAAAACTATAAGCTAGTGTAATAAGCTTGTTTACCAAACATCTTTCTTTCGGTTAAACAAGCTTATAAGCTAGTTCAATAAGCTCTAAGCTAGCTTCTTGACCTTACCAAACGGAGTGTAAGTGTTAATATTCTGATGATTGAATTGGCACGTAGTGAAGTGAGACAACACCTTACGGCTCTGTTTGGTAAAAAGAAGCTATGAGCTAGCTGATAGCTAATAACTTATAGCTGATAGCTGAAAGCTTATAGTTGAAAAACTAGCTAATTAATATTAAAATATTTGGTAAAATTAGTTGTATAATTGCCTTTATTTTAAATTTGAAAAAGGATAAAAAATAATAAAGAATAAAACAATGAGGATAAATATGAAAGAAAATATAAAAAGCTATAAGCTATAAGCTCATATGCTACTTTAAGTAGCATCTCAAGAAAAGATATAAGTTGGAGCAATAAGTTTGTTTACTTACCAAACACTTTTCTTTAGGTTAAACAAGCTTATAAGCTAGTTCAATAAGCTATAAGCTAGCTTCTTGGTCTTACCAAACGAAGCCTATGTCCTAGAAGTGAATTACTTGAACTAAAATGACTTAAGGTGAGACCCCCACAACACACACTTTTACCTTGAAAAGGACTTACGAAGTGAATTCTCACGTGAGAAGAGTTTCTTTAGGAAACTTTTGCTAGTTCTCTTCTAAGAGCTAGTCAGATACTTGAGAGTGTATCCACCTATTTTGTATATATTATCCTTCTTCTCATTATTCATTCTGCTCAAAGTTTTCCTAACTTAGCGTTTAGCACTTTGTTGTGAGTTGCAGAAGCACCAATGGGCTTAATTTAAAATGTTATTCAGAATCATAGTCAAGTATGTTTACTCAACTTCTCTCAAACAATTATTATTAGCATTATCATATATTAAGATTATATGCTTTAGTAAGAAACATGCAAGAATTATACTAGATATTTAAAAATGGCACTACAACAAAAAAATGAAATAAATAGCGCTTATTTTTACCTTAAATAGCGCTTAAAGGCGCTACATATTCGGCCGCTACTGATTGTGTTTTAAAAAAGTAGCGCTTTTACAGCGCTATTTAAAATCGAGAATAAATAGCGCTTTATTCAGAAGCGCTACTTATTGCATGGGAATAAGTAGCGCTTTCTAAAGGAAGCGCTACTTATTCCATGGTAATAAATAGCGCTTACTTAAGGAAGCGCTATTTATTCTCACTTTTAGGGTGGGAATAAGTAGCACTTCCTCAAGGAAGCGCTATTTATTCCCAAATTTTTTTTTACGTTTTTCTATCAGCATATACATACAGAATGCATTTCCTGCATATTGTCATACGTACCAAACAACCAAATTTTTAAACAATAGCTAGTAGACTAGTGTGGAAGGAAACTTAACCATGCCAAAGAAGAGAAACAAATAATAGTACATTTTTTGACACGTCTGACGTACACTATCGCTCAAATCCTACATCATGTATAAAAAAAATTCTTGCTTAAGAGAAACAAGTAATAGTACATTTTAATGGTTGAAGTTATAGTACACATAAATAATCCAACAACTAACGGATAAGGAGACGTCACAACTCCATTCCTTGACCAAATTCTTCAATTGTTTTAGTTGCTAGTGTAAGGACATCTACAAAAGCACTGAATGATGCCCGAAGAAATCTGGCTTCTATTGCCTCAAAGTGCCTAAAAGAGAAGGATTCAAGGGGAGAGGAAAAATTAAGCAAGACTGCACATTCAACATACCCTTCAAGCTAAATTAACTAAGGACAACAGTTAAACAAAACACAATGCAGTGCTTATATATCTACGCATAGAATCTCATACACAAATTTGATGGTTGAAAATTGATTACAATGTACACTCACCTGAGTAATCAAAACAATGTATTTTAAACTTACCCTTTAGCACACAACATTTATTGCACTATGACGAGAAATGATGAACTACTCAATTCGCTTTAAACTCATTTATAAAATCAATTATCAATACCAAAGAGAATACTCACACTGATAGCTTTCCATTAGAGACCGTCATGAGTCATTCTACTTTATCAGGTTGCAGTTGCTGAAGACATGGAAATAATGAAAAACTAGTTAAGAAACTACTGCTAAAAAATCAGAAAGCTCATATCTTCAGACATTCACCTCCTTGTCAACGGCTAAGGTAGCATGCACAATGAAAGCATTCTCTTTGGATCCAAAACTCACTTCCAGGTCACTGCAATTGCCATTCAATTCTTATTAATAACAATTGACATTACTAATTATACACAAAACCACCAGACTTATCTTAGGACACAGAATGAAGTCATACATAGAAAGAAAGAAGGATTTGAGAAATGCCAAGCACCTAGAGAATTCTTGCTGCAATATACAGAACACACAAATGCACACACAAATTTCTTCATAAGAACAGAACATACATTTAAGTCACTTGAATTTTTCTTGCTGCAATATACAGAACACACAAATGCACGCAAAATTTCTTTACAAGATGCATCAATATGTTTGAAAAATTGATAACAGGGGAAACATTAAATGAACAACCATTGTTCCAAAATTTTATATAAACTTACCATTGACCCAACTTCAATAAATAATTAGTGTTCGTCCCAAGTTACACAAAACTAATAGGAAAAATTACAAATTAGAAAATTGTAAAAATGATGCTTCTGTTCTTCCATTCAGTAGCTATCCCATAGCTATGTTCTAACCTTTATCTCATCTTCAACAAATCTGTTAACACAACAAAACAAAGGAAGTTAGAATAAAAAAGAGAGGTGGCAGAAACTTGGGTAAAAGAACGCAGGAGCATCAACAGGAAGTAGAGCAGAAGTTAGGAAGGGGTAAAATAAGGAAGAAGATAAAAATGGAGAAAGAAGAGAAAGCTACTTCCCCTTCGCCACCGTACCAGTGTTCGCCGCATATGTGCACGACCCTTTCTGTTCCGTTGTTCTTCTCTCTCCGGTGCGGCTAAGGGTGGTCACCACCACTCCATCTTACTCTCTGTTTCCTCACTCTATCATCGCTCAAAACCCTAGATATAGCAGAGATCGAGAAAGAGAGAGATGTGGAAGAAGCGTAGGCTTGCAATGCGGTTAGGTTATCTATGAAGGAAGCCAAACCAACAAGAACATCAAAAATTTAAGATTCATTACTTTAGGAAGAGGAGAGGTTTGATTACAAGAACTTACCAAGGGAGAAGAGCAAGAAGGAGAGGCGACCTGACATCATGGACGACCATGGTAGGCGGTGGCTCCAGTGGGGGCGCAGTTCTGTCTCGCGACTGGGAGGCCGAGGCTATTGAGAGAAAAGGATGCATACCATCGAAGCGTTCCTCAAAGAAGACTTTGGTAGAAGCGATCACCAAAAGGGGGAGAAGAACGAGAGAGCAAAGGTTAGGGCGTCGCACCCTGAGTGCCATTGCTATCAAATTCGGAGATAGAAAGAAAATGAGAGGGCAAGAGATGTTGAGAGAGATATAGAGAGCGAGAAAGAGGGGCGAGGCAGCGATGGAAAAGATGGAATTTTGCTGAATAAATTAATTTTAGGTCTCAAGAATAAGTAGCGCTTACGTAGGAAGCGCTACTTTAGGTATACAATAAGTAGCGCTTCCAGCTAAAAGTGCTACTTATTGATACTGCCTAAAGTAGCGCTTCTTACAGGAAGCGCTACTTATTCTTGTTACACAATCATAAATAGCGCTTAGTGTGAGAAGCGCTACTTATTCCTATATCATTCAATAGCACTTCTTCAATGAAGCGCTAGTAAAAGCATTCTACCTAATTTTAAATAGCACTTCAATAGTTAAGCGCTATTTAAAGTGGCGCCATCTTTTAACTAATTTGTTGTAGTGTGGAAAGAGAAAAAGTAGATAATAATGAAATTGAACACTTACAGATTACTGAAGATGAAAACCATGAATGAAGTATTTTAATAAATCTGACAAATGGAAGATTTAGATTTATCAAAAGATGCCAATACGAGAGGAATTAAAGGAAAAGAAAAACTCAAAGGATTAGTGGAAAAGATTCAAGTGAAAAGAAAATATTATATATTATGGAAAATATAAGAAAATAGTTAAGGAAATAATTGTATACAGTTACTAAATAAGAACAAACTTATGGAATTAAAAAGAAATATAAAGAAAGAAGAAAATAGTAAGAAAATAGGATATTTTCATATAGGAGCAATACAAGTTTTGATTAAGGCAACTTTTCAAGAAGGAATAAACTCACTTTGTCAAAAAAAAAGGAAGGATACACTCACCAATAGAGTTAATATTAAATCATGATAGAATCACTGACCCAAAAGATAAAATACTAGGAGTAATAGAAGGATATCTAGCCTATGTAAAGCTAAAATTTGAGATCCACTCAAACATTGGAACACCTTTAAATACTCAGAGATTATATCAATCACTAACCTTTGAACACAAATTTCTGAGAGGAAATTTAATGTGACTAGGAGATAAAATTTTCTCACTCACTTATTGTGTCAATTATACATTAACAAATTCACATCATAGTAGTACATTTAGATATAATGATAGAATAGATATTCCAAGTTTATTTGAACATATAGGAAAGATTTATTATCCTAAGAAAAATGAAACAACAAAATTAGGAACATTTATAAATAAACTAAAATTAACTCAAATACTATAACCTATTAGATTTTCTGAACCAGAAAACAATGAGGAAAACAATATAAATAAGGGTTAATAGCGCTTTTGTTCCCTGTAATATGAGCGGAATCCGGTTTTAGTCCCTGTAAAAGCTTGTGTCCTTGATGAAGTAATCACACTACAGTCAACTAAACCCTAGTGAGGAAAGGATGTGTAAGCGTTTTTTGGATGGGATCCAACTTGATCATTGTCAGTTTGTTATTCCTTCGAGGTTAGGCTGATGCACATAGAGGTAAAACTGGGGTTAGGCTAATGCATATAGAGGTAAAACCGGAAGTGATAGAGAACAGATGGAGCAGGGTGAACCATATTCCAGACCCATACAGTAGCCTCAGTATAAAGTCCTGACTTGTTAAAGATGTTAGGGTGCTCACTACCTTAGAGACTGTCCAGTTAGTGATCCGAGAGTTTTGTGCTTGAAGAGTACTTTGTACTGTCACCAATTGTCTCATATGTCTTGTCCACTCCTATGCTTGTAAAGTATTTACTATCTCTCTCAAAGAGATATTTGATATGTCTCTTAACTCCTCTAATGATGATATCTTGGATTCATATTTTTCAAGTATATAGTGACAAATATTTTTACACTATTCTTTCATTAGGAAAATCCTACCAAGTTGTACTTTATTTGCAATGCTTATATAACATTTGATAGTTTCTCTCTCCTTTATGCATTGCATCTCGAATTCGTCAATAAAGTTGAGGGCTTGCCTACATTTAGTTCTTTTATTGCCATGATATTTTGATATGAAGTAATCCTAAATGTCCTTGGCAAGCTTCAAATATTATTATTTACGGTGCAGAAAAAAGACGAGCTTTAGACTTTTTTTGTCTTTCTTTCTTTGTGATTCTTCACCCGAGCCATTGTAAGATTTTCAAAAACTTTATAGCCTTCTTCTACAACCTCGAAAAGAAGTAGTTCTTCAACGTGAACAAGCTTCCTTGTAAAACACACTTCATACTCATCACCATAAAAAAACTGGTAGTGTAATTGTTCCGAATGATATATCTCCTTTTATTTCATTAGGAAAATCCTACCAAGTTGTACTTTATTTGCAATGCTTATATAACATTTGATAGTTTCTCTCTCCTTCATGCATTGCATCTCGAATTCATCAATAAAGTTGAGGGCTTGCCTACATTTAGTTCTTTCATTGCCATTATATTTTGATTTGAAGTAATCCTAAATGTCCTTGGCAAGATTCAAATATTATTTTTTACGGTGCAGAAAAAAGACAAGCTATAGACTTTTTTTGTCTTCCTTTCTTTGTGATTCTTCACCCGAGCCATCGTAGGATTTTCAAAAACTTTATAGCCTTCTTCTACAACCTCGAAAAGAAGTAGTGCTTCAACGTGAACAATCATCCTTGTAAAACACACTTCATACTCATCACCATAAAAAAAACTGGTAGTGTAATTGTTCTGAATGATATATCTCCTTTCATTTCATTAGGAAAATCCTACCAAGTTGTACTTTATTTGCAATGCTTATATAACATTTGATAGTTTCTCTCTCCTTCATGCATTGCATCTCGAATTCATCAATAAAGTTAAGGGCTTGCCTGCATTTAGTTCGTTCATTGCCATGATATTTTGATTTGAAGTAATCCTAAATGTCCTTGGCAAGCTTCAAATATTATTTTTTACGGTGCAGAAGAAAGACAAGCTTTAGACTTTTTTTGTCTTCCTTTCTTTGTGATTCTTCACCCGAGCCATCGTAGGATTTGCAGGCAATTCAGAAACTTTATAGCCTTCTTCAACAACCTCGAAAAGAAGTAGTGCTTCAACGTGAACAATCATCCTTGTAAAACACACTTCATTCTCATCACCATAAAAAAACTGGTAGTGTAATTGTTCTGAATGATATATCTCCTTTCATTATGATTTCTCTTAACTCACATATCCCTCATCCCTCAAGAGCTTTTGTATTAATTTGTTGTTTTTTGTTTTAAGGGCTGAAAAAGAACAAATAGGAAATGTTGTGTGCAGGCGAATCTAACAAACTTTTAATTTTTGGCTCTATAAATAGACACTACAAGAAAACTGTTGAATACCCACGAACATTTACCGACAGCCCCATGGCCGTCGATAATCCTCTGGAAAAAGGCTGGGCGGGAATTTAATTTTTTTCTACCTTACTGACGAATATACGACATATCCGTCTGTAACTACCGACAGAATAGGGGTTGTCAATAAATTTAAGTTTCTACCGACGATTTAGCCATCAGTACATATTTTTTTTTTTTTAATTTAGGTTTTAAAATTACCAACGGCCTTAAAATATAACCGTTGTATACATAATTATTTTAATTTATTTATTAAGCCGTCGGTAAATTGGCCCCGGACGGTGACCCCCTCCTGCAGGGAATTTTGTTTCCTTCTTTTCTTTCTGTTCATCTTTTCTTTTTCCCTGGACGGTGGTCTCTCTCCCTCTGCCGCTGCTTCTTGCTTCGTGGTCTCTCTCCCTCTGTCGCTGCTTCTTCCTTCGTCGCCGGTCTCTCCCTCCGCCGCTGCTTCTTCCCCTCTTTTCTTCATCTCTTTCTCCATTTCTTCATCATTTTCTTCTTCTTGTTGCAGGGAACAATATTTGTTGGTTTGAAATCCAGTGTGTTGCTGCCACACTACTGAGACCGAACTGTCAGGGCTTCTTTGAAGGTGATTTTTCTAACTATTACTTTGGCTGTGTTTGGTTTCTTACATTACGTTTATTTAGGTTGTTAACTGTTGTTATGCTTTGCGTTTGTTTCAATCCTATTGAGGTTGGATTGTTTTGTTCTTTGGTTTTCCCCAGTTTGTAGCATTGGAGTGTGGTGAAAATGTATGCACTACCAGGAATGCAGTTTGATTACCAAATGAAAGTATATTTGTTTATTTTGTTAGCTTCTGATTGAAGGTTAAAAAGGGAAGGGAAATTTAGATCAGGCAGGGTTATTGAGATTGAATATATTAAATTGAAATTCATTATTTGGTGAATCTAATGAACTCTGTTTCTTATTTAATTCATTTCTTTAATGTCGTTCCTCGGAATTAATTCTGCATCCACATCAGTGTAGGGAAATGTTTATAGTAATGAATTGTGGCATAGCATTAACCATACGGTGATAGGAAGGAATCTGAGAAGTGGCTTCTAGAAACCAACCATTGAATAGAATAATGTGTAACAATATGACAGTACTAATAACTTGTCCTGTTTGTCAATTAGCAGCCAAACAGTTCAATTAGCTAGCCTCTTGACAGTTTGAGATATATAACTTAGACAATTATATCTTTGAAGCAATAAGCTTTTTTCAATATGAAGAAACATATAGCAACCCAAAAGTTGGCTGACAGATTGTAAATTATTAACTTTCATTCTGGCTTTTGTATTGTATTCTTGTTTTGTTCTCTATTTATTTATTTATTTATTTTTTGCCCGGGGAGGGGGAAATGAAACTGTTGTGCTTGAATGTGTATGTGGTATCTTAGGAGCTTCACTCATATGGATGACACATGAAAATGAACTTGGTTCTGACTTCCTAAGAAACATGAAAATGTGCCTTTGGGATGCTCTTTGAAATGCCAAATATAGCCGCCATCTTTTCATTTGTCAGATAAATATGTTTTAAGCATAAATAAATTGGTGCTTTGCCAACATTTTGTCATGATTTTCGTACTGCATAACACTGTCATGTTTACATCTGTGTGAAATGCACCAGAGTTGTTAACTAAGTGAAGAATGAAGCAGTGTTATCAAATAGCGGCATAGCGGCCGCTATATCGCTATTGCATAGCGGATTTTGGCCTCTCCACTATGAAAACCGCTATACTATTGGGATTTCGCTACCATCGCTATAGCGGCCGCTCTGCGGCTATCTGCCATACATTCCATTGCGGGCATAGCGAAATTTAGTGGTTGTTCTGTTTTGTTTTTAAAAAAAACTGAAGAGTCAGGCACAAGACTCTGGTTGACTCTTTTAAAACCCTTAAATATCGCATGTGATAAGTGCAATAGGCAGTTTTTTTGAAAAGAAAAACTAAAGAGGCATCATGTGCACTGCACATGGACTCTTTGAAAACAGAAAAATAAAGGATCAATCAAAGTATATCAAACCATTCCACTACCCAACGATCAAGGATTAATTCTCTCCACTCCTATATGTAAACCCTTCCACTAGTCTCCTTTCACAAACATGCTCTGGAGTCACAAGAAATAAGGATCACTGATCACACTGTTTTGAGTTAATTTTATGTTTCAATTGAGCTTTAGAGTATTTTGTTTTGAGCAATTGAGTATTCAATCTTTTGAGTTAATTTTATTATGTCATTTTAGATTTTGTTTAGAACAATTGAGCTTTTGAGTTAAATATTATGTCACTTTTTTAATTTTATTTATTTCACCGGCTACTATTTGCCCGCTACGCGATCCGCTATTTCACATAGTGGATTTTTGGGTGATCGTTATTTTCCGCGATCCGCGATTAAAAATACTGGAATGAAGAAAGGCAGTCAAAAGATAGCTTTATTGATTTGGTACATGCACATCATCGAGTTTGATCATAAATTCTGCATAATTCTGCAGCTTTTGTCTAGATTAAGTACTCAATGTGGTTTATGTTGTAACTTCCAAACTACCTGTTTGTTAAATATGCCATAAATTCTTAATCTAGGGTCCAAATATCCAAATTCTGTTAATCTAATATCAAGTGTTTTAACTTTTGCACATGATTTGTATGTTAACGGTTTCATTGTTGCCTGATAGGCTTGGCTGGTTTGTTTTGATTGCTTTATGCTTGTCAATTTGAGAAAGTAGAAATGCTTGTCCTAATACTTCATTGGCTGGGAGCATAGCATTTGGGAAGTGTTTTTGACATGGCCTTTTATACATGAATATGATATCTTTATGTGGTTATCAAAATCTAAAATCAGATATGCATTCTTTAGAAATCACTTTCGGAAACAACCCTTGTTCATCTGATATTTCCATCCCTTACGATTGTGAATCAAATTGCATCCAATGCAATTCTTTTTGCCAAAGTATTGGGCATATTCTCTTGCCTCACTACTACTTTTTCTGTTGAGTCAAGCTCAAGAGACTAAAATTGAAATGGTTTAATATTTCAATTTTAAACCAAATCTGAAATTGTTTGTACTGGCATCATGGATATATGTTTTATTAGATATTGATTTTCTTCAACTTGGAATTGTCTATCTGTTCTGTTTTGTGCAAATTGGAATTTGAAGTGAAAATAAATATCATGAGTTTGTACACTTGTAAGTTTTCTCAGTTTCTTCCATTCCACCCACTGCTCCATGCTGAAGTTTGCTTCCACTTTAGCATCTTGTTGAATTGTTTCTGCAAACTTTCCATATCATTTTGAAGCTCCAAAATTACTTGGCATTCACACTTTTGAAAATTGAAATGATTGTATCCATTGGTCGGGTAAGATATTAGCATCTTTCATAGAATTATTGGCTAGTGTATTGCTTATCTTTACATGCACAGCGAATAGAACTTGCATAACCAACCTTAATGTGTAACATAACCATCAATGATAGTTTATTATGACATTAATCCTTTACATGTTAGATGTGCCTGTTAACCTAATCCATGGAAAAAAGTGAAGCTGAGATGATGACAGCTTCACACAATAAGTTAGTCAGTCTTCTTCTATGGTGTTTGTTGTGTTTTATCCCTTTAACTTTCACTTATTACCACTTGCCTCTCTTTACATGTTCCTTTGACAATTTTTCTAAAATCAAACACTGCAAGACGCACTTTCAAGCATCATATCAAGAGCAATACAACCTTTAAATGCATACTGCATGTGTGGGAATACTTGTGTCAGTTGATTTTTGAACCTGTAAATGCAATACTAGAAAAGTTGTTATTGGTCAACTATACAAAGAAGCGAAGGGAACAGTGGTGTGAGCCGGGTAGCAGGCGGGAATTCTATATGGAATTATACTGATTTCCAACAGTTCAGAATCCATTTTAATTTTTTGGTATATCTTTGGTTCATTATGTATACTATTGAGTGAAGTGAAAAGGGTATGAACAAAACGTGTAATATATATATATTGAAATAGCAACTGAAAATGCCCTTTTTTTAGGTAAGAACTGAAAATGCCCTTTCAGTCATTCTTAAAATGATTACTAAATAAGAATATTTGAAAACATATAATTTATCCACTGCTTTATTTGTATGTAGATACCCAAAATATATGTTCAACTTTGGTCACATATTTCTTACGGCATCCCTTATTCTGCATAGGTATTGGTTAATAATTGGAATTTAAATTATATTTATTGTACTCAATTTTTAATCTTTAATTTCTATTCTGATTGGACCTTAATATTGTTCAAGCATGCATATCAAGGTTGTGTCAAACGAGGTAAGGATATGTAATTAGAGCATGTGGATGTTTTGTTCCCTAGATTAGTTCTAGGACCTCTGTATATAAACTACTCGATCCTTCAAAAAAGGACAATTCCAACCTAATTTTTCAGATTACTGTATGAAACTGCTACTTGGTTCAATTCTGAATTTAAATATGTTATAAATCACATTCTGCATAATCTAGACCGTTGAGATTGTTGTTTGTTATTTGATTATAAATCACATGCTTGAATTTGGTTGGATTACCTCCTTTGAAAGATAAGTACAAGGAGAGGTCTGCCGGTTTTTTTATTTAATTTGATTTGATGAGTCTAATGGTGAGGACCATTAGATGTTGATTGTTTTTTATATTTATTGACTCTTTAGTATTTATTTTCTATGAATATTGTGTTTTATATTGTTTTGACACTTGTATTTATAATGAGTCTTTGTTGAATATTGTGTTCTATGGTGAATACTTTTTTTGTATGACCTTTGAGGTTTTTGTTGACTAGTTTTAAATTTGTTAGTGTTTGTGTTGGTGTTGAACAGGTATTTGGATAATACTATAATAAAAAAAATTAAAAATAAAAATTATACATTAAGCCGTCGGTAAATTGTGGATAAATCATAGTCCAGAAGCCATTAAAAAGTCGTCCGTAATCACAGTAAAAAATTGGTTGTTTTTGTAGATTTATTGACTGTCACTAGGCGACTTACTGACGGACAAGCCTTCGGTTATTCTTAGTGGTCGTCGGTAACTTTACCGACGAAGGAAATTGCCACGGTCTTGTGGCCGTCGGTAATCATGAATTAATGACGGCTTATGGGAATTACCGAGGGCTTTTTGCCTTCGGTAATGACGAGAATTCTTGTATTGAGAGCTAGTGTAACAGAAATTCAAATACAAATTCAATTACACCCCCTTATGTTTAGGCATTATCATGATTTGAAAATTTAATAAACATCTAAGTCTAGATAAACAACCATAATCAACAAAACTCTAATCTATTAATTTGTTACAACTATTTAGGCAAGACATTCTTAATTAAACTGAGATAGAGTAGGACACTCTAATTGAATGATTAGTCCAGGGGCCCCTTTCACTTAGGATATTGTGGGTGAAAGCCAAGAAACGACACTGATTGAATGTGTAGCCCCAAAAATTAGTTTTAAACGAGGAGACTTGGTGAAGAATGGAGATATGCAACATGTGAACTTGTGAGAGGAAATTTAGCATGTTATCGTGTGAGCGTAGGGACAATAATAAGTAATGGGTCCAGTGGGTACCCGCAAAAATTATCCATTATAGGTAGGTAAATTACCCACAAATTTTGACATGTATAAGTACGGGTACGGGTATCATAGTATCCAACCCTCCCCAGACCCGCGCACATATATTTACTAATTTATTTACTTATATGAATATAATTATATTTATAATTTTAATATTAAAATTAAAAAATAAAACTAATCTAAATATTTAACATAATATCATGTGTTGCATTTAATAACCTTTGTTGAACTTTACTTTAGTTAAATAGTTTTGTTTGTAAAGTTTTATGATTAGTTTTGAAAGATCTTTGAGTATTTTTTTTCAATTGAATTACAATTGGTTTTTTAATCAATGTTCATTTTTTATTTTTTTTATTTTTCATAGTTGGTTAAAGAATGGCTAATGCGTAAGGGTATGGGTACTTTGGTACCCAACGAGTAAGGGTACGAGTATTAAAGTTGTTACCCACTAGTATGAATCTGGGTACGAGAACTTTTAAAAAATACGAATATGGAGACATGTACTATAGTATTCTAACCAAATCCAACCAATTTCCATCCCTATGTGAACGAAACAAATTATGTTGGAGGAAAGCAAGAGAGGAAGTAGAAGGCTACAGAGCCATGAAATATAACCCTTGAAGCATAATACATCGAATAATTACTAATAACTATTTGTTATGCAGATTCACACAAAAGTTGGTCAAGATATTTTTTTAAGCAAAATAGTGTGCAAAAGCATCACTATAGAGAGAGAGAGAGAGAGAGAGAGAGAGAGGAATCTCAACTATGTTGGCACTCCCAATACTAACAATCATTTGCAGCACACCAAAATATTATTTACAAATAGAAAAAGAATACAAAAATCAAGACATGGGGAGACAAATGCCAAAACCCATGAGAGAAAAATCTATCTAAACCTATAGCTAGTAAGACCATACCTATTATGGTAAAAGTCTTCAATAATAAAATTAGGAACCATGTCCCACCAGGAAAAACATTGGGAGAGAACCCCAAAAGAAGCCAACTTATCAGCATCCTTCCCCATGAATATGAGAAAGATACTTTATTTTTATGCCTTTACCTATATTAGTTTGAAATTCTTGCAAAGCAATTTAAATTATTAAACCCCCATCCACAGTTATATTCTGTCCATTAATGTATGAAGCAGCCGGGAGGCAAAGAAAAGCAACCAGTGTTGATATGTCCTTAGGTTCTCCAATGCGACCAAGAGGAGTTTTGCACACTAGATCATCCACAGCCTTATCCATATCGATAGGTTTCTATGACAAAGAGCAGTTAAAATAGAGGTTGTGAGCATTGTTGCTGAATTAACAACATAATATTAGGTGTGACAAAACAATTTGTTTATCCATCATTCATTCAATCAATCCAAAGGTAAATCTATCCAATTCAATCATTCTGAAAAAAAATTATTGAATTGGATCCAACAAATCCACCTATTATAAGGATGGTCAGTAATTCGTCCACTATTTTTCTGAATCTATTGGATCATATTAAATAACAAATAGAATACAATGGATTAAAAAAAATCAAAACTTTTTTGTTTCAATTTTTTCCGAAAAGTAACTTTTTTTGAAAATATTTTTTTTGCCTAAATATGTCTTGAAAAAATAATTTGATTAAAAAACATTTTCCCAAGAAAATAATCCATTTTTCGGAAATGTTTTTAGAATTTTTTTGAAAAAATAATTTATAAATAACTTTGGAAAAAGAATAATTTTTCAAATAATTATCTTTTCAATTAATAATTTTAAGGATGGATTTGATATCCATCCGTAAAAAATGTTATCGGATAGATTAGTTGGTTTTTATTATTAAATGGATCATGGATGATTTTTTATTAAATGGATCATAATGGATTGGATTTTTAACGAATTATAAATGGATAAGTAAATGGTTTTAATCCATCCATTATAGTCCAACTAAATTTTATCCAATCCATTCATTTGTCACCATTACATAATATGCAAGTTGATAATATGCAGGAAATATGTAAAAACAATGGTATGCATTAAATTCAGTTCGACCTTATAATATACAAGTTAATGTAGTATTTTAATTTTTATAAGGAACATATATTAATAAAAATGAGCGATGTGAAATCAATCTTGATATGTCCCACCAGGAATAAATGACCTTTAATCAACAACTACATGCTATTATGATGAAACGAGACTTTAACAAAAATGTCTAGCTAACAAGTGCTTTTAGAACACTACTTAAGGAGTACAAAAATATAAGTTTTGTATTGAAAATAACAATATTTAAACTTTCAAGTTATTAAATGCACAATTTTCAATACAAAATTTCTATATTTAATTCCTTAACCAGTGTCCTTAGAGAACTCGTTAGCATTTGTCTTAACAAAAATATGAAACTAAGTTGAGTAATGTGCAAACAACTAATTTAAATGGATTCTCATCAACAAAAAAAACTAGTTTAAAAGGAGAGTTCAGCATGGAGTGGAGAGAGGTGAGAAGAGAATCTGTAGTAGGTATGGGAGAGAAGGGGGCCATATCTTCTAGTAAATATGCAAAAAAAAAAAAATTATTAAGAAGGATAGGGTAAACTATATTTTTGATACATTATCTTTATTTAAGTTTCTAATTTGATCTCTCTTTATTTTTTGTTTAGAAATAGTCTCTTGTCTTACAAAAGTTATATCAAAATAGTTCTTTTCATTTGTTCCATTATTATGTCGTCACCAGTGGCTGATTTTTTTGGACCTTTATTTTTATTTTTGTTAAAAAATGATTCTTATCTTATATTTTTTGTTATGAAGGGTCTCTCATCTTTATTTTTGTTTTCGATTTGTTCCAACATGCACATACTGCGACTTAATTAAGTCAAAGATATTGGCAACAAAAGTGACATAAAGCATCATTTTGGTATAACTTTTATAATAAATGGGACTATTTTGAAATAAAAGTTAAAGAAGAGACCAAATCTACTATATTATATAAAATTGAGCTTTGACACGTGCGATTATGCCACATGTCATCACCATATTCATTAATTTTTTCGCCTACAACTAAGATTAATTTTTAATTATTATTATTTTAAGATAGTCATTAATTCATTATCTCAATTAATTGTCATTAAAAATCAGAAATATATTTTCTTCAATGACTTATTTTAAATTATATATCATTCATTTTTATCAATCATCATTTATTATATTTAGAACTAAAATGAAATAATTATTAACTTGTCTTACAAAGTTAATAATTATTATATATTGTATGACAATGATTAGTTTTTGTGCATTATTACTTAATTTAATTAATTAGTATCCGTGTAAGGCACGGGTAATTTCACTAGTTAAAACCTAAAGATAAGTACCAATAGTTTAGTTATTTTATCCTTCTTAATAAAATTTCTTTGCATATATATAAGATAAATACATAGATACCCCATACCAAGATGGATTCCAAAAGGACTGTCATTACTGCTCCAGGTGCCACAACATTTGCTCGAATGTTATCCTTTCCCCATTCCATTGCTATGTTCTTGGCGAATTGATTTATGGCTCCTGAATGCAAATGTATATGCTGATTGATCTTTCATCTGCGACTCAAATTTATCACTACATTGATTCCCAATTAAAGAATATGAACATAAGAGAACATACCTTTGGAGGCCGCATAGACAGAACAAGCATCAAAAGCTTTCAAACCTGCCACAGAGGATATGAACACTATGCTACCATATCCGGATGATTTTAGAAGTGGGTATGCAAGTTGACACGTGGTAACCAGACTCAAAATTGGTACTCATTATAGTTGTTACATCTTCAGCAGTATAATCTGTGGCGGTCTTAAGTGTACATGTCCCGGCATTGTTCACCTAATAGATATTCATTCAAGAAATCAACTCATTAACATACATATATAATCAAATTGAAGAATGGTAAAAGGTGTGCAGACAGAAATAGTAAAATAATCAAGCATAAATTATGTGGAAGGTTATTTGTGGAGACATGAACAAATTGAAGAAATTCTGGTATCAGGTATGGAACCAAAATTTTGGCAATGAACAATACGTGAGGATTTATGAGTTAATTGTTTTAAAAATCTAATCTGAATGACTGGATCTTACTAGAATATTGAGTTTTTCCTGAAACACTGAAGCAACAGTTTCCATTAAATTTTCCCGTTGGTCACGGGATAGTAAATCACATGTTGACCCTGTCACCTGAAATCCTTTGCTCTTCCACTCTTCAAGACACTTATTAATATCTTCTTCATTACGGGAACATATATGAACAGCTGCCCCAAATTCAGCTAACTCTTCCACAATTGCGTGGCTGATTCAAATGGAAAAAAAAATGAAAAACCTAATTAAAACATAAGAAATTAAAAGGAAAGATGCGCCAAAAAAAAAGTAGAGAACTGACCCTATGCCACGGGTTCCCCCAGTCACTAGAGCAGTCATTCCATGGAGTGACCATGTTTTGTCTTTGAAACTCAACTTTGTTTCAGCCATGTTTCTGGCTTCTAATCAGTTGGATCCTTGAAACGTAAAAGCAAAGTACAAAGTAGTGGTCCTCAAATGCGGAAGAGAACTTGTGTTTCTAAATTCATTCAGTATATGGACATAATCTGATATTGTCCATAGAGATAAGATGCAAGTTGATCCCAAAAATTGAGTGGTGGCAATGTGAGGAATCGTCCGTGCATTATTGGTAGTCACAAGAAAAAAGTAAATGAAAAAAGTCATAAGCATGAAGTTTGACACTTTGAACCATAGTTATCAAAACCGGACCGGACCGGCCGGTCCGACCGGTTGAACCGGGAACCGGACCCCTGTCCGGTCCGTTTGAACCTTAAAATCGGATTGTAGTCGAATCGGTTTAAAACCGGAAAACCGGTAAAAAACCGGCCAAAACCGGTAAAACCGGAAAAAAACCGAACAAAACCGGGAACCGGGCGGTTCAACAAAAATTAATTTTTTATTTTTTATTTTTTTTAAAAAAATGGTAAATGACATTATTTTTGACACATAAGAGATTTTATATCCATTTTTTCACGTTGATGGGTTAAATTAAATATTATAATAAAATTTAAAATTAATTTATATATTAATATAAATTATGAGAATACTTATATTATAGTATTTGTAATTATTGAATATTAGAAAGTTATTATAACATATTTATTTTAGTTTAATATGTAATTTTTGCATGTTATATATTGACATATAACATTTTAAGCATAGTTTAATTTTTTATGTCGTGATGTTATGAATATTATGTTATTTTTTGTTTATTAGTGCTTTATATGTTATATTAAAAATTTTAAAAATATAATTTAATTTATTTCCAGTCTGACCCCGGATCGACCTCGGTCCGACCTTTGAACCTTGAACCAATACCTACACCGGTTCAGTGTCCGGTCCGGTTTTGATAACCTTGCTTTGAACAATCATTAATAATTATTTGTCCTGGAGCTTCTGACAACAAATTGATCTAGAGAATTTTTTGTTCTTTACTTATTGTATTTTAAAGGTTTAATTATTCTGAAGGCCTTGAACTACTTGGAGATTTTAAAATAGGTTCTTGAACTATTTTTTTTTAATTAAGTCTCTGAACTATTTTTTCTTTTTTAATTAGGTTCTTTTGTTAAGTTATTGTTAGTTGGTTGTTAACCAGTGTTGACGTAGACTGTGACGTGGATCGTGACACAAATTTTGATTTGGTCCCTAAACTATTTTTTTTTAATTTGGTCCATGAACTATTTTTTTTAATCGGGTCCATGAACTATTATTTTTTCACTCGGGTCTCTGAACTATTATTTTTTAATCGGGTCCCTGGAAAGCAAAAATGGTCCCAAATAAATAAAGACTTGAATATATACAAAAAAGTGGTTCTCTATATTAAATATTGTGGTCCCAAAAGAAAATAAAGAGGCTAATACTTACATCTAACACTTGTCTAGTTCATTGGACTTTAAGCCAAAATAAACAGTAACAAAAAGTGGTGGTTACATAGAAACCACAATAAAAAAAAGCAAAATAAACATCAACAAAAAATGGTGATCAGATGGCCACCCAAAACATATCACATGACCACCTAAAACATATCACATGGCGACAAAAAACAAGTTTAGCACAGCTGTGAACCATTACTTCCATCTTGGCCTTGTTGTTAGGAGCTTAGGTCTTTTTAGTGCTGAATTAAAGTTGGTAGTGGATTGTTACTGTACCTCTGCAGAGCTGTCTCGGCCTCTCCCTCTTCCTCTTGGTCTGCCTCTCCCTCTTCCTCTCCTTCTTCCTCTTGCTGAACCATCACTTCCAGCAACATCAGGTCCAGTTTCAGTAGCAACTTCAGTAGGTGCTGCAACATTAGATCCAACAGCAGCAGTGGGTTGTGTAGCATCAGATTCAACATAAGTGGGTTGTGCAACAGTAGATTCAGCCTCTCCAACAGTAGGAGCCTCTCCAACAGCAGCTGCAACATCAGATCCATCAGTAAAAAAAAAAAAAAATCAAAATACATCAGATCCATGAGAAGAAAAAAATCAAAACACATCATAACCTTACCATCACTTGCAGATTCAGTTACATATGAAGGTTGTTTGCAAGTGGTTTTATTGTGGCCAGCCAACTTGCTTGCACCTTGTACACCTTATTGTTGTGCCAACTCTTGAACATCTTGATGAGTTTGGATTTTCATCATGCTCCCTCCTCCTTAGCTTCCTTGGTCTCCCAGGCTTAGGTCAATGTATTGGAGGGAGAATCTTATCAAAGTTCAAGGTTGGCCATAAATTCTGCCCATTAATTGGATTGACCACCGGGCTGTAACATGCCAACTATGCAGCAGGTGTATAGTAGGCACTGATGTAGTCCTTTGGGTTACCCTCTTTAAAAAATATGCAACTGCAAGCATGCCTACACGGTAGTCCAGTTAGTTCCCAGAACCTACAACTACAACTACCCCTCTCCAAATCAACTGTGAATTTCTCAGATATATGCTTGTAAGTATGCTCCACTTCAAATGACCACTCTCCATCCATCTTGCATTTCCAATGTCTTGAATTAATAACCTCTGTATCTAGTCTTTTCTTAGGCTTTGGCAAAATCTTTCCCTTGTACCTCTCACCCTTGACTCTCTTCTCAGTAAATCTTACCATCCAATAGCATCTAATCCACTCTAGCATAGTCAGAATAGGTTTGTCTCTGGCCTCCAATATTCTTCCATTAACTATGTTTTCTGGAACTTCAAAATAATCCTCATGCTCCCCATCATCAGCACTATCATCAAGTCTGCCTGCAACATCAAATTCATCATTGCTACTGTTGTTATCACTTTCAATGTCATTTTAAAGAAGGGACAAAATCTGGATCATTAGAGGTGACCTCAATGCCATTGGATTCATTATACCTGTAGACCACATATATCTCTACTTGCTTCATCATCGTACTCAAGACTAAATTTTTCATAGACATGCAATCAAAGTTTGACTTGAGTTCCTTTAGCTCGGTGTTCAAGGTTTTTCCGGGCTCCACGTACCAAATCTTCATATAGCCCTTGTATCCTAACTCCTTCAATATAGTTGTTATTTCTTGGAGTGACCAATGATCCAAGTCAAACTCAAGTCCTTCTTATGTCCTACCTCCTAAATATTGATTACCAATTCTCCCCTTCAAAAACTGACCTCCATGATGAAGTTCAACCTCAAATTTAGGGTCACCCATTTCTGAAATGTAAACAAAAATAAAATGGACTTCAGCAACATCAATTCAAAATCATGGCATTATGCCAAAAACAGGTTTAATCTAAGAGGGAAAACAGGTTTATTCCAGGTTTATTAAAACTAAACATGCATCAGCAAAACTAAACTGGTTTATTTAATTAATTTTTGCAGAAAATATATGACGTGCCTTGCATGTTTTAAGGACTTGTGTTTGGATGTCCCACAAATCACGTGTAGAGCAGATTAAAAAAAAAAGCTATCAGATAAAAACAAAACAAATGACGTGTAGATGTTGAGGTTCCACCCCCACCACCACAACAAAAAAAAGCTATCAGATAAAAACAAAACAAACCACTTGGGACTTTGGGTTCCACCCCCACCACCTACTTCACTTTCTTTTATATGGGTAGAAAACTGAGAAAACAGAGGAACCTAAAAAATAGAGTGCAAGAAAGAGGGGTTGAGAAACAGTACCGTGGGGTTGAGAACCAGCCGCAGAATGAGAAAGAGGGCACTCGTGATGTGCTCTGAAATCGCCGTCATAGACGAAGAAAGGGTGGTGCTCTGGCCGTCGCGGATGCCGCGGATTTGGGTCGCGGCTGGTGCTCTGTCGTCGCGCAAGGAGATGCACCAGATTAGGTATCGCGGCTGGTGGTATTTGGGTATCGTGGCGAGGAGATGCACTGATACAGGATTTTTCCCCCTCTCAGATTATGAGATTAGGGTATTTGGGGTATTTGGGTATTAGGGATTTGGGTGGAAATATTTAATCAATTAGGTGGTAAACATGTCACAGGCCACGTCAGAATGACCTAATTAAAAAAAAAAATTAGTTTAGAGACCTATTTCAAAATCTCTGAATAGTTTAGGGACTTCAAGAATAATTAAACCTATTTTAAATTATAAGAAAAAAAATTAAATAGTGAAAACCCCATCCGCAGCTATAATTTGTCCAGTGAAGTATGAAGCAGCAGGAAGGCAAAGAAAAGCAACCAGTGCCGATATCTCTCTAAGTTCACCTAAGCGACTAATAGGTGTTTGAGACACTAAAGCCTCCACGGCGTTATCAGCATCGACAGAATTCTATAACAAGAGTGGTTACAATAGAGATTATGAGGATTGTTGCATAATTATAACATAAAGAAGATATTTATGACTATATATAGAAATTAAGAAATAAAACAAGATATTAAATTTAATTCAACCTAGAATGAAAGTTAACATCTTTATCGGGAATGAAATGTTTTGATGGAAAGGAAAGGAAGAAGGTTTTTTTTTTTTTTTTGGTGAAAAAAGGAAGAAGGTTAAGTATAGTATTTTTCAGTTTTGAATACGAGGTTGATACATAGTTTATAAAAGGAATAACAGATTAAGTCTCATTCATAATATATTTTGTCAAAAAAAGTCTCATACTTCTTATACCCTTTTATTTTTCTCAATTTAAAAAATGAGGATTAATTGCCGGTAAGGCACTCTTATATAAGAAAAATGAGGATTGCCAATAAGACACTCATGAACACACTCTTAAGTAAATATATTGTATTTTTTAAAACGTAAGCAATTTACGATATAATTAAATTGATCTTTATAGAAAATGGGCTGATTATACAAATTACTTGTAACAATGTGTCAAAAATAGTGTGTGCTGCAAATATATACCTCTAATGGATAAACTTTGATGAATAAATCATACCAGAACAGACTCCAAAAGTACAATCATCACAGGTCCAGGTGCCACAACATTTGCATGAATATTATCCTTTGCCCATACCAATGTTAAGCTCTTGGTGAATTGATTCATGGCTCCTGAATAAAATTTTACTTTCAGATTGATTATCTTCTGCAACTCAAATTTTTATTTCAGTTCCCAATTAAAAGATATACAAGTAGATAAGAAAACATACCTTTAGAGGCTGCATAGACAGAACAAAGAGGCAAAGCTTTCAGACTTGAAATAGGATATGAACACTATGCTTTCATATCCAGATGCTTTGAGAAGTGAGTGTGCAAGTTGACACAGGTGGTAACCTGACTCAAAATTCGTACCCATTATAGTTGTCATATCTTCAGCAGTATGATCTGTGATGAGCTTATTAGTAGTTGTCCCAGCATTGTTCACCTAATAGCATTGTATATATAATCAATATAATATAGGTTACAAATCTGAAGAAGACAGAAATGGGAAAGAATCAAGCATATATCAGGTGAAAGAGTATTTAATGGTGGTGACTAGAACAAATTGAAGAAATTTTGGCATAAGAATTCTTGTGCTTTTGGTATGCATGAACCGATTTCAGTTTCTTAAATGTAAAATATTTGAAAGAAAGTATGTTTGATTATGCATACCAAAGGTTTGTAATTAGGAAACATGATTTTCTCTTGCTACCAATTTAATTTGTTAGAACCTTGAATTGATGGAAATACTGTGAGAAATGCTGCAACACCTGAATAATGAAAGAAAAAAAATTATTGCACAAATAAATCCAAAGCGTGTGTGAAACACTAAGCTTTAGGTTCGATTCGCCCCCACCAATCTTAGAATATTGGATGCAAAAGGGTTCTTGATGATTCCCCTTCAGGATACTTTGGATTCTTTGAAGTGGTTTGCACACACACTTCAAGCCTATCAATCAATAATAGTTTACAGAATAAAGTTTTCTCACTAACTCTCGTGTACTAGAGAAGAGAAGAAATGATTTAGAATTTGATAATAGCAAGGAAAAGCAATGAATTTCGTATTCTTTTCTGCATGTGGAGTGCCTCTATTTATAAAGCAACTCATGCCACTTTGTTAAGGAAACAACTCTCCAAGAGTTTTTAACATTAGTTAATTCGAAACATTATATATTAATAACGTTCAATACATGACACAATGTGACCCATGGCTTGATGGTTGGTCCTTGCGTCCCTTCACCAGAAGGTGTGTGGTTAGATTCCTAATTGATGCAACTTTTTGCCTTTTATTTCTGTTTTTATTAAAACAGTCAGAAAATATTCAAAAATTGCAATGGTTTGCATTTGAACCCTAACCCAAACAATCACCAATCAAGCATCGAACCACTACACCAACGCAATGGTTGATGCAAATAATTAACTGTTATATATATATAAACATTCCAACTTATATTTTGGAAAATCCCTCACATAATTTATTTGCTTGTGATCTTTCTTGTGAGTTGAAGTTTGAACTTTCAACAAAGAATTCTGTAAACAAGCTGCAACAGTTTGAGTGTATAACTTGTAGACACTTTGTTTTCCTAACAATTTATACAAAACACAAAATAACCCCTATTTCTTTCAATTATATTTCTAATTTTTTTTTTGTCAATAATATTCAACCTATACATAAATCACTTGACTATAAAGCTGATTTTTTTTTCACGAATATAAAGCTGAATTTGTAAAATTAAAGGTTTAAATATAGTTTTAGTTCCTAAAAAAATAGGTGAAATTTGATTTTGACCAATATTCTTTGTTTTTAGTCCCTACAAGGGACTAAAAATACATTGTTTTATTAAATGTCGGGATTAAAAATCAATAAAATTTTTGTAAGGACTAAAATCAAATTTTACCAATTTTATAGGAACCAAAAAAACATATTTAACCCTAAATTAAACAAGGTTAATTATTTTTAGAAACTATTCTACATGTCTGGATCTTACTAGAATATTGAGTTTTTCCCGGAAGACTGAAGCAACAGTTTCCATTAAATTTTCTCGTTGGTCACGGGATAATAAATCGCATGTTGACCCTATCACCCGAAATCCTTTGCTTTTCCACTCTTCCAAACATTTATTGATATCTTGTTAACTACGTGCACAAATATGCACGGATGCACCAAATTCTGCTAACTCTTCCACAATTGCGTGCCTAATTCAAATGGAAGAACCCCAAAAAAAATGAAAAAGCTAATTAAAAAATAAGAAATTAAAAGGAAAGACATGCTAAAAAAAATCGTAGAGAACTGACCCAATGCCACGGTTCCCCCAGTCACTAGAGTAGTCATTCCATGGAGTGACCATCTTTTGTCTTTGAAACTCAACTTTGTTTCAGCCATGCTTCTGGCAGTGTTTGAAAAACCGGACTGGACCGGACGGTCCGATCGGTCCGATCGTCGGCCAAGCACACAAATCGATTATTCAAGTAGTTGAATGATCTGAATGGATCGTGTAACCGGATCGAATCGGGTTGGACCGGTCAATTGGACCGGGTTGGACCGGTTTAGCTTGTTTTTTTATTATTTTTATTTACTTTTTCCTCAAAATTGGTACTTTTTTATTTATTTAATTATTTATTTATCATCCGGTTCGACCGACGGTTCAACCGGCTGAACCAATTAAACCATGACCCGGCAGTCTCACCGGTTCAACGACCGGTCCAGCTTTTAAAACATTGGCTTCTGGCTTCGAATCAGTTGGATCCTTGAAACGTAAAAGCAAAGTACAAAATAGTTTTGTATGATTTGGTTGTGAATTTGAAAAAAATAATTATATTGTTTCATTTCCGCTGTCGGAAATAATTTCCAACATGTTTAGTTAGTGGTTCTTAAATGCGAAAGAGAACTTGTGTTTCTAAATTCATTCATTATATGGACATAATCTGATATTGTCCATGGAGATAAGATGCAAGCTGATCCCAAAAATTGAGAGGTGGCAATGTGAGGAGCAGGTGAAAACAATATGGTTATCAGTTGTGTTAATTGGACACACCAACCGCGACAACATACACGACACCACTGTATGAATCAATGTCCGTCCCTTTTTTTTTTTTCCAAAAAAAATTATTTTAATTTTTTTTTAAAAATATTATATATTTTTTTATTTGGTTAATCACGTTTACATATCTGGTTAATACTATTTATTATCTGGTTAATGTCAAATCCTGAAACTTTTGGATATTCTATTTTCTTATCTGGTTAATCAGGTTCACATATCTAGTTAATACTATTTATTATATGATTAATGTCAAATCTGTGGGTAAAATTTGCAAAAAAAAGGATATTACAGATTTTTTTAACTGGTTAATCAAGTTCATATATCTGGTTAATGATATTCATTATCTGGTTAATGTAAAATCCTAAAATTTTTGGACATCCCATTTTCTTATCTGATTAATCACGTTCACATATCTGGTTAATGCTATTCATTAGCTGGTTAATACGAAATCCTGAAACTTTTTTTTATCTGGTTAATCAAGTTCAAATATCTGGTTAGTGCTATTCATTATCTGGTTAATGCCAAAATTTGTGTTAACCAGTTAAAAAAATCTACAAAAAAAAATTAAAAAAAATATTTTTTTGAAAAAAAAAATTATCCGTACTGTACGAACTTATCCCGTATTTTGTGTCCAAATCTGTGTTCAATTATCATTTTTCATGGTTATTATGGAATGTGAAAATGTTCTCATGCATAGGATACCACACTACGGGAGATAAATATGTTACAAGTGTTGAGATCAAAATTTCTAGCACCTGCGTCATATTTTCCTACTGGGAATTATTCGATGTGCGCAAAATATATAATGGCCCAACTTTTTTTGAGATAATAAAATTTGGAAGATAATGAGGAAAAACTCAAGGTCAATTTTTTTAAAATATAAGCAAAACAAAATATTGTTATTAGAAAAAAGAGAAAAAGGAGGAAAACAATGTTCGGTCGTGGCAAAACCACTGTTCTGAAAGCGAATTCCAGTGAACCTCCGGTGTAACCCAATATCCGATTTGCTCCCTATACACAACAGCGTGTCTAAACCCATGCACTCGACAGCGGAAGCACGTTGGAACCTCACAAACAATGCCCAGGAGATCATAGACTATAAATATAAAGAAAAAGATATAGGGAAGTGTTGGGAATAGAGGAACTTCTTCTAATTTTAGACTCAAGCGGCCAGTTTAGACTCAAGATGCACTGGTTTTATATAGTATATGTACCTTTAGTCCGTTAGCAAAAGTCTTTTTGGTCTAAACTGGGTATCCTCCACGCGCAATTACGAAGACTAATCCCTCGAGCTGGGTAGGACCACAAGGGCAGCAACCTCTCCCTCGAGAGTCTATGAATGAGTTTCAATTCTTAATTCAATTCCAATAAAATAGATAGTTACAAATGGAAGACTAATAAAGTCAATTTATTGCCTTTAAAATATCAATAGGGGGTTATAGAAGAATGAAGCTTATAAGACGAATGGTTTTCAAAGGGAAGAGATAAATAACACTTAAATCTATTATTTCCCCAATCCTCCACTAATGGCAAGTAAGTGGAAGGCAAAATTCTAGACAAGAAAGTGTTTTTTCGTGCTTACGATTCCATTTAGTAAAAATAAGCTATATTGCTAATAAGCTGGCTGGTAGCTGATAGCTTATAGATGAAAAACCAGCTAATTAATATTAAAGTGTTTGATAAAATTAGTTGTTTAACTAACTGATAAATATAAAATGACACAAAAGAATAAGAGTTTATCTTTATTTTAATTAAATTTGAAAAAGGATAAAAAATAATAAAGAATATAATAATGAGGATAAATATGGAAGAAAATATAAAGACTCAATTCTATAACCTTAGGCTCTCAAAACTAAACCCTTTTCTAACCAAAGCACTTTCACTTAAAAATATAATTACTAACTAATTGAAAAGATAAGGTTATAGGACTAAAAATCATTTCTTGAGAAACTAAAACATAACACATTGGAAAATTATTCACTAATTAATGAACCAAACCTTAAAAGCTAGAAAATCTTTCTCTTGAAACTTAGAATATAAAGCATCATTATTTTTCGTGAAAACCTTAAAGCAAGAAACAACTCAATTAACCACTTCTTTTTTTCAAATACTTAAGTAAGGCTCCACTTGGTTTTCTTGGGTCTCAAGGAACCCCAATTACCTTATGTGCTTCATTGCCTTAAATTCCAAAACAATTCCAAATGAAATCAAACATTTTCCATAATTTTTCAAACCTAGAAACATATCAATACAACTATTATGAACAAGTTTGCAAAATAAATTTCCATCTATACACCCCATAGGGTTCTCGGCCACCACTCCCCCCTTTTCCAAAATTTATAAAACCTCCATTTAAATTTAACAAACCATTTTCACACCTTTCCAAAGACTTGCACACAATCTCATACCACAAGATAAAGCTAAGAACACAAAAATCATTTGTCCCTCACACCCTTGAGAACTCGCGGCCAACACCCAAAATTTGGGACAATTTGTAAAACCTCCACAACAATTTAACAATGCCATTTCATATCCTAATTAGTTCACAAAACAACAATTATTACCCAAAACAAAAGCCTATTCTACAACCAACTTCAATTAACCCTCTTTCCAGAATGGTTTTCATCAAGAAAATACACAACCAAGGTACTAGTTCCAAAACTGTCAATTAAATAACAACGACAACATCAATTAAGCTTAAATCACAAGTTAATTCCTTTGATTCCCTCAAGATCACACCTATCCCTCTTTTCCCCCTTAGGGTTTCACCTTAGGGTTCCAAGAACTAGAGATTATGATGCTCAAATCTATCATAGTTCATAATCAAGCATTAAAAAGACACAAAAACAAGAAATGAAAGTGAAAGAACCACTACCTCTCCCTCCCTAATGCTCGCGGCCTAGGGGCTGTTATTGGGGGAGAAAATGGTGTTCTCCACTTGCTTGGGTGATGAACTAGATGGTAGTGAAGAGGAGAAGAAATGAGTAGCAAGAAGTATGGAAGAATGGAGGTGAAGTGAGCCCAAGAAATGGAGAAGAAAGTTGTCATGGAAGCTCCAAGCTTTCTCTCACTAGAAATGATGAAGATGAGATGAAATGAGGTAGAGAGTGGGAGGGGGTTGCAGAAGGGGCTTGCTTAAGGGAGGGGAATAAATAAATAAAAATGCTTAAGTAATACTTGGCTAAAAATGGTTTTTAGGAAAGTAGTTAAAAATACTAATCACACAAAATGTGACACCTCTCAAATAAAGCAAGATTCTAATCCCATCACTTAGTCTAGCCCATCTAATCTCTCCCCTCTTATGATTACCCTCTAATCCTAAAGTCTTAAGAGTACTAAAAAAACACGGTGTCGAGTAACCGCGTTACCGATAAATTCACAAAAATTAATTTACCAAGAAATTAATTCATCGCGTGATAATAAATTATCATAAATATTAAAACAATTAAAAACACTCAAATATCATCACAACAAGTTACATTTCGATTTTCATCGAAATCGGAGTTCGTTTTAAATTTTAATACAGATAAAAATTACCCAACAATTCAAAAAAAACGACGAAACTTCGTTAGAGTTTTTGATGATTTTTGAACCATGAATTAATATTAAATATTAAATCTCAAATTTAATTTTATCCTGATTTAATTCGATCACTTTCTTAGTCAACAAAATACGCGTTACTACGTCACCCAAAAAACTTATAATAAGTATAATTGATGAATTCACCTTAAATGCAGCATACGTCTATGCTGCCTATTAATTTGAATTGACATCATGAATAATAATTATTTATAATAATTAAATTATTTAAAATAAGCTAAAATAATTACACGTACCCTCAGTAAATCATTGAGGTGATCAATCTCTATGACTTAGCTTCAAGTATTCAGGATCTTATCGCTAAAATAATTTTTAAAAAAAATTGGGATGTTACATTATCATCCCTCTTAAAATAGTTTCGTTCTTGAAACTACACGGATAGTAAAGTACGGGAAAATTATTTTACTCAAATCCATAAAATAATTTGCACATATAAGCATTCACAATACATATTGTTATATGTAGTACTATAACATTTATAGTTACATAGTATAGCATGCAATAATAATAATCACACTCGATAACACTAAGCATATACATATAGCACACCGTAAAGTAAGTGTAGTTAGTGGACGAAGAAATCCTTACGATTGCCTGACGCTTATTCCAGAGCCACGTTCTCTGCTTATTCACGAACATGAACACGAACACGAACACAAGAACGAGCACGAACACGAGCACGACTACGACTACACGCCATTACTACGAAAATAATATCAACCTATTCGCATACCAAGAACACAAGAACCACTTAAAACTTCAAAAAGATAAAATTCTTTTGTCCAATCAAACATTTTTCTAAAAAAAAATGTTAATTTCTTAGGTATAATACAAACACAAAGAACTAATAAAATATAACTTTATTTTCTCAAGACTCAACCATCCTCATGAACAACAAAGTTCCTTTGAGATTAGGTTCTCATTGTCTCAAAATCATTACACACACTTCAGTTCAAAGGTTAAAACCAAATTAATAACTCTCTCTTATCTTTAAAATCCTTTTAAATCAAAGCCTTCTTCTATAAAAATTTTCATACACCATTAACCAAGTGCTCAAAACTCGAAATCATTTTTCTCTTCTTAGAGAACTTAAAAAAAATTGTACACATACTCAAAAATTTAATAACTAAACTTTTAATCTTAAAACACTAGAAAATCATTTTCCTTTCGAAAGCAAGCAATAATCGAACTTCTAGAATACTTAATTAACAAACACTTACAGTCAATCAAGTAAAATTTCAAGATAATACCAAGACATCAAACACTCCCTCGGTTTCCAATCAGTAAAGTAGTATCATAGAAATTTTTGCAATCAGAAGACTCACGCTAAAAATTCAAGATTTTAAACATTTAGTTTTCTAAGACTCCACCTTGTTTACGAACCACAGAGATTCCTTTAAACATTAGGTGTTTTATTGTCTTAAAATACTAAAATAACACTACAAAATTTTAACTCAATCCTAGTTACAACAAATCCAAATTTCTTTTTTTCAAAAACTTCTAAACTATGGCGCTAATTAAACTATGAAAGAGACATGTTTGAAACCACAAAATTTTCTTCCTTTCTCCCTTGAAGCTCACGGCTTCAACAAGAAAAATTAGGGGAAAACATTTAATCTTCTTCCAACAAACTTTAATAACAAACATACTAAAACTTGTTTATAAAACTCAAAAAAATTTCGAGCAAGAATTTTAAAAATAGAGTTTTCTAAAACTTTTCCCCAATTCATAGCTAGAATCAGCTCAAGGAGAACAAAACTAAATATTTTTCTTGATCAAGACATAAAAGCATCAACTAGTTATACATATTTCTAGTTCAAGACACAAAATCTTCAAGGACTTAAGTTATAAAAATTTGAAATCAAACCTCACACTAAGAATATGTGGTCACAGGTTCAACTTCAATTTAACAACAACTTGCAAAAAAGAAAAAAAATCTACAATACACCCACGTAAGAACTTGGTTCCTCTAAAAGGAAATAAGGTCAATGACATTTCCCAACGAGACAAGATAAAATAAAAACATTCTTGAACTCAAGAGTGACTAGAAACCTTGAAATTATCTTTTACTACAAAAGAGAACAAAACCATTTTCAAACCCTTACTACTAAATCATGATTTAATAAAATTATCGAAAAACTTAGAATCATTTTCAACAAGATCATTATCAAACACTACGGGAATTGAAAACAAGAATTAAAATACTCACCTAGAGCTCCTCCAAGAACTCGCGGTGCTAAAACATTAACAGAAGTAGCATATCAAAGCTCTCAAAATTATTAACATTAATAACAGCGTCCACATCAACAAGTAACAAGAAAACAGTAGGGAGTCTTCCTCCGGAATCATCCTAAGGCTCGTGGTTTCTCAAGAAGAAATGGAATGGGATGTAACACTCAAAACTCCCCCAAGCCAAAGTTACTGTCGGCCTGGCCGACGCTAAAATAGGCGGAGAAAACAAAGCATCAAGTACCGTCGGCCAGGGGTCGTCGCTAACCATTGCGCATAAAATTAAATGTTACCGTCGGCCATTGGCCGTCGCTAAACCAGGCAGAGTTTCTTATGTGACGTTACCGTGGGCCACAGGCCCTCGCTAACTTCAGTGTCAGAACGTCACCTGCTTTTGTGTATCGTGGGCGAAAAGCTCTTGCTAACAGTTAGCATATTTTTTCCTACGACCCAGGCCCTCGGTAAAAAAAATACCTACCACAATAAAACCCTCGCTAATAGTCCGCAGGTAGGTAATGAAATTCTTGTAGTGAATTTGCATTAAATTTTCCCGTTAGTCACTGGATCGTAAATCGCTTGTTGACCCTATCACCTGAAATCCTTTGCTCTTGCACTCTTCAAGACACTTACTAATATCTTCTTCATTACGGGAACATATATGAACAGCTGCCCCAAATTTTGCTAACTCTTCCACAATTGCGTGCCTAATTCAAATGGAAAAACAAAAAAAAATGAAAAAAATCAATCCTACCATATATTGTGCGATTTGATGTTAGAGTGAGTTTTTTTAAATTGATTTAAATACTTTCATTGATTTTTCCGTAATGGCCGAGGTTATAAACACACTCGTTAAAGCTTACTCCCACAAAGTAGAGCAGTGTGCGGTGATAAATCAATGTTATTGTGTTTTTGTATGTAATTAACTAGTATGTAACCCATGCCATGTACAAGAACATTTTTTTAAATGGAATTCAGCTCCAATATTGGTTTCATCAAAGAAATATACTAAATTATATTGAAATAATTATTAAATCTTAGTGCTGTTATAAGGAGTCTAACGTACGATACGTAAATAAATTAATAATTAATTTAGTAGCATACGACACAAATAATCTGATGGTGAATACAAACAAATTGAATTTTACCATTATAATACTTTACTAAATTGATAAAAAAATAAAAGAATAACAATATGAATTTTATGGGTTACTAATACTACATTATAAATTCATTGATAACAATTTAAATAATTGATAGAATGAAATTGTATAATAACCTGAGTATATATGTGTGTGTGTATATATTAATGTATTTGAAATATATACTTAAGTAAATATTTAGCGTATAGATAACAAATGTATATGAATTATATATTATTGAAAAGTAACAATTTTTGATATGATGATATAATATGAGTTAAAAAATCCAACGGATTTAAGAAAATATAAGCAAACGTATCTATTTTAGAAAATGTTGTATAAACAAATTAATTTTACGATGTGCAATCAAATACTGTGAAACAAAATTTAAGATCCACTTATGTTTTTTTTGTTTTAAAATCTACTTTTGTTGCTTAATGGTTGAATGGAAATTTATAGTTAATTGGATAAAATTAATTAACTCGGAAATAAAATCAATACATAGAGCTCAAATAATTATTAAAACTAAGACTAAAATCAATATATAGGCCTCGAATGCATTATTAAAATTTGGCTGTACTTGCTACAATCCAAATAAAATTTAGCCTAATATATCTATGAAATAACAATAATGTAATTCTATTAATATACGATAAATATTATATTATATATTTATATAAATCATTATTTAATATTGAAAATATATAAAGAGAGTGCTAATGCTCTTGGTAGCTACAAAACAACAAAATCAAGGTAGTTAAAATTACAATAAGTAAACTTTTATTTATATAAGAAATTGAATAATTGTATAATTGTTTATTTAGAAATTACTATTCCATATTTTAACTTTGCCAAACAGCACAGCGACAACATTAGTGGCCTGACCAATTGTAACAGATGTGTTCAACTCATCAATAAATTCACCAAACAATGTGATTTTGAATTTATATATGTCGAAATATAAAAAAACAACACATAACATTAAAAATTAGAAATTTAGAAATTATAAAATATTTAAATGAAAAAAATAACATATGTATTACCCTTCATTCTCAAGCTCAATGACAATAAGCTTAGAATTTTGTTGATTCTTAACGTATTCACGTATATTGCCAACACCAGTAAGAACTTCCATTATGTCTGCATTATTAAAATGTTTTTGTCAGTAAATATTATTATAGGATAAAAATACAACAGAATGTTATTAGTGCTGAAATAATATAAATAGTTTAGTAATACTTACCAACCAAATAGCTGCAGTCAAAATCATTAGAGAATATTTCAGCAAGAGGTGTGAATTTGAAAATGGTTTTGGGTACAGACATCTTTAGTTGTTTAGCAACTTGAGTGTTCTTTTCGAAACTCAATTTATAAGGGTGTCTCGTTGAGCAGTAATCACTGCTATTTATAATGATGTTCAGTTTTGATAGCACATAGTTCTTATAAATATTCGATTCAAAAATTTAAATGAGTTGCTCACGAATAAAAACACTTATTCTATTACCCTGTCGACAAACACAATACAATGTTAAATCTTTTTCATTAAAACAATGAAGGGAAAATGTATAATTAATTAAAAAACAAGCCTTGTTGTCCATATATTATGGACTAACTATAGGGAGAAAATCTCTTCCTTGTCTTTAGGATCAGGAACTAACCATTTGCACACAACCCTAACCAATAATCGTGCATTTAATTGTTTGACAGCAATAATCTCTAAGACTTGGTCCTACTTTGGCGTCATTTGTTAGGTGCAGAGGATGGTTAACAGGTATGAATCAGGTAAATAGTTAAAATGCGATTATTGAAATGGTATAATAGGTAATTCAAATTCTTGCAAATTAAGGTAAATCATGGTGGATTACTGTTGAGACTATTTTAGCATAAATATTATTATTGATTATTGATTAGGTTAAATCGTGAATCATGTATTTATTATAAATATATTTTCCTATTTTAGTTGATTGAGCTAAACATATTTAAATGTGACTTTTATTTTGACAGGATTTAAAATGTGACTTAATTTTGTTAAATCGAATTATATGCATCCTTTTTGCATTCTGATGGTTTTTTTCGTTTATATTTGCATTTATTACTATGTTGGAATTAAAATCAAATTATTGTAACCGTGAAAATTATTATATGTTTCCATTTACAACCATGAAATATAGTATAATCATTAGTTGAATACCAATTTGGTTCCACTAGTTTCCTTTTTTAGCCGATTTTTAATATCATTCATTAATTACTGTTGAAAATTTTTTGAAATTTAAATTCAAATGGAAATTAATTGTAATTAATTTCAGTTGACTAATGCTGTATTTTTTTTTTCTAGACGTTTAGTGCCTACTTAACATTTACACATCAGATTTCTGTTGATTACGTGGTATTAGTGTTTGCATTAGGTTGTGACATTTGTTTAATTTCCTTTTTTATTCTCTTCATGTTTTTATATAATAGAGATAGAGATATCTTGGACGCTACTAACATTACAATCTTTAATATTACCCCTAGAGGTGCATACCAAGGATGATACATCCTACATCCACTCAGTCAGATGACATTCTTGCCAACTCAAGTAGCCATTGCCTTGCATATTCACCTTCTAGATAAAATTTCTCCCTGTGAGTCTATCCCAAAAAAGAGAAAAAAATTAAGAAGTGAGCTTATTTACTCTTTATTATAAGGGGAAAAAGTAATACCAATATTAATTAATAGGGATTTGCATATTAGAAAAAGATCTTTTACAACTACTATAGCTATGATTAAGAGACAGGACTACTAATCTACAGAGCTTTTGAAAGGAAAATATATTCGTGAAATCCATGAATACCCAATGAGATGAATAACATAGGAATTGTTTTTTTTTTATTTCCCAAATAATGGTACCTATAGCTCGTAAACTGTAAGCTGATTAGCATACACAACCAACATACTTACTTAAGATAAAACGTAAGATAGAAAATGCAATTAACTAACTAAACTGGATATCAAAATAATAGTTTTTATTTTAGAATATTTTTGAAAGTTTCCAAAAGAAACACATTGCCAAATTGAGGAATCATGTACCTTCAGCTCCGTCTCCAATATCTTCTAAATTCTAGTGTATGTATTTGCTTTGTAAGATCCTTTCTTTATCATCTTTCTCGGACCTAATTCACTTTTTTATTCTTCTCCCTTGATCTATGCATCCATTCCTTAATACAAACTCTGTATCATCTAAAAAAGTTAGTTAAATTGAAATTACAGATAGAAAATTGGCAACAGAATACATATTGAAATTTTTGTTTTTTTTTTTGCGATACATACCTTTCCATCAGGAGACTTTGGAAGATTTATAGATTTGACAAACTCAAAAGGACCAACCGTAGTGGACCAGACCAAGAGACCATGAGGAACTTCAGCTCATCACTTTATCTTTTCGGGATGCACCTCCTTCACAAACACCCTGTAATATTTGATGTAATCCAAAGGCATGCTAGTAATCAAATACTTGCTAGTTAGTTGAATCATTCATAGAGGGAGATTTAAAAGGAGGGAATGGGGGAGTGAAGGAGTGTATTAAAAAAGAAGAGTCACAAACAGAGAGTGACTGGGTTCTCTCGAATAACATGTTTTGTAGCTTACCATTATATTCTTTTCATTAAAGAATTAAATTTATTTTTCATTTCTATTCCAGTTCTTATCACCTAACTTGCTGAATAATTAAAAAAAATATATATAAACTACACACATGGCTCCAGCTCAACTATATAGCAAGTACCAAGCATATGGTCGCTTGCTTGCTTTTATTTACTTTAAAACTTTTGACAACCAAGAAATGTATTGGTCATCCATTCACGCGTATCCACTCTCAGTTTGGCTTATTCTATTCATCAAAAGTTGTATGATCATAATTATAGATTTTTCTATTGCATATATACAGAATGAACGTGAACACAAGAAGGAGGGTTGAATTGTGTCCAAAAAACTTTTTGCAAACTATACGTTAAAAGCACTAAGAATACAGATTTATCAAAACTGTTTGTTTATCGGACGCTGAGAGACTAACCGGATGCAGGAAATAAACCGTGTATAAAAACTTGTTTTACTGAGCAAGGTAAAGATAAATGTAAAGCAGTAAAGAAAGAAGCACAAAGATTTATACTAGTTCACCACCAACTGGTAGCTACGTCTAGTCCCTTCGATCCTGAAGGATTTTTTCACTATAATCAACTGATTACAATTTACCTCAAGAGTATTCTACTGTCACAAACTTGACAATACTCTCAACTTCTCAAAACGACTCAGTACGATCGAGCCTTTGAGGAACAAAGCCTTAACTAGGCCAAAAACAGTTTACAGAAGAGAATATACTTTTGAATACTATCAAAATAACTCTCACAGAGAGGATGAAAAGATTAAGCTCAAAACAGAGTAGCTTTCTAAAAGAAAGTATAAGACGCTGAGTTCAGTTCTTTGTAGACCAGAAACTTGGCACGAAACTTGATTGCTCACTTGAGTAATATTGCTTTCAGAATGAAGTTTCTTCACAGTTTTTTTTTTCAACTTGTCTTCAATGAATACCTTGGGGTATTTATAGGAGTCTTCAGGGATATTACCGTTTGCAGTAAAAACATAGCTCTTTTTCATTGAGAGAGGTAATTTGAAATGTAGTCCTTTTTTTCCTTTCCAGAGAATATCAAAATAGTACATATTACCGTTTTCGTACTATATGCTTTTCACAATTGCCTTGTACCATTTTTGTCTTTTGCTAAAGGTGTCACATTTGCTTCCTCGTACATCAAAATGAGCGCATAAAATCAAATTCAAATTCCGTTCCAGAACACTCTGAGGTTAAGAGCAAAAACGTGATCATCACGTGCTTCATTAAAGAGATCAGACGCTCGCTCAGAATAGAGGACGGACACTCGCAGCAATAGAGTATTCTACGTGTCAAAGAGTAACACTACTGGACGCTTGCTGTTAGCAAGACGCTGGAGTGAGTTCGGACGCTGACATTAGTTGGGTGTATTCAATTCTCTTGTAAATTTTTTTCTTCTTTCTTGAGTGTTTTGTACATATATATGAAGCTTTGATACCTGTACACTCAAAGATATGTTAGAAGATAAATTGTTCTCTTGAAAATACTTTGTTATCATCAAAATTAATGAGGGTCTAAACTTCTCAATCGTTTAGGTTCCAATAATCTCCCTTTTTTTGATGATGACAAATATCCAAGGTTGATGAATAATTTAATTTCAAAATAATATCAAGGGTCTCCCCCTGAATTCAACCATTTAGATATATATGAACAATTCAGGTATTAAGGCGATTGTTGATAAACAAATTCATTTAAGTGATCGCAAAAATACGTAGATGTATCAGAGCATATATTCATTTAACAAAGTGAGATCGGATACTGATTTCATTTTATCAAAAAGATTTTCATTGTACCAAATTTATTGATCATTATTAGAGTACTGGATCAATGAATATCAACACATTATAGGTATTAGAGCAATAAATAACCACACAAATGCTATGTATGAAATGCTATGCATGATACTTCAGTTTCAGCGTATCCATCAGAGTTTGAACATCGGACGGTGAATTAGTCGATCAGACTTTCACGTGTTGTATCCATCGGAGTTTGAACATCGGACGGTGAATTAGTCGATCAGTGTTCATCAAACCTTTCTTTTACTCCCCTTTTTGTCATCAGACAAAAAGAGTGTAAAGCACATCATAGTCAAAATAAGACTTAGAAAAATTTGAATATAAGTCAGATAGAGATATATATAAACAGATAATCAGAGCAAAATTATATATATATAAAAGAGTACCAAAAAATATTTTATATCACACAAAAAATAAATAAATTCAAGGGTTTGGTGGAGGTGGTGGAGGAATGTTGAGACGTTCATAAAGTAATTTCAGGGCATTCTCCAGCTGAGTAACTCTCAGGTTTGTGGCCTTCATTTCTTCAAACTCTGCTTTGGGAATAGTGACCATCTCAACTGCAGGAGTAGAAGTAGAAGTAAAAGGTCCAGCTTCTGATACTGGTGCAGGTTTCATCTTCTGATGCTCTGTTAGCACCCAGTTAGATAGCTTCAGTCTCAATTTCTTCTTCTGTTGAGCTCTTTGGAAGAATGCATCATTTGGTATAAACCATTTGATGAGATTTCCATGTTTTCTCTGCTCAGATTCTGCCTGAATTTCCCTTCTATTCTTCACATCTTCTGGATACAGCAAATCCATAAAGATGATTTCTCTGTGCAGAACCACATCAGCAGTGAACGCGTCAAACCTGTTTCTAGCATCTTCTCCCCATATTCTTCTGATAAACACACTCAATGCTTCAAAAGCGAAAGAGAGTCCTTCATTTTCTGTCAGGTATACTCTTTGCAGATTTTCCCTGTCATTTTCTTCAAGCGTTAGGGGGGCGAGGCATGGTAACATGGCTTTGTCTTTCCAAGACTTAGACCATTGATTCCAAGTAAATCCAATGTCAAAGTGCTTGGTCACAGCAGCCCATTGGACATATATCTTCATGTAGTCAAGAGGCCTAATTACTGAACACCTGAACGCATCATCAAAGTATGCAGTTCCCAGATTGGTGTTAGTAACTTTTCTGATAGTGCCAACTGTGGGGATTGTGGCTTTCTCAGCATTGCAGCAATTTGAGGATCCAGTTCTCCATTCATCTTCCTTCAGAGAACTAAGGTAAAACCTTCTGGCATGGTCCTCAGTGATCTTGGCAATCGGAAGCTCAGAGAATTCCTTAAGATTAAACTTCTTAGGAGCCTTCTCATATTCCTTGAGTCCGATTTTGCTGTATGGCAACTTGCCAGGAGCAGGTTCTTTCCTCTTCCCAGGGATAGACCACGGTAGCCACCTTTGTCTATCTGGAACAATCTTTACGGATACAGAAGAAGGATCTCTGAACTGTCTGATAACTTCAAGTTTCTTCATCTCATGACAGTGTGCCATGAAGGCAGCTTCTTCATCCATAATCCATCTTCCACATTCCTCCAGTGTGAGAGGTTCAATTTGAGGCAGGAACTTTGGAAGGTCAACAGAGAAAGGAATTGCCCTGCTACCAGGTTTCGGTCTTAATCTCCCTTTGAATGACATCTCGAAACGATCTTCTCCATCCTTGAAGGTAGTATTCATTGGAGAGGCAATCTCCAGTCTGGCAACTCCAGAGGTGAAGGTTTTCAAGTGCCAAGTAGAAGAGTGATTGTAGATGCTGTGGTATGACTCATACTTAACAAACCGAGGTTTGTTAATGCGCGAGACATTCTTCCTTCCACTGAAGTCTGTAGGTTTGTAGGTAAGGGTGAGTGAAGTAGGAGTGGTTTTGGTGATTGTATAGATTTTAGGTGTGTAGGGTTTGAATGGATTGATGGGAGGTACTTTGAATAATAGGTTGAAGGGATGAAAGTGGAGTTTGGAAATGATGTATTAAGTGAGGTATTTGAGGAGATTTGTGGTAGGTCAAGGTTGAGTGTATTGGATGGTGTTTGGTTAGGTTTTGAGGGGATGAGGGTAGAGGTTTGTCGTATGCTCATTCTGGTTTTCTTGGTTTGTGTTTGGGTTTGTGGTTGTGAAACAGACAATGGAGGTGCAGGAATAACATCATGAGAATAAAAAACAGATACTGACTCAATAACAGTAAAGTCAAGTACCTTTGAGTTAAGTTCAGAAGACTTAACCAACCTTCTCTTTGTTCCTCTAGAGGCAACAACGGTAGGAGGAGGAGGAGGGACTTGCTTCCCTTGACCAGACGCTGAAGCATCTTTTTCAGCTGTTGGCTTATTCTTCTTCTCCAAGATCTTTCTGATGGGAATTCTGTCCTCATCTTCTGGTTCCTCAACAGTAGGTGCAGGAGCCACCTTTTGTTTCATTCTTCTTGTCTCCCTTATAGGAGATTCAACAGGTCTACTCTTCACACCAGCCATTGAGCTTCTGGTGGTTTTCTTTTCAGCTTCTCCAACATTCGCAGTAGTTTCTCCTTCTTGTTGCTCTAGTTTCACCTTCTTAATCATAGAGCCAGTTATCAACTGCATTCTGACCAGACTGTTGACTCCAAAAACTTCAGGACGAACAACAGCACCAACACCAAAGTATTTATCTCTTTCTTCTTTGTTTGTAGAATCAGCAAGCTTTCTCACAATACCATATTTTATCATCATAATGGAAAGAACTCCATAAGGGATAAGCTTGACAATATTCTTTTTATCAACACTTTTCCTTGGGAAGACAAGAGCATTGACAAGATTATTGATAATCAACCTTGGCAGGTTGATTTTCTTTCCATCCATATAGTTTCTCATAATGAACTTTTGCTCATAGTTCACTATATCGCTTGAACCAGCCTTCAGAATCACGCTCTTAGCGATGATTTTGTGCAATACTCTATAGTGGCTTTTCAAATCTTTGGCAGTGGGAGTTATGTTCTTTTTCTTCAACTCACGATAGTTTTCGAATAGAGCTTCGTTGTCGTTTTCCAAACCTTTGTAAGCGTCAACTCAGTTAGCATGGTAACTGATTCCTTCACACGGGCACTTGATGGTCTGAGCGATAGAGTTTATGGTGAAACGTAACTTGAAACCTCTGATATGTCCTTCAATAATTTCTCCCGGAAGTAGATAAGCGTTCCCCCAGAATTCCTTTATAGCATAGCTCAACACATCAACTGGTTCCCAGATAAAGTAATTTTTCCAACCCAGTTTCTCCAAACCTTCTTTGAAATAAAAACCATAGAGCTTGAAGTTCTCAAAATCAATTATGTTTTCATTCATAAGTTTTGCTTCTGAGAAGACATCGTAGGCAGCAGTATATTGTCCAACCTTTCTATCGGCCATGGTAGTAGTTGCAGAGAGGGTAATGGAGGTTCTAGGGTTTGAAGTCACAGAGAGAGAGAGAGAGAAAAAAACAATTTTTGCAAGTAGAAACAGAGTGAAGTGATGGAGTGAAAAATGTGGAGTAGTGGGAAAGTTGATAGAAAATAGTACAGTCCTTTTTGAAAAACCGCTTCGCATTTCCAAAATAAATTAAATCAAAAAGAAAAGAAAATGAAGATTTCTCTTTTCATTAAATGAAGACGCCAAAAGAAAAGTAAAATCAAGTAAAAAGATTTTATCGAAAAACATAAATAATCATGACTCAGTGAGATGTGATGAGACGCTTAAGTCCTTTACACGTATGACACGTGTGTGTGCGCTTGGATGCACACAACTGATTCACCAGACGCTGAGTTATGATGCACATGACGAATAAAATGCTTACACGTATACATGCTTATGTTATACCAGATGCTGAGATGATGCATATCATCTGACGCTGAGATTAATCATTCTTCTATAAGATGAAAATTTAAATTTCTTCTTATAAAATTGAATCTATCTTCAGCAAGGGATTTTGTAAATATGTCAGCCCACTGATGATCAGTGTCTACAAATTTTGTTTCGAGAATACCCTTCTGAACATAGTCTCTTATAAAATGATGCTTAATCTCAATGTGTTTAGCTCGTGAATGCAATATGGGATTTTTAGTAAGACAGATTGCAGAAGTATTATCACAAAAGATAGGAATGTTACTCTCTTTTATCAGATAATCTTCAAGTTGATATTTCATCCACAGAAGTTGAGAGCTGCAACTTGCTGCTGAAATATATTCAAACCTGCTTGAGAGTGCAATCGTGCTTTGCCTTTTGCTTGACCAAGACACAAGATTTGCTCCAAGGAATTGGCAGCCTCCACTTGTGCTTTTTCTTTCAATTCGGTCTCCAAAGAAAGTCAAGATCACGAAACCTACTAACTTGTAATCTTTTGATTTCTTATAAAGCAAACCAAGATTAGTAGATCCTTGCAAATATCTAAAAATTCTTTTAACAGCACTCAAGTGTGATTCTCTAGGATCTGATTGAAATCTAGCACACAGACAGACGCTGAACATAATATCAGGTCTTGAAGCTGTAAGATAAAGTAGAGATCCAATCATACATCTGTACATCTTCTGATCTACCTTTTTATCAGTTTCATCTTTACCAAGAATGCACGTGGGATGCATAGGAGTGCACATAGGTTTGTAATCCACCATTTTGAATTTATTTAGTAATTCCTTGATATATTTGCTTTGATGTATATAGATACCATCATTGCATTGTTTGATTTGAATTCCAAGGAAGAACTTTAGTTCACCCATCATGCTCATCTCGAATTCAGCCTGCATTAGCTTAGAAAACTATTTGCAAAGGCTTTCATTAGTAGCTCCAAAAATAATGTCATCAACATATATTTGAACAATTATAAAGTGCTTGTTTGATGTTTTTCTAAAAAGAGTAGTGTCTACTAGACCTCTGGTAAAACCATTTTTCATCAAAAATGTACTCAGTCTTTCATACCAAGCTCTGGGAGCTTGCTTAAGACCGTACAGGGCCTTTTTAAGCTTGAAAACATGTTCTGGAAATTCAATGTCTTCGAATCCAGGAGGTTGTTTTACAAAGACTTCCTCAGTTATAAAACCATTCAAGAAAGCACTTTTCACATCCATTTGATAAAGAACTATATCATGGTGTGCAGCAAATGATAGTAAAATGCGTATAGCTTCTAACCTTGCAACAGGTGCAAATGTTTCAGTAAAATCAATACCTTCTTCCTGTGAGTAACCTTGAGCAACTAATCTTGCCTTGTGTCTCACAACCTTTCCATCTTCATCAAGCTTGTTTCTAAATACCCATTTAGTACCAATAGCTTGCTTATCTTCTGGTAGATTAACTAGCTTCCATACATCATTTCTTTGGAACTGATTCAACTCTTCTTGCATGGCCAGAATCCAACCTTCATCTTCCAATGCTTGATCAATCGTTTTAGGTTCCATTTCTGAGAGTAGTGTCATATCCGCATGCTCTTTAAAAGAGGATCTAGTTCTTACTCTATCTCCAGGTTTTCCTATGATTTGATCTTTAGGATGATTAGTTTTGTACTTCCAGCTTTTTCTGGCTTCAGCTTCTGAAGATTCTAGTGTCTGGTCACCACCGGGCGATGAAGATGTAGGTTCACTATTTGTAGTATCACCTATATTTAATTCTGAAAATAATTCATCTAGCTCTGACATGGTTGTGTCAGGCTTCTTGTCATCAAATTTTACATGAATGGATTCTTCCACTGTCATAGTTTCTTTATTGTATATTCTAAAAGCTTTAGATCTTTCAGAATATCCCAAAAAGATTTCTTTGTCAGCTTTTGAATCAAACTTACCAAGCTGATTCTTAGTAATCAAAATATAACAAGTACAACCAAATGAATGAAAATATGATATGTTTGGTTTTCTTCCTTTCCACAGTTCATATGGAGTCTTCTTCAAAATATGTCTAATAAAAATTCTATTTTGAATGTAACAAGCTGTGTTTACTGCTTCTGCACAAAAATGTTTTGCAATGTTAGCTTCATTGATCATGGTCCTGGCCATTTCTTGGAGGGACCTATATTTCCTTTCTACAACACCATTTTGTTGAGGTGTTCTAGGAGAGGAGAAATTATGGGAGATGCCATTATCATTACAAAATTTTTGAAAGCTTTCATTTTCAAATTCTCCCCATGATCACTTCTAATGGATGAAATACAAATTCCTTTTTCATTTTGAACTGTTTTGCAGAATACAGTAAATACCTTGTATGACTCATCTTTGTGAGCAAGGAATCTAACCCATGTCCATCTAGTAAAATCATCAACAATGACTAACCCATATTTCTTTCCAGTTAAAGAGGCTGTCCTTGTTGGACCAAAAAGATCAAGATGCAAAAGCTCAAGTGGTCTAGAGATTGAAACAACATTTTTTGAACGAAAAGAATTTTTAACTTGTTTTCCTCTTTGACATGCCTCACAGAGAGCATCAGATTGGTACTTAAGATTTGGTAAGCCTCTGACAAGACTGTGCTTGTTTAATTTTGAGATTAATCTCAAATTGGCATGACCCAATCTCTTGTGTCAAATCCATTGTTCTTCGTCAACAAACATGAGACAGTTTACTTCTTGTTTTGCAAGTTTAGAGAGATCAATTTTGTAAATATTTTGTTTCCTCTTAGCAGTAAAGAAAATAGAGCCATCTTTTTTGCTTTTTACTAGACATCCAGTTTCTGTAAAGATGACTTCATAACCATTGTCACATAATTGACTTATGCTCAATAAGTTATGTTTGAGTCCTTCAACATAAAGTACATTATCAATAGAGGGAAGAGAGCCTTTACCAATGCGACCAATTCCAACTATTTTACCTTTCTGGTTTCCTTCGAAATCAACGAATCCAGCTTCTTTAGGCCTTAGTTCTTGGAACATATGCTTTTCTCCCGTCATGTAACGCGAGCATCCACTGTCTAAGTACTGAGATAGGTGTGTTGACTTTGTTGCTAAGTATGTCTGCAACATAGACTATTTTATCTTTTGGTACCCATATCTTTTTGGGTCCTTTCTTGTTAGTTCTTGAAGGAAGCTTATCTTTCACATTTTTAAAAACAGTATATGCACTTTTCAAATGACCAGGTTTATTGCAGTAAGTACAATGCAAGCATTTACTATGATTATTGGATTTATCATATGCTGAATCATTTTCTAAAGGAGGTTCATCTAATATATAACCAAGACCATGAGTTGTCGTTTTACTGACACCTCAAATCATTGACGCTTGCTTGCTTCGAGTTACACTCTCTGCAAGAAACTTTTGAAATGTATAGTCATAATCATTTGATTTGCATTTAAGGTTGCCTGTAACTTTAGAGCTTTCAGCTTGAGAGCTCTCGACTACAGTTGCTTGTTAGCGACCAGGCTCGGTTATCCATCGATGCTTGATTTTCGATTTTTACGGTTCTCTTTATTGAGTACAGATTTTTCTTTGTTTAAAGATTGAAAGTCTTGTGATAATTTTGAAAATTTCTTTTTCAAATTCTTATACTCAACAGAGAGAGTGGCAGAGTCCTTAAAAAAATCATCGAATGCTAGTTGAAGTTCAGAGTAGGAATCATATACTATTACCTCTTCAACTTCTTCTTCTGAGTCAAGATCAGTGTTTGCCATGAGAGCGAGATTTGCTTCTTCTTTATTATCTTCCTCAGATAAGGATAAGTCTAGATCTTCCCATGTAGCCATGAGGCTTTTCTTTTTTTTCTTGAAAGAACTTCTTGTGGGATTCTCCTTAAGATTAGGACATTCAGACTTGAAATGTCCAGGCTTTTTACATTCATAGCAAATGACTTGCGCTTTGTCTTTGTCTTTGCTTTTCTTCTTGTCCTTAGTATCTTTCTTCTGAAACTTCCTCCTGAAGTTTTTTTTCTTCCACATTCTTTGTATCTTCCTGGATATAAATGCGAGCTCATCTTCTGATGTATCAATTTCTCCTTCTGAAGCTTCATCTTCTGATTCTTCTCCTTCAGCCTGAAGGGCTTTGGAAGAACTAGTTTTATGTTGAGTGACTTTCAAAGCAATAGACTTGCCCTTTCTGACAGGTTCTTCTTCGTTTAGCTCAAGTTCATGAGCTTTCAACGAACTCATAAGATCTTCAAGTCGTAGGACATTTAGATCTTTTGCTTCTTGAATAACAGTGACCTTGAGTCTCCACTGCTTAGTCAAACTTCTTAAGATCTTTCTAACATGGTCAGGTGTAGTGTAACTTTTTCCAAGGGCCTGTAACCCATGAACAAGTGTTTGGAATCTTCCAAACATAGTTTCAATGTTTTCACCATCTTCCATTTTGAACAACTCGTATTGGCGAACCAACATGCTAGCTTTGGTTTCTCTTACTTTGGCAGAGCCTTCGTAAGATAAAACAAGTAAGTTCCAGATTTCTTTGGCAGTATCAAATTTGCCACATTTATCATATTCTTTTTATGTCATAGCACAGATAAGAATAAATCTAGCTTTTTGATTGGTTTGATATCTTTTTTTCTGCTCATCATTCTAATCTTCTCTGGCTATAGCAACACCACGAGGATTAGTGGGAGGAATGTAACCACTTTGAACTATATCCCACAACTCAAGTTGTTGTGTCTCAAAGAAAGCTTTTATCTTATCTTTCCAGTAATCAAATGTTTCTCCATCGAATAGAGGCCGAGCTCTGGTACCAACTGAACGTGAACACAAGAAGGGGGGTTGAATTGTGTCCAAAAAACTTTTCGCAAACTATACGTTAAAAGCACTAAGAATACAGACTTATCAAAACTGTTTGTTTATCGGACACTGAGAGACTAACCGGATACAGGAAATAAACCGTGTATGAAAACTTGTTTTACTAAGCAAGGTAAAGATAAATGTAAAGCAGTAAAGAAAGAGGCACAGAGATTTATACTATTTCACCACCAACTGGTAACTACGTCTAGTCTCTTCGATCCTGAATGATTATTTCACTATAATCAACTGATATTACAATTTACCTCAAGAGTATTCTACTGTCACAAACTTGACAATACTCTCAACTTCTCAAAACGACTCAGTACGATCGAGCCTTTGAATAACAAAGCCTTAACTAGGCCAAAAACAGTTTACAAAAGAGAATATACTTTTGAATACTATCAAAATAACTCTCACAGAGAGGATGAAAAGATTAAGCTCAAAACAGAGTAGCTTTCTAAAAGAAAGTATAAGACGCTGAGTTCAGTTCTTTGTAGACCAGAAACTTGGCACGAAACTTGATTGCTCACTTGAGTAATATTGCTTTCAGAATGAAGTTTCTTCACAGTTTTTTTTTTCAACTTGTCTTCAATGAATACCTTGGGGTATTTATAGGAGTCTTCAGGGATATTACCGTTTGCAGTAAAAACATAGCTCCTTTTCATTGAGAGAGGTAATTTGAAATGTAGTCCTTTTTTTCCTTTTCAGAGAATATCAGAATAGTACATATTACCGTTTTCGTACTATCTGCTTTTCACAATTGCCTTGTACGATTTTTGTCTTTTGCTAAAGGTGTCACATTTGCTTCCTCGTACATCAAAATGAGCGCATAAAATAAAATTCGAATTCCGTTCCAGAACACTCTGAGGTTAAGAGCAAAAACGTGATCATCACGTGCTTTATTAAAGAGATCAGACGCTCGCTCAGAACAGAGGATGGACGCTCGCAGCAATAGAGTATTCCACGTGTCAAAGAGTAACACTACTGAACGCTTGCTGTTAGCAAGATGCTGGAGTGATTTCGGACGCTAACATTAGTTGAGTGTATTCAATTCTCTTGTAAATTTTCTTCTTTTTTCTTGAGTGTTTTGTACATATATATGAAGCTTTGAAACCTGTACACTCAAAGATATGTCAGAAGATAAATTGTTCTCTTGAAAATACTTTGTTATCATCAAAATTAATGAAGGTCTAAACTTCTCAATCGTTTAGATTCCAACACTGAAGGTGAAAATAGCCTAGTGAAACAAAAAAAAAAGGCAAGGAAAAGCAATTAAGATGCGAAACAAAAAATTGGGTACAGGTATAGACAAAACCTTGTGTGGATACATGAAAACCGTTGTCTGTGATCCCTCTTGAAAAATAATTGGATGGTACTCCAATATTTCTCGGTATATAACATCTTTAAAAGCGCGTCTCTCAAATTCGAATTCCTAAGCAGAAGGTTCTCTCTCAACCTTGGTCAAGCTTTTCAAATTTGGATCTGAAACACAAAAGAAGTCAGTGAATTTCAGATGCTTCCTTTACTTTTGCTCAAGAGAGACTTGAAAAAAATTATATTTAAAGAGAATATTAAAAAAAATAAAAACATGATAAGCTACACGGATAAAAAACCAAAATACTGTTTCAAAGATATTACCTTTCTATTTCTATGAAGACTGAAAAGGGGAAATGAACCTGAAAAAAAAAAAAAAGGTCAGAATGCAACATTAGTTCATTAATGAAAAACCAATAACTCAAACTCACAATAACAAAACATAAAATAAAAAAAAATCGAGACATGTGACCCAAGCAAAAACCAATAGCCATGGATAAGTAAGAAGAAAATTTAAAATAATAGAAATGAACCAAACTGCAAATGTCATTACCTGGTGAGAGTAAAAAAAAAAAAATGCATAGCCAATTGTCTTTCTGTAATTGAAGCATTAACCTCCTTTTCGAATATCACATATTTTACATTAAAGAATGTAATCAATTTTGATTTCATAAAATCAATCAACAATATCAGTTTTGATATTATCCTGATTTTAAATGCAAATACCATTTTTAATGCAGATACCTATAACATCTCTAAAGTATTAAATATATTTGATTCAAATACCATTTTATAATTATTGATTTAAGAAATTCGAAATTAAAATAAATATTAATTTATATTTAAATTCAAATTGTATTATGACATGGCATTTGTATTTTTGTCCACGTAAGCTATTTTTTTATTACATGGCTTTCAACTTTGCATTAGATTATGACATTTGTTTAATTTCTTAATTTAATTTATTCATATTTGTATATAATAGAGATTGTGAGTGAATTATATATGTTTGGTGTGTCATTATGTGTAATGTTTGAATTACATTCCTTGTAATGGATGTGATAATGAAATGGTGGTTCTTCCCTCATTTGATGTGTTGAGCGTGAATATATTAATATATTAATTAAGTAAATTTTTGGTATGATGGTTAGGATTGTAACTTGGATTAGATGGTAAGAACATTGGTTACCTTTCCCCATCAACTCGTGTGTGTACCCGTGCGATGCACAGAACATGTGTTAGTGTCCTAAATGTATTCATATAAGAATTAGCAAATCAGATGAGTCTATACTAAAAAAAAAAAGAAATAAGAATTAGAATTAAAATGTATATATAATTAATTTATATCACATTAAATATTAGTAATGTATGACTGGTTCTACACACGGTTTATGTGTAAAAAAAGACAGAAATTTCATAAAATATTTATCTAAAATACACATAAAAGTTCGATAATTTTTTTTTTCAAAAATTATAAAAAGAATTTAAATTTTTCAGAAAAAATAATTTAAACATTACATTATCTTAAAATTAAAAAATGTTGCAATAATTTTATATTTAAACATACCCAATACAGTTAGGAAATGTATAGAGTATAATATACCCGTGCAATGCTTAAGATAAATTATGTTTGTGGAGTCATATTTTCTATTATTTTAATATACAAATTTTCTTTGAAATATAAAAATAAAAAATAAAAAGATTAACAATTGGAAATATCTTTAGGTAGAGATGAAATGCCATGTGTTTAAAATCCATTGCTTGTTATTATTAAAGGTGAAAGATAAAATTAGAATAGTAAACACATAGGAACTGACATGAAGTTTTTATGACTTTAATACAATAAACATTGATTATACTGCATAACAATAACAAAGCATGTCCAGCATTCAAGCCACTCCTATTAAGTTGTCACCTTTCAATACCACTCCTGCAAGTAAGTTACAATGTAAAAGAAAGCCTAATAAGAAGGTAACATTACATCAATATCCATTGATAAGAACCCAAGGGCAAGAATTAAGAAACAGCAAAGGTTAGTGGCCACTTGGAGAGAGGTCAAACCTTCAAATTAAACTCAAAAGCCTCAAGCTTAAAAGCATCAAATGTTAACGACTCAGGAGTGTAACATTAAGGAGGGACCAAAAGAAATGTATAATTAAAGAAAGAATGAAAATGTCTGTGGTTTAGTTGATATGGAAGTTTTCACAAAGTGGAAGCAAACCAATGTTCATTTTTCAGGCAACACTAAACTTAAGAAGACATAAATCAATTTCTTTTAAAAAAAGAACTCACCTGAAAATGCTTTAGATCCGGGAAACAGTAACATAATGTATACATACATTTTTGTCATAATCCTTATTAGAAGTTAATCCTCGCCACTTTTTTTTTCCTCTTCTTTAAGTTCTTCTTAACTCTTTTCAAATTATGTAAATTCTGCAGATGATAATACAAAATTCTTCTTAACTTAGCTATAGTGGCAACACTATCCTCAACCAAGTCCAGCACTATCCCTAAAACTCAAGATGAGAATACAAAATTTATAAAAATACGTTTTCATCCTGCAATGCTCTTATTGACCCCAAAAGGATGATAGAGTTAGTATAATGTTATATACCTCACCCCATAAAAATTTCTTTTTGTTACTAAATGTATTCAAAACATAAAAATACAATTTGACATAGATTGAGTATCTGGGGTGTAATTCCTTGGGAATCAATGACATACCATGGGGATAAACAATATGACAGCAATCCATATTACCAATCTGAAACCTACTGCTCTTGATGCAATGACCCGTAATTTTTGTCTCAATGCTTCCTGACCAAACTGGAAAAAAGGAAATGATAAGTAAGCATGCAAAAGATAACAAAGCCAAGCATATGTCTTTTTACGTTTGCTATGTTTCTTCTCATTTAATTCCACAATGTAAGTTAGATAGCAAAGATAGAGTTAGAATCCTTCCTATTATACCTTTGACTATTGTAGGCTTTGTAGCAACCTACAGAGGTCATTGTCCAAAAGACTTGCAGACCTGAAACTAACGAAGAGAAATTAATAAGACTTCTAATTCATTAACTTCCTACTATACATTTATTTGAGATAATTGGGAGTAGAGACAACAATTAAATATTTAACATCATTGGAAGTATGGTTGTAGATCTATAAACAACCGGAGGAAAGTAGCTGATGTAATCTCCCCACCCATAAATAACAGGTAGTGATAAATAATTGAAAGCAATTCACATAAATAATAGGTACTGATATTCAAACCAATTCGACTTCTAATAGATTATGGAATAATCGTAATTATTTTGTATTGATTTTGTATTAAATAGTTTCCTAATATAGTCTACCAAATATTCTTTGTATTGATACTGACAGATTGTATCCTAGAATAGTCATTGATACTGACAGATTGTATCCTAGAATAGCCTGATTGTATCCTAGATTGTATTCTAGGTAATTTGTATATATTTGTCAATCATGGAATGAAAAGGGGGGAATTATATTCTTTCATGGTATCACGAGACTAGGGTTTCTTTTCTCTCTTGCTTCCGCAATCCTAATCGACTACCTATCCCCAAGGTTTTAAAAAACGGTCCGTTTTACAGAAAACGATCGTGACAAAATGGTAACGGTGGCCTCTGAAACCGTTACAGGACGAAATCACGGTGGGATTGAAATTCACACGCAATGGACGCGACGAAACGGCATTGCAGCCGCGATGGCCGTGACAAAACGCCGTTCACGAACATAAACATAAACAGACAAATATTTCACTCCAGAATTCTGTTTTCAGCCCAAAAAAGAGGTATAAAAAGGCAAAATCATTTCTGAATCTCATCTAAAAACCCTAACCTCGTTTCTCCTTGCCTCTCTGTTGCTCTCTCGCGATCTCTCTCTGTTGCTCTCGCCGTCTTGCGTCGCGGACTCTCTCACAGTCGCTGCTGGCCGCGCCTCCTACTGCTTCTGGTTCCCATTCACGGCGGCACAGATCTGATCTGAGCTTCGATCTCAACACTGAACAGGTAACTTGCTTCGACGGTTCGATCTCTTCTGAGTCATTCTCATCTCTGTTCATCGTCAGTCGTCACAAACTGAAACAGGGGAAGGGATTGAGAGGGGTGAGTGACGGTGAATCTGAGTCTGTGAGTGGGATACGATGTGATTCATGGAGAGGGAGAGGAAAACAGAAATTTTAGAGGGAGGGAGGTGCCCTCTTCATGGAGGCCGAGGCGAGGAGGAGGAGCTGAGCTGCTCTCCCTTTTCCTTTCCTTTCTTCTGCCGTTCTGCGTGTGGTACTACGTTTGGTACCCTAAAAAAAAAACCAACCTTTTATTTCTTTCGTTTTTTTTTTCTGGGCTAAAAATGATTCTGGGCTAAATTTTAGCTCCTTTTTTTTCAGTTTTTTTTTAGTTAGTTTGTGTTAATAATTTTTTTTTGGTTGGTCAATTGTTTTTTAATTTTCGTTTATTTTAATTTTGTGGTTATTATCATTTTAATTTTTTTTGTTAGTTAGTCACTTGTTTCATGTGGACCAAATTCATTAATTAATTAGTAAAAATTTAATTGTTATCATTTAACTAATCAATTAAAATGATTCATTATTATTAATTGTCTTATGGCGTTTATAATTTATATTTGATTTTTTTAATTTAAAATTACATTATTTATTTGCAGATTAGTTAAACAATGCCTCCAAGACGAGAATTCCCAGCCGGTAGAGCAGACGGCGCTCCAAGTGATGACATTGGTTGGCACTATGGAGAACCCGTCCCTGGTAAAAATAGAAGCAATATAAAATGTACACTTTGTGAAAGAGTAATAACTGGTGGGATTACTCGGTTGAAGGAACATCTTGCACACATGCCAGGAGAAATTAAAGGTTGTGCTAGAGTCACAACTTTTGTTAGAGAAAACATGATGAAACTTCTATTAGACAGTAAATCAAAAAAAAAATGATTCACAAAAAAGAAAGGAAGAATTTATCGCACGCATAAGAGGGCGTGAAGATGAAGATGATGACGTCGAAGGTTTTATGGATGAAGATGCATCTATGAGACAAGCTACACAAGAAAGCTTGATGTCACATAGACAATGGCAAGATAGACAAAGATTTCGTGCAAGTGGCATTAGTACTAGTGGCACTGGTAGTAGTGGAGCTTCTTGTCAATTTCAACAAGGTGATCTTCAACAAAGATTGAGAGCTGTAGATGTTGATCTAGAAAGAAGTAAGAGTATGAAGCAAACAAAAATTGGTAGAGGAACGATCAAATCCTTGAGAAACAAGTTAGCATGCGGTATCTAAATTGATAATATATGAGCGTCTACCTATGAACTTGAGCACTTCTCCTTGGCTACACATGTTGTTAGCTGAAGCTGCAAGGCTGGGACCAGGTATTAAATGTCCTTCTCCTTATGAGATTTCAGAGATATACTTGAACAATGAATATAAGGACATGCAAAATTATATAGAGAAGGAAATAAAACCAATATGGAAAGAAAGAGGGGTGACTATAATGTGTGATGGCTGGACAAATGGTATAAATCACATGCATATCATGAATTTTTTAGTATATTGTCCGACAGGAACAGTGTTCTTGAAGTCTATTGATGCCTCTAATGTTCCTAGTAGAAACACTGACTATTACTTTAAGTTGCTTGACAAAATTGTGGAAGAGGTGGGGGAAGAGCATGTTGTCCAAGTGGTCACTGATAATGAGGCAGCATTAAAAGCTGCTGGTTTGAAACTGATGGAAAAAAGACCAAGTCTTTATTGGTCTGCATGTGCAACTCATTGTTTGGATTTATGTCTAGAAGATATTGGAAAAAAGTCAAATGTCCAAAAAGTGCTAGATGAAGCAAAAAAGGTAACTTTGTTCATATACAATCATATTTGGACTGTCAATCACATGAAGAAGTTTACTGGTGGTAGGGAAATTATTCGTCCAGCGATCACACGTTTTGCCACACAATTTTTGCAACTTGAATCTATTGTGAAAGAGAAACAGGGTTTGAAAAATATGTTTGATTCTGAGGAATACAAGAATTCCAAATGGGGGAAGGAGAAATCAGGACCTGCATATGAAGCCAAAAAGATTGTTACAAATAAAGAATTCTGGAATAAGGCAAGTGATATAATAAAGGTATTTGAACCAATTGTCAAGGTTTTGAAGTTGGTGGATGGTGACGAAAAACCAACAATGGGCTTGCTTTATGAAACAATTGATAGAGCTAAGCAAGCTATTGAAAAAGATTGTCGTTACCACACCTACTATAATAAAATCATTGACAATAGATGGATCTTCATGCATTCTGATTTGCATGCAGCAGGTATATATCTATATATTCAATTTTTAAATATTTGTATTTAATTTTGAAATAGAAATACTAATTATTCCTTTAATCTTAAGGTTATTTTCTCAATCCCCAATTTCAATTTGGAGTCGTGCATGGTAGTCATGTAGCCAAGGAAACCATGGATGGAACCACAAAAGTAATAAGCAAATTGGAACCACATGTTGATAATCAAATAAGAGCTATTAATCAGGTGAGAAATTTGTTAATGCTATATATTTATAATATTGTAGTAATTTTTATGGATAAATTATTCATTTAAGACTTATATGGTATATTGGTTCTTGTAGTTGTTACTTTTTCGAGGTAAGGGAGAGACGTTTGGAACTGTACTAGCGCAAAAAGCTTGGTCTCAAATGGACCCTGGTAATGTTTATAAATTATAATTTATACTTGTTGATATGCAAGTATGAGAATATTGCTAACTTTTATTTTTTGTTACATTGGTATATACATAAATAATTTACTATTTTTTTTATTCAGCTGAATGGTGGATGATATATGGATCTTGTGCTCCTGAACTTCAACATATAGTCAGTAAAGTTCTTAGTCAAACAACTTCAGCTTCAAATTGTGAGCGTAATTGGAGTACGTTTAGCTACATACATACAAAGACAAGAAACAGACTGAAGTATCGAAAGCTACAAAAACTTGTCTTTACATTTTACAATATGAAGCTAAAAATGAGGCATGAGAAGAGAAGAAGTCAGGAAGACATTGAAAACAACTTCAATCCAATCAACCTTGATCATATATTTCAGGAAGAAGATCCTTTATCTCCTTGGATTGAGGAGAGAGAGGGACCATTGTTGGATGGCACACAAAATGCAGAATGGCTCCCTATTGATTCTGATGATGAGGTTGAAGAAGAAATAGCTGGTGCATATGCCTCAAATTCAAGTCAGACACCTAGTCAAGGTGGTGGTGATGGTGGTTTAAGTCCACCCAGTAATAACAACAGTGGTGGTAATGGTGATGGAAATCAAGAACAAAGTCATGGAGGAGGTGAAGGGTCATTCCATTCTTTTCAAGAAGAACGATATGTTAGACGTGATCAAAATGTATTGCCTCGTAGGATAGATGAAGATTCTTTTGATGACATGACTGGTGATAGTAGTAGAGGCCGGGCTAGATGTGGTAAAGGTAAAAGGCACGAAGCTACTCCAATGGATGATTCTTCCTCGTCTAGTGTAGCACAATCATTTGGGGATTTTGGTATTGCTGCACCAATTGAAGGTAGTCAAGGTAATTATCCACCATATTACCAACATCCTTCTTACATGTCACATGGTTATTATCCATATATGCCAAACCCAAACCAACCATATTACCAACCTTCTATGAATTACCATGATTCATCAGCAAATTCTTCACATGACCACCAACAAATAGAACCATCAAGAAGCTCTGGATTGTTTGATTATGTCTTTGGAGGAAGTGGATATAATGATGATCAAGCTGATAGTGGAAGTTATGATCCTGCACGTCATTCTACCATGTGGTGACTAGTGATGTAATAAATTTTTACTACACTTTTTTTCCGCATGTATTAGTAGTTTTTTGTGATGAGAACTTGAGATAACTAATTTATCATGAAGTTTGTTTAAGGATATTAGTAATTATTAGTTTATTTATGTTGAATCTGTCAAACATATATAAATTTTGTTAAATATATTAGTAGCTACTAAATTAGTCACATTTTAATTTTACTTTTTTATTTTATTCTATTTTAGATATCTTATAATAATGAAAAAAACATTAGTTTAACTTATTATATATTATATGATAATAAAAATAATTTTAAAATAATTTGTGCAATATTGTGATTAATTCACACCGCGACGACCACAATTCGTAACGCAGCATCTGCAACAGCCGAAATCGCGAAATCCTTACCGCGACCGCGACCGCGACCGTTTTTTAGAACCTTGCATATCCCGTCATTCTCCTTCTTCCTTCTCTCTGTTTCCTTTGCCGTCAACCATGTCTGAAACTCCCAAATTTCATCCTGCATTGTCTGTCAACAATGTGAAAACTCTTATCCCCATTACCTTGGACTTGGAATCAGGACAATATCATTCATGGGTGGCGTTATTAAAGGTTCAAGCAAGGGTTCACGACGTGCTTCCGCATATCCTCCCACCTACGGATGCACAGGAGAAGGCAGCGACTGACAAGGCCAAAGCCGACGATCTCCCTCTCTGGAAGAGGCTTGATGCGGTGGTCTTGCAGTGGATTTATGCCACGGTCTCGACTGACATCCTCACCTCCATTCTCATTGACGATGACACGGCTGAACATGCATGGCAAAGTGTTGCTGATCTCTTTCATGACAATAAGAATTCAAGAGCTATGTATCTTAATAAGGAATTCACCACCACAAGTCTTGCTAATTTTGCGACGACAAATGCATATTGCAATCGTCTCAAAAGTCTTGCCGATCAACTAGCCAATGTCGGGGCTCCCGTCAATGATCACGGTATGGTTTTGAAAATGCTTCAAGGTTTGACAGAACAATACTCTTATTTTGTCACTGTGATGCAAAACAAGAAGACCCTACCTAGTTTTGCTACAGCTCGATCCAAACTCGCTTTGGAGGAGACCACCATTATGGAGCGAGCAAAACAAGACTCTGGTTCCACCGTCCTTGTTACTAAAGATGATGGATCCTCTTCCCAAACACCTTCTCTCAACAATCATTCATATGATCGCGGTGGTGGTGCAAAGTCCAACAAAAACCGCAACAACAACAAAAACCGTAACAAAAATAGCGGTGGTAGTGGCGGACAGTTTGGTGGCGGCGGCCAGACTGGTGGTGGACGCGGTGGCTACCGCGGGGGTGGTCCGACTGGCGATGGTGGACAGCCGATGCAGCAGCAGTGGACTCAGCCTCCTTGGTGGGCGTTGATGCAAGCTCCTTGGGCCATGCCTCCTTGCCCTTACCCAACTCAACCTGGGCCGAGACAGCCTGGAGTATTGGGTCCAAGACCACAGCAGCAGCAGCAGCAGGCCTATGCGGCAGCTCCACAGTGGACTCCCACGAACATCGAATCAACCATGCACACGATGTCCCTTTCTCAATCTGATCCGAATTGGTACATGGACACCGGGGCGACGTCTCACATGACGTCAACACAAGGTAATCTCTCGTCTTATTTTAATGTGAGCAAAAATAATGGGATTACTGTTGGTAGCGGTCAATCAATTCCAATTTGTGGTTGTGGTCATACGTCCTTGCCTCCCCCGAACCCACCATTATCCTTAAAAAATGTCCTTCATGCACCTAAACTCATTAAAAATTTAGTGTCGGTAAGGAAGTTTACTATGGATAATAATGTGTGTGTGGTTTTTGATCCGTTTGGATTTTCTGTGAATGATTTACAGATGGGGACGCGGCTAATGAGATGTGATAGCACGAGTGAGCTTTACCCCATCACCTCCACCAGTCAAACTCAAAGTTTTCCTCATTCTGCTTATTTAGCGTCGACTCTTTGGCATGATCGTTTGGGTCACCCAAGAACTTTGGTGCTAGATTCGCTTCAGCATAATAAAATGATTGATTGTACTGGTACCTCTAGGTCTAATGTTTGTCAATCTTGTGTACTCGGAAAACATATTAAATTGCCTTTTGTTGCATCCACGTCTGTGACATTTATGCCTTTTGATATTATTCATAGTGATCTTTGGAGATCTCCCGTATTGAGTTCTTCGGGACATCGATATTATATCCTGTTTTTGGATGATTATTCTAAATTTTTGTGGACTTTTCCCATTGCTAAAAAATCCCAAGTTTCTTCCATTTTCACAACACTAAAAGCTCATATTCGTACTCAGTTTGAACGTGACATTAAAAACATACAATGTGATAATGGGAGGGAGTTTGATAATAACCTTTTTTGGCAATATTGTGAGTTGAATGGCATTGCGTTCCGTTTTTCATGTCCACATACTTCGTCACAAAATGGGAAAGTCGAACGGAAAATAAGATCAATTAATAATATCATGAGAACTCTTCTTCTTCATGCTTCTGTACCACCTTCATTTTGGCATCATGCATTACAAATGGCAACATACCTACATAATATACTTCCGAGTAAGTTATTAGCCAATAAGTCCCCACTCAGAATGCTTTACCAAAAAGATCCCCCATATTCTCACATTAGAGTCTTTGGGTGTTTGTGTTATCCGCTTTTTCCATCTACTACCATAAACAAACTCCAAGCCCGTTCTACTCCTTGTGTCTTTTTGGGGTATCCTTCGAATCATCGTGGTTATAAGTGTTTTGATTTGTCAAGTAATAAAATTATCACTTGTCGGCATGTTTATTTTGATGAGAGCAAATTTCCCTTTGCTAGGGTGCATGAACCAAAACCCACTGATTGTGAATTTTTGGATAGTGGATTTTCTCCTTACATTATCCACCATCTTCAACATCCTTCATCCCAAACACCCACGACCCAGCCTACCTCCCTCTCACCTCCCACGGCCCAGCCAGCTGAAAGAGCCCAGCCAACTACTCCCACACCGCCTAGCCCACATGATGGACAGGTGCAACAGCCCACACAATACCATGGTTACGAAATCACCACTTCCCCGTAACCCCCTTGCTGCCCTTCGCGACCCGAATTGGAAATTGGCTATGGATGATGAATTTAATGCTCTTATTAAAAATAAGACGTGGGATTTAGTGCCCCGTCCACCTGATATTAATGTTATTCGGTCAATGTGGATTTTTACTCATAAACAAAAGTCTGATGGTTCTTTTGAGAGGCATAAAGCTCGTCTTGTAGGTCATGGCAAAACTCACAGTCTTGTAGGTGCTCTACAGTATCTCACATTTACGAGGCCAGACATCTCCTATGCTGTTCAACAGATTTGCCTGCATATGCATGACCCTCGGGATGAGCATATGAACGCTCTAAAGCGTGTAATACGCTATGTTCAGGGCACTCTTCATCTTGGTTTACATCTTTATCCTTCCTCAGTTGCAGACCTTGTCTCCTATACTGATGCTGATTGGGGAGGATTTCCTGATACTAGACGATCTACGTTAGGATATTGTGTGTTTTTGGGTGACAATCTGATCTCGTGGTCGTCAAAACGTCAGCCTACTCTATCTCGTTCTAGTGCAGAGGCTGAGTACAGGGGGTGACTAATGTTGTTTCAGAGTCCTGTTGGATTCGTAATCTACTCTTGGAACTGCATTGTCCGGTTAGCAAGGCTACAATGGTCTACTGCGACAATGTGAGTGCCATTTATCTTTCCAGGAATCCCGTTCAACACCAGCGCACGAAGCATATTGAAATGGATATTCACTTTGTTAGAGAAAAAGTTGCGCGTGGAGAGGTTCGTGTTCGGCATGTTCCTTCTCGTTATCAGATCGCAGATATTTTCACCAAGGGGTTGCCCCTTATTTTATTTGAAGATTTTCGGAACAGTCTCAGCGTACGTGACCCTCCCGTTTCGACTGCGGGGGCGTAATAGATTATGGAATAATCGTATTTATTTTGTATTGATTTTGTATTAAATAGTTTCCTAATATAGTCTACCAAATATTCTTTGTATTGATACTGACAGATTGTATCCTAGAATAGTCATTGATACTGACAGATTGTATCCTAGAATAGCCTGATTGTATCCTAGATTGTATTCTAGGTAATTTGTATATATTTGTCAATCATGGAATGAAAAGGGGAGAATTATATTCTTTCAATTTCGAATTCATATATGAAAAACACTACTTTTAGCTCTTAGAACGTGTCTAAACTCATACGTTTTAAATTTCATTAAGTAACAAATTTTTAACCAATTGCACCTGTCTGAGATTATATTCTGAATTCAAAAACAAACCCAAAAAACAAATTCAAAAAACTACCTTCCCTGTGACTTAAAGGAACATTGTTGCTTCCATGTTGTACAAAGAAGTGATGATTATCTTGCTGCCTTTCAAATCAAATTGTGCAACACTGAAAGCTTGTAACACTAAAGAAGTGATGATTATCTTGCTGCCTTTCAAATCAAATTGTACAACACTGAAAACTGTACAAAGAATGAACATTTGAAGAGTTAAAAATTGTTAAAAGATAAAATGAAGACACAAAGAACAGAATGATACATGGAAAGGGGAAAAAACTAAAGATAAAGCACCACAGCTCAAAGTATTGGGTAGAGAGAGAGGGGAACCTCTCCTACCATGAATAACATTAAACCCCGTATGCTTCCACCATCATGAATCTCCTGCCAAAAACTAAAACAAAATATATATAATCAGAAGCAAAAAAATACCCAAAAAAAAAAAGAGGAATAGATCAATAGAAGAAGAATCATAACCTAGACCAGCAAATAAGAGAAAGATATAGAAAGATACAGAGAGAGGGGAACCTGTTGTCCCGGTTCGACATCAGACGGACCACCATTGTCATCACCGCTGGTGAAGCCTTCATCTTCTCACTTCCCCTCATGTCTGTTTCTCTCTTCCTCTTTGTAGATCTCTCTCCTTCCCTCGTCTCCTAACTTGTTTCTCCCTTCTCTCTATATTAAGTCTTTCTCTTTCTCTTTCTTTCCTACAGACTTGTTTCCAGCTCCTTCAAATAGGAAATCATGACTGAGTAGTTGAATGAGAAGAATACAAAGCAGTGGAGCTTACCATCAAGCATTGGGAGTAAAAAATGCGGTATTCATCAGTGCATTGGGAACGGAAATTAAAAGACTGAATAGAAAAGGAAATGGCGCTCTTAATTGCGGTGGAAGCCGAAGAGAAATGGGCAGCAAATTTTGGAGAACGTAAATCTCTAATAGTTGGACAAAATTGCCCTCAACTTATTCGGACTAATGAGGTGCAGAACTGAGGGATGACATTTGGGCAGCAAACTCCCTATTGTTTATTACTTTAAGTAATAAACGATTCCAAACCTCTTCGAATTCATCAAATACGACCATAAGACGTTACTAACCTGGAACCTATATGCATTAGCACCGATTAACATTTAATCATAACGACCAACTTCAATATCAAGTAAAAACATAAAAAACATGTCCATTCATCATCAATTATCATATTTCAAACTTGGAACTCATTGCTCATACAATGAATACGTAGTATAAGCAACCCAAAATCATCAAATAATACAATTATATCCCTGATCATACAAGGATTAAGTAAAAATAGAAAATAAAACGCAAATGAGATTATGGGAAATTCCTTTATCTCTCATCCTCTATGAAATCTCGTATATTAGAGATCACTCTCCTCCTATACCTGGGATATCGCACAACAACAAGGAAAAGAAGAAGGACGAGTCTTTGCGGCTGTTCCAAGGTTCCTCCATGAATAAGAAATCACACAGGACATAAAAGAAAGGTTAGAACTAAATCTAAGATTAAAAAGGAACAAGGAAGAATCTAATTAATAGTTTACATGAATTTTACCTTGAGTACATCTGAATCAGAACCAGAGAGTGGGAGAAACTAATTGGAATAGAGAGCTTCTAGTTTTTAAAGGGTCCTCCTTTGAGAAAGACAACAAAAGGATTGATTTTTAGGTTGATTAAGGTCGAGATATTTGAGTTTAAGATGGATTCTATCGGAATTGGAAGAGATCAGATGCAAGTTTGAAATATCTGATATGATTATGTGATTCTATCCGAATTGGAAGAGATCAAATTCGGTTCACTCAAGTGCTATAACCGGTTAGCTATATTTTGAACGATCTAATCGATTAGCCTAGGGCTCTAACCGGTTAGCTATTGCAGTTTTGCACAGAATTTGATTTCTATGTATTTAATTACCCAAACATATTCCTAATCATCTAGAATGATCTTAAAGACATCTCTTAGCAAACAAACACAAAGATACAAAAAAGTGGGGTGTTACATTTTCACTACCAATAAAAAGGACTACAAGGACACAAAAAATCGTACCATGCATTTAATGCAAGTTGTGAATTGAGAAGGCTATTTCACAATATGGTTATTTTCTCTCCAACGAATCTTCCTCAATCATTTGCTATAAAATATTGAAGGAAGAAGAAGAATGGAAAAGAGATGACGATATTATTGAAAAGAGCTAAAACATTTAGAAATTTATTTCATTCTTTATTCTTTATTCTTTAAGTGCTTTCATTTATTGTCCTCTCTACGAGAGTTATTACAAAGTACCTAAGCTTAATTTTCATATTCTCTCTATTAAGAATTATTCGTATTTGTTCTGAACATGCTCTTATGTTGGGAGTTGTTTCTGAGTAACTGTTGTAAGATGAGTGAAGGCTAGATCCTTAAGGGCATAAGGGTGTTGTGTCGTCTTAAAAAATAGCCAGTTGGATTAGGAAATACCCACAACGTTTTAATTAGTTTGATTAGTGCAAAATCCCTTAGGGTCGAAGAGACTAGACGTAGTTATATGGTTGATGGTGAACTAGTATAATAATATCCTTGTCTGATTCTCTTTTCCTTGCTCTTTACATTTTGTTTATTATTCATTTTACTAATACGGGGATTGAACTGTTTTGAAAAAGGTTTTCATAAACTTGCGATAATTTTTAATCAAACCTCTAGGCATCAAATTTCACTTGCGTCTAGTTGTGGTTGGAGAGTCTACATCAACAAAAACGCGAGTTGAGCCTTACGAGCTTGTGTATCTGTCTTAATCAGCGTGTTTTGAAAAGTCTTCACGAAAAGACTTTTCAAAACATAATTCAACCTCCTTCTTATGTTTTTCTCTATGACATTTCACTAATTGCTATAAATTTTGGATTTGGGATGCTACAGTATTGGTTGGCGACTGGAGCCAAAAGTCTTGTTTGGTTAGGCTGGTGCTAGTGGGGATCATTGCTCATCGTAAGAGGAAAGGTCTTCCATGTAGCCTTATAGGGTTTGATTTGGTTGAGAATTGCAGATGCTTTACTAGAAAAAGTTAAAATAGCGAGAACGAGTTTAAGCTATTTCAACTTTTTCTACACTAGTGTGAAATACACCTAAAAAATAGACTTATAACGCCGGTTTTGACAATAACCGGCGTAAATACTGACACGGTGGCATTTTTGAAATTAATGTGATACTTTTTACGCGATTATTAGTAAAATCGGCGTCGTATGCGGTAGCATTTTTAAGTCTTTAGGATTTCACGTTGGTTATTACAAACAACCAGCGTCGTATGTTTATGCCTTTTTTTCTTTTAATTGTGGGCAATGTTTTCACGCCGGTTATTACAGAAAACCGACGTCATGTTATAGCATTTTTTTTTTCTTTTAATTTTGGGCAATGTTTTCACGCCAGTTATTACTATAAAACTGACGTTATAAAGTTTCACGCTAACATCTAATATTAGAAAAACTGCATCTTTTTTCTTGTGAAGAACTCTCTTACTCTCTCTTGTGCTTCTTCTCTTTCGCATAGCCTTCGTGCGTAGCCGCCACCAAGCCTTCGTGCGTAGCACTGCCAACCACTGTGTCCCTCACCAGTCGCTGGTGCCACCACCTTAAAGCAAGAAACAACTCAATTAACCACTTCTTTTTTTTCAAATACTTAAGCAAGGCTTTACTTGGTTTTCTTGGGTCTCAAGGAACCCAATTACCTTATGTGCTTCATTGCCTTAAATTCCAAAACAATTCCAAATGAAATCAAACATTTTCCATAATTTTCCAAACCTAGAAACATATCAATACAACTATTATGAACAAGTTTGCAAAATAATTTTCCATCTATACACCCCATAGGGTTCTCGGCCACCACTCCCCCCTTTTCCAAAATTTATAAAACCTCCATTTAAATTTAACAAACCATTTTCACACCTTTCCAAAGACTTGCACACAATCTCATACCACAAGATAAAGCTAAGAACACAAAAATCATTTGTCCCTCACACCCTTGAGAACTCGCGGCCAACACCCAAAATTTGGGACAATTTGTAAAACCTCCACAACAATTTAACAATGCCATTTCATATCCTAATTAGTTCACAAAACAACAATTATTACCCAAAACAAAAGCCTATTCTACAACCAACTTCAATTAACCCTCTTTCAAGAATGGTTTTCATCAAGAAAATACACAACCAAGGTACTAGTTCCAAAACTATCAATTAAATAACAACGACAACGTCATTTAAGCTTAAATCACAAGTTAATTCCTTTGATTCCCTCAAGATCACACCTATCCCTCTTTTCCCCCATAGGGTTTCACCTTAGGGTTCCAAGAACTAGAGATTATGATGCTCATATTTATCATAGTTCATAATCAAGCATTAAAAAGACACAAAAACAAGAAATGAAAGTGAAAGAACCATTACCTCTCCCTCCCTAATGCTATTTCAACTTTTTCAACTAGTGTGAAATACACCTAAAAAATAGACTTATAACGCCGGTTTTGACAATAACCGGCGTAAATACTGACACGGTGGCATTTTTGAAATTAATGTGATACTTTTTACGCGGTTATTAGTAAAATCGGCGTCGTATGCGGTAGCATTTTTAAGTCTCTGGGATTTCACGTCGGTTATTACAAACAACCGGCGTCGTATGTTTATGCCTTTTTTTCTTTTAATTGTGGGCAATGTTTTCACGCCGGTTATTACAGAAAACTGACGTCATATGTTATAGCATTTTTTTTCTTTTAATTTTGGGCAATGTTTTCACACCAGTTATTACTATAAAACTGACGTTATAAAGTTTCACGCTAACATCTAATATTAGAAAAATTGCATCTTTTTTCTTGTGAAGAACTCTCTTACTCTCTCTTGTGCTTCTTCTCTTTTGCGTAGCCTTCGTGCGTAGCCGCCACCAAGCCTTCGTGCGTAGCACCGCCAACCACTGTGTCCCTCACCAGTCGCCGGTGCCACCACCTTCCTCCCTGACTCTGCGCGCCGCTCTGCCGCACCGTCAGATCTCTCGACCCCACTTCGCGGCTTCTCCCTCTTTGCGAAGAGGAAGAAGAGCATCAACCAGGAGCTGTGGCAAGCCCGTGCAGGACCCCACGTAAACCTTCCCCCCGCTGGTACTCTAGTCATCTACTTCCCTCAAGGTTGCCGCTTCTTTGAAGAAAGACATCGACTCTCAAATCCCCAACTATCCCAATCTCCCCTCCAAGTTACTCTGTCTCCTTCACAATATGTATTCTTATTATTATGATATCACATTCACTTTTTTCCCTCCCTTTTCATTTCAAATTCAAACAAACCCTTCTTCAGGAGGAAGGAAAAAAAGAACAACTTTTTTCACTTTTCTATTTTACTTTTAATTTTTTGTTTTTCATTTGGCAGGCTGATCCAGAAACGGGTGAAGTGTATGCCCAGATGACACCTCAACCCGTGTCTTCTGTAAGCATCATTATTAATTAATTAGTCAAGGTTGCCACTTCTTTGAAGAAAAACAAAGCATTGAGTCAGAGAACTTTACACAAACGCAGAAGCTTAGTCAAAGCATTGAGATAATTATTTAGCGGTACATTCCTTTGCACAAACATAGAATGATCTATTCCTTATTGCTTCAAACGTACAGAATGATAATTATTTAGAGGTACATTCCTGATTTAGTGTTTGTGGGTTTAGGTTATTCAACTTCAAGGTGATCAGCGGAAGAATATTTCTACCTTCCTTGTTCAGGTAAGAATAACCTAATCTATATATTATGCAGTGCAATAGTATGTATGTTGTCCTAACTAGTTTCTCAATTTTATTTATCGTTTTTGCCCCCTCTTTTATCACCTTGCTGTTTATGTTAATGGTGTTTCAAAATGTATATATAGGAGCTGGAATTGTTGTGTTTGATAGAGTAAATTCTTGATTGTTCTTCTGGCTGTTGTTTTTTTTTGGGTGGGGGAGGTGTGTGGTTTGTTTGGGAATGACCTAGTAATATGTGTTGAATTAAATTGGATACTTGGAATCGGTTTGGATTGGTATTTGTTACGATTAGTAATTAAATTTCTCATGAGATGTGTATTGAATTAAATTTAAGCCTTTTCTTTGAGATAATGCATGGTTTGTGGTTTTGTTCCTTTTGACGTGGAGTTTATGAAGTTCTTTAAGTTTTCAAATGGTTTGGTATACACTTGTATTTGCACATTTTGAACATGAGAATTATCTTGTCAATGTCAGAACACAGTTATGGATCGTAGTTGGATGCAAAAACATCGCTTAGGTGATGAGTATAAGAACAGAGTCGAAGAGTTCTTACAATTTTTCCAAGCAAAACTTCCTAGTCAAACAACTTTCTATTGTCCTTGTGTTAAGTATTTAAAAGGACCAACACTAAATATTGAGGAGATACGAAATCATCTTCGTGTTTATGGGATTTGCCAAATATATACGACATGGACCTGGCATGGTGAAGTGTTAGACAAGCCAAGTGTGTCCAAAAGAGAGGAAGTTGATGTAGATATGGACGATCGACTAGAGGACATGATTCGTGATATTGGACAAGAGTCTTTTCGAGCACATGTGTATGAAACTCTATGCAGTGACAAGGAAGAGCCTTTGTATCTGGGCTACAGAAATTTCACACGGTTATCAGCGGTGTTGAAATTGTTCAATCTGAAGGCGATAAATGGGTGAACTGATAAGAGCTTCACTGAATTACTTAAACTGTTGAATGACATGCTTCCGAAAGGTAACACACTGCCGAACCGTAATTATGAAATGAAGAAGGTATTATGTCCAATGAGTGTGGAGTATAAGAAAATACACGCATGCCCGAAAGATTGCATATTGTACTGGAAAGAGCATGAAGACAAAGGAATTAGTTGAAGACAAGTCGCTGGGTACTTTTGTTCCAATTGGACATCAAGATATATTGACTACTGCCATTGGAACACCCGAGCACCTTGGTCGTGTCCGCACTGCTGGCCGAGATGTGGGATTTAAGAAATTCTTTGGAGGAACTTCACGCCGTCAGTCAAAGGAATTGCAAATGGATGCCATGAGACATCAGATCCTGCAGGAGGTTACTCAAATGTTTGAAGTTTACAAATCTCAGCTTAAGTCAAAGATGGAAGCCCAACAAAGTCAAAAGTTAGTGTCATCCCCTAAAGCTACTGCGCGTGTCTGCACCAAGGGTAGTTGTTCACCAGAAAGTGAGGAGGATCCTAAAGAAGGCATTTTAAAATACATTGATAAAATGGCTTCTGATCTTCCGGACGGACATGTTGGGATTACCTTGGAGCATGATAATCTTCCAATTTTTTAAATTTTCGCGAAGGACTTAATGGACCTGTCACTAGGTGATGAGTTCTGGCTTACCAATCAACACTTGCAATTATGGTCCACGTAAGTATTAATTAACATATTTGTACATTTTTATTTCCTTTGTATCAATTATATATAATTAACATTATTTTGTTTCAACACCTAGGTATCTATATCGTATCTGTATTCAGAATAACACCAGTGATGTATATGGATTCTTAGATCCAACGTTGATGATTGTCAAGTCCAACCCAAAAGAGTCTAATGCATCTGTTCAAACTTACATACAGGATAAGCTAATTCACCAGGACAAAGATGTTTTCTTAGGACCGTACATCCACAAGTGAGTACATTTTATTCAATATTGTTTGGTCAAATTCATAGCATACGTTTGTCTCTTTGTGCTTTTAATACACCTTTATTATTGTTACCTAGTAAACCTTGGCAGTTGATTGTCATTTGTCCTAAGTATAATCTCATAGTTTGGATATGCTCACTTCATAATAAGCTAAACCTACAGATTAGGCGTGTACTTGAGGGGTAAACTTTTAATTTATTTGTCATAATTGTGATGTCATATATGTATTTATCTTTGATCTATAACCTCTATTATTTCACTACAAAAAAACACGGGATTACCGACGGCTTTAGGCCGTCGGTAAGCGATAAAAGCCGTCGGTAACCCACTTTTACCGACGGATAACCGACGGCCTAAAACCCGTCGGAAATATGGTCGTCGCAAAGGATTACCGACGGACTCTTCTTCGCCGTCGGTAATACCGACGGTTATACCCGTCGGTAAATGACGTCGATTACCGACGGGCAAAGCCGTCGTTATATTTCCGACGGACGTGACCGTCGGTAAATCTGAAGTGTTTCCGACGGCTTAGGCCGTCGATGTCGGGAATTTTTTAATTAAATTTATTAATAAATTAATTTTATTTAATAACCAAATTAATTTTATTCTTTAATTAATTAATTAATTTAATTATTTATTTGTTTAATTATAAAAATAATTTACTCTCATATTAAAAATATTTATTTATTAATTTAATTAAAAATTACTTGTAATTTAATTTAATTTAATTATTAATTGATTTTCCATATATAAAAATGTGATAACGTAGACTAAAAAGCAAATTTAAAAAGAAAACATAATAAATAAAAATTCAACAAATAAAAATCAGTAACTAAAATAATATAAACGAAAAAAATGATATCCAAAAATATGAAAAAATATAAGTACAAAAAGAACTAATAGTCCTGGTACTCGATCATGATCGAGATGCTCTACATCATCTGCATCATCGACATGACCATGAGTACGCCGGAGGCGAAGGCGGAGGAGGAGGCGGAGGCGGAGGTCCGAGGCCGAGGCGAGTAGGTCAGCCGGGCGAGCTAGCAATCCGTACATCCGCTCTGTCGCCGCAAAGACTGAGTCAAAAGCTCCCGCCGGGCCACGGCCCGCTTCAACTCGGCTTATCTCCTGGTCATCCGCGCAGAGCGACTCGCGGCAAGACTACTACTCGACGACTCTCCGGTGTGTGGCGGCGGGCCCCTTTTGTAGTTCTTGGCAAGGTCGCCAAAGACCATATAAGCGACCCTTCTTCTTTCCGCCAACCACTTCCGCCCAAACCCTCGGCGGTGTAGATAGATCGTCAGGGCTCTGAGATGGAGAACATGATGAGCTCTGAGATCTAAGCTGAGACATCCTCGCCTCAAACTCCTCCTGTTAAACAAACAAATAAGTCAAATCCTTTTTTTTTTAAACAAAACAATATAAACATTATTAAAAAATATTTATTATATTTTATAATTACCTGAGTCCGCCTCGACGCCATCAACGAAATCACTGGTACTCTCTTCGTATGAGTTGCAAGATGGAGCTCGTGCAATCTGAACTTCTCTCCCCAACCTCCTCGATCGAGATTGTATTAATAAAAAATATAAATAAATAATAATAATAATAAAATAATAATAATAACAATTTTATAACACGCAAAGTCTAGCTGCGTCGCTACCGATCGACTTGCCTCCAGTGTGCAAGCTGCCACCCTTTTCAGAGGCCCTATTCTTCTTGGCCTTCGAGCTGGTCGCCTGGAACTCAGGGGTGTTCGATGCGCTACCATTCGCCAGAGCTCGTCCTATCCACTTGGGCGATCACGATGCGGGCATCTCAAGCATGTCGAAAAGCGGTGGGAGGCCTTCATATGAAAATTCTTCTCCATCAGCTCCTCATCTTTTTCCTCCCAAGCAACCCTCGGCTGTATCAATATAAGACATTATTAAACATAATTGAAATTTACGAAAATAAAATATGCAATAAAATAAAAATTACAGCTTACTCTGAAAGAATTAAACATATGGTCCCGCTCAAAATCCTTGATGTCCCAGGTGGGCCAAAACTCCTAGTAATTCTCCTCAATTGTTCTTTGTGATAGCTAACGCAAAGAGCTTTGAGGAAGAAACCTGAACAATAAAAACATGTTAAATAAAAAATATATATATATATATATACATGTAAATTATTAATAACTCAAAAATTGCAAATACTTACCCTTTACGGATGGCACGATAAGAACTCGACCATCATACAACATCTCAAGAGTGTCGGGCTCTGGCCTCCCCCGCTCAAGAACCTCCTCCTCTTGAACCTCCTGCTCCTCCAGTCCCCGCCCAACATCAGTGTCATCAGGTGTATGGCCCGTACTATAATCATGGTCGGACTGATGAGCATCGGCCACCGGATCAGGCACAACATGGGAACTCGAAGCGCCATGTGCAAACTGGAACCCCGGGGTGGGGATCATGTCAATATGAGGCAAAGGTGCCGAACGTGCCCGAGTCTGTGTAGCTGGTGTCCAATGTGCCTGAGTCTGTGTAGGTGGTGCAGAAGGCTGTCTAGGTGCAGGAGGTGTATCAGGCTGTCTCGGCGTAGATGTACTAGGACGACGTGTAGATGACAACGTCGAAAACCCGATGAGGTCACGCCTAATGATGGTCGGCCTCGACGACGAGGGGGTCGAGGCGATCCCTTCCTTCCATTTACCACCACCGGGTGATCGGAAGTCTACTCTGAACCTCCCGATGCCATATATGTCTATAGAGCAATTGAATAATAACTCATGAAATATTATATTTAAACATAACAATATTACAAATGAATTCCATAAAAATAAACAAGTTATGAAAATAATCGACAAATTAAAATATATTGTTACACATTAATTTCTCAAATTGTAAAAAGTTAAACAATATCAATCGCCCATTACGCCCACTCAATTTCAAAGATCGTCTTGAGATCTTGATGGTTACGCCACTTCTTCATTTAATTCCTCATCCCCATCTACATCTTCATATGTGATTGGATTGCCACGTAGTCGAGTAATGGGTTCCACTTCATTTACTACATTGACATGAGATATCTCATCCACTTGATAAGCCACATCTTCCTGTGCATCATCTGCTTCAATGCGACCACGTGGTTTTATCTTTATTGCGACACACCAACCTTGTTTGTCCCTTCGAGTTGATGGATAAGGGACATAATACACTTGTCTTACATGTTGTGCCATGATAAACGGATCAAACATTTGGTATCTTCTGCTCATGTGTATGTCAATAGTATTATATTTTCGATCCACTCTTGTGCCTCTATTTGACGGATCAAACCAATTACAATAAAATAGCACTATTTTTTTAGTATAGTCTAAAGTATTGTACGTCAATTCATATATATGTTGAATCACGCCGTAAAAGTCATCTTCACCTCCATCTGTGGCACCTTTTACATAAACCCCGCTGTTAACTGTTTTTTTCCCCTCTGTTTTTGGCTGGGTTTGGAATTTGTATCCATTTACAAAGAATGTGTGCCATTCTTTTACACGTGATTTAGGACCATGAGATAAATTTCTCAAGTGTTGGATTTTAGGGGATTCTGCCTCGCTATACACCTGTGTACACACCATGTGCAAACAAATTATGGTTCCTATTTTCAAACAATATTTTTGTATTTTCAAACAATAAATAATAATAATAATATATATATGACGACTCAAAAAAATACCTGGTTCCTAAACCACGTTGGGAAATATTCATGAATATAGGCAGAAGAGTCTTGTACGCTTGTGGGCTTAGTTAACAAGAATGCCCTGATCAAGTCATTATCAAACAAATGATCAAGAGCAATTGTGGATTAAAGAAATTGAAAGTGGTCAAAATGATACATACGTTAGATACGGTGATACTTCTGCACAATTGATCAACACGTGAACGTGGGCTGACTTCCACACTTCGCCCGTTATCCAATTATCCACCTCCTTTCCACCATGACGCTGGGAAAGGCAAAATCCTGATAAGGCAAGCGGGTGTCTTTCACTTTCAATTTCTACTTCGTTCCTACTATTTGTTGGTGTCAACATGAAGTTCGTAAAATAATGGGAACAGAAATGGATTGTCTCACGGTGTAAGTAAGTTGCACAAATAGATCCTTCAACCCTGGCCTTATTTTTCACCGACCGTTTTGAGTCACCCATAAATCTACAAAATAACAACGTTGATGATAAAAATTGATACATTTAACCCTTCAAATAAATATTTATTTTAGAGAATACTTTATTATAGTACCTTTCGAATGGATACATCCATCTGTATTGAACCGGTCCACCAAGCCTAGCTTCATGTGCAAGATGCCAGCTAGATGCTCCATAGAATCAAAGAAAGCAGGGGAAATATTCTCTCCAACTTACAAAGAATGACTGGTATGTTCTGCTCCATCCTTATGAGATCATCCTCTCTCGGTGTCGCAGAACACAAATCTTTAAAGAATTGGTGAGTTGATCGGTGGATTTAAAATATTTGACAGAAGGAACTAAATGCAATAGGAAGTAAACACTCCATGAATACATGACAATCATGGCTTTTCATCCCAATCATGGTTCCTTTGTTCACATCGGCACATCTTGCCAAATTAGAAGAATAACCATCGGCATCAAAGTTCTTTTATCCACCGACAGACTGACTTGGCTTCCTCAGCAGTTAAAGAGTAACAGGCTTTGGGTTTCAGGGTCTTCCCATCCGACCGATTCGTCAAATGCAAGTCCTTTCGCCTACAGTAAAGTGGTAAGTCTAGTTTGGCCTTCTCATTGTCTTTTGTTTTTCCTCTGACGTTCATCACTGTGAAAAAAACATTGTCAAAAAAGTTCTTGTGAATACATGCCTTGACAGGATGATTTTGATGATTGACAAAAGGGAGCTTTGCAAATAGTCAACCGTGCAAAAAGTGGAAAAGAATACCAAGACGCGTATCAAAAATGATAGTTTCTCAAGTCTTTGGGTTTTGGGTATTTATTTATCTTTATTAAGACAATTTGTAAGTAGTAATAAAAAGCTCTCAATTAAAATTAAATCACACACGCACAAAATATTTTGACATGCATATCTCGTGTCGGATGTCGAGCTGAGGAAGTCGGATGTCGAGCTCTGAGGAAATCGGATGTCGAGCTGAGGAGGAAGTCGGATGTTGAGCTCTGAGGAAGTCGTATGTCGAACTGAGGAGGAGGTCGCGTGTCAAGCTTATGAGGTCGCGTACCGAGGTCGCGTGATGAGCTGATGATCCGTGTTGGTGATGAGGTCGCATCGAGGTCTCGTGGTCGGTGATGAGGTCGCGTACCGAGCTATGAGGACCGAGCTGATGAGGAGGTCGTATGCAGAGCTGTGTGCCGAGGTCGTGTGCCGAGGTCTTTTGCCGAGCTGTGTCGAGGTCGTCTGTCGAGCTGTGTGGCGAGGTCGTCTGCCGAGCTGTCTTCAGAGGTCGTCCGCCGAGCTGTCTTCAGAGGTCGTATGCCGAGCCGTCTCCGTGTTTTCAATTCTTTCATGTTCAACGCAACGGACAAATTCCAACGGACAAATCGACGCAACGGACAAATCTTTTTTTAAATGCTGCAACGACAAATCCTTTTAATAATCATCCTGCAACGGTCAAATCTTCAACGGACATTTTTTTTAAGTGCGTGAGACGCTCCTCGGTCGGTCTATAAATAAACAACGCTGTGCTCTTTCTTACAACACAACAACAACAACGCAGTGCTTAATTTTTGTGCCAAAAACTCTGTCAAATATTTTTCATCACTCACACTTATTTGAGCACAATTTTCTGAGAGTCTTTTTATTCTACATAATTTGAGTTGTATTATTTGAGCTTCAATTTGTTATATCTGCACTATTGAGTGTATCTTTTTCGTCTCATTTTATTTGTGAAAATCATTTATTTTTGGGTAGGAATCCCAAGGTGTTCATAGAGAGGTGATATCTCTTGAACGTATTGCTCAGTTTAGAGTTGTAAAGGTTTCTACGTCACCTTGATTTAAAAGCTAGTGTCTTAGTGAAAATCCCATAGTGGTTTGCTTTGGGGACAGGACGTAGGCCACAGGGGTGTTAGGTGGCCGAACCTGGATAATTTGTTGTGTGCTTTTTTACTCCTTATCTCTCTACTTTTCAGTCAATTAAATTTCTATACTTTATTTTATTGTTATTTATATCTTACTATTTACTTTATTTTTAACTCGTTTGCAATTTATTCTTCAAGTGATTTATCTATTTCACATTAATATTTCCGCAACTCATAATTAGCACTTATTTCTCCAAAAGTTTTTGAAAGCACCGTTCACACACAATTCACCCCCCTCTTGTGTTTGGAGTCACTTGTCAACAAGTGGCATCAGAGCTAGACTCTTGTATAAAGGACTTAACCGTCTCAAGAGAATGACTTCAAACAATTACGAGGGAACTTCCATGAACAGACCCCCATTTTTCAATGGTGAGGGTATGGTTATTGGAAGGATAGAATGCAAATCTTTCTTGAGGGTGTTGATCTTGATATTTGGGATCTTTGTGGAAAATGGTCCATTTGTCCCCACTCAATCAATTAATGATGCATGGTAGACAAACCAAGATCACTTTGGACCGAAGATGATAAGAAAAAGGTCCAATACAATTTGAAGGCTAAGAACATCATCACTACGCTTTAAGCTTCGATGAGTTCTATAGGGTCTCAAATTGCAAGACTGCTAAAGAAATGTGGGACACCCTTCTATTGACCCATGAAGGTACTACCGAGGTCAAGAGGGCTCGAATGAACACATTAACCCATGAGTATGAGTTATTTAGGATGAAACCAAGTGAAAACATACAAGATATGCAAAAAGGTTCATCCATATAATAAACCATCTCGAGCTCTTGGGAAAGTCTTCAAGAATGAAGATTTGATTAACAAAGTTCTTAGATGTCTAAACAGAATTGGCAACCCAAGGTCAACTGCTATAGCTGAATCTAGAGACTTATCTTCTATGACCTTGGCTACTTTGTTTGGAAAATTGCGGGAACGTGAAATTGAACTAAATCGTCTCATGGAAAGCGAAGAAGCTGATAAGAAAAAGAAAGGGCTCGCCCTCAAAGGAAGCAGTGAGGAAAGTGACGATGACGAATGTGGGTTCCTTGAGGATGAAAATAATGAGGAAAACATGAGTCTAATGGTTCGCAAATTCAAAAGGTTCATGAGACTCGAAACAAAGGTAAGCTCCCAAGCTCTCAAAAGAAAAGTGATGAAACAACTTCTTTTAATCCTACCTGCTACAAGTGTGGAAAGAAAGGTCACATAAAACCCGATTGTCCTCAAAACCAAACGAGGAATGAGAAATTTGAAAAGAAACCACCAAAGGATTGAAGGGAAGAAGAGCTTACATTGCCTGGGATGATAATGATATGGATTCTTACGATGAATCTGAAAATGAAGAGGCTCACCTTAGTCTAATGGCAAATCATGATGAAGATGAGGTAATTTTTATGATCGACTCTTCTTTAACTTATGATGAATTACTTCTTTGCTTGTGAAGAATTCAATAATGAAACGATTAAACTTGGAAAAATTGTTCTTTCTTCTAAGAAAACCATCTCTTCTCTTGAATCTAAATTGAAATTTTAAACAAAGAGATAGTGATTCTTAAAGAAAAACAAGTTCTTTGTGATTGAAACTTCTCCTCCCATATCTTGTGAAAATAAAAAGATGAAGTTTTAAAATGCAATGAGTGTAGTGTTTTGAAAAATAAGGTTGAGGATTTAAATAACACTCTTGCAAAATTTACGATGGGAAGAGATAATCTAAACATTATTTTAGGAAACCAAAAGGTACTTTTGGAAAAGTGGTTTAGGTTATCATCCAAAAATTCATGAAAAATCTTTTAAACTCATCAATCACAACAAACCCTCAAGTAGTCCTTTCATTAAATGCTTTCACTGTGGTAGAAATGGTCACACTGCCTCTATTTGCAATATTAGAAAGAATAAAAATGTAGTTGGCAAAAAGATGTGGATTCCAAAGGGCACCTTGTCCAAGACTAACTCATATGGACCCAAGATGGTTTGGGTACCAAAGGTTAAAATATGATTTGTTGTTGTAGGTGTGCTTGAAAGCCAAGGACTTAAATTGGTATCTTGATAGCGGCTGTTCAAAGCACATGACAGGAGACAAAAGCAAGTTCTCCTCATTGGTACCTAAGAATAGTGGTTATGTCGGGTATGGTGACAACAACAAAGGTAAAATTCTTGGGATTGGTTCTATTGGTAAGAGTCCTAATCCCACTATTGAAAATGTTTTGTATGTGGATGGTTTGAAGCATAATTTGCTAAGCATTAGTCAACTTTGTGATAAAGGAAACAAAGTGGTTTTCGATTCTTCAAAATGCATGGTCATGGATTCTATAAATGAAAATGTTATTGTAATTGGACCTAGAATTGGAAATATCTATATGCTTGATTTAGATAAAATACCTTCAAATGATGCATGTTGTCTTATTAGTAAAGAGGATGAATCTTGGCTATGGCATAGGAGAATGGCTCATATTCACATGGATCATCTTAATAAGTTAGTTCGAAAGGACTTAGTAATTGGCTTACCAAAGCTTCGTTTTGAAAAAGATAAACTTTGTGATGCATGTCAAAAAGGAAAACAAGTAAAGGCATCTTTCAAATCTAAAAATATTGTTTCTACAAACCGGCCTTTACAACTTTTACATATGGATTTATTTGGCCCTTCTAGAACTAAAAGCTTTGGTGGCAATTACTATGCTCTTGTTATTGTGGACGACTATTCTCGCTATACATGGACTTTATTTATTTCTCACAAAAATGATGCTTTTAATGCTTTTCGAAAACTTGCAAAGGTTATACAAAATGAGAAGGGACTTAACATTGCTTCCATTCGAAGTGATCATGGTGGGGAATTTGAGAATGAAGCATTTTGCACAGAAAATGGCATTGATCACAACTTTTCTGCTCCAAGGACACCGCAACAAAATGGAGTGGTTGAAAGGAAAAATCAGTCTCTTGAAGAGCTAGCGAGGACGATGCTCAATGAGACTAACCTTCCTAAGTACTTTTGGGCAGATGCCGTGAGCACCGCTTGCTATGTGATGAATCGAGTTCTTATAAGGCCGATCCTTAAGCAAACACCGTATGAACTCTACAAAGGAAGGAAGCCCAACATTTCCCACCTTCACGTTTTCGGATGCAAGTGTTTTGTCCTAAACAATGGTAAGAATAACCTTGGTAAATTTGATGCTAAAGTTGATGAAGGTTTATTTCTTGGATATTCCACTTCTAGTAAAGCTTTTCGAATTTTTAATAAAAGAACTTGGACTGTTGAAGAATCTGTGCATGTTTCTTTTGATGAATCTAACCCCAAATCTTCAAAGAGAAGAAAGTGTTGATGATCTTATAAGTATTTGGAGATACCTATTTAGAGGAACAAGAGAGATCAAAAGTTCAAAAGGAGGATCAAGAGTCCTTGCCTCAACCCTCTCAAGAACTCTCTCACTCAAATCTTCCAAAGGAATGGAGAGTCTCAAAGAACCATCCTCTTGACAACATAATAGGTGATATCTCAAAAGGGGTAACGACTCGAAACTCTCTTAATCATGCATGTTATCATATGGCCTTTGTCTCTCAAATTGAACCAAATGACGTCAATGAAGCCATCTTTGATGAGCATTGGACCTTTGCTATGCAAGAGGAATTAAATCAATTTGAGAGAAATGATGTTTGGGAACTTGTCCCTAGGCCTAAAGATCACCTAGTCATTGGGACCAAATGGGTCTTTCGCAATAAGCTTGATGAAAACGGTATCATTGTTAGAAATAAAGCTAGACTTGTTGCAAAAGGCTATAACCAACAAGAGGGCATAGATTTCGATGAAACCTATGCACCCGTGGCTAGATTAGAAGCTATTCGCATGCTTCTCGCATTTGCATGCATCATGGATTTCAAACTTTTTCAAATGGATGTTAAAAGTGCATTTCTTAATGGCTTTATTCAAGAAGAAGTATATGTTGATCAACCTCCCGCTTTTGAAAATTTTGAATTTCCAAATCATGTTTTCAAATTGAAAAAGGCTTTATATGGTTTAAAACAAGCTAGAGAGCTTGGTACGAGAGGTTGAGCAAATATTTACTTGAAAAAGGTTTTGAAAGAGGAAAAGTTGATACCACTCTTTTCATAAAACACAAAAATCATGACATTTTACTTGTTCAAATTTATGTCGATGATATAATATTTAGTGCTACTAATGAATCCTTGTGTAAGGAATTTTCTGATATCATGCAAAGTGAATTTGAAATGTCAATGATGGGAGAGCTAAATTACTTCCTTGGACTTCAAATCAAACAAACAAAGGAAGGAATATTCATCAATCAATCCAAATATTGCAAGGAGTTGCTTAAAAGATTTGGAATGAGCAACGCCAAAGAAATCTCAACTCCCATGAGCACATCATGCTATCTTGACAAAGATGAAGGTGGTAAGTCGGTCGAAGTAAGTAAGTATCGAGGTATGATAGGATCTCTTCTCTATCTCACTGCAAGTCGTCCGGATATTATGTCTAGTGTTTGTATGTGTGCACGTTTTCAAGCAAATCCTAAGGAATCACATCTCTTAGCGGTAAAACGCATCATGAGATATCTCACTGGCACACAAACTATGGGTTTATGGTACCCCAAAGGTGCTGACTGCACACTTATTGGGTACTCGGATTCGGATTTTGCGGGTTACAAAATGGACCGAAAAAGCACTAGTGGGACATGTCACTTACTTGGGAATGCCTTGGTTTCATGGCATAGTAAGAAACAAGCCAGTGTGGCTTTGTCCACTGCTGAAGCGGAATATGTTGCGGCAGGTAGTTGTTGCGCACAGATTATTTGGATGAAACAACAGTTGAATGATTATGGGATTAATTTGAAAACTGTTCCAATAAAGTGTGACAATACTAGTGCCATAAACCTCACTAAAAATCCGGTTTATCACTCTCGGACTAAACACATAGAGATTAGGCACCATTTTATTAGAGATCATGTTCAAAAAGGTGATTGCATGATTGAGTTTGTGGAAACATCTAGACAACTTGCAGATATTTTTACTAAACCTTTGCCTAAGGAAACTTTCTTTTTTATTAGAACTGAATTGGGAATTTTAGACCAATCATGCATTGAGTGACTGCCTGTGATTGCATTTTCTTTTTGAATAAATTCTAACTTGGGCGTTTGAGTGTGCTAACGAGTTTATGCAGGTCTTTTCCCCTTCCATTTTCTTTAAGTACGGAATAATGAGTGGGTGACGGATTTGTCTTATGCAACTAGCTAATCATGTCCAACCAGCTCATCTGTCACACACCAAGCTTGGTATCACGTAACTATCAAAATATGCTTGTTTAATCCTGAATATATGCCTTGCTTTATTTGTCTTTCCCACTTTTTGATGTTGCCAAAAAGGGGAGAGTTACATGAATGCATAATTCAGGGGGAGTGATCTTTTAAGTATTGCCTATTGTGAGGGGGAGTTTTTCTAAATATTGTGCTTAAACTCTGATATCTTTTATTGAAAAACCATGCTTATATCTCATTGCTATATCATGATTATATTTTACTAAATTCCTCCATGAGATGTTTGTCATCATCAAAAAGGGGAGTCTGTGAATACATGCCTTGACAGGATGATTTTGATGATTGACAAAAGGGAGCTTTGCAAATAGTCAACCGTCCAAAAAGTGGAAAAGAATACCAAGACGCCGATCAAAAATGATAGGTTCTCAAGTCTTTGGGTTTTGGGTATTTATTTATCTTTATTAAGACAATTTGTAAGTAGTAATAAAAAGCTCTCAATTAAAATTAAATCACACACGCACAAAATATTTTGACATGCATATCTCGTGTCGGATGTCGAGCTGAGGAAGTCGGATGTCGAGCTCGAGGAAATCGGATGTCGAGTGAGGAGGAAGTCGGATGTTGAGCTCGAGGAAGTCGTATGTCGAATCGAGGAGGAGGTCGCGCGTGTCAAGCTTATGAGGTCGCTGCATCGAGGTCGCGTGATGAGCCGATGATCCGTGTTGAGTGATGAGGTCGCGTGCGAGGTCTCGTGGTCGATGATGAGGTCGCGTCTGCCGAGCTATGAGGACCGAGCTGATGAGGAGGTCGATGCGCAGAGCTGCGCCGAGGTCGTGGTGCCGAGGTCTTTGCCGAGCCAGGTCGAGGTCGCCTGGTCGAGCCAGGTGGCGAGGTCGCTCGCCGAGCCGTTTCGTGAGGTCGTCCCGCCGAGCCGCCTTCGAGGTCGATGTCCGAGCCGCCTCCGTGTTTTCAATTCTTTCATGTTCAACGCAGCGGACAAATTCCAACGGACAAATCGACCTTAACGGACAAATCTTTTTTAAATCTTTGCAACGACAAATCCTTTTAATAATCATCCTGCAACGGTCAAATCTTCAACGGACATTTTTTTTAAGTGCGTGAGACGCTCCTCGGTCGGTCTATAAATAAACAACGCTGTGCTCTTTCTTACAACACAACAACAACAACGCAGTGCTTAATTTTTGTGCCAAAAACTCTGTCAAATATTTTTCATCACTCACACTTATTTGAGCACAATTTTCTGAGAGTCTTTTTATTCTACATAATTTGAGTTGTATTATTTGAGCTTCAATTTGTTATATCTGCACTATTGAGTGTATCTTTTTCGTCTCATTTTATTTGTGAAAATCATTTATTTTTGGGTAGGAATCCCAAGGTGTTCATAGAGATGTGATATCTCTTGAACGTATTGCTACAGTTTAGAGTTGTAAAGGTTTCTAGCTGAACCTGATTTAAAAGCTAGTGTCTTAGTGAAAATCCCATAGTGGTTTGCTTTGGGGACAGGACGTAGGCCACAGGGGTGTTAGGTGGCCGAACCTGGATAATTTGTTGTGTGCTTTTTTACTCCTTATCTCTCTACTTTTCAGTCAATTAAATTTCTATACTTTATTTTATTGTTATTTATATCTTACTATTTACTTTATTTTTAACTCGTTTGCAATTTATTCTTCAAGTGATTTATCTATTTCACATTAATATTTCCGCAACTCATAATTAGCACTTATTTCTCCAAAAGTTTTTGAAAGCACCGTTCACACACAATTCACCCCCCTCTTGTGTTTGGAGTCACTTGTCAACAGTTCTTCTCAATGTGCATAACATCAAGGTTGTGTCTCAATAAATTATCTCTCCAGTATGGCAGATCCCAAAAAATACTTCTTTTTGTCCAATTATACCATTGTCCATATCCTTCAAATCGATCTAATTTGCCAAAATCTGTGATTTTGGGCAGTTCCATAACCCTTTCCCAGATCTGTTCTGGCGTCAACCTTGGGGGCGGGCCATCTAATTCAACTTCCCCCTTCTTGAAAGCGTTCTTATTCCGTCTAAATGCATGATCATCCGGTAAAAACCTGCGATGTGAGTCAAACCAAGAACTCTTCCCCCCAAATTTCAAGGTAAAGGCCTTTGTATGCTCCATGCAATGCGGACATGCCATTTTACCATGAGTACCCCCAGACAACATGCCATATGCAGGGAAGTCATTAATGGTCCACATAAGTCGCCCTCATTGTAAAATTCCTCTTTAGTGCAATATCGTGCGTCACAACACCATTCCACAACCTTTTGAGATCGTCAATAAGAGGCTCTAAATAGATGTCAATACCATCTGTCGGATTATCTGGACCGGTATAACACAAGTCAAGAACATATAAGGCTTAGACATGCACATTTCGGAGGAAGATTGTATGGGAGTAACGATAATCGCCAGCAAGAATAAGATTTCTCCGTGGATTGAACATACGGGTAAAACCATCGAGCATAAGCCAAGTCGTACATTACGTGGATCTGCTGCAAAATCGGGATGCACACGATCAAAGTGCTTCCAAGCTTCACCATCGGAAGGGTGGCGCAACATACAGAAGTGCTTCTATTCTCATAGTGCCATGTCATTTTGTCTGCGATGCGTGGTGATGCAAACATTCTCTGCTGACCTTGGAATAATTGGCAAATAAAACATTGCATTCACTTGGAACTAGTTTTTGTCTACCGTCCGATTATTAGTATGTGACATATACCTAGGCTCACCACAAAATTTGCATTCAACTAGCGCACCATCGCTTTTACCAAACTCATTGTCGTAATACAACATACACCCTCTCACACAACAATCAATCCTTTTACATTCCAGCCCCAACTTGGACACTAAACTTTTAGCCTCGTAATAACTTTTTGGCAAACCATCTTTGATAGGTGACGAGTCCAACATCATTTTCGTTCCGAGATCCAAGCACACTTCGGTAGCACCGGTTGGACTTAAGAGCTAAGAGCCTCACACACATTGATAACTTAGAGTCGTAGACCCTTCAAACAACGGCTTGTTTGTTTCTAACAATAGATTATAAAATTTTTGTCTTTGTCTCATTTGGAAGTTCATCTGTGTCATCATCTTGTTGCTCCTCGAATAACACATTCACCCCAAGGCATCACAAACCATATCTTGCATCAATTCAATCTGCTCACCACATCCCGAGATCTACGAATCGCTTGAAGCACCTTCGCAATTATCACCAACCCCTAAATCAACGTGAGGCAACTTTTCACCATGTGTAGTCCAAATCCGATAATTAAGCCTAAATCCAACTGAATACAGGTGGTGCGTGACCTCACTTGGGCTCTTAATCCTTCGCAATCGTAATTAAAGCACGGATATCTAATCCCTCCATTAGTTTTGAAATCTTTATGTGCCATTGCGACTTGGAAAAAGTACGCAACCCCAAATAAAAATCTGGTTTCAAACCCCTCTCCCCGGATACAACCTATCGTACATCCAACTACGACTCGAAAGAAAATATTCCATCTTCTGCATGTCAAAAAAAATGACAATTTCAGCAGCACGACGTTCTTACAACCGCTCTCTTTCTTTAAATGGTATGACCCTATCCCATTCGAGAAAAAACTTTTTCAGAACTCGTATAATAATCATTCCTTAATTCTCGTATCTTATACTTGACAAAATTTTGGCAGCATTTCCCATTGGTCTCTGAGTACACAAAATGAACGCAGTTATGAACACCGCAATCAAGTATGCACCCAGAGAACAAAAGGAAATGAATCGAACCGAAATTTCATCAAATATAAAGATACGAGAATTAAGCAACAACTATTATACGAGTAAAGAAAAAGTTTTTTCCCAAACTGTCCGACTTGGACAATTCAAGGTTCAATATACAATGAGCACATGGTACCCTAAAAGAGTATATGCACTCAATAATATATTAAACCTCAAACGGGAAGCTAAGGCTTCTCTCCGATACTAATAACAAATATCAAACATTCATTCGATCAATGACTAACATAACAATTAAACAAGCAGAAGTGACAAGGGTAGAATTAGTTTTCTTATATATATATATATATATAAATAATAAAAAATATTTTATTTTCCTTTTTCATTTAATTTTTTATATGATAATTTTTAATGTTGTTATTTTTTATTTCTTTTTTATTGAAATTTTTTTAACTCTTCTCTTCTTCAGATCTTTTTTCATTTTTGTTATATCATATTTTTTAACGATTGTTTCCCTTGTTTCTCTTTTTTAATTACGCTCATCTGTTAATTATTTTTACAATTCTGTTTTCAATCCGTCTAGTTTTTTAATTATGTTATTTTTCAATTGTATCTCATTTCGTTTTCTTATTCTCTTCTTTCTTCTTTAAAATCTGCTTTTTATTCTATTGTTCTTAAAAATTCTGCTTTTTAATTATTTTTTATTTTAAATCTATTTTTTAATTCTATTATTATTTGTCCTTTCCAATTCAAATCATCTTGTTTCTTTGAGCAATTGTCCATTTACTGTGTGTGTAGTTTTATTAATCATTTAGTTGCCACTACGCCATCCGCCATATATAATAAAAAAATTTATTTTTCAATAAATAATAATTATTAACAATTCAATCAATATTGCAATTTTAATTTATATATTTTATTTTCTTAAAACGGAAGAGCTATTGTGGTATGCTCTCTTCAACATATATTTAATATTCAAATATATCAACATAAAAAATATTCATATGCTCTCTTCATTTTATTTTAATAAGCCTCTAAAGTAATTTATGAATAAATAATCACTTAAGTTTCTAAAAATAGCTCATTAAATAAATATTTTATTATGTCATTTCAGATTTTGTGCTGAACGTTAAATATTATATGTCACTTTTTAATATATAATTTTATAATTTTATTTATTTCACCCGCTATTTAACTTACGCTATCTGCCCGCTATTTTACGCTATCCTACTAATTTTACGCTATTTTTCGCGATCCTCGATTAACAACACTGGAATTTTCATTAAAAATATAAAATCAAAGTCATCAAAATGTTTACAATAAAAGCGGTTATGTTTCTAACCAAATATATTACATAAAGGAAATAAAAAGCAAAGATAAATTTTCATTAAAAATAAAATCATAGAAAGCAGATGAATAGATGAGGTTATGCAGGAATACGAATAAGCCCAACCATAAACTGAAACTACAACAGTACAACTATAACATATGGCTCTCAAACCTTCTTTGACACTTTAAATATTGTCTTAAACATGTGTCAACAATTCCAATACAAAAACATGCAATCTTTGACATTTTTTGTCACTGCTATAACACAAATTACAAGTTGTACCTGCCCATAGACTTTTTTTTTCCCTCTTGTGTCTCAAATATATTAAATTGCAAATCGAATGGAATTATTTGAAAGATCAGAAAAAGCATATGTATTATTCTGCTTAACTATACACTCCAAAGGACCACTTAAATGCATCTCGCCACAAAATTTTAGCCTTGTTATGAAGCTGCCAAGTAGATTTCTTAATAAATTTAGCTCAGAGGAATTCCATACATTTGAAGAACAGATATAGAAATGTTCAGAACTGTTGTCTAGAGGACAGACTACCAGATTTCCAAATAAATTTACTAAGAAGGACCTTCTCCTGGTGCAGAAAGAATGGAAGCACTTATAAGAATTCTCCCGACAGGGTCAAGATCAAGACTCGAGAGCCCATATTCTTCAATCAATATGAGAAGATAAATGCATAAAATCAAGCAAGAGCAAGAGGTGTAGTAAATTCCTCCAACCCCCCCTTCTTTCCAAACCAAAATAAAGAAGTGAAAAGAAAAAATAGAAAGCGACAAAAAGATAATTGACTCACACAGAGTCTATTTGATGAACAAAGGAACTAATACCCCCAAAACAATAGGTATAATAGAGTTAAAAACCTGGTAAAGCACCACAATAGTTGGCTTTGAACAAATCAGAGAGAAATTTGATATCCAAAACTTGGAGCTCCTCAAGCCTAAAAACAAATGAAACATAAATTTAGTAAACTATATCGAAAGCAGAAACACAAAAAGAGAAAAAGAAAATCTAGGATAGAAAATTACAAGGAAAAAAATGCTTGCACTTGTGGTCTTGAAGAGAGAGAGAGAGTAGGTCCTAGTTGCTTTTGTCCCACTGCTATCGCACACATTGCAACTTTTTGAATAAAAAGTTTAAAAGAAAGAAGAAGAACATGGTGAATCTCATAAAATCAGTAAAAACATGATTTTTCACTTGCCTTTGTTGATGACCAGAACTTAAAAACACACAGTAAAAACTTTCTTATTTGCATACAAAACAGAACACTATACCAGCAAAAAATCACATACCAAGATGGTTCTCATAGTCTTTTATTTGTATCAAAAGCTTCTTGCTATAAACTTGATTCACATGTACATGATTGCATACAAAATAGAATACTATACTAGCAAATAAATCACATACCAAGATGTTTCACATAGTCTTTTATTTGTATCAAAAGCTTCTTGCTATAAACCTGATTCTCATGTACATGATTCTCACTTGCTATAAACCTGATTCTTGCTATAAGCAATCAAGTCCAGCTCTAGGCTACAGTTTGCTTGATTAAATGAATAAACTTGACTAGCTTTGATGTGCTAGACCCAAGTAACTCATTAATAACACAGGTCGGTGATTTCCACCTTTACCTGCAAGTGCCACAGCAACAGCTGAGACAAGGCTTTGGCTACAAATTATCCAGATAAACCTTGCTTCCATTTAATAGCAATGCAAACCTTTACCATTTACTTGCAACTAGGGCAAAACTTAAGACCAGTGCATTTTAAACAAAGGCCAACAATTAGAAAATGATGCATATGCAGGACAAGAGTGCCAAAAGCTCACTGTTTAGGATACACTGTCTCCATTCAATGGAAGTAAGGAAGCAAAGAAACCGCAAAAATAGTAGCATCATGCAAGAATCTTCTCGAGGAAATTACAATTTTAATTGGCACTTTGTAAAAACATAGAAGCACCATTAAAGAGTATTAACCAGATAGGGGATAGTCCAATAGTTAGTAGAAGGAGTCTAAGAAAAACCGCAAACCAACTCGCCCAGATTTCAAAGATAAATAGACTATCTTTGAATTTAATAAATGATAAGAAATTATGACATCTTCTGGGATAAGACCTCTTGTTATTGTTGTTTTGCATTTTGTGAGAGCTAGTTTCATATATGGTAATGTTAATACCTAATAAACTGGTCGTGTTGATATAACTCAGACGACCAATATTGTCCAATTGTTCATACACAGGAATATGCCCAACCAGTAACTAGTGTTCATCGATTACTCAGCCAACTACAGATTCACGTATCTACATGAATTCAGAGATGAAACATGTAGGCCATACCTCCATATGGCGTGTCCACCGAGCATCTAATGCGAGACGGAGACGGAGCATTTAATTTTGCAGTAAAGACTTATACCAGCAGAGACTAAAAATGATTAACATTGTGTAAAAAGTGTTGAAAAACGTGGCAACTTTGTTGCCCAAAAGACATGAAAATCATTATCCTAAAGCATGAAAATGAAGTAGAAGCTGGAAATTAAGTATGAGAACTTGATGAATGTTAAGTTTTTCACCAAACTTGTTGTCATGCGGTTAACCCCAAATTTTTGTGGTAAAAACCTAAAACTAGAAGCCAGGGCAAGAATGTACTAGGACCTGATGGTGTTCAAGTCTGAGGGAGGCTGCGATGTTCAAGTCTGAACCTGATGGTGTTCAAGTCCAATAAGGACGTTTCCCTAGTGGCGGAGCTCTTCTGGCATCGGCATTTCGAATTTTCAAGTTTACAGGTTGAAGGTGCTCTGCATAATTAGTGATTCAAGTCAAAGATAAAGTTTCGAATTTATGAAAACTGAAGGAAACAAAATACAAGTGAAACATCCGTTCAATTAACAGTAAATAAGTGAAACATCTTTATAAACCTGAAATAAAATGCCCTTCAATTAACCTACCTCCGTTCGACGGCAGTGCGGCGGAGGGAGGCTGCGGCGGAGGGCGGCGGAGGGCGGCGGAGGGCGAACGTGGGAGATCAAGAAGAAGGGTTCTGATCGGCGGGAGTGGGATGGTGAAAAAAAGGGAGTTATTCGCCGGCAGTGCGACGATACGAGGCTGCGGCGGAGGGCGAGTGAATGAAGGGAGGCGGAGGGGGGCTGCGGCGGAGATGAAGAAGAAGGGTAGAAGAAGCGAGTTCTGCGAGTGAATGAAGAAGAAGGGTTACATTACGGCCAAATAAAGAGCTTACCGACGGCCATTTTAAACTTACCGACGGTCCAAACCGTCGGTTACGGACTACCCGTCGGAAAAGCAACATTACCGACGGTCAATGACCGTCGGTATTCAAAAAAAAGCGGGAATTTTCCAAAATTCACGGTTTACCACGCTTATTATCGACGGCCTCAGCCGAAAATCTGGTTTCCGACGCTTAACCCGTCGGTAATATCCAGAATACAACGGCTCGAGTTTTCCGACGGTCCAGGCCGTCGGTAACATTGAGCGTATGCCGGATTGGACTTACCGACAGGCTAAGCCGTCGGAAAACCCGAGTTTTTTACGACGGCCTGAGGCCGTCGGTAATAGGCCGTCGGTATACCCGTGTTTTCTTGTAGTGTTTTATCAGAGCTATGCAGACATATAATAGTGAGAAAGGTCTTGAAGAAGGAGTGAAGCTTAGATGGAACATACTCATAGTAAGTAGTTTGTCTTTATATAATATTTTACATATTCAAAGCCGTATTAGTTATGTGTATATATAATTTTTACTAATTTATATTGTTATTTGTATGGGCCTTGCCAAGACAACTCATGGGCGTGTGGCTACTACGTCATGAAGACCATGTTATCCATTGTCACGATGAGGATTACCTCTGGATGGGATTTGGTAATAAAATATTTCATAACTTATTAATCGATCTTTTTGATACCTTACAATATTTGTAGTTAATTAATTAGATATGTTTTGAATTGAACTTGTAGTTATTCGATGGCCGTGGCACAAACCCATACAGTGATGAAGAAATTGTTGAGATTCGAGAAACTTGGGCACGCTTTTTTGTGACTAAGATTGAGGAGCAAAATCTATACCCAGAACCACCAAGACAATGAGCAAGAAAAGCAACATAACACGATATCGAGTGAACATGTAAGTGATAAATATATTGAAGTTGGTGTTTAGTTACGTAGCATGAGTTCCTTTAGTTATTATGTAAAATTTATTGGCCAATTTCCTACACTTTTATTCGTTCTGCTTAATAGTCCCTTGATCCTTAAAGCTTTGAATTGAACATGCAGGGTTTTGGATAATCTTCCAGTTGCTGTTCGTAGACAAAGGAGGGATGGAAGTCAATCTATAACATATGAACATGGTTTTTGTGTTGGATTCAAAGGAAACTATACATCCCTTGAGGTCATTTTGTATTGCAATTATATTTTGTATTTTGGAAGTCTGACAAATATTGGATGATTTTGGAAGTTGTATATTTTGGAAGTTTGATAAATATTTTGTATTGGTTGTTGTATTTTAGAAGTTTAATAAATATTTTGTATTAGTTGCATTTCTGGGCTTTTATTATGTATTTCTAGGCATGGAAGGATAAAACAAAAGAAAAATTTAAAAAAAAATTACTTTTGACGTCGGTTTTTATAAAACACCGCCATTAAATGTCACCTTTAACGTCGGTTTTTAGTAAAAACCGCGATTAAAAGTGTTCAACATATAATGATGTTTGGTGGAACACTTGTAATCGCTGTTTTTACTAAAAATCGACGTTAAAGGTGCATTTAATGGCGGTTTTTTATAAAAATCGACGTTAAAAGTTAAGTTTTCATTTTTCCTAAATTTTTTTATTTCTTTTCACGCCGGTTCTTATACTTAACCGCGATAAAAAGTGACTTTTAATTTTACCGCCGGTTTATAAACCGGCGTTAAATGTTCACACTTACAACATCGAAAGAATACACGCCGGATTGAAAACCGACATAAAAAGTCCAATAAAACCACGATTAAAAGTGTATTATGCATTAGTGCTAGTAGTTGTGGGTGAAGGTGAGAACGAGTTTAAACCATTACTAATGCTGGCATAAAACTGTGTGGTAGGGTGAGGATACATTTATTGATTCGCACAAACGACGACAAAGTGCACAATCCGAGATTCATGATCCAAGGTTGATTAAGATGTCACTTATGCAAAAGGGTAAGTATGGTGGATCACAAGGGTGGGTACTTGCACAAGGCACTCTGGTACTTAAGTTACTAAAGGTTCCTACCCGTAATTACTATATGGTGAACAATGTACGTATTGGAGAAGGTTTGTGAACCTCCTATATATAGCACTGGTGTGTGGAACAATGGTCAATGAGTTGCAAGATGAGCCTTTCCACTACCAATAGGTTATGGAGAATTGTCAAATGGGGGCAACTATAACCTCTTTATGTTGTTAGACAATCAAGATATGGTTTAATAATCATTTGGTGAAGATTTGTATCACCTGGACCTCAATAGAAATGGTGACCTTCCAGTCCTTTGGAATGTTCCAGAAGACGATGATACCTACAAAAGTCTTGTCTTAGTTGGTTTTCCTATGGCCATGATCTGAATAGATTTAGAGATGGCGAAATGGGCCGACCGAACCTGAAACTCGGATAAATTATAGGGCTTAGGCACCGCAATTTGAACCCAAATAAAAACAAGGCCTTTTTTATCCGGCCTGATGAAGCCCATACTCGTACTAGGCTAGCCTAGTCGGGCTTTAGGCGGCCCATGTATATCTCAAAAAATTAAAAAACGCGTACTAGACTGGACTACTTGTCACTGAGCTCAAAAAATAAAAAACACTATAGATACTTGGAGTGGACAGTCGGTAAGTACTTGTACTGGTCACTAGATTCACTCAAAAAATTAAAAAACACGGTACCTAAAATTAAAAAACCATTACAATAAAAGTTGAAATTAAAAAACACAATGCTTTTATATCAGTTGTTTTATAAGCTAGAAAGAACATTACTTTTATATCAATTTGAATTAGAATACAAGGCCAAGTGTGTTCAAGTGGACATCACTTCACAATTTGAAAACAACTAGCACAAAAAGCACTTTAGAGTTGAACGACGACTAGTCATCTGATTCTTGTAAAATAAAAAATAAAAATGTGACACCATTTAAGACTTATTTTAGCCTTTTTAGATTATTTATTTCACTACAGCATTTTTGACTTTAGCCCACCCTAAACTTGCCCACGGCTAAAAAACTGCGGTCTAAAACGGAATAGACAACGGTTTTCTAACCGTTGGTGAGAATCTACAAATTTCATTCATATTTTTCAATTTGTAGCTAATAACCGTTGCCTCTTCTTATCCAACAACATTTAAAAAAACGTGAGCATGTATAGGCCACGGTTACAAAAATGTTGCCGTGTTAGGCCACACGTATGCAACCATGGCCTATAAGGTATTACATATAACCGTGGCCTTAAAATGAATTCCTATTTCGACGAAAATCGAAACGTAAATTGTTGTGATTATTTTTGAGTGCTTTCACTTGTTTTATTATTGATAATAGTTAAATGAGAGTTAATTGGTTTATTTTTAATAAATCATGGTCTACTCCACCATACACCACACTTATATGTTCTCCACCCTAGCACTCTCCCTATTCTCTTTTACCCCATCCCTGCGTGAGAAAGAAGCCAAAGCTGGAAAAGAAAAAAAAAAGGGGAACGAGAAGACAGGGGAGGAAAAAGAAGAAGAAGGAGAAGAGAAGAGAAGAGAAGGGGAAGAAGGAAAGAAGGGGCGCGACGGTGGAGGAGAGAGGGGAAGGCCGCGACGGCCCTGTGGTTGCGGCGTGCCACCGCGCCAGAGAGAAGAGGAGGGAAAGCGAGGCAGAGAACACGGGGGAAAGAGGGAGAAATCGAGTGCGAGAGGGAGAAATCAGCAGCATGATTTCTAAGCTGAGTTCGTATCCCGCGTCTGGTCCAGAAACCCAGCATCATTCAACTGCTATAAGAAGGAAGATTACAATATTCAACGACGTAATCGAATCGAAACCCACACCATTATATCCCTCGTTCTCCAATGAAGCAACCCGATCGAAATCATCCGCAAGCTTCTTCACCAATCGTCTCCTGCAAGGCTCGAGAGTTGCAACCCTAACCTCTTCTTTATTCTCCTTCTTTTCCTCTTCACTCTACAGTCTGCTCTCCTCTCGCTCCTCGCTCCACCGAAGGGAATTTCAGGCTTAGCCTACAGGTGTGATTAGACCAACTTCTCTCGCTTGCTCAGGAATGAAGGTAATGAATAAATACGCCTGTGATTTTTCTTACATCCAAAATGCCTTAAACCCAATGCTTATGATTGAGATGGTGTTGGTTTACGGGTTTAATTGGATTTTCTTTCTTTTTTTACTTTCTTTCAAGACATCTTAGTTTGATTTATAAATCTAACAAGACTAAAGCAGATTGTTTCCAATCCAATCCTACATCTTTGTCATTAACTTGAGTACTTGACTTCTTGGTTGAGAAAATGATGGTGACGATGGTGAAGATATAGTGAAGAGGAAGGCGTGGTGTAGGATTTGTCTGGTTGAGCTATGTGAAGGAGGTGAGACATTGAAGATGGAATGCAGTTGCAAAGGTGAACTAGCCTTGGCTCACCAAGAATGTGCTATTAAGTGGTTTAGTATCAGAGGTAACAAGACCTGTGATGTGTGCAAGGAGGAGGTTCAGAACCTCCCTGTCACTCTCTTACGGATCCAAAACGTTCAAACTCAAAATACTGGAGGAGCAAGGTCTTAGCAGGAAGATGACCACAGGCATGTGTACTTATTTTTGTTTACTGGTATGTGTTGAATGAATTATGACAATACGCTTCGATTGGAAGCTAAATGGATATGTGGGACCTTTGCTTTTCTTGATTGTTTTCCTTTTTTTTTTCATGGGAGAGCACTGATTCAATCTTTGCTGCTTTGCGGATACTATGTTTCAGTACTTCTATATTGGATTTTGGCAGGGCACTTGCGGGTTGTGGGCAACTGGTAAGAAATGTTGTTACCGAAAAACCTCCTTTGTTATTTATTTTCCTGTAGGTTGCAGTTTATAGAATGATTGGGGGTACCAATTTTAATATTTTTGTCCATGAACTTCGGTTTTGGTAAAGGTTACAAAGATAGGAAACCAAAATCATTGCCTGTATTTTATGTGTTGTTGAGTTTCCTTACTTTTTCCTCTCATATGATTTGGGAAGCATGAAGTAGTGATGTTCTAATGAACCACAATGGTAATCCAAATGTCCCAGACCATAGCAGCATTTGACTTATTGTCATTTTTTGGTATGGGAAAATTGATAGACAAGGAACAGGAGGAAGCTCGAGCACAAGCACAAATGTGAAATGGAAGAAAGAAATGAAGCTCAACCAAAGGTAATAGTATTCAGCTAATTACGATCATTGATTTTAACTAGCTGAAGAAAGAAATGCATGTGATTATGTGGTCTTATTTATAGCACAATTTTTATGTGGTCTTATATGGACACACACACGCACGCATGAAATCACACCTCATGTTCAGTTGATCATTGCTGAGAGTTACCACAGTGGCTTGAGTCAGGAAAAGAAAATCTTTCAGTATTGTTGAGAAAGCTTTTACTCTTTTACAAAACTTATTTTGCACTATCATCTTAACAAAACTTTTTGTAAAATGTTTATAATATTTGGTTGAATTTAATTTTTGGAATATTGATAGCATCATATCACCATTTTTAGACTGTCGTTTATTCTGTATGGGAGAGTGATCACTTGACTGATGTATTGTGCCTCTATTTATCTATTCTATTTGATGGTCCTCTTTTTGTTTTTTGTTTTTTTTAGGGCTTTTGTTTTGTGTTACAGGTATTTCGTGACTTCCAATCTCATTTTTTGTTATTGATTTTGCAAAGACTTATGAATAGACAGGTTTTGCTTTATTTGACTAATCTTTATTTTATCCCTGATTTAATGGTGGTAACTAACATGCATATAAATTGCATTTAGATTCCATAATATAGTGAAAGCAAGGTAACTGACAATGCCTATTTGATTGATAGGCATAACTTGGTCTCATGTATCTCAATGGGATTGGAGTGAAAAGAGATGTGAAGTTTGCGTGTAAATACTTTATAATGCATGGCTGCCGAACATTGGAGTGAAAAGAGATGTGAAGCTTGGAAAGTTGATTCTTCATTTATCTTTTAACTACATTTTTTGGCTAATGATCCAACTATTTATTCGAGCCTTGGAAGATGATGTGTCGTTTCAGCTTAAAGCATTCTCTAGAGGTCCAAATACTGTTACAAAGAGGTTTTCGGGTTACCTCATCAATGGATATACATCGACTCATGTTCCTGAAAAGGTATATAGTGATCAAGTGAATAATTGTACCCTTATGTCCATCTTTTACAAATGATTTGAGTACATAGCCGTGGGTTTATTAAAAGTGAACAACACCGAATTTGTATTATAAAGGGGCATGTCCTTTTTCTGTGTGAAGGGTTGCTGCAATGATGGTATGGTAATATATATGAATGCCTCAACCTTGGTGTAGTTTCTAGTAAGATTTAGTTTATAGTACTTAGTAATCAGTAAACTAGTTAATAATTTAACTGTTTCTTTGTTGTGGTTTTGAATCTAAGCAAATTAGTAGCTTATGGTTTAGCTTGGATTTTGGAAATGCAATTACTAATTAAGTAGCCTCCATTTGCAATGGTATCTATCTCCATATATTTGCACTCCATCTATACATGTTGAGCCTCTCTATTTGCTAGTGAAAGCTGCTGATCTGACTTTTTGACTGATCCATTCATATTAACTTGTTTTTATATGTGCAGTCTATACACGAAGATCATCCTAATGAAGATCATCCTGAAGATGAATAAAGTTAATTCGTGGAAGATTTAGATGTTTTTATACTTATGATGACAAGATGTAATTATGTACTGGTGTTTTGTGGTTGCGTAGTAGTGTTATAATATTTTGATATACTTAGACAAAGTTTTTAACCTTTGCTACTTGTATTAAGACTTCGTTATATTAAACTCTTGTTTATTATTAAATAGCTATAAAAAATTTAATGGTTTAGTTGTTTTAAATGATAGTAATTAATTATCTATATGGTTTATTCACATTTATAATTTACCGTATTTATTTAATTATGCGTTGAAATTATTTTATTGAAAATGAGTCGTGGCTAAAAGTATAACCGTGGCTTAAAATATAGGCAATGTTAGTATAATCGTGGCTTAAAGTATAGGCAACGTTTATGTCACCGTGGCCTAAAACAAGACCAGAAAACCGTGGCCTGAAACAGGTCTAGAAAACCGTGGCCTATTCTTGAAGTTGGCAACGTTTGCATATGTGTGGCCTAAAGGTATAGGCTACGGTTAAAATTTTGTTGCCCAAAAGATGAGACAACGGTAGTATAACCGCGGCTTAAAGTATAGGCAACGGTTATGTCACCGTGGTCTAAAGCAAGACCAGAAAACCGTGGCCTGAAACAGGTCCAGAAAACTGTGGTCTGTTTGTGTGTTATAGGCAACGGTTTTCTGTGTAGCGTGGGCGAAAACAAAAAACCGTGGCGTAAAGGAATAGGCAACGACCGCATACTCCACGGCTACAAAACCGTGGCCAAACCGTTGGCTAAAGTTTAGGCCGCGGTTTTTTCATTTCTGGCCACGATTTTTTGTTGTTGCCTAAACTGATTTTTGCTGTAGTGTTTTAGAAAATAAGCGCTTTGTATAGGCTGGGCCAACCCGAAAAACTCATAGCCCTCATAGAGCCGAGTTTGGTCAGTAAATTTTGTGCCCGAATTATATCTGGTCATTTTGGCCTACCCCGATAAAGCCTATAGTCCAATACAGGCCGTGTAGCCCGTTTTGTCAGCTCTAGGTAGACCTGACCAAGTTAGGGTTTGGGTCATATCAGAACAATATGAAACCCTTTAGATTTATTTATAAGATAGAAGACTCTTGCTAGCTAGTGAAACTCGTTATATAACGATAGAAATGATTTCCTGTATACAATGTGCTAGATAATGATACAATGTGCTAGATAATGATAAGTGAGATTAGCAGGCATGGTACAGACATTGTCAGAAAAAAAGAGTGGGAGTAGGTGCTCGCAAAGGCAACCCTTTTATTTTCTTTTCTATACTCTCAATATCCAAAATTTACATTAGTTGAGTTGAGTGCTTAGTTTTTCATACAAAAGACTAAAATCACCTAAGAAGAATCAAACTTCTCACCATTTAGATTTGACGCATTGGTCGGAGGCAGCAAACACAAACAACTGAAAAAAAAAAAACCTAAAGCATGATATTAGTTTAAAATTAAAATGTAACAAAAAGATAAAATTTATTTAGATATCAACTTTATTTAGACAAGTTTATTGAAATTACATATTGTAGTTTATTGGAATTAGATATTGTAGTTTAAAATTCTGAGATAGGGAACTTAATTAGCTAAACCGGCATCTGCAGCTATAATCTGTCCAGTGATGTGTGAAGCAACGGGAAGGCAAAGAAAAGCAACCAAAGGTGATATCTCTCTAGGTTCTCCCACGCGACTAACAGGTGTTTGAGACATTACATCATTCAGGACCTTATTTGCTTTAGCAAAGTTCTACAACAAGTGCAGTTACAATATAGATTATGAGCATCACTGTAGAATTATAACATAACTACGGAGAATAAAAGATACTTATGGTCATATAATGGAATCAAACCATTAGGATCGGTTTACTTCATTTCCTTGTTTCCTATTTCCATTTTCACTCATCTCCTCTTAAACTAAGAAATATTAGAGAAAACAAATTCATTATTTTCAGAAAATTTTGGAAATGCCAAAATATTGTTTTCAAAAATGCATTCTTCCTAACTAGTCTTCTATCTTCTCTCTATGACAATTGTTTACTACAAGAGTCCTTTATCTTCTTGTTAGCAATATAATATGAATACATATTTTAGAAAATAGAAACTGAAAATGTTTTTAGAAAGTAATCTGGCTCTTGAATTTCATCATAATCTATCATTTTATTCTTTTTATTTTAAAAAAAATAATATTGTCTCCTCATTTTTTAACATTTTTTTTAGTTTTTATGATTTGTTAGGTAAGTAAACACAATTTGTTTTAAAAAATAACAATTTATGAAATAATTAAATTATCTCTAAAAAATAACTAAAGAATATGTTCAACGGTGTGTCGACATTTTTTTGTTAGGGTATGTCAATAGTATTATCAATTATGTTACCAATATTTTGTTACTAATATTTACTTGAAACTAAATATCAATCCTTTTTTCACCGAAATCCAATCTCCAATACTGGTGGCTTTTATAGTGGACCACTTTGATAGGTGATTCATGGTGGATTTACACTTAAAAATCGTTCTAACTCTAATGAAGATTGGCGCTACTCCTGGAAGTGGAAGCTCATGATCCTTCTCTTTCTCATGATTGAGATTATGACCCAATCGTTACCGACAAGAACAAGAGAAAACAAATATGAGTTGAGTTTTGAGATACTCATATTCGTTTTCCCTTGTTTTTACTGTGCCAGTACCAATCAGGTCACCGTCTACTCGTTCTCGTGGCTTTAGTTTCCAACAATTTCAATAAATAAAATTTTACCGTAGCATACTCCAAAAGTTGGGTCATCACAGGTCCAGCTGCCACAGCATTTGCACGAATATTATCCTTTGCCCATTCCAATGCTACGTTCTTAGTGAATTGATTCATGGCTCCTGCATAAAAATTTACATGCATATTTATTACTTCTGCGACTCAAATTTATCATAGTCAGTTCCCAGTTAAAGGATATACAAAGATAAGAAAAGAAAATATACCTTTAGAGGCAGCATACGCAGAACAAAGAGGAAAAGCTTTCAGACTAGCCACAGAGGATATGAATACTATGCTTCCATATCCAGATGCTTTTAGAAGTGGGTGTGCAATTTGACACAGGTGGTAACCAGACTCGAAATTGGTACCCATTGTAGTTGTTATATCTTCAGCAGTATAATCTGTGATTTTCTTAGGTGTAAATGTCCCAGCATTGTTTACCTAACACAACCATTAGAGAAATAAACTCATCTTATATATATTTTTTGAATAGCAAAAGATTTATTAACAGGGGAGCAATGGGTACTCTGTACTCAATACAAGATATATAACGAAAAAGATGGCACAACCCAATGGTAAAACTCAACCCACGGTCTAGTTCCTACCAATATAGTCCGCATGGTCAATAAACCACTTATAGAAAAGACACAGAGCAGACTTTCCTCTCGACAAGAACCACATCAAAGACAAAGATATAATATGGTCCACTCTCTGAACAAAGTCCAGCACCTTACCACAAAACATACAACCATTCCGCAAATCCCAAAAGACTACAAAATCATGTGTCAAACCAAAGCTAGCCCCTGTCTACAGCGAGTGCAACCCCAAATCAACTCATCATATATGTATAATCAATATATTATGCTACAAAAACTGAAGAAAGAAATGGAAAAAGAATCAAGCAGATATATAATCAGGTGGAAGCTTCAAAACATGATTTTCTCTTGCTACCATTTTTTTTGCTTGTCTTTCTTGTAAGCTACAGTTAATTAAACTTTGGACATACACAACCAATTTGTTGGTTGTGCTAGAATTCTAAGAACAAGCTGCAATATTTTGTTGCTTGTCATGTCTGATGAAAAATCAATCTTTTTTTAGTGTATATTTTGCAGACACTAGTTCTGTTAACAATTTATACCAAACACACAAATATCGCTTAATTTTTTTTTTGTGAATGCTACTTTTTTTTCGCCCACATCTGTTTTCAATCGGAAATTAAGTAAAATCTAGTCACGAATTATTCTATTTTTTTTGTGTGAATACTGCTCAAAGCCTGAAACTACGTATACACTTGACTACAAGATTGAATTTGCAAAATTAAATTAATGTTAATTGTTTTCAAAATCTAATCTGAAAGACGGATCTTACTAGAATATTGAGTTTTCCTTGGAACATTGAAGTAACAATTTCTATTAAATTTTGACGTTGGTCACTGTATAGTAAGTCACACGTTGATCCTGTCACGCGAAATCCTTTGCTTTCCCACTCTTCCAAACATTTATTAATATCTTGTTGATTACGTGCACATATATGCACGGATGCCCCAAATTCTGCTAACTCTTCCACAGTTGCGTGCCTAATTCACAATAAAATCAAAGAAAATAGGGAATGAAAATAAGAAATTAAAAAGAAAGAGATGCAATATGAATAAACATGCATTAGAGATCTGACCCTATGCCACGGGTTCCCCCAGTCACTAAAGCAGTCATTCCATGAAGTGACCATCTTTTGTCTTTGAAACTCAACTTTGTTTCACCCATATTTCTTGCTTCTAGTCAGTTGGATTCTTGGAATGGAGAAGCAAAGTGCAAATTACGTTTTTATATATGATTTCGTTGTGAATTTGATTTTTTTTTTTTGGGTGTTATTTCCTTTTTCGGGAATCATTTATACAATTCGGTGATTGTTAAATGTGTAACAGATATTTGTGTTAACAAATTCAGTATATGGATCTGACAAAGTGGGGATTTGTCCATAGAGAGATACTACGATACAAGCTGGCAATATATATGTAGATAGGACCACCACTTCCCTGGTTCGGTTAAAGTGGCTATTAATTATGAGAGTGTTGTTATCATGTGCTCAACGGGGTGTTGGGCCGGGGTGGTGGAAATGAGAGAATATTGGGCTCACGAATTAGTGGAACAAATGTCAAGGGATCACCTTTTAGACCAAAGGCTTCCACCTCCAACGGGACAATTAGCTGAAACTGTTAAGTAAATTTTTTAGGGAAGCACCAACAGACTTTTAACCACATTTATTCTAAAAACTTTAAGGTATTATGTTAATAGGTGTAGCCTCTTATATACTCTTCATTTTATTTATTACTAGATTTTTGACCCGTGCGATGCACAGGGAAACGGGGTTTTTGAAAATAATTATGTATTTTTCATTTGAAATTTTTTTATTTTTGTCATAAAAATTGTAGGATTATTAAAAGTATTGATAAATAAATATTAAGGTAACACGATCACAATTCTTCTAATTAAAATAACTCGTACACAATACACTAGTGCGTTACACGTGTAACTGTGCAATGTACGTAGTAATATTTATACTATTACTATTATATTTTTCTTTTGTTAAGTATACTATTACTATTATCAAAACAAAACAAAATATAACTTTTTTTATGAACATTGCAGAGACAACTGGCCAAAACTCCATGTACGCTCGCAGACATTATCAACGTGAGCTTTCTCAGTCTTTTGTCCAAAAAAAATTGTTTGTTTTCTTTTCAGTTAAATTAGAGTATTCAAGGATAAATAAATTGATTCGAAGTAAAAAATGTAACATTTTTTTTATGAACATTGCAAAGATAACCCATCAAAACTCCATGTATGCTTGCAGACATATTTGACATGAGTTTCCTGACAGTCTCATGTGAAAAAAATTGTTTTCTTTTCAGTGATATTAGAGTATTTAAGCATAAAAAAATCGATTCAAAAAAAAATGTAACATTTTTTATGAACATTGCATAGACAACTCATCAAAACTCCATGTATCCTCGTAGGCATATTCGATGTTATTTTAAACAAAATTTTGTTTATTTTCTTTTCAGTAAAATTATAGTTTTTAAAGATAAGAAAATCGATTACAAAACAAAAAATACAATTTTTTTATGAACATTACAGAGACAACCCGTCAAAACTCTATTTATGCTCGTAGACATATTCGACGTGAGCTTTCTCAGAGTCTCCTATCAAAAAAATTTGTTTGTTTTTCTTTTTAGTGAGATTATAGTATTTAAAGATAAATAAAATTATTCGAAACAAAAAAGTGTAACATTTTTTTATTAACACTGCAGAGACAACCGTCAAAACTCCATGTATGTTCACAGGTATATTCGGCGTAAGCTTCATTAATTCCTGCTCAAAAAAAAAATTGTTAACAATTTTCTTTTATGAGAAATTACAGTTTTTAAGGATAAATAAATCTATTTCAAAACAAAAAAATGCAACCTTTTTTTTATGAACATTAGAGAGACAACTCGTCAAAATTTCTGGATGCTCGCATGCATATTCAGCATGAGTTTTCTCACAGTGTCTTATTCAAAAAATAATTTCTTTGTTTTCTTTTAAGTCAAATTACAATATTTAACGATAAAAAAATCGATTTGAAACCAGAAAAATATAACTTTTTTTTGAACATTGTAGAGACAACTCCATGAATGAGCGCAGACATATTTGGCGTGAGCTTCCTCACAGTTTTCTGTTAAAAAAATGTTTATTTTCTTTTTAGTGAAAATTCAGTTTATTAGCATAAATAAATCGTTTTCAAAACAAACAAAAAAATGCAATATGTTTTTTTACAAACATTGTAGAGACAACCCATCAAAACTCCAAGTTTGCTCGTAGTCATATTCAGCATGAGCTTCTTCACAGTGTCTTGTATAAACAAAATTTTGTTTATTTTCTTTTCAGTTAAATAATATTTTTAAGGTTAAATAAATCGATTACAAAACAAAAAATGCAATCTTTTTTTATGAACAATACAGAGACAACCCGTCAAAACTCTATTTATGCTCGCAGACATATTTGGCGTGAACTTTCTCATAGTTTCTTGTCAAAAAAAATTGTTTGTTTTCTTTTCAGTGAAATGATAGTATTTAAAGATAAACAAATCGATTCAAAACAATAGACGTAACTTTTTTTATGAACATTTCAAAGACAACCCATTAAAACTCCATGTATGGTCGCAAGTATATTCAACATAACCTTCCTTACTTCCTGTTCAAAAAAAATGTTAACAATTTTATTTTCCATGAAATTACAGTTTTTAAGGATAAATAAATCGATTTCAAAACAAAAAAAAATGCAACCCTGTTTTTATAAACATTGCAGAGACAACCTGTCAAAACTCTATGCATGCTTGCATGCATATTCTGCGTGAGCTTTCTAACTATGTCATGTTCAAAAAATAATTTGTTGTTTTATATATAAAATTTAAAGATAAAGATATATCCAACTATATCTCACCATATAAAATATTGTGAAAATTTTGAGGACAAAAAAAATTGAAAAAATATTTTAAAAAGTAATTTAAGAAAGTGACAAAATGATATTATTGTGATATATGATTTTTTATATTGCACTATAATAATAATAATAATAATAACAATAATAACATTTCAAGATTTTGCTCTCTTTGATTTTGTAAATGAAATTAATTAATACTGAGATTTATATAATTATTTTTTCTTGATTTTACTGTCTCTTTCATTTAAAAAAAGGTCTTTATAATTATAAAATGCTAAAAGGCATTAATTAGTGTTTATTTAAATGATTTAATTATTATTTTAAGACAGCCCATCAAAACTCTATGTATCCTCGTAGGCATATTCAATGTCCTGTCCAAACAAAATTTTGTTTATTTTCCTTTTTAGTGAAACTACAGTTTTTAAGGATAAGTAAATCGATTACAAAAAAAAATGCAATATTGCTTTATGAATATTATAGAGACGACCCGTCAAAACTCTTTTCAAGCATATTCGACATGAGATTTCTCATAGTCTCTTGTAAAAAAATTGTTTGTTTTTCTTTTCAGTGAAATTATAGAATTTAAAGATAAATAAAATTATTCGAAATAAAAAAATGTAACATTTTTTATGAAAATTGCAGAGACAACCTATCAAAACTTCATGTATGCTCGTAAGTATATTCGGTGTAAGCTTCCTTACTTTCTGTTAAAAAAAATTGCTCTGGGTCAAAGACACATTATATTTCCTCCCAAAATCATGGGATCACATCTTATAATTTCGAGATTGAGTTTTTGTCTTCGATCCGAGTCAAAGACACATTATATTTTCTCCCAAAAATTTATGCAGTTTATTTAATATCAAAACTACTTTTTTATAATTTAAAAGAAAAAGGTACAGGGTTGCTTCTTGCAAAAGATATTTGAGAAAGTATTTTTGAAAATATCGGTGGATCAAGTTGTGTTTAAACAATCACGTAGCTTTATGATTTCTCATTTTTTTTCCATATTTCAAATAAATATAATTGACAAAAAAAGAATTGTTTCAACTTTAAAATTTAATTGTCACATTATTAAATGATAGGTTTCCTATCTCCTTTATTTAAAAAAGATTATTTCTAATTATTAGATGATAAAATCTCTTTCTTTTTAAAATATATCTTTTTAATTTTAAATTTAATCTTTAAGGTTATTAATTGCTAGAATGCTGTTATAAGAGATTATTGTAGTGATTTGACCAAATTGCCCTCTAATTAATGCTTACTAACACTACTACTTTTAATATTATAAAGATAAAGATAAAAATAAATAAAGATAAAGATTAGGCGATATGAGACTTTTTTATTTCACAACTCACACTTGGATATCTAACATCTCCCCCTCAAGTGTGAGTCTCCCCTACATAGGGCCTCTTCGAGAGATACTCGGGTTTCTTCATCGAGCCATTCTCGGGTCACGTAAGCTCACCCTCAAGCAAAAGCTTTCTCATCCACATACTTTTCACAAACATCAACGGGAAACGCCACTTAGCCTCTACATTGCTAGGTAGACTTTCGATACATGGTGTCTGTCACCTTTAGTCACCCATGGGCTCTAATACCACTTGTAGGTAATTTTTTTGAGGTGAGCGAGACTTTGACCACATTTGTTCCAAAAACCTTAAGGTGTTAGATTAATGAGTGTATATATACTCTTCATTTTGTTACTATCAGGTGATGTGGGACTTCTTTATTTCACAACTCCCACTTGGATACCTAACATTCCTTGTTTCACAACCCAATTTGTTGGGTGTGTTCCCTCCTAAGTGGGACCCACAAGATATGTTGTTGTTTTGTTTATTTGTCAAATACATGGAAGATACGTGAAAATAAAAAGAGGAAATAAGGAAATATGGAATATTTATAAAGAGGAAATAAGGAAAAACATATTTCAATAAATATAAAATAAATCAGAACCAGCGCCATATCTCCACAGGTGCAGACCAAAATATGTTTTCTTTATAAGTTGCTCCTATTCTATAAATGGGTATGGCATACAAAGAAAAAGGTGGTGGAAAATTTAGAGAGCACCTGAGAGAGAGAGAAGGGTAGTTGTGCAACACAAGCACGTGATAAAAAAAATAATGTAGGGTAGGTTTCCAAGTTTCAGACTATAAAACTTGTACTGTGGGGTGAGTGTTATCATTCTTTGTAACTCTTGAGTGAGGTATTCAGTCTTGTAAGGTGATAAATCTGGGGTAGGCTTTTCAAGTTTGTGCGAGAAAACTTGTTATATTGTGGGGTGGGTTACAATGCTGATTGTAGTCTTATATTTGTGATAGTGAAAATATTGTTGGCGTATTTCGTGGACGTGGGCAAGATGTGCCGAACCACGTAAATCCTTGTGTTCTTTATCACTTTCCCTTTGTGTGTGTGGAGATTCCCCATCACCCGTATTAGAGATCCTTGGGCATAAATGGGTAAATCAGAATGACGCGAGAAGATTTTTCCCAACAGTAGTATCTGAGCCAATGGTTCAAATTATCGTGCAACTAGAGGGGACCGACTCAAAGCCATTGGTGCGACCAGGTGACTAGTTAAGGCGAGTATTGAAGAACAGGTGGGTCTGTGTGTGGATCCTTGTGTCAAAAGTCTTCCTGATAATGGAGGTTAGGCGGCGTGTCCCGTTGATATATGGCAGATCACGGTTGTAAAAGTACAAGGAGTGTCACCATTGAAGACTTCAATATTTGTAGACAAGAGATGTTGGCGGAAAATCCACAAAGATAGAAGTTTGATTGAGGGGGAGCATATGTCTATTGCAGGGGGAGCTGTGAAGGAAGAAAGCAGGCATTATTGAGCAGTATCTTCCCACTTAAGTCAGGAAGGGGGAGATTTGTTTGGTGGGTTCCCTCCTAAGTGGGACCCACAAGATATGGTGTTGTTTTGTGTATTTGTCAAATATGTGGAAGATATATGAAAGATACGATGCATATATGTTTTTACAATAAAAAGAGGAAACAAGGAAATATAGAATATTTACAAAGAGAAAATAAGGGAAAACATATCTCAATAAATATAAAATAAATTAGTGTCATATCTCAACCGAATCAGCGTCATATCTCCACAGGTGCGGACCAAAATACGTCATCTTTATTAATTGCTCATTTTCTATAAATGGGTAAGGCATACAAGAGAAAAAGGTGGTGCAAATTGTAGAGAGTACCCGAGAGGGGGGGAGAAAGAGAGAGAGAGAGAGAGAGAGAGAGAGAGAGAAAATGGCAGTCGTGCAACACAAGCAGGTGATAAAAAAAAATAATGTAGAGTGGGTTTCCAAGTTTCAGACCAGAAAACTTATACTGTGGGGTAAGTGTTATCATTCTTTGTAACTCTTGAATGAGGTATTTGGGTTTGTAAGGTAATACACAATTTGTGGTAGGTTTTTCAAGTTTGTGCCAGAAAACTTGTTATATTGTGGGGGTGGGTTACAATGCTGATTGTAATCTTATATTTGTGATAGTGAAAATATTGTTGGCATGTTCCGTGGATGTAGGCAAGAGGTACCGAATCACGTAAATCATTGTGTTCTTTATTGCTTTCCCTTGGTGTGTGTGGAGATTCCCCATCACTGGCATCAGAGATCCTTGGACGTAAATGGGTAAATCAAAGGACCATAGCTTTGGTATGCACATGTGCGGCTCCCGAGTAAGACCCATGATGCATTCTATGGCACAAGAACTATCTACTACTATGCAGGCTTGTCTTTCTGAGCCATTTGGCATGATAACCATAAGCAAGCTTATAGGGTTCCAGAAATAGAGCCACGAAGGATTGTGTGGTGTGAGCAGTGGCGGAGTGTGTTAGATGTTTTGGGGGGCAAATAATGAACAGATATATATAAAAAAAATCACCATACTACCACTAAATATTTGTTGGCATAGTGGCTTGGATGCCTTGTATTGGGTATAAATATTCACGGTTCGAATCCTGCTTATCGTTTTACATAAATACAATTAAGATTCCAAAAAAACTCCAACAGGAGTCAATCCCTGATGTCATTAGTTTCAAAAAACGGTGTTGCCATTGCACCAATGTAGACAACTGGTTTTCATGTGGCAAACTACCTATATATATATATACTTAGTTTTTAATATTTATTTATTTATTTTTGAATAGCCATGACTACCTCATTCACACAAGAGGAGCCGCCCTGTAAACAAAATATATGAAACAAAATGAATGAGTATACATGCATAAAACAAAATAACAATTAACAATTGATATTTAGCCGGGGCGGGTTCGAGTCAGGGGCGGGGCGATTATCGACATTCCTAACCCACCCCTTGGTCAAAGCGGGTTTTCCCATCAAAATCGGGTCGGGGTCGGGTGGGTACCCACGGGTTCAGATTCTGTTGCCATGCCTACCTGGGTGTGAAGGTTTGTTGCCATAACTGTGTCATAACTAGTTATAAAAATGTTGTTGGGGTTTATATAAAAATGTGTTTATTTTCCACAGATAAATAATGCAAGTGATATATTATATTATATTATATTATATACACACTACTGTCTCTGGTTCCTAGTATAAGAAGAAAAAACAAAAATCACCAAAATCAATGAAGACTATTTAATGTTATAAAATTGAAAGTTTATCCCAAATATACCCCTAGTATTAAATGTTTTATACCTACCACGTGTGTTTCTAGTAAAAATACATCTCAAATTAAATAAGGGTATAAAAGAAATTCTAGACACTAATGCACCTTGAAATGAGTTTATTTTTCTTATAATTAAGACCAAAAGATATACCAAAAATTTTCTTATAATAGGGACCAGAGGTAGTACAGTAAAATTACATTTTAAAGAAACTTGGCTTACTAAATTATTCTGCGAAAATGAGAGAGAAAGAAGAGAGAAAAAGATAGAAAGAACTTTAGAGACTATCCAGTTAGTGACCAAGAGTTTTTTGCTTGAAGAGCACTTTATACTGTCACCAATTGTCTCATCTATCTTGTCCACTCCTATACTTGTGTTTACACCCAAAAAATTTCTAAGTATCAGCCGAGTTCAACAGTAGCCGAGGCAAGGAAGCTAATCGATTGGAAGTCAACTGAACCACAGGTTGGCCGAATCTGTAGCTAATATAGCCACAAGCAGGAAACTAAGAGCTAGACAGGGGCCATGGGCTTATTGGATTAATCTGAAGATATTAGGCCTATTGGGCTAGCATGAAGTCATTCATTGCGTCAGGTTCTTGAATTGCTCCATGAGCCGAATGAAGTGGAGGTTGATTTTGAATTAATTTAAATTCAAGGTTATCTCCAAGTTTTTAGGAGCTGAGCGAGGGAACCAAGGATAAGATCTATGCTGAGAAAAACGTTGGTTAAGGACGTGGCCATGAAGGGAAAATGCGCCTATTTTAGGATCGTGGTTAGTGGAACATGGCACTACTCAGTCGAATAACTATCAACTAGGAAGATTATCATTGTTAGCCAGCTGAACGTGGCAAATAGGGGTAGTTCTTAGTTGTTACTATAAATACTCAAGTTGTAAATAATTTTAACACATCAATCAATATAAACAACTTATTTTCGCTCAATTTTACTCAATTGCACTTTATGTTTATCTTTGCATTTCCCTTTTTACTTTAAATCACTTACTTAACCCTTTCTGGAGTGAGTTAAGGGACCCATAGCTGAGGAACAGAGTTCCTTCCTTGGTGTAATTGCTTGAAGAAAAGGGAATCACTGTTGTGGAGTTAGCCGATCAACGGCTAAGTTAAATTCCAGTCAACAAAATTGGCACGCCCGTTGGGACCAAAGGTGAACGAATCAACACATTCGAATCTCCAGGTCAGGATTACCATTGGCGTATGCACTTGCGTTCTGGCAAGAGCTTGAGCAGCATGGAACAGCCTTCGTCAGAGAAGAACAATCCTAGAAAGCCTGTTGAAGGGAGCCCCTCTTAGGGAGTACCTACTTCAACAGTAGAGCCAGTGCACGTAGAGGCAGACCTTGAACCTTAGCCTAACGATCAACCATTGGTGATGTCCACTTCATTCATACACCAACAACTCGATTTGGGAATCAATGATATCAAGTACCAAGTGTCACAACAGTTGGTTGATATTGTGAAGCCCATGGTACACAATGAAGTGCAGCAAGCCAGGGGATAGAGGCTAAGAGGGCTCACTCAGGCGAGAGCTCTATCATTTCTGCTATTCCAATGCAAGTGGGGTACACTACTCAGGTAGGACCTATCACCCAGCCGAATTCAGCTCCAGTAGTACCAATCCAGTTCAATCGAGCACAACTCTGGCAGGGATACAACAAGTTCGGCCTACCTTTGTGCAGGCAGGGCCTACTCAGGTTCAGCCGAATATAGGACAGGTACCTTTTAATCCAATTAATTCCCAGCCTAGTACTTTTGCCACTTTGATCACTGGAGGTCAACAAGTGGTGATTGATACAACTAACCAGGCGAATCTTCATTTTGGACAGGTGCAGATGGCTAGGAGGCCACCAGATGCAGTGGGACAAATTGGTATGCCACAAGTAATGCCATATGTGCAACCCTATGGCACTGCTATGCAGGCGACTAACCCGCTGTACACTGGGGGTAAACTCTTGGTGCAGGAAGGAGTTGAATAAGACCACCTCGGGGTTATGCTGGACAACATCCATGGAATTATCCACCTGTATCGGCTAATCTTCCAATCTATCCACCTTATCCTAAAGTGTTTGCATGTGGTCAAATGGGGTCAACTCCTCCAAGGGCATCTGGTTTAATGATGGAGTAGTCATGGGGATAGATCCCACTTCCACCATTTAACACAAGTGTTCCTAGAACTCAATACAGGGTACCAGTTGAAGGAAGCATGGAGCAGCCATGGGGGTTCACCCACCTCCAATGCCAAGTCAACCAGGTTACCCCAATCCTCTAGAGCCCCAGGCACATCCCCCAACATGGAGACAACAGCCACAGGCAACAACTCCTAACTTGGGAGAAGTGAGACCAGGGGGTTCACAGCTGCTAGACCCAACCGTGATTGCAGATACTATCAAGAAGTATTTTGGTGTGCAGCTGAAGCCTTTGGATAGGCCAATCTACAGGAAGCCATACCCTGAGTGGGTAGACAGTTTGGTGCCTCTACCTAGGGGATATAAGACTCCAGATTTTACCACTTTCTCTGGAGAAGATGGCAAGTCGACTATGGAGCACATAGGCAGATTTATTGCTCAGTGTGGTGAAGGGAACCAGAATGAATTCCACAAATTGCAGTTGTTCCCCTTGTCACTTACCGGGACAACTTTTACATGGTATTTCTCTTTACCACCTAACTCCATACAAACATGGGCAGATATGGAAAGGTGCTTCCATGATAGAGTCTACTGGCCTTAACCTGAAGTCACTACGGCTGATCTCATGAACCTAAGACAACTGGTAGATGAGCCGACTGCTGATTTTGTGGAAAGGTTCAAAAAGATAGCTAGACAATGTTTAGTGCAATTCCCTGAGATAGAATATGCAGCCATGGCCATTAGTAGCATGCACCCTCAGCTTAAGGAGAAACTAGTTAGCCAAGCCTGCACTGATCTGAACCAGTTAGTCTCCAGGGCTATACCCATTGAATAGTTCATCCAGGAGAAAGAAAAGAGGCGAGCCAGTAGAGGGAAAGGTCCTCAAATGCTGAAGACTCTGATGATGATTCAGCCGATTCCACGACAGACATCATGGTAGCTGAGATAGTGAAGGGTAAATGCTACTCTTGCCCAGCCCTGAGAGCAGCCAAAGGGAAAGAGTCAAAGTCAGGAGATAGCAAGGTGGAATACTCCTTTGATATTTCCAAGGCAGATCAAATCTTTGACTACTTGCTCAAAGATAAGCAGATTCGGCTACTGGATGGGCACAAGATCCCACCTACTGATGAGCTAAAGGATAAGAAGTACTGCAAGTGGCACAACTCCTATAATCTTGTAACTGTAAACTGTATGGTTTTCAGGAAGGCCATTCAGAAGGGAATAAAAAAAGGAAGGTTCAAACTTACAGATAAAGGAATACAAAGTTGGAATATCATCTCCAGTGATTGGGAGTCCCACTATAGCTGCAATATCAAGCAAGGTGGGTGTAATCATGCCCTATGGAAAGATGAAGGTGTTGGTGGAGACACACCAGAAGCCAAAGAAGCCATAAAGAAGCTCCAGGTTGAGGGGAATGTCCTGCATGGACAGCATGATCATTTCATAGAGGCCTCACTGCTTTCATTTGTCAGCTTTGACCTTCTCCGGCCGATTAACCCATTCAACTTAGGGTTGAGTCAAACGAGGCCAGGAACGAATGTCAGTTGGTTTGGATTTGGTGGTGAACCTATCACAAGAGATTGGTAAAGCATACAGAGATGGAGCCATGGATTCCTTCAAAAAGATAGCTCCCTCATCCAATTCTAAGGTAGAAGGGTTCAAGGATACGAAATCCTGAATCTCAAAGAGAGGGAATGAAAAGTAGAGTTGAGAGCTGATGGAGGGCTTGGTGAACGTTCGAAGCTAACAGAAGCAGATGATTGCTCATCATCATGCTCATAGGAATGATTTTGAGTGTCGAAAGCTGGAGACATGATGATATTGATCACAGGTAAAAGAAAAACGCAGTGAAGAGGGTAAAGCTACAGGAAATTAGGGCTTTCAGAAAGTGAACTATGGTAATTCGGCTAAGGAATATTTAAAGGAAAAGTTGATCACTGTTGATAGGGTTTGTTGCAAGTAAATCGGATGATATAAGGTTAGCCGTTGCCTATTTAAAAAGTTGTTGCAAACGGATAACTTAGCATTTATGATTAAGACAGTGATTTGATAGTAATCATTACCCTGCATCAGTCTAAACCTAATGTTTTACGGCTAAAAGCAGCGTAGGGGAGAAATTGTTTACACCCAAAATATTCCTAAGTATCAACTGAGTTCAACAGTAGCCGAGGCAAGGTAGGTAATCGATTGGAGGTCAGCTGAACCACAGGCTAGCCGAATCTACAGCTAATAGAGCCACAAGTAGGAAACTAAGACTAGACAGGGGCCATGAGCTTATTGGATTAATATGAAGATATTGGGCCTATTGGGCTAGCATGAAGTCGTTCATTGGGTCATGTTCTTGAATTGCTCCATGAGCCGAATGAAATGGAGGTTGATTTTGAATTAATTTAAATTCAAGGTTATCTCCAAGTTTTTAGGAGCTGAGCGAGGGAACCAATAAGATCCACGTTGATTATCATTGTTAGCCAGCTGAACGTGACAAATAGGGATAGTTCTTAGTTGTTAGTATAAATACTCAAGTTGTACATAATTTAACACATCAATCAATATAAACAACTTATTTTTGCTCAATTTTGCTCAATTGCACTTTATGTTTACCTTTGTGTTTCCGTTTTTACTTTAGTTCACTTACTTAACCCTTTCTAGAGTGAGTTAAGGGACCCACAGCTAAGGAATTGAGTTCCTTCCTTGGCGTAATTGTTTGAAGAAAAGGGAATCACTGATGTGGAGTTAGCCGATCAACGACTAAGTTAAATTCCAGTCAATAACTTGTAAATTATTTACTATTTCTCTGAAGGAGATATTTCATATGTCTCTTAACTCATCTAATGATGATGTCTTGGATTCATATTTTTCAAGCATATGATGACAAATATTTTTACACTATTCTTTCGCTAGGAAAATCCTACCAAGAAGTTGTACTTTATTTGCAATGCTTATATACCATTTGATAGTTTCTATCTCCTTCATGCACCACATCTTGAATTCGTTAATCAAGTTAAGGGCTTGCATGCATTTAGTTCTTTCATTGCCTTGATATTGAGATTTGAGGTAATCCTCAATGTCCTTGGCAGACTTCAAATATTATTTTTTACGGTGCAGAAAAAAGACAAGGTTTAGACTTTTTTTTTATCTTCTTTTCTTTGTGATTCTTCACCCGAGCCATCGTAGAATTTAGTGGCAATTCAAAAACTTTATAGCCTTCTTCTACAGCCTCGAAAAGAAGTAATGTTTCAAGATGAACAATCATCCTTATAAAACACACTCCATTCTCCTCACCATAAAAAAACTGGTAGCTTAATTGTTCATAATGATATATCTCCTTTCATTATGATTTCTCTCAACTCACAGATTCTTCGATCATGATCTTTTGTATCAATTTGTTGTTTTTTGTTTTAAGTGCAGAAAAAGAACAAATATGAAATGTTGTGCAGAGGAGTATCTAGCAAATTTTAATTTTTTTGGCTGAATAAATAGAGCTAGAGTGTAACAGAAAATTCAAATATAAAATTCAAACAAACACCTTATGTTTAAGCATTATCATGATTTGAAAATTTAATAAACATCCAAAGTCTAGATAAACAACCGTAATCAACAAAATCCTAATATATTAATTTGTTACAACTATTTAGGTAAGACATTCTTAATTAAACTAAGATAGAGTAAGACACTTTGACTGAATGATTAGTTTAGAAGGCCCTTTCCTCTTGGGATACTATGGGTGAAAGCCAAAAAAAGACACTCTGATTGAATGTGTAGCCCAAAAAATTAATCAGTTTTGTACGAGGAGCCTTGGTGAAGAATGGAGATATGCAACATATGAACTTGTGAGAGGAAAAAAAATTTTCCCCAAACATTACACAATAAAGAAGCTAGTTAACGGATATATATACTAACGTCCAAGACAATGTGTTAGTCCATGATAAGTAAGACTATTATTAATCATGTTATCATGTGAGCGGAGGGACGATAATGGGTAATGGGTCCAATGGATACTTGAAAAAATTACTCATGATGGGTAGGTAAATTACTGATAATTCGACATGTATGAGTGCGGGTACGGGTAATTTATTTACTTATATTAATATAATTTTAGTCATAGCTATAATATTAAAATAAAAAATAAAACTAATCTAAATGTTTAAACATAATATCAAGTGTTGCATTTAATAACCTTACTTTGTTGTATTTTAATTTAGTTAAATAGTTTTGTTTGTAAACTTTTATGATTAGGTTTGAAAGATCTTTGAGTCATGGCCAGCCTAACCCTAAAGCCACTAAGGCTAGGGTTTTAGGCTCCAAATTTTTATAGTTATTTAGGCCTCTAAATTTGAGCTTTCAATTTTTTTGGTTATTTAAGCTTAATAAGAAAAATAATTTAAAACACTAAAGCCTTTTTTTTTTTGACAGAAACAGACTCATCTCATTTCATCGAAAATAACATCCATAATACAGGGAGGCATATAATCAAAATCTTGATGACTAGCGAATAACCGAGACGCCCTCACTAATGCATGAGTAACTCGATTAGCTTGTCTCCTAACATAACTTATTCCAAAGTTATTAGACAAATTCAAAAGCAACGTGCACCTAGAAAGTATACTATCAAGTTCAGTGAGGTTACTCCTATTGCCATGTATACCCTCCACCACTGGCAGATTGTCCAGTTCGATGGATATATTAGCAATATTCATATCCCTTAGCCATAAATAGACTCCAAGAGTCCAACTGCTTCTGCTTCTGCTTCTATTCCGGATCCTGGCAGGTAAAGTGTTTGAGCTTTTACAAATTCCCTTTGCTCATTCCTTAGACACATTCCAATGCCAAAGCGATTTTTCTCCAAGAACATGGCAGCATCCACATTACAGGTCATAGATCCTGCACGCGGTTTCCTCCAACGTATTGGTTGAGTTGGTTGCTACACAGTGCCACTAGGATTCTACTTAGCCCGAACCTGAGACCAATCATCATGGGTAGCTACTACTTTCCTAATCGTGTCGAAAATGCTTGCTGCAGCATTCTCCAAGACCTTGGCATTGCACTGTCCCCATAAGCTCCAAATAATCATGACAGCGAGAGTTTCCTGGAGGGGATAAGTTTGTAAGGATAGCCCATAAATAGCATTCCAAAGACCTGGCTCAGCCTACACCTCCCTTGCGAAATTACACCCGAAAAAAGCGTCCACTCATTCTCATCCATGGTCTTCACTCAAGGTTGTTGGAAGAAGGATCATGCTCATGTAGTAAGTGGGAATAGCTTGGGCCACCGACTTCACTAGTACTTCACGCCTTGCTTTTGAGAGGTGCTTGCCCGACCAACTTTGAACCCTCTTCCATACTCTATCTTTAAGGAACCGAAAAATAGCTTTTTTCTTTCTGCCAATGATAGAGGGCATGCCCAAATATTTTCCAGTGCCTAGGCATTCCGTCACACCAAGGATGCCTGTAACTCTCTCCCTCATATCTTGTGGTGTGTTCTTGCTAAAGAAAATTTCAAATTTCGTCAGATTGGTAGCTTGGCCTAATGCTCTTTCATAGGTTGTAAGGATCTCTCTCATGCCTGTTGCTTCTCTTTCATCAACCCTGAAAAACAAGAAACAGTCATCAGCAAATAAGAGGCGTGAAAGGGCGGGGTGCCCCTTTACACACACGAATACCATGGATGTCTCCTATTTCCTCCACTCTCTTAATAAGAGTTGTAAGACCCTCTGCATAGATGATAAAAAGGTAAGGGGACAGAGGATCCCCTTGTCTAAGGCCTCTCCTACACTACAAGAAAAAACGCCGATACTGACGACCTTATACTGTCGGGCGAAACCGGTCAAAAAAACTGGTGTTTCCGATGGCTTACACCGTCGGTAAAGCTAACCAATCGGAAGGCCGGACAAAAGTTATAGTTTCCCGCTTTTTCTGCCGTTAGTATTTAAAATAACCCATCGGTAAGTCGGCGTCGTGTAATGACGGTCTTAAGCCGTCGGTATTTAAGATGTGGTCGTCGGTATGCTTCGATATGAACCAGAGCGCAACCTTCTCTCCCCTTCACTGTTTACAACGCGCTATCTCATCTCTTTCTCTCTGTCGTTCTGGCCACGACACCATCGCGCCATCCTCATCCGTTGGCGCTGTTTGTCGCCACCTCCACAGCACCGACCGCCGCCACCACCTCCACAAAGACTGCCCTCTCTCTTTCTCGGTGTGTCGCCTGATCCCGCCTCTCTCTCTCTCGCGATTCAGGTAAGTGTTTTTTTGGTTTTAATGGCAAATTATTTATCTATTTTGCGAGCTTTCTGTTTAATTAATTGTTGCTGTAACACAATTGCGTAAGTGGCTCTTGTGTTCTGATTTCATCAGTTTCATCAATAGTTTGGGAAAGAATGGGAGTGCTCGTGAGGTTAGTGAAACATTTGTGATTGAAGTAACTGAAGGTTTGTGAAACATCTGAATAATGATCCCAATTCTACCCTAATATTGCCTGAACAACTTACTAAAACCCCTTCTTAGGAAAATTCTAACAGCTGCATATGCTTCTTCAATGTTGAGTGTTTAAAATGGGGATTGGAGGCAGTGAGTCTTTTGCCAGAGATGCTGCTCTTATTTCATTTTATTTTCAGTAACTGTAATTTTAGTTATATTTATATTTCCTTGTAGCTTCACTAGTCCGCCACACTGCTCCGAGACCGCCACTGGCATCGAAGGATGTGGACATTCTACTTCTCCTTAGCACTTAGTTGTTTTGAGAATTAGGTATGCACTATAACGAAATATCGATTGACTCATTGGGTGGAAAATAGTTGTCTGTTGACCCCCACACCGACATATTTATTTGATTTCCTTCATAGTTTTCTCCACAGAGAGAATTTTGAAGTGACGTATGTTTTGACTAACAAATGATGTTTTATATTGAAGTGATGCATAGTTCTCTCCACAGAGAAAATTTTGTCTGATGTATGTTTTATGTTAAGGTGAAAGTAATTAACATGTAGACTATTCATTTTGGAAGAACATGCTTTTGCTTAGTTTGTTGCAAGAAAAAACCTGTCATTGGGATCAGATACAACAACCACAAAGATGATAACATCTTAGTCTAATTTGTAATGGTATAAGTGGAAAATATGGGAAAAGGTAGATTGATGAAGCAGAACCATTATTGAAAGAGGGTAAAATACACCCTTGTTACTCAGCAATCATCAACCCATATAATGAAATGAGAACCTGAAACATATTATTATTTATGAAATAAAAGTTATAAGCATCAAGAGAGGAAAGAAATAAGAGAGAGAGAGAGATTCATATGTGGTTTAGGGTTTTGTTTATTAGTAATTTATTAAACTACAGTATATAGTATATTAATAATTTAAAAAGTTTTGTTCCTGATGCAATATTTGTTGATTTTAAAATATTAATTAACAAGTGTTTAAAACAATAAATTTTCTCATGTTAAAGTTTAATATAATTTTTAGTATTATATAAAATAAAAAGTTGTATTATTTCTTCATAAATACTAATATTATTATATGTCATCCGCAATGACAGAAACATATTTTTTCAAAAAAAAAAAGAAATGCATGGAAGATGGAAAAGCAAAGCTGGAATGCAGTCAATGAAGTGGGTAGCTATTCTGTCAAAAAAATAAATGAAGTGGGTAGCTTACTATCTTTAGCTTCAGATTCCTTCTTAGATGGTGACATAGCGAGGAGAATCGAGTTGTACAGAATGCGAACAAAACCAAAACCAGTGAACATTTATTCTTGGATAATTTAATTAAATAATCTATGAATTAAAGTAATATGGGTGGGGTCTACCCTGGTTTATAATTGGTGGAAGTTGAAAAATCATCATGTCTGAGACGCTCGTCTCCTGCACCGCCTACGCAACGCGAATGATGGTTTATGATGGCACTGGCACACGATGCGTTTAGCAGTTTAGAGGTTACTCGCGCAATATTAACGACATGTATGTGATCAGCAAACTTCCCAAGGACGCTTTCAGTTTCGTGGGCGAGTAGTCACTATGTCAATATTCGGCACGTCAGAATGTGGCAAAAGTTGAAATGAAATTAGTTTGATTTTACTAAAAAAAAAATGTGGATTCATATGTGGTTGCTTTTGAGGGTTTAAATAATAATAAATAAATAAAACCTGCATCCTGAAGTGGATTCATATCTGGTTTGGGGTTTTGTTTATGTTGCTGCATTGTTGTTATAGTATTGTTATAGTGTTGTTGTTATAATATTGTTATAGTGTTGTTGTTAATAAGTAAGAATGGTAGCTGATGTTTCAAATTGGTGTTTTTAGTGTTGAATTGAAGTTAAATTTACTGCCCTCTATTGAAATCCAAATCTATTAATAGCAGGTACTCTGCAACAACATCATGGCGGTTGATCATTTCGTTGTTAAAATATTAATGTTGATACTGACATGATTGTAAGTGTTAAATAATCTAAAATGTTTTGAAGACATATTTGTTTTATGTTGTTGAATTTAGTAAACCATCAATTATTTATGTGCAGAAACTATCTACAAAATTCACGAATGTAGTGGGCCCTACATTGTCAAACCTTTTGAGGTTAAGGTTCTATGATAACAATGTATGGGAAGTTCAAACTGAAATAGTTGATGGGCATATTTGGCTGAATTTGGGATAGAGGGAAATTGCTAAAGAATATACTATTGAAGACGACTATTTGTTGTTTTTCAACTACTCTAGTGACTCGAATTTCAACGTAACCATATATAACCACACTGCCTGTGAGAATCCACACTATAGTCGTAAATTTCCAATGATGCCTGTCAAATTCTTTAAGTACATTCCACATGTTGAACAACTGTCTAGCATTGTAAGATATTTTTCACTCTATTCCATATTTATTTTACTAAATTTTATCATTCAGAATCTAATCCATCGGTTTATTGTATTTTTTTTTGTGTACCAGAATCTACCAAATACTTTCAAGAACCTATATCGGAAACATCTGTTGAATCCATTTATTTTATGTCCTAGTGATGGCAGGGAATGGCCAGTGTTTTGGCAGTTTGAGGAAGAGCACATTTGCCTATGTAAAGGATGGAAAACGGTTACTGCTCACCTTTCAGTCTAGCCGGGTGACTTTTGCTTCTTCACTTACAGTGGGAGTTATAAGGTGCCACTGAGAGTAGCTTATGGAAATAAGGGGAAAATTGTAACTTCCGAAAGGAGGACCACTGAAGGGATTAAACAGCCTAGATTAGGAAAGCGTACTCTACGGACGACTGTAATTTCAGAGAACATTGAGTCAGGCGTCAAACCTTTGGTGAGTATGTGTCCTACTAATTTATAACAATAATTTATTATATATTGGTTATTTTATTTACGTAACAACTTATAGTCTAACTACAATCTGGCATATAATTATTTTTTGTAGTATGTCCCTGCAAGTGTTGTTCATAGGTACTTCAACAACAAACCACCACACATGGACTTTAAGTTACCTTCTGGTGAATTACAGAGTTGGTTGCTCATTTGGAGAAGAGATCGCAAATCAGAATGTTATCTAGGAGCAGAGTGGTCCAAATTTGTTTCTGATCACAATTTGGCTGAGAATCAGAAAGTGCGTTTCTTCAAAGAAGGCAATGAATCAGTCATATGTGTTGAAGTCATTGAAGGAGCAGCTAGAATCGTAGAGGATTAGTAGTTACAGTTGATTAGGATCGATATGACTATGAGACATATGTTTTTGTTATTTACTGATTTTATGTTTAGTTGGGTGAGTTGTGAGTACGTTATATGCTCAAACAATTTGATCCTTAATTTATTTATTTTACGGTTATTATTATTTTGAAGAAAATAATAAATTAATTAAAGAAAATAATCATTTTAAAAATTAAATAAATAAATCAATTAATTAATTAAATTAAATATAAAAAATCAATTAATTTAAATAATTATTTAATAAAAATAAAAAAATTATGCAGAATTTACCGACGGCCTATACCGTCGGAAAAAACAAAATTTGTGTCGCAATATACCGACGGCCTTTTAAATCGAAATTGCAAGCGGTCTTTAGCAAACGAGTTAAAAAACCCGTCGGTAAGTATTTGCGACGCCCATTTTACCGGCGGGCTTTTGGCGTCGGTAATCCTTCGATAAATACGGATTCTTGACGGCTTTTAAGCTGCAAGCGGCTTTTGGCTGTCGGTAACAACGTGTTTTCTTGTAGTGCCAGGGGTCACTTGTCCAGCTCTCTCACCATTCATAAGAATAGAATACTGAACATAGTGTAAACACATAAGCATCCACTCCACCCACTTGTTACAAAAACCCATCTTCTCTAAGACTCCTTTAAGAAAACCCCAATCAACTCTATCGTAAGCTTTGCTAATGTCAATTTTCAACGCCACCTCTCCCACCTTACTGCTCACCTTACATCTCATGTGATGAATAATCTCTATGGCAACCGGGACATTATCTAATATGGACCTATCCTTAACAAATGCAAATTGTTCTTGAGAGATGTACCTGTTTGCTAGCATCTTAGCCATGATCTTGTAAACCACATTGCAAAGGGAGATCGGTCTGAGAACCTTCATAGATGTGGGATTATCCTTCTTAGGAATGAGCACAATGTTGGTATCATTCAGATTGGGTGGTAGGCGCCCTTGATCCAGCCAAGAAACACAGGCTTGAAAATTTTCCTGACGACAAAGATCCCAAAAACGCTTGTAGAACGCTGGGTTGAGACCCATCAGGGCCTGGAGCCTTATTAGAGCGCATACTGAACAAAGCCTGCTTGAACTCTTCCATGCTGAAAGTCGTAGTAAGATTCATGTTGTCCTCCTCCGTGACTCTATGCATGATACATCGTAGCACCGCATCATACTCCGCTGCCCCATGCATAAATAATTGATCAAAATATGCTTTTGCTACTTGACACAAACCAGGTTGGTCCGAAACAACTGTCCCATCATCCGCCTGCAAATTGGAGACATGATTCACCTTCTTTCTTGTAGAAGCAACTGCATGAAAAAATTTAGAATTAGTGTCTTCATCTTTAAGCCAATGAGCTTTGGCTCGTTGCTTCCAAAACATATCCTTTTATTTCGACAAGAAACTCAACTGCTTCCCCAATTCATTATATTTAGCAACCGCATGACCATCTCTACTATCCCTATAAAATTCCATCTCTTTTTTTCACTTGTTTATACCCGCTTTAAAGCGAGTTCTCACCCTCCTACCCCAGTCATCCAACTCTTCTGTGCAACAATGGAGCTTGGCTAGCAAAGCATTAGTGGAATCTTTCGCCCAACCTCTTTTCACAACCTCCTCCAACTCGGCCTCTTCAAGACAGGCATTCTCAAATTTGAAAACCTAGATCCCCAAACGACACTCATGCTCATAAAGCGCAAAAGAATCGGGGAGTGGTCTGAACGATCTGCAATGGCATTTTGGAACCTGAAATTTGGAAACGCATCTAGTCACTACTGGGTAGCCAAGCACGGTCTAGGCGCTCCTCTGTGGGGTTTAGAGCATTTCTACTTTTTATCCTCGTAAACTGGTAACCCTCCATTGGCAAGTCAATAAGGTTGCAATCTTGAACAGCTTCTCTGAAGCCCCTAATCATCCAAGGTGCGTGGGTGATTCGGCCCCCTTTTGTCCTCATTTGAAAGAAGGTCATTGTAATCGCCCATAGTGCACCACATAAGTGAATTATCCTGAGCAAGAGTCCTAAGGAGATCCCATGACTCCCTACGCCTCTCAGACTTGGGGTTGCCATAGAAGCCTGTAAAGCGCCAATGGGGGTGCCCTTGTTGGCTCACTTCAGCATTAATAAAATTATGTGCATAGCTTATAATACGACAATCAAAAGGATGACTCCAATGGAGAGCCAACCCACCACTTCTCCCACTTCTATTTACTGCAAAAGCAAAATCAAATCCCAGAAGAACTCTGATCTCTTCAATTTTCGTAGCGTGTACCAAAGTTTCACAAAGGAACATAACATTCAGATGGTACGACCGAACGAGGTCACGGAGGGAAGGAACTGCGCTCGGGTTTCCCAGGCCCGTAGTTCCAACTTAGAATACTCATGATCCTGGCGGCTCCTTTGCCAGGCCCACCTTAAAAATTATCTTTAATAGAATTTACGTTTCCCTCCACAGCAGCAGTCGTTTTGGGGTGTGCCACCGCATGTGATTCATAAACCACTTTTTCCTCCTGACTTCCCTGCCTTATTCTTTTTTTGTCGCCTTCTATATTTAATTCCTCCTCATTTGTCTCCTCAATAATCATTGCATCCGAAGTTGACTGGTCCTTGGGATTACTCGAGCTTTGCCCTGCCATATTAAATGAAAATAAATGCGGGTTCCTGTAATAATTAGCCAATGATTCCTTTTACATATGAATTTTTGAAACGGGTCTACCTTCCTTTTCAGTTACACTGACCATAACTGTAGCATTAATGCAATCCCCTTGATTGTAGTGTGACACCAGATTCGCCGCCTGCCAATCTTGTTGCTCCTCATCGCGAAGCCAATGTGATCCGCCAGACCCCATCTTCCTCCTCGGCTCCACCCTAATCTCTGGTCCCCAGTTCCGCTTGCCATCATTAACCACCATATCAAAAAATTTATCACACTGAGAATCAAGGTGCCCTAACATGCCGCAAAGATAAAAAAAATATACCTAGCCACTTGTACTTAAAAGTCACTACCTTAGCCTCAGATCCTGGTTTCTTTATCTTCTTGGCCCTCTTCAATGGCTTCTAAACAACAATCAGCACCCTGATCTGCATATAGTTTCTCCAAATGCCTGCATTGTTTTTGGTATCATACTCCAAAAACTCCCCCAAGTAGTTTGCTATATGTTCCCCTACCACCATAGACATAAACCCGGAAGGTACATCATGAACCTGGATCCAAAACGGCACTGTAAACAGCGAAACCTGGCGAGGATTCTTGCCCTCATGTAGGACACTGAGAATGAGCAGATGGTTATCAAACGACCACGGTCCAAGCTTCATGACTTTCTGAATATCCAGCTGATGAAAAAACTTGAAAAGAAACAAGCCTGTATCCACCTGTTTAATAGAAACACCTCTGCCTGGTCGCCAAATATCTCCCATACGATCCATCATCATCTGTACTCTAATGGGTTTGTTCGTCAAAAACCACCCCACAAGGCAAAGTGGTTGCCTATCTCCCTGTATTGTACCTCCTTCGTCGATGATCTCTAGCTCTGGTTCATCATCACTGAGATGAAGATTTTCCATCTCTATCTCGTGCGAGGATGATGAAGGTGCAACATGATGATTGTGAGGTGAAAAGACTCAACGGTGGCCCAAACTCACACTCAGGAAGGAAAACGTCCCAGAGGGGAGAGAAACCCTAGCTTGGAAAAATCTTTAAAAAAAGAAACACAAAAAATACACTAAAGCATAAACCATAAACTATAGGAAATCTTACACGTGGTTACATGTACACACACAACAAAAATTTAATTACATCAACTATAATAATTATGTTTTAAAAATATCGAAATTTATAACAAAGATAAAATTTAAATAAAAATATAATTTTTAGTTTTTTCTTGGTCTGAAATATAATTTTTAGTTTTAAAAAGGTTTTATCTCAAATTTTGCTTTAGGCCCAAAAATACATTGGGTCGGCCCTGCTTTGAGTATTTTTTCAGTTGAATTACAATTGTTTTTTAATAAATGTTCATTTTTAATTTTTTAATTTTTCATAGTTGATAAAGTACTGCTGACACATATGGATACGAGTAATTAGGTACCCAACGGGTAAGGGTATGGGTAGTAAAGTTGGTACCCACATGTATGAGTCTGGGTCGACAACTTTTCGAAAATATGAATATGGAGACAAGTACTATAGTACTCAACCCAAATCCTACCCATTGACAATGCCATCCCTATGTGAGTGGAACAAATTATGTTAGAGGAAAGCAAGAGAGGAAGTAGACGGCTGCGAAGCAGTGAAATATAACCCTTGAAGCGAATAATTATTAATAACTATTTGCTATGCAGATCCACACAAACCAAGTTGATCAAGATAATTTATTTTTATGCCTTTACCTATATTAGTTTGAAATTCTTGCAAAACAATTTAAATTATTGAACCCCCATCCACAGTTATAATCTGTCCATTAATATATGAAGCAGCTGGGAGGCAAAGAAAAGCAACCAGTGTTGATATGTCTATAGGTTCTCCAATGCGACCAAGAGGTGTTTTGGACGCCAGATCATCCACGGCCTTATCCATATCCATAGGTTTTTTATAACAAAGAGCAGTTAAAATAGAGATTGTGAGCATTGTTGCTGAATTGACAACAAAATATTAGGTGTGATAAAACAATTCGTTTATCTATCATCCATCCAATCAAAACAAAGATAAATTTATTCAATCCAGTCATTTCAAAAAAAAAATTAATGGATTGGATCCAATACATTTATTTATTATACGGATGGTTAATGGATTGGGTCCAATACATTCAAAATTCATTGGATCATATTAAATAACAAATATAATCTAATGGATTAAAAAAATTCAAAACCTTTTTGTTTCAAATTTTTTCTGAAAAGTAACTTTTTTTTTTCGAAAACATATTTTTTTTTCCTAAATATGTTTTGAAAAAATAATTTGTTTCACTTTTAGAAAAGAAATTTCCCAAGAAAATAATTCATTTTTCGAAAAAAAAAATGTTTGTGGAATTTTTTTGAAAAAAATTGATAAATAAATTTGGAAAAAAAATTATTTTTAAATAATAATTTAAAGGATGGATTCGATAAGCATATGTAATAAATTTTATCAGATAGATTGAATGAATGATTTTTATTAAATGGGTCACGGATGATTTTTACTAAATGGGTCAATGGATTGAATTTCTAACGGATCGTAAACAGATAAATGAATTATTTTAATCATCCATTATAGTCCAAACCAAATTTTATCCAATCACCCACTTGCCACCCCCTATATAATATGCATTTTTTTATAATGACCTACATAATATTCAGGAAATATGCAAAAACAATGGTATGTATTAAATTCAGTTCGACCTTATAATATACAAATTATTATTTTAATTTTAATAAGGAACATTTATTAATAAAAATGAGCGATATGAAATCAATCTTGGTGTGCCCCACTAGGAATAAATGAATTTTAATCAACAACTACATATCATTCACTACAAGAATTGCAGGTCTTACCGAGGGCCAAAAGCCCTCGCTACAGACGAAAGGCCCTCGTTAATGGGTGGTTTACCGAGGGCCCACAGTCCGTAGGATATTGATCCATCAGAAACGCGTACTGAGGGTAATTCAAAAACGCCGTAGGTAAGTACCGAGGGCCTATTTCAGTAGGTAGTTAGCGATGACCTATTTCCGTAGGTAGTTTAGCGAGGGCCTTTGTCCATAGTTATATTAGCGAGGGCCACTGGCCGTAGGCAGCCAAATAGATATTTTAATAACTGTGTTCATTACCGTGGACCTTTGGCAGCAGATAAGCATCTGATATTTTAAAAAAATGAGATGATTACCGAGGGTTCCTAATTTGGAAAGGCCCTCGGTAATATAAGCCTTTTTAAAAAAAAAAGTTTACTCAGAACTGGGAACGAAACGAAATAATTTGAAAACTAAAAATCAGACCACAAATGGAAAATGCCCTACCCAGAACTTTAAACATAATCCCAGAACTTCAAACATAATCCCATAAATTGATCAATTTTTCCCATGAAAGACAAAAATAAAATACTACTATACTAAATAAAATACTACTATACTAAATACTATCTTAAACAGATTCAAATAAAACAGAGGACCAATAAAATAGAACTAGAGACGAAAACGAAAATGAAGCCAGGAACCAGAGACAAAAATAAAGAATGGAACCAGAAACAAAAAAAACAGAATCACATAGAAAAAATACACTACAAGAAAAAGCGGGCATACCGACGGCCTTTTACCGACGGTCATAGCCTGTCGCCAAAAACTCGCCATTTCCGACGGCATTAGCCGTCGGTATATCAAACCCGTCATACTCTAAATGTTACTGAAAACGGAGTGTACAGTGAGGCAGAATCGCCTAAAATCGAACACTTGAGAAATTTATCTCATGGTCCTAAATCACGTTTAAAAGAATGGCACACGTTTTTTGTAACCGGATACAAATTTCAAACCCAGTCAAAAACAGAGGGGAAAAAACAATTAACAGCAGAGTTTAAGTAAAAGGTGCCACAGATAGAGGTGAAGACGACTTCTACGGTGTGATTCAACATATATATGAACTGGCATACAAAAGACTATACTAAAAGAATGTGTTATTTTATTATAATTGGTTTGATCCGTCAAGTAGAGGCACAAGAGTGGATCGAAAATATAATACTGTGGAGATATGCATGAGCAGAAGATACCAAATGTTTGATCCGTTTATCATGGCATAACTTGTAAAACATGTGTATTATGTCTCTTATCCATTAACTCGAAGGGACAAACAAGGTTGGTGTGTTGCAATAAAGACAAAACCAAGGGGTCGCATTGAAGCGGATTATCTACAGGAAGAAGTGGCTTATCAAGTGGATGAGATGTCTCATGTCAACGTAGTAAATGAAGTGGAACCCATTTCTCGACTACGTGACAATCCAATCACATATGAAGATGTAGATGGAGATGAGGAACTAAATGAAGAAGTGGCAGAACCATCAAGATCTGAAGACGATGCCGAAGTAGAGTGGGTAGAATTGGCAGAATGAAATTGTTTAACTTTTTACAATTAGAGAAATTAATGTCTAACAATAATTTTAATTTGTCAGTTATTTTCATAACTTGTTGTTTTTTTTAATGTAATTCATTTTTAATATTGTTATGTTTAAATATAATATTTCATGACTATTATTGTTAGACATAAGGCATCAGGATCAGGATCCGACCCCCCAGACCACCCACTGGTGGTAAAGGGAAGGGGAAGGCCATCACCATCGACCCCCCGGTCGTCGGAGGCCAAATATTATTAGGCGTGACGCTGCTGGCTTTTCGATGTTGTCATCCACACAACGTCCGCGTATATCTATGCCTACACAGTCTCCAGCGCATTCGGCCCATACATAGCCTACGTCACATTCGGCACCTACACAGTTTCCAACACCTTATGCACCGACACCCCATTTGCCTCCCATTTACATGATCCCCAACCCGAGGTTCCAGTAGACACATGCAGGCGCTTCTTCCGCCCATGTTGTCAGGCTCGAGACAGATTTCGATACTCATCGATCAGAGCATGAGTATAGTGCAGACCATACACTGATCGGCCGGGGTTGAGCAGGACGAGGATGAGCAGCAGGAGGTTGACCAGGAGGTCGTTGAGGGTCTTGAGATGCTGCATGATGGCTGAGTTATTATTAGGAGTTATTAATAATTTACATGTATATATATATATATATATATATTTTTAATTTGTTTGACATCTTTTTATTGTTCAGGTTCCTTCCCTCAAAGCCAGCTGGGAAGGCTATCACAACAGTAATTGAGGAGAATTACCACACATTTTGACCTACCTAGGGAACGTTGAAGGACGACGAGCAGAGGCATATGTTCAAATCTTTCGGAGAAAGTTGCAATTTTTATTTTGTTGCATATTATTTTTTTGATTTCATAAATTTCAATTATGTTTAATAATGTCTTATATTGATACAGGAGAGGGTTGCTTGGGAGGAAGAGGATGAGGGGCGGATCGAGAAGAACTTCTATATGAAGGCCTCCCACCACCTCTCTGATATGCTTAGAGATGACCGCATCAGGGGACAGCCCTACTGGATAGGGGATAATCTCTGGCAGCAGTTGGGAGAGCACCGGCGCTCCGCTGAGTACAAATCCATCTACGCAAAGGCCAAGAAGAACAAAGCCTCTGAGAAGGGTGGGGGCTTACACACCGGAGGTTCCGTCAGTCAGGCACAGCACGCAGCTCGACTTGTACGTGTTATATAATTATTATTATTTTAGTTATTATTTATTATTTATTTAAGGTTTTTTATTAAATAATTACAGTCGAAGAGGTTGGGTAGAGAGGTACAGTTGCACGAGCTCCATCGTGCAACTTATATTAGGAGGAGTACCAGTGATTTTGTTGATGATCGGTCGAGGCGGACCCAGTTAATTATAAAATATAATGAATAGTTTTTTAATAATGTTTATATTGTTTTCTTACAAAAAAAATTGACTTATTTGTTTATGTTTGACTGGAGGAGTTTGAGGCGAGTATGTCTCATATTAGATCTCAGACATCATCATGTTCTCCATCTCAGAGCGCTAAGGATCCATCTACACTGCTCAGGGTTTGGGCAGATGTTGTTGGCGGCAAGAAGAAGGGTCGCCTATATGGTGCTGGAGACCTTGCCAGCAACTACAAGAAAGGGACTAGCCACTTCCACATCGGAGAGTCATTGAGTAGTGGTGGTGTCAGTCGTCGCTCTGCCGCGGATGAGTAGGAGTTAGCTGCTTTGAGGCAGAGAGTGGCCGCTTCCTAGGAGGAGACCCGTCGGACGAACGCCATTTTGGCTCAGGTGTTGCAGCGATAGGAACAAATGTACCAGATGCTAGCTCGCCAGCAGCTTCAGCCGCCTCCGCCTCCTGGTACTGATCATGTCGATTGCGCAGATGGTTTAGAGTATCTCCATCATGATCAGGACTATCAGGATTATTAGTGATGTTTGTACTATTTTTTTTTTTGATATTGTTCAGATATTTTTTTAATTACTGATGTTTGTTCGGATATTTTTTTATTTATTAGGTTTCTTTTTTAATTTGTCTTTTTAGTTTACGTTATCACATTTTTTAATATGAAATAAATTAATAATTAAATAAGTAAATAAATAATTAATTAATAACTAAAATTAATCAATTAAATTAAATTAAATTAATAGTTAATTAAAGAAATTAATTAATTTAAAAATTAAATAAATAAATCAATTAATTAAATTAAATATAAAAAATTAATCAATTAATTTAATTAATTATTTAATTAAATTCGAAAAAAAATTAAGAATACCGACGGGTATGGCCGTCGGTAATCACCGCCTGGAATTACCGACAGCCTCGACCGTCGGAAAACTACCGACGGCCTTCCCGTTGGTAATATTTAAACAATTATTTAAACAATTCAAAACATATGTAACATTCTCCTAATGTACATTTCTCTATTTATAAAAAACAATTATTTAATCTGATATTTAGAATATTCAAAATATTTTTATATATTATAAATTTTTTTACAGTATTTCAATATATTATATATAATACGAATATATATATATCACTGTGTGTAATTAGTATGTAATATTCTGAATATATTAATAACTATTGTGTCAAAAATATTAATAAATTACTAAATAATTATATTATAAGTATTCAGTCAAAAAAATTACTAACCTATGAGTGAGTGAGTGAGTGAGTGTGGTTCCGGTGGTAGTGATTTCGTCAAGGTGGCTTCAGATCTACTAAAAAAATAAGAATGAATGTATGTAATTTTTTTATGACATAGAGATATATAAATAGTTATTGAAACTTATTGTGAAAGGAGAGATCGAATCGGACGAAAAATAAATGCAGTGGAAGAATGCATATAATAGCAATTCTTTTCAGGTACTGTAACAACGTAAGAGAGAGGAACCGATTTTAAGAACGAAAGAACCAAGCAGGGAATAAGAGAAGCCTGCGCACGGTTATATAGAGGAGAGAATTACCGTGGGCCTTAGGCCATCGCTATTGGTCAGAGAAACCGAAGTTACAGTTACTGTGGGCCTTAGGCCCTCGCTATTAGGCTGCGAATTTGGGCAGAGAAAATGAAGTTACAGGTACCGTGGGCCACATGCCCTTGCTACTTGGAGTGTCAGAACGGTCATTTACTTTTGCGTACCGTGGGCCAAAAGCCTTCGCTAAAGGTCATCATAATTTTTCCTACGTCCCAGGTCCTCGATACAAAAAAAAAATACCCACCATGATATAGCCCTCGCTAATAGTCCGCAGGTAAGTAATGAAATTCTTGTAGTGATTGTGATGAAATGAAATGAGACATTAATAAAAGAATGAAACTCAACTGAGTAATGTGCAAACAACTACTTCCACCATCTCAAAAATTTGGGTGTTTTAGCTTTCGATTTTATCACAAAATTTTGGTTGTGTTTAGAAATCCAATGTATAATTAAGCATTTTTTCCTGTTATACCCTTATATTGGAGTGTTAGTGATTCCCAAGGGATTTTGCATTGAAAAGTGGTATCTTTATTAAGGATATTTTTGACTAAATTTTTCTCAATTGATTACTTCTTAATTTGTGTACAAAATCTTAAACAACCAAAGTTTTGGGATGGAGGGAGTAATTTAAAAAGATCCTCATCAACAAAAAAAAACTAGTTTAAAAGGAGAGTTCAGCATGCAGTGGAGAGAGGTGAGAAGAGACTCTGTAGGTAAAAAGATAGGTACGAGAGAGAAGGATGCCATATCTTCTAGTAAATATGCAAAAAAAAATATTAAAAAGGATATGATAAACTATAATTTTGGCACCTTAAATTATCTTTATTTAAGTTTTTAATTTGGTTTCTCTTAACTTTTTTTTTTCAAAATAGTCTCTTATCTTACAAAAGTGATATCAAAATAGTTCTTTTCTCCTGTTCTTTTATTAATGCCACCAGTTGTGGTTTATTTTTAAACTTTTATTTTTATTTTTGTTAAAAAATGATTCTTATCTTATATATTTTGTTATGAAATGGTCTCCTATCTTAATTTCTGTTTTCATTTTGTTCCAACATGCACATATTGCCACATAAGTCAAAGTTAACGATACTAGTAACAGAAGGGAGAAAACATCATTTTGGTATAACTTTTATAATAAAAGGAACCATTTTGGAATAAAAATTAAAGGAGAGACTAAATTAAAACTTAAACTAAAGATAAGTACCAAAAGTTTATTTATCTTATCCTTCTTAATAAAATTTATTTGCATATGTATAAAATAAATACATAGATACCCCATACCAAGATGGATTCCAAAAGGATCGTCATAACTGCCCCAAGTGCCACAACATTTGCCCGAATATAATCCTTTCCCCATTCCGATGCTATGTTCTTGGTGAATTGATTCATGGCTCCTAAATAAAAATATATAAGCCGATTGATTTATCATTTGTGACTCAAGTTTATTACTTCATCAATTTCCAGTTAAGGAATATGAAGATGAGAAAACATACCTTTGGAGGCGGCATAGACAGAACAAGCATCAAATGCTTTCAAACCTGCAATAGAGGATATGAACACTATGCTCCCGTATCCAGATGCTTTTAGAAGTGGGTATGCAAGTTGACATAGGTGGTAACAAGACCCAAAATTGGTACCCATTATAGTTGTTACATCTTCAGCAGTATAATCTGTTAAGGTCTTAAGTGTACACGTCCCAACATTGTTTACCTAATAGTATTAGATAATCATTCAATTCAAGAAATCGACTCAAATATATATATATCAACTCAAATATATATTATCGATATATTAGTTTAAAGAAACTGAAGTAGAAATGGGAAAATAATCAACCATAAATTATGTGGAAGGTTGTTGGTGGAGACGTGAACAAATTGAAGAAAATTTGGCATTAGGTGTGGAACCAAAATTGTGGCGGGTTAATTGTTTTCAAAATCTAATCTAAAAGACGGATCTAACTAGAATATTGAGTTTTTCTTGGAAGACTGAAGCAACAATTTCCATTAAATTTTCACGTTGGTCACGGGATGACCTTGTCACGCGAAATCCTTTGTTTTTCCACTCTTCCAAACATTTATTAATATCCTATTGATTACGTGCACATATATGCACGGATGCGCCAAATTCTGCTAACTCTACCACAATTGCGTGCCTAATTCACAATACTCCTCCGTTCTTTTTATATGTCGGTTTTTAGAAAAATTTTGTTTAATTACTTGTTATTTTCAAAGTTTAAGATAACATTAATTACTTGATTGTCAATTATACCATGCTTATTTATTGCGAAGAGAAATATGTTCTATAGAGTAATCGTTGTCAAGGGTATCATAGAAAAAGACTAATAATTTCATTAAAAGCAACAAAATTTATTAGTTTCATTGATTATTGTAAATTAATCTTAAACGACAAATAAAAAGGCAGAGGAGTAATTAAAAACGAAAGAAAATAGAGAATGAAATAAGAAATTAAAAGGAAAGAGATGCCTCAGAAGAGATGCGATTTGAATAGACATGCATTAGAGATCTGACCCTATGCCATGGGTTCCCCCAGTCACTAGAGCAGTCATCCCATGAAGTGACCATTTTTTATCTTTGAAACTCAACTTTGTTTCATTCATTTATATTTCTCGCTTCTAATCAGTTGGATCCTTGGAATGGAGAGGGAAATACAAAATATTTTGTATATATACGTGATTTGGTTGTGAATTTGGAAAATAATTTCAGAAATAATTTATTGCAATTTAGTGGTTTTCAAGTGTGGAAGAGAGACCATAAGTGCATGCACTAATCACGTGTCCCCACATCTTTGCTAAAAAGATGGTTGAACGTAGCAAAGCAGTGCCGCTGCTCTCCCTCCCCTCGTCTACCTCTCTCCTCCCTCATTTCCCTTCAGGACAACCTGTAGGCTAATCGATGGAGAATGAATGGTCCAAACCCTAGCTTCAGGTCCACCGCTTGCCCTCACCGTCGAGGTTCTGATTTCTGATTTCTCTTTTGTTTCTCTTTCGGTGGTTCTGATTTCTGCCCTGCTTTGCTGGTTTCTGTTGTGATCTGATTTCCGTTTCGCGTTCTTCTGCTCTTCTGACTCGTGATCTGGATGGCTCTCTCACTGGCGAGGCGATTTGCTGTGCTAGGGTTTTGTACCCTAGAGCACCGCTGACGTCTTCCTCCCCCCTGATGGGGCATTTTCCTCTCTGTGTGTAGGTTCCTTTCCCTTCTGTTTGGGACTTTTGGGTACATTCCAGTCATCCCCTTCCTCCTAAACCAGCCACCGTGCCAGTCCTTTCACCCCCCACCGGAGTCCGTTCCACCCCTGCCTTCTCCACCAAATCGCCACAAACCCGCCTTCAACAACCATCCCCTCCTTAAAAGATCACTTCAATTTCTGGATCTCAGCTCCTCCGCCCCGTAACCACCATGGCCTCACCAAACCATCACCTATGGGCGAGATTCACCCAGATCTAACAATAAACACGCCTCTACCAAGTCTCCCTCGACCAAGACTCTGTTTTCTGCTGAAGATCCTCACTGGCTCGGCCCTCCCTCAGATGCGGCGCCCCCTACCTGAACTGCCACCACGAGACAGGCAGCAACCCCTGTTGATCTTTGAGAGTCAAATCCGCGATAGGAGGCCATCTCCTTGGTACTCTGAAGCTGCTACTCCTCCCCCTTATCAGATCCTCCTTCGATCACCGGCCAAACCACCAGATCTAGGTGAAAAAGGCTCACCGTGGATGCTTGGATGTTCTGTTTGGTTACATTTTAATTTTATGTTATGTTATGTTTATGTTCTGTGGATGTTCTGTTTTGATTATGGTTTTTATTTTAGCCAATTTACGTGACAGAGAGGGAGTTCTTCAAAGCTAAATCTTACTGTTATTGTCCAAGACTCCATGTGTATGAAGGACAAGCCCAAAATGAATATGGAGATGCTTTATCAAATGGTAGGAGTCATTTATCTTATAACTCTGGGGTAGAGTTTATTAGGAGGCAAGCTCGTGTAGTCGCTCACAAATATCGCTGGTCTTCAAGTTTATGAAGAAGTTACCAGATGTTTTGTGGTCTTGATTATGAACGAAATGAAATAATTTTTTTTTTTGTCAAAAAAAAAAGTGCGGAAGGGAATATACATATATATGCCCAATGTTGAATGGTAGATAGCGATTTACTCCCTCTTGGATAGCGATGTACTCCATTTATTCCTAAACGTAAACCCTTTTGAAGAAAAAAATTGTCTCTTTTTATAACTCTTTATCCAAATTTTACTAATTATTTTTTTATAAGAATACCTTTAATTAATTTACGTTGTTTTTTGTAGTTAATAATAAATGAGGTGACTATTTCTCTTTTAAATTAATAATTAAAAGGTAGTTTTGAAAAAACAGTATAAATTATTGACAAATTAAATTGTTAACTAATTTTTGTAATTTATGTGTTTTAGTCAAATAAGATTTATATTTAGGGACGAATGGAGTAACAAGTGGTCCTGCCCTTTCCCTAGTTCGGGTTATTTATGATGGAGTAGTTTATTGTCTTGGAATCAACGGTGTAATGAGAGATTGGGCAGTGGGCATATGGATAAGTAGATCAAATGTTAAGCGATCACATTCAAACAGCGGGAAGGAGCAGGTGACACAGAGAATGCTCATGCAATGTAAAAATGTTTTTCATAAAATAAGACATTACAGATAATATTTCTCTCAACGTGTTGCAATCAAATTTAATAGCAACTGCATTCAATTTTTCTTTCGGGAAAGTGTCCTTGTAAACATAGTGACCCACAAACTTTATGAGATAATGACATTTGGAATCAATTCCTGGGAAGGACGTCGAGGTCACATGAATGGTTTGGTAAACCAAACACAACGTACCGACCTCCCCAAGAAAAAACACTGTATAAATGTCACACTTTTTTTCTCTTTAAATAAATCATTTGATGTTATAAATATGTTGATTTGATGGATGACTATATCAATTTGTTATCTCATTATATTTTTACCATATCCCTTAATTTGGTCCATAACTAGTAGCCCATTCTCTATAAATAAGGCTATTAGGTTTATTCTTGTATACACTTGATCAGATTATCAATACAAAGATTATAGCTAGTTCCTGAAGAACTAGCCTTTAAATCCTGGTTCCTGAAAAACCGGTCATTGAGTCTATATTTCTATTGTCTTATCTCTCTATTTTCTTTTGTATTTACAACACGTTATCAGCACGAGACTCTACCATACGAGTGATTGCTTAAAGAGGTTTTATTGAAAGAACTTGTTTTCTTTCTAACACTCTTTGGAAGATCATGTTTTTCTAATATTTTTGTTTTTCATGTTATTTAGGTTTTTTCATGGAAATTTTATTCTCATTTTGTCTGAGTATATGATTATCATATTGTGTATAAGAATCTTGATAGAATTCTCGAAGAATTTCATATTCAAGCATCCCTATAGGATTGCACAAAACTATAAGTTTTTCTAGGTCGTCATTATATGAAAATTTGTAGAATAGTTTTTGAAAAACTAGACTTTTAGACCATGAATGAAATTTTGTATTGGATACAAAAGTTCCTGAAGAACTTTATAGCATGAGATTGGTTCATGAAGAACTTTAAAAATTTTTAGTGCTACGAGAAGTTCCTGAAGAACCTTACAATTTTTTTATCACTACATATAGTCAGGGCCGTCTTAATCATTTTGGAGGCCCTGTTCTAATCTTAAAAATTGGGCCCCTAAAAATTGGGGATCAATATATATATATATATATATATATTAGTGTTTCACAAATATTACAGCAAATCCAAGGTGGTGCAGTGGCTTGGGTGTCTAATTTTATTCGCTGGAGCGGGGTTCGAATCTCACTCAGGTATTATTTTCATTGATTTTTGGCACAAAAATATATTTCCCACATAAAACGTAATGCCTTTGGACTCGAACACAGTGCAAGGGTGCTAAAGATGAAACTACATTGCACAAGACAAGAATTCGTGATATATATCACGCACTATTATATATATAACAAAAAATTTGGGACCCTCAAATTTGGGCCAAAATTTGGGGCCCTGTGCTATTGCACTGCTTGCACAGCCCATTAGCCGGCCCTGCATATAGTTCCTGAAGAACCTCATAATTTTTTATTACTGCGTATAGTTCCTAGAAGAACAACCACGATTATTTTAGCGCTACATAAGTTCCAGAAGAACTAGATTTGATCCTAATACAGTTTGAAACAAAAGAAAAGTGAAAAAAAAATTATTGATTGTATCTTTCCAAGATAGTTTCTGAAGAACTAACATTTGAATCTCGTTGCCTATTTTCATATTAAAAATGAGATCTTTACATGTTAATTCCCGAAGAATTAACCTTTGAATCATAGTTCCTAAAAAATAGTCGTTAAATTCTAGTTCTTGAAAAACTAGTCTAACCATTTGCAAAAACATGTGTTCTTTGTAAAAGATATTATCATTGATTTGTTTACTTGTTTTCATATAAATTTGGATCTTTGTGTATATGATATATTGTAATTCTTGTTATTGTGATTCATATATTTTTAGAATCCTTATCCTTGTTTTATATATTTAATTATATTTTAGAAATTTTGTTGCTATATAAAGATATTAATTTTCTGATATAATACTTTAATTAATTGTTCAAAATTTGTTGCTATAAAAATATGACATTTAATATGGTAATTATGTATTTTAAATTTCAAATTCATATTTTTAAATTTATGTTAGTTTTAAAATTTTGATTATGAAAATTATGCATTTGATCTTGTTCTTACAAATAATATGTATTTGGTTATGTCTATTTTTTATTTAAAAAAAATGGAGAATTTTTTTTATTAATTAATTCATAAAATGAAATGTTGAATTGTTTGCTTGAAATTCATAAAGACACAGGTCTAAGTGCAAGAAATCTTATATCCTTAGAAGAAACGATGAAATAACTTTTCTCAACACCAAATGAAAGCTGAAGAATATATTCAGGTGTAGTATCTACCAAGTAGTGTTCACATCAATTGCTACAAAGCACGATCAAGTCTTCAATGGTGTAGCAATTTCTATATATGCTTCTTTTTAAGGTAAGAATTTATGTATACATATCTTTTTACACTAAGATTAAAAAGACGCTATTCTTCAATGTTTGCAAGATTTGCCTCACAGTTGGTCTTGAAGTACCAAAATAAATGAATAGCCAAACACTCTTGTCTTTTATTGGTCCTGAAGTACCAATACATGATTTCAAGTAATTTAAAATATAGATTGATCGTAAATTGGTCCTGAAGTATCAATACAAAATTTTAAGTAAATGTGAAATTGGTCTCGAAGTACCAATATAAGATTCCAAGTAAATGTGAAATTGGTCTTGAAGTACCGATACAAAATTTCAAGTAATTGTGAAATTGGCCTCGAAGGACCAATATTAGATCCACGCATAACTGTTAAAAACGATCAATACACAAACTAGAGTCTCTTTTTGGTCTTGAAGTACCAATATTTAGTAGACAGTGGCAAAACCTACACAATTATTTATATTAAGAAATATTTTATGCAATTAACATTAGCTGCAATTAATGTTGATATTGTATCTGGTATTGCAAATATGATCGAAGGCTCCAGAAGAGCATGTGATATATCCTCAAATAGAACAAAATTATCCATTGATATACATCGCAATAAGTATCATGTTGAAACCAAAAAAATGAGAGAGATTTGAAATATCTCTATTGTTTTAAAAGTTCATATTAGAGAAATTTTAAGATTTCCCGTTGGATTATATTTTACAAAAGTAAGGCTGACAGAGTTAAATTATATGCACCAAAAGTGGTCAGATCTTACAACTTTTTATGCTTTGACATGATCGTCTTAGTCATCCCAGTTCAACTATGATGCGATGTATTATTGAAAATACACACGGATACTTATTAAAGGATCATAGAATCATTTTACCTGATGATTATTTTTGTCATTCTCGTGCTAAAGATAGTTACTCTTTTCTTTTAATGCTCAGATATAATTGGTTTGCAAGTTATTATTATTTTTTGAGTGATATATATTATCTTATGTACTAATCCTTTGAAAGAAAATATTTTGATTATTATGTAAAAATAATTAACTGAGAAACAAAAGGCGTCGCTATTTTGCTACACTATCATATGAGATATATACGAGTAAAAATTTTAAGGTATTGCAAAACAAATCTTTTGAAGCTAATTTTGATTATCACTTGAAAATTTAGTGTCACTTACTGTTGTTAATTAAATTATTTGATTTTTTTTAACTAGTAGTTATAATAATATATATTATTTAAATATATACAAGAGCTGAAACATTTGAATATATTGTGTTTGAAAGCATGGTGTGAGTGCAAAATATTAGTTTATTTATTCTGATATTTTTAAATGTCAATTATATGTTATATAATTGGATACATATGATGATAACATACATTGATTAATAAATTTACAATTATATATTATACAATTCATAATTTATTGGATGATTATATGGCTCGGCAATTTTGAAATGTGCATTGTTTCATGTATATTTAGATATTGTGATATCTTGACATATATTTTATTATTATATATTTGATGAATCGGTTTCCCTCATCAGGGGAAGAAAAAGATAAAAGAATAAAAGCACAAGAAGTTTGTTGTAAGACACAAACATTATCCATGTTGGATATACACACAAATCAATGTGAACTTGAAGTTCAAAGAATAAGTCATTTGCAAAATGTTGCAAACCAATTACTAGATATCTTTACAAACATCTAAAAAGTCTCTAAATCACTTGTGTTAGTTGCAAATATTATCGCATAATTAATTGTCCCTGCAGGATAACTAGCAAGTATGGCAACCCATAACGCTAGAAGCGTTGTAGACTTATTGGTACAAAGGATATTATTCCTAAAAGGGGAATTCAAAGTGATGATCCAGGAAGATTATTGACACTCTAGAAGAGGTCAAAGCAATATGAATCTCAACAACTCCATATTTCAGTTAAGTAACCCCGAAGTGGTTACGTACCGGCAAATTATGAGATCTCATTAAACCCTGGAAATATGGGGGGAAGATGTGAAGTTGTTGATATGTTTTTGCTTATGCAATAGCAATTGATTATAAAGTTGTTAATCATGATGAGCATGAAGCTCGAATCATATAGAAATGTCGTCATTAAATTGATTGTCCAAAGTGAAATAAGATAATGCAAGCCAAGCAAGACTTATTTGCCAAACATAAAGCATTTGGACCATAGTCGGACACCTGAAGTTGTCCATCTTTGTTCTGCGTGCAATTACTTATAGATTTTTTATTAGTTTGGCAGTCTTTGAAGGACTTGACATACATCAAATGGGTGTAGTGACATCTTACTTATATGGGTCATTGGATAATGACAAATATATGAAAATCCTGAAGGATTTAAGATGCTCAAGCATACACTGAAAAATTCAAAATGCATGAAGCATATACTTGAAGGATTTAAGATACACAAGCATACTTGAAAATTCAAAATGCATGAAGCATATCACCTGAAGGATTGAAGATAGCTAAAGCATAATCCTAAAGAATTATAAATATGCATGAAGCATAACCATGAAGGATCTAAAGCATCTGAAATATTTTTGGTGATGTAATCAGTTTAATTTGGAAATATGAGGTCTTTGAACCTATAGTTCGAGATTCAAAAGATGTTTTTAATGGACTCAAGTCTGAACTCTTATGACACGAATATGTGTTATTACAGCTTATGGTTAACTAGAGAGTGGTCTCTATATTGAAAATCTCAGAAGGATTAAAACTATTGAAATCATCTATTTGGATTTACATATACTAATAGTTTATATTCTCTTATTTATCATATTAAACATTTCATATTGGTAAGAAATGTTTGAGTTACATACATGATGCAATTATGGGTAAATTTGTTTATTTCTTTTTTCTCACATTGTTCAATATGATTGATATGAATTTTGATTATTAATATTCTAGAAATTACTTGAGTTTGTTCCAAACTATAGATGGTATAAATAAATATCTTCAAATAAAATGTTTTGAAAGATAAGGTGTTGTCTCAGCCTACAGCTCGAGCATTTGCAACAAAGAACTTTGGTCCTGAAGTACCATATCATGTTGTTATTGAAATACTTTTTTATGTTGCAAATAGCACAAGATTGTATATAGTTTTGTAGTGAACTTGTTAGCCAGATTTTGTTCAGCACCAACCCGAAGACATTGGAATGAAGTCAAACAAGTTCTTCGTTCTTTCTGATCCTCATAAAGCTCAATCGCAATCAGGTGATGTTTACACATGTGGAGAAACAGGTATATCTTAACGTTTTGTGAAGCAAACTATCACAACCATCTCCTCAAATCATTCAAAAATATTGACTCTTCATTAAGCAAGTTGTGAATGCATATGACTGAGAACCACGACTCAGTATATTAGAGGAGCATGCAAATTGATGAAAGAAGATGACAAGCCAACAACATTTCAAGAAGATAATGCATCATGAAAAGATTCGATCAAATGACAACTGGACAGATTTATTCACAAAAGCATTGTGAACTTCAATTTTCAATAAGCTTGTCGATAAGCAATTTAAAGGACGTTCATAAATAATGTATTTTCGAGGGGAAGTATGTCACTATGAATATTGTACTCTTTTTCCTTCGCTAAGTTTTTATCCCACTGGGTTTTTCTTAGCAAGGTTTTAACGAGGCATGTTCATAGTGTATAGTCATCCAAGGGGAAGTGTTATAAATATGTTGATTTGATGGATGACTATATCAATTTGTTATCTCATTATATCTTTACCATATCCCTTAATTTGGTCCATAAGTAGTAGCCCATTCTCTATAAATAGGGCTATTAGGTTTGTCCTTGTACACACTTGATCGATTATCAATACAAAGATTATAGCTAGTTCTGAAGAACTAGCCTTTAAATCTGGTTCTGAAGAACCGGTCTTTGAGTCTATATTTCTATTGTCTTATCTCTCTACTTTCTTTTGTATTTACAACATTTGTCATAGAACTTTGACGTAAGTTTACATTATGTCTTCAAGACTGGGCTGAACTCAGGGTCCAACCAGATTGTACCTGAACTAAGAGGCCCACATTGGAAATGAGCACATGAATCACCATTAGGACTGTCAAAACAATCAAACGGCTATCCACAAAGAGCGTTGGAATCCACGCAAAGCTGATATTCGTCTAACGGCCATTCCCACCATTTCCACCAACTGAGCTATTTATATATATTGATCTGAGTTATTTTTCAAATTACGCTCTCATTCTATGCAAACTATTTCCAAGAGTTCAAATATTGACTTTGGAATTGGAGTCTTTGCAAGTACCCAAAACGATATCGCTGCAGCTTCTGATGTGAATACAAGGAATTCCATAGAAATTAAAGAATCTTTTCTAAGTGTATTTCAAAAATCAAAGAGGAGAAAATAAATGTGAAAACAAGAGGAACATAAATAAAAACATACAACTGAATCTAGACAAGAAATGGAGAAGAGAATCATCACATTCCTTTGGAGAATGATAAGATCATAGTGAAGAATCGCCACAAGAGTAAAAGCTCTTGATGATACCCAAGTTAGTTCAATGAAGAACACAAAGAGAAATTTATCTCTAATCTCACACCAAGTGTAAATCTCATCCAAAGTTAGGGTTTTTAAGTGTCATACAACTTGGTCTTATATAGGCAACACCTCCTACTAGGCCATGCAAGGCCAAACAAAACAAAACTCATGGCCTAAAATACAAGCCCACGGCCCCAACAATTAACTACTAAAATAGTTTTGATTATTACAACTCAAATCAAATAAAAGAACTATACTATATTTATTACTAAGAGGTTATCGTCATAAGAAACCTCTTTAGCATAAATACTCTTATCAAGAAGGTAAACTACTTGTACTTTGAGTTGCTCATTAATTCTTTTAGCCCTTCCTCTTGCTATTGGTCCTCCCAAGCCTAAGTCTTGAATCTTCACTTCTTTAGCTTCCCTTGGTTGGTCCTTATTAGCTTCTCCGCACCGACATATTCCACAATGCTCGCATTCATTCTCACTAGCTATATGAGGTTCCACACCAGTTCATTGGAGCCGGTTGTGGGAATCAACTTTCCTCGTTTCTTTCTGGTGGGAATCCTTTCTGATTCTTCGTGAATCGAATCTCTGAAACCTTAAGCTTTCTGATATGGCTGAAGCACGGGAAAACACCACCGCACATAGCACCCAACGACCTCTGAACGCTGTCACACAACCGCGACCACAAGAGGAGGATGAGCTGACCGCCTCCATCACTTTGATAGCGCAACAAGATCCACTGATTCCATCAACTTGAATGTTGATAATACAACCAGCAAACCAAGACCAACCTATGATCACGGTACTTTCCGCTGCCACAAATTTCGTGCTCCAAGATCTCATGGCGATGATCAAACAACAAACTCAACTACTTCAGCCCAGAACAAGCGCCTCGCACAAGTCGAGAACTAACAAATGAGAGAGAATCTCAATCCGTTTAGGCACTCACCTCGATTCCCATACTTGTGGTGGAACTCTTTCGCCTCAACCTATCCAATCAGTGGCATCAGACACTACAAGAAAAAATGTTGTTATCGACAGCCAAAGTTATTGATAACAGAGATATTTTTCTAAAAATTCATTTAAAATTCACATTACGGACATAGTTGTGTTAGAGAGAAACTTTGTCGACTTATCAAAGGCAAAAGCAAAAACAGTTAAGTACATGAGCTTGTCGAAACTAATTTTGGAAAAACATGCATTTGCTGGAATTGAGACATTAACCAGAAACAAGCAGTCATGTTGAGTCAGGTCGAGTTTAAGGAAAGCCTGATCGGAGGGACTAAGGATTCAATGTTTTTGCAAATTGATGTCAATTTGCCTATAAAGGCTGACGATTGACTGGATGAGGTTTTGGACTTGATCTTCCCCGGTCATGTTGCAGTGGACATAAGGGCACATATTGGTGCCAAGCAATGCAACAACTTCATTGCCTATATGTGTGCCTTAGTCATCAAAGACATGCATGTGTTGTTGCTTCACCGATGCCACCGGCCCCTCTGGTAACCATAGCCACTTTCCCTACTAACTTGAAACCAGTGATTATTTTATTGACTCTTATATTCTTCCTGCCACTACCAACATAATTCCTTCCACCACCAACACCAATAGGAATACATTGTGTTGGGTTCCAGCATCTGGCGCTCTTCTTGCAGTCTGTGGTGCTCATTTAAATGTGAAATTAGGAGGACTAGCAGCAAGAAAATTTTGAATTTGGATCCTTTGGTAATATTTGATGTTGAGATGTCTTAACACCAAGTCGACTACACGTAAAAGTTGTCAAAGTTGTACAAAAACATCTTGATCATTCAAATATTGATAAAAGCCATGGATTTCCATTGGCTATCCCAAATGGTCAGGGTGTCAAAAAATATAGATGGCTAAAATATTAAAAGGATTCTCAAGGACAACTTCAAGGCTATCCAACATATCGTTTACCCTACTGGTGAAATAGTCAGAATCAATTTGTGTCGAGGAGCACGTAGTTTGGGAAAACTCATTTGATAGTTTCCAACTTGCATGAACATGCGGATTTTGAAACCTCTCTTGTAGAGGTTTTTTCAACAACCTTCTCGAAAGGATGGATGTTTAGCTTAATAGCCACCTCGACATTGGGATTTGAAGGAAATTAATCATGGGAGATGAAGTGGCACTTGTTAAGATTAGTAAACCATAAAGAAGAAGAGAGGAGAAGAAGGAGAGAACAAAGATAAGAGGCTTTGCTAGGGTTCAATAGGAATGAAATTAATCAGTCTAAGGGTTACAAAGTACAAAAGTAAATATATATACAAGAGACAAAAAAACCAAAATACCCGTAAGTAAATAAAGGTCTAATATTGTCTAACATCCCCCCTCAAACTCACGATGCATCAATAGGGAGCATCGAGAATTTGTTAGTCAAGAAACGAAAACGTTGAGTAAAATGCGATTGTGTGAATAAGTCAGCAATTTGCATGGAAGAGGAGACAAAAGGTAAAGTGATGGTGCCATGTTGAAAGTGGTGGCGTTTGAAATGACAATCAGTTTCAATATGCTTGGTGCGTTTATAGAAGACCGAGTTGCGAGTAATCTGAATGGCAATCTTGTTATCACAATACATAGAAGTCGGTCCAGAGAGGAAGACACCCATATCAGAAAGTAACCAATGCGGCCAAACTATTTACTGCGGTGGTGGATGCCATAACACAATACTCGAAACCTGTAGAGGAGCGGAGACAATGTCTTGCTTCTACTCTTCAAAAAAATGAGATAGTCTCATATAACGATGCAAAATCCTGTGGTAGACTTACGATCAGTGGGGTCACCAGCCCAATTAGTATTAGAGTAAGCATACAACTCCAAAGAAGAAGATGAGGAAAATAGAAGACTCTGAAATTGAGTGCCCCGAAGATATCGAAGAATGCGAAGAACAGCTACCCAATGTACTGTAGTAGGGGAAAAACATGCACTGCATAAGCAATTTCAAGTCTAGTGATGATAAGATACACAAAACTACTAACCAAAGTATAACACGAGGTAGGATCTGACAGAGGGACACCATTAAAGGAAACATATTTTGTATTAAGCTCGAGAAGGGTATCAGCTGCTCAAGTATCAGAGAGGCGAGCTTGTTCAAGAATATTGACAATATACTTAGATTAGGAAAGCAAATAACCTCTAGGAGAGTAGGCAACCTCAATCTCCAAGAAATAGCGAAGAGTACCTAAATCCTTCATCTCAAACTGTTGGCCTTGTTGTAAGTTCAACTCTGCAATCCCTTCAACACCATCTCCTGTAATAATCATGTAATCATATTTGTTTTATGTTGTTGAATTTAGTAAACCATCAATTATTTATGTGCAGAAACTATCTACAAAATTCACGAATGTAGTGGGCCCTACATTGTCAAACCTTTTGAGGTTAAGGTTCTATGATAACAATGTATGGGAAGTTCAAACTGAAATAGTTGATGGGCATATTTGGCTGAATTTGGGATAGAGGGAAATTGCTAAAGAATATACTATTGAAGACGACTATTTGTTGTTTTTCAACTACTCTAGTGACTCGAATTTCAACGTAACCATATATAACCACACTGTCTGTGAGAATCCACACTATAGTCGTAATTTTCCAATGAAGCCTGTCAAATTCTTTAAGTACATTCCACATGTTGAACAACTGTCTAGCATTGTAAGATATTTTTCACTCTATTCCATATTTATTTTACTAAATTTTATCATTCAGAATCTAATCCATCGGTTTATTGTATTTTTTTGTGTACGAATCTACCAAATACTTTCAAGAACCTATATCGGAAACATCTGTTGAATCCATTTATTTTATGTCCTAGTGATGGCAGGGAATGGCCAGTGTTTTGGCAGTTTGAGGAAGAGCACATTTGCCTATGTAAAGGATGGAAAACGGTTACTGCTCACCTTTCAGTCTAGCCGGGTGACTTTTGCTTCTTCACTTACAGTGGGAGTTATAAGGTGCCACTGAGAGTAGCTTATGGAAATAAGGGGAAAATTGTAACTTCCGAAAGGAGGACCACTGAAGGGATTAAACAGCCTAGATTAGGAAAGCGTACTCTACGGACGACTGTAATTTCAGAGAACATTGAGTCAGGCGTCAAACCTTTGGTGAGTATGTGTCCTACTAATTTATAACAATAATTTATTATATATTGGTTATTTTATTTACGTAACAACTTATAGTCTAACTACAATCTGGCATATAATTATTTTTTGTAGTATGTCCCTGCAAGTGTTGTTCATAGGTACTTCAACAACAAACCACCACACATGGACTTTAAGTTACCTTCTGGTGAATTACAGAGTTGGTTGCTCATTTGGAGAAGAGATCGCAAATCAGAATGTTATCTAGGAGCAGAGTGGTCCAAATTTGTTTCTGATCACAATTTGGCTGAGAATCAGAAAGTGCGTTTCTTCAAAGAAGGCAATGAATCAGTCATATGTGTTGAAGTCATTGAAGGAGCAGCTAGAATCGTAGAGGATTAGTAGTTACAGTTGATTAGGATCGATATGACTATGAGACATATGTTTTTGTTATTTACTGATTTTATGTTTAGTTGGGTGAGTTGTGAGTACGTTATATGCTCAAACAATTTGATCCTTAATTTATTTATTTTACGGTTATTATTATTTTGAAGAAAATAATAAATTAATTAAAGAAAATAATCATTTTAAAAATTAAATAAATAAATCAATTAATTAATTAAATTAAATATAAAAAATCAATTAATTTAAATAATTATTTAATAAAAATAAAAAAATTATGCAGAATTTACCGACGGCCTATACCGTCGGAAAAAACAAAATTTGTGTCGCAATATACCGACGGCCTTTTTCGTCAGAAATTACCGACGGTCTTTAACCGACAGGTTAAAAAAACCCGTCGGTAAGTATTTGCGACGCCCATTTTACCGACGGGCTTTTGGCCGTCGGTAATCCTTCGGTAAATACGGATTACTGACGGCTTTTTCGCTTTACCGACGGCTTTTGGCTGTCGGTAACAACGTGTTTTCTTGTAGTGCCAGGGGTCACTTGTCCAGCTCTCTCACCATTCATAAGAATAGAATACTGAACATAGTGTAAACACATAAGCATCCACTCCACCCACTTGTTACAAAAACCCATCTTCTCTAAGACTCCTTTAAGAAAACCCCAATCAACTCTATCGTAAGCTTTGCTAATGTCAATTTTCAACGCCACCTCTCCCACCTTACTGCTCACCTTACATCTCATGTGATGAATAATCTCTATGGCAACCGGGACATTATCTAATATGGACCTATCCTTAACAAATGCAAATTGTTCTTGAGAGATGTACCTGTTTGCTAGCATCTTAGCCATGATCTTGTAAACCACATTGCAAAGGGAGATCGGTCTGAGAACCTTCATAGATGTGGGATTATCCTTCTTAGGAATGAGCACAATGTTGGTATCATTCAGATTGGGTGGTAGGCGCCCTTGATCCAGCCAAGAAACACAGGCTTGAAAATTTTCCTGACGACAAAGATCCCAAAAACGCTTGTAGAACGCTGGGTTGAGACCCATCAGGGCCTGGAGCCTTATTAGAGCGCATACTGAACAAAGCCTGCTTGAACTCTTCCATGCTGAAAGTCGTAGTAAGATTCATGTTGTCCTCCTCCGTGACTCTATGCATGATACATCGTAGCACCGCATCATACTCCGCTGCCCCATGCATAAATAATTGATCAAAATATGCTTTTGCTACTTGACACAAACCAGGTTGGTCCGAAACAACTGTCCCATCATCCGCCTGCAAATTGGAGACAAGATTCACCTTCTTTCTTGTAGAAGCAACTGCATGAAAAAATTTAGAATTAGTGTCTTCATCTTTAAGCCAATGAGCTTTGGCTCGTTGCTTCCAAAACATATCCTTTTATTTCGACAAGAAACTCAACTGCTTCCCCAATTCATTATATTTAGCAACCGCATGACCATCTCTACTATCCCTATAAAATTCCATCTCTTTTTTTCACTTGTTTATACCCGCTTTAAAGCGAGTTCTCACCCTCCTACCCCAGTCATCCAACTCTTCTGTGCAACAATGGAGCTTGGCTAGCAAAGCATTAGTGGAATCTTTCGCCCAACCTCTTTTCACAACCTCCTCCAACTCGGCCTCTTCAAGACAGGCATTCTCAAATTTGAAAACCTAGATCCCCAAACGACACTCATGCTCATAAAGCGCAAAAGAATCGGGGAGTGGTCTGAACGATCTGCAATGGCATTTTGGAACCTGAAATTTGGAAACGCATCTAGTCACTACTGGGTAGCCAAGCACGGTCTAGGCGCTCCTCTGTGGGGTTTAGAGCATTTCTACTTTTTATCCTCGTAAACTGGTAACCCTCCATTGGCAAGTCAATAAGGTTGCAATCTTGAACAGCTTCTCTGAAGCCCCTAATCATCCAAGGTGCGTGGGTGATTCGGCCCCCTTTTGTCCTCATTTGAAAGAAGGTCATTGTAATCGCCCATAGTGCACCACATAAGTGAATTATCCTGAGCAAGAGTCCTAAGGAGATCCCATGACTCCCTACGCCTCTCAGACTTGGGGTTGCCATAGAAGCCTGTAAAGCGCCAATGGGGGTGCCCTTGTTGGCTCACTTCAGCATTAATAAAATTATGTGCATAGCTTATAATACGACAATCAAAAGGATGACTCCAATGGAGAGCCAACCCACCACTTCTCCCACTTCTATTTACTGCAAAAGCAAAATCAAATCCCAGAAGAACTCTGATCTCTTCAATTTTCGTAGCGTGTACCAAAGTTTCACAAAGGAACATAACATTCAGATGGTACGACCGAACGAGGTCACGGAGGGAAGGAACTGCGCTCGGGTTTCCCAGGCCCCGTAGTTCCAACTTAGAATACTCATGATCCCTGGCAGGCTCCTTTGCCAGGGCCCACCTTTAAAAAATTATCTTTAATAGAATTTACGTTTCCCTCCACAGCAGCAGTCGTTTTGGGGTGTGCCACCGCATGTGATTCATAAACCACTTTTTCCTCCTGACTTCCCTGCCTTATTCTTTTTTTGTCGCCTTCTATATTTAATTCCTCCTCATTTGTCTCCTCAATAATCATTGCATCCGAAGTTGACTGGTCCTTGGGATTACTCGAGCTTTGCCCTGCCATATTAAATGAAAATAAATGCGGGTTCCTGTAATAATTAGCCAATGATTCCTTTTACATATGAATTTTTGAAACGGGTCTACCTTCCTTTTCAGTTACACTGACCATAACTGTAGCATTAATGCAATCCCCTTGATTGTAGTGTGACACCAGATTCGCCGCCTGCCAATCTTGTTGCTCCTCATCGCGAAGCCAATGTGATCCGCCAGACCCCATCTTCCTCCTCGGCTCCACCCTAATCTCTGGTCCCCAGTTCCGCTTGCCATCATTAACCACCATATCAAAAAATTTATCACACTGAGAATCAAGGTGCCCTAACATGCCGCAAAGATAAAAAAAATATACCTAGCCACTTGTACTTAAAAGTCACTACCTTAGCCTCAGATCCTGGTTTCTTTATCTTCTTGGCCCTCTTCAATGGCTTCTAAACAACAATCAGCACCCTGATCTGCATATAGTTTCTCCAAATGCCTGCATTGTTTTTGGTATCATACTCCAAAAACTCCCCCAAGTAGTTTGCTATATGTTCCCCTACCACCATAGACATAAACCCGGAAGGTACATCATGAACCTGGATCCAAAACGGCACTGTAAACAGCGAAACCTGGCGAGGATTCTTGCCCTCATGTAGGACACTGAGAATGAGCAGATGGTTATCAAACGACCACGGTCCAAGCTTCATGACTTTCTGAATATCCAGCTGATGAAAAAACTTGAAAAGAAACAAGCCTGTATCCACCTGTTTAATAGAAACACCTCTGCCTGGTCGCCAAATATCTCCCATACGATCCATCATCATCTGTACTCTAATGGGTTTGTTCGTCAAAAACCACCCCACAAGGCAAAGTGGTTGCCTATCTCCCTGTATTGTACCTCCTTCGTCGATGATCTCTAGCTCTGGTTCATCATCACTGAGATGAAGATTTTCCATCTCTATCTCGTGCGAGGATGATGAAGGTGCAACATGATGATTGTGAGGTGAAAAGACTCAACGGTGGCCCAAACTCACACTCAGGAAGGAAAACGTCCCAGAGGGGAGAGAAACCCTAGCTTGGAAAAATCTTTAAAAAAAGAAACACAAAAAATACACTAAAGCATAAACCATAAACTATAGGAAATCTTACACGTGGTTACATGTACACACACAACAAAAATTTAATTACATCAACTATAATAATTATGTTTTAAAAATATCGAAATTTATAACAAAGATAAAATTTAAATAAAAATATAATTTTTAGTTTTTTCTTGGTCTGAAATATAATTTTTAGTTTTAAAAAGGTTTTATCTCAAATTTTGCTTTAGGCCCAAAAATACATTGGGTCGGCCCTGCTTTGAGTATTTTTTCAGTTGAATTACAATTGTTTTTTAATAAATGTTCATTTTTAATTTTTTAATTTTTCATAGTTGATAAAGTACTGCTGACACATATGGATACGAGTAATTAGGTACCCAACGGGTAAGGGTATGGGTAGTAAAGTTGGTACCCACATGTATGAGTCTGGGTCGACAACTTTTCGAAAATATGAATATGGAGACAAGTACTATAGTACTCAACCCAAATCCTACCCATTGACAATGCCATCCCTATGTGAGTGGAACAAATTATGTTAGAGGAAAGCAAGAGAGGAAGTAGACGGCTGCGAAGCAGTGAAATATAACCCTTGAAGCGAATAATTATTAATAACTATTTGCTATGCAGATCCACACAAACCAAGTTGATCAAGATAATTTATTTTTATGCCTTTACCTATATTAGTTTGAAATTCTTGCAAAACAATTTAAATTATTGAACCCCCATCCACAGTTATAATCTGTCCATTAATATATGAAGCAGCTGGGAGGCAAAGAAAAGCAACCAGTGTTGATATGTCTATAGGTTCTCCAATGCGACCAAGAGGTGTTTTGGACGCCAGATCATCCACGGCCTTATCCATATCCATAGGTTTTTTATAACAAAGAGCAGTTAAAATAGAGATTGTGAGCATTGTTGCTGAATTGACAACAAAATATTAGGTGTGATAAAACAATTCGTTTATCTATCATCCATCCAATCAAAACAAAGATAAATTTATTCAATCCAGTCATTTCAAAAAAAAAATTAATGGATTGGATCCAATACATTTATTTATTATACGGATGGTTAATGGATTGGGTCCAATACATTCAAAATTCATTGGATCATATTAAATAACAAATATAATCTAATGGATTAAAAATTCAAAACCTTTTTGTTTCAAATTTTTTCTGAAAAGTAACTTTTTTTTTTCGAAAACATATTTTTTTTTCCTAAATATGTTTTGAAAAAATAATTTGTTTCACTTTTAGAAAAGAAATTTCCCAAGAAAATAATTCATTTTTCGAAAAAAAAAATGTTTGTGGAATTTTTTTGAAAAAAATTGATAAATAAATTTGGAAAAAAAAATTATTTTTAAATAATAATTTAAAGGATGGATTCGATAAGCATATGTAATAAATTTTATCAGATAGATTGAATGAATGATTTTTATTAAATGGGTCACGGATGATTTTTACTAAATGGGTCAATGGATTGAATTTCTAACGGATCGTAAACAGATAAATGAATTATTTTAATCATCCATTATAGTCCAAACCAAATTTTATCCAATCACCCACTTGCCACCCCCTATATAATATGCATTTTTTTTTTATAATGACCTACATAATATTCAGGAAATATGCAAAAACAATGGTATGTATTAAATTCAGTTCGACCTTATAATATACAAATTATTATTTTAATTTTAATAAGGAACATTTATTAATAAAAATGAGCGATATGAAATCAATCTTGGTGTGCCCCACTAGGAATAAATGAATTTTAATCAACAACTACATATCATTCACTACAAGAATTGCAGGTCTTACCGAGGGCCAAAAGCCCTCGCTACAGACGAAAGGCCCTCGTTAATGGGTGGTTTACCGAGGGCCCACAGTCCGTAGGATATTGATCCATCAGAAACGCGTACTGAGGGTAATTCAAAAACGCCGTAGGTAAGTACCGAGGGCCTATTTCAGTAGGTAGTTAGCGATGACCTATTTCCGTAGGTAGTTTAGCGAGGGCCTTTGTCCATAGTTATATTAGCGAGGGCCACTGGCCGTAGGCAGCCAAATAGATATTTTAATAACTGTGTTCATTACCGTGGACCTTTGGCAGCAGATAAGCATCTGATATTTTAAAAAAATGAGATGATTACCGAGGGTTCCTAATTTGGAAAGGCCCTCGGTAATATAAGCCTTTTTAAAAAAAAAAGTTTACTCAGAACTGGGAACGAAACGAAATAATTTGAAAACTAAAAATCAGACCACAAATGGAAAATGCCCTACCCAGAACTTTAAACATAATCCCAGAACTTCAAACATAATCCCATAAATTGATCAATTTTTCCCATGAAAGACAAAAATAAAATACTACTATACTAAATAAAATACTACTATACTAAATACTATCTTAAACAGATTCAAATAAAACAGAGGATCAATAAAATAGAACTAGAGACGAAAACGAAAATGAAGCCAGGAACCAGAGACAAAAATAAAGAATGGAACCGTAAACAAAAACAGAATCACATAGAAAAAATACACTACAAGAAAAAGCGGGCATACCGACGGCCTTTTACCGACGGTCATAGCCTGTCGCCAAAAACTCGCCATTTCCGACGGCATTAGCCGTCGGTATATCAAACCCGTCATACTCTAAATGTTACTGAAAACGGAGTGTACAGTGAGGCAGAATCGCCTAAAATCGAACACTTGAGAAATTTATCTCATGGTCCTAAATCACGTTTAAAAGAATGGCACACGTTTTTTGTAAACGGATACAAATTTCAAACCCAGTCAAAAACAGAGGGGAAAAAACAATTAACAGCAGAGTTTAAGTAAAAGGTGCCACAGATAGAGGTGAAGACGACTTCTACGGTGTGATTCAACATATATATGAACTGGCATACAAAAGACTATACTAAAAGAATGTGTTATTTTATTATAATTGGTTTGATCCGTCAAGTAGAGGCACAAGAGTGGATCGAAAATATAATACTGTGGAGATATGCATGAGCAGAAGATACCAAATGTTTGATCCGTTTATCATGGCATAACTTGTAAAACATGTGTATTATGTCTCTTATCCATTAACTCGAAGGGACAAACAAGGTTGGTGTGTTGCAATAAAGACAAAACCAAGGGGTCGCATTGAAGCGGATTATCTACAGGAAGAAGTGGCTTATCAAGTGGATGAGATGTCTCATGTCAACGTAGTAAATGAAGTGGAACCCATTTCTCGACTACGTGACAATCCAATCACATATGAAGATGTAGATGGAGATGAGGAACTAAATGAAGAAGTGGCAGAACCATCAAGATCTGAAGACGATGCCGAAGTAGAGTGGGTAGAATTGGCAGAATGAAATTGTTTAACTTTTTACAATTAGAGAAATTAATGTCTAACAATAATTTTAATTTGTCAGTTATTTTCATAACTTGTTGTTTTTTTTAATGTAATTCATTTTTAATATTTTTATGTTTAAATATAATATTTCATGACTATTATTGTTAGACATAAGGCATCAGGATCAGGATCCGACCCCCCAGACCACCCACTGGTGGTAAAGGGAAGGGGAAGGCCATCACCATCGACCCCCCGGTCGTCGGAGGCCAAATATTATTAGGCGTGACGCTGCTGGCTTTTCGATGTTGTCATCCACACAACGTCCGCGTACATCTATGCCTACACAGTCTCCAGCGCATTCGGCCCATACATAGCCTACGTTACATTCGGCACCTACACAGTTTCCAACACCTTATGCACCGACACCCCATTTGCCTCCCATTTACATGATCCCCAACCCGAGGTTCCAGTAGACACATGCAGGCGCTTCTTCCGCCCATGTTGTGCCTGAGACGGTACTCGATACTCATCAGTCCGAGCATGAGTATAGTACGGGCCATACACCTGATCAGACTGGGGTTGAGCAGGACGAGGATGAGCAGCAGGAGGTTGACCAGGAGGTCGTTGAGGGTCTTGAGATGCTGCATGATGGCTGAGTTATTATTAGGAGTTATTAATAATTTACATGTATATATATATATATATATTTTTAATTTGTTTGACATCTTTTTATTGTTCAGGTTCCTTCCCTCAAAGCCAGCTGGGAAGGCTATCACAACAGTAATTGAGGAGAATTACCACACATTTTGACCTACCTAGGGAACGTTGAAGGACGACGAGCAGAGGCATATGTTCAAATCTTTCGGAGAAAGTTGCAATTTTTATTTTGTTGCATATTATTTTTTTGATTTCATAAATTTCAATTATGTTTAATAATGTCTTATATTGATACAGGAGAGGGTTGCTTGGGAGGAAGAGGATGAGGGGCGGATCGAGAAGAACTTCTATATGAAGGCCTCCCACCACCTCTCTGATATGCTTAGAGATGACCGCATCAGGGGACAGCCCTACTGGATAGGGGATAATCTCTGGCAGCAGTTGGGAGAGCACCGGCGCTCCGCTGAGTACAAATCCATCTACGCAAAGGCCAAGAAGAACAAAGCCTCTGAGAAGGGTGGGGGCTTACACACCGGAGGTTCCGTCAGTCAGGCACAGCACGCAGCTCGACTTGTACGTGTTATATAATTATTATTATTTTAGTTATTATTTATTATTTATTTAAGGTTTTTTATTAAATAATTACAGTCGAAGAGGTTGGGTAGAGAGGTACAGTTGCACGAGCTCCATCGTGCAACTTATATTAGGAGGAGTACCAGTGATTTTGTTGATGATCGGTCGAGGCGGACCCAGTTAATTATAAAATATAATGAATAGTTTTTTAATAATGTTTATATTGTTTTCTTACAAAAAAAATTGACTTATTTGTTTATGTTTGACTGGAGGAGTTTGAGGCGAGTATGTCTCATATTAGATCTCAGACATCATCATGTTCTCCATCTCAGAGCGCTAAGGATCCATCTACACTGCTCAGGGTTTGGGCAGATGTTGTTGGCGGCAAGAAGAAGCGGTCGCTTATATGGTCTTTGGAGACCTTGCCAAAGAACTACAAGAAAGGGACTAGCCACTTCCACATCGGAGAGTCATTGAGTAGTGGTGGTGTCAGTCGTCGCTCTGCCGCGGATGAGTAGGAGTTAGCTGCTTTGAGGCAGAGAGTGGCCGCTTCCTAGGAGGAGACCCGTCGGACGAACGCCATTTTGGCTCAGGTGTTGCAGCGATAGGAACAAATGTACCAGATGCTAGCTCGCCAGCAGCTTCAGCCGCCTCCGCCTCCTGGTACTGATCATGTCGATTGCGCAGATGGTTTAGAGTATCTCCATCATGATCGTGACTATCGTGATTATTAGTGATGTTTGTACTATTTTTTTTTGATATTGTTCAGATATTTTTTTAATTACTGATGTTTGTTCGGATATTTTTTTATTTATTAGGTTTCTTTTTTAATTTGTCTTTTTAGTTTACGTTATCACATTTTTTAATATGAAATAAATTAATAATTAAATAAGTAAATAAATAATTAATTAATAACTAAAATTAATCAATTAAATTAAATTAAATTAATAGTTAATTAAAGAAATTAATTAATTTAAAAATTAAATAAATAAATCAATTAATTAAATTAAATATAAAAAATTAATCAATTAATTTAATTAATTATTTAATTAAATTCGAAAAAAAATTAAGAATACCGACGGGTATGGCCGTCGGTAATCACCGCCTGGAATTACCGACAGCCTCGACCGTCGGAAAACTACCGACGGCCTTCCCGTTGGTAATATTTAAACAATTATTTAAACAATTCAAAACATATGTAACATTCTCCTAATGTACATTTCTCTATTTATAAAAAACAATTATTTAATCTGATATTTAGAATATTCAAAATATTTTTATATATTATAAATTTTTTTACAGTATTTCAATATATTATATATAATACGAATATATATATATCACTGTGTGTAATTAGTATGTAATATTCTGAATATATTAATAACTATTGTGTCAAAAATATTAATAAATTACTAAATAATTATATTATAAGTATTCAGTCAAAAAAATTACTAACCTATGAGTGAGTGAGTGAGTGAGTGTGGTTCCGGTGGTAGTGATTTCGTCAAGGTGGCTTCAGATCTACTAAAAAAATAAGAATGAATGTATGTAATTTTTTTATGACATAGAGATATATAAATAGTTATTGAAACTTATTGTGAAAGGAGAGATCGAATCGGACGAAAAATAAATGCAGTGGAAGAATGCATATAATAGCAATTCTTTTCAGGTACTGTAACAACGTAAGAGAGAGGAACCGATTTTAAGAACGAAAGAACCAAGCAGGGAATAAGAGAAGCCTGCGCACGGTTATATAGAGGAGAGAATTACCGTGGGCCTTAGGCCATCGCTATTGGTCAGAGAAACCGAAGTTACAGTTACTGTGGGCCTTAGGCCCTCGCTATTAGGCTGCGAATTTGGGCAGAGAAAATGAAGTTACAGGTACCGTGGGCCACATGCCCTTGCTACTTGGAGTGTCAGAACGGTCATTTACTTTTGCGTACCGTGGGCCAAAAGCCTTCGCTAAAGGTCATCATAATTTTTCCTACGCCCTGTGTCCTCGATACAAAAAAAATACCCACCATGATATAGCCCTCGCTAATAGTCCGCAGTAAGTAATGAAATTCTTGTAGTGATTGTGATGAAATGAAATGAGACATTAATAAAAGAATGAAACTCAACTGAGTAATGTGCAAACAACTACTTCCACCATCTCAAAAATTTGGGTGTTTTAGCTTTCGATTTTATCACAAAATTTTGGTTGTGTTTAGAAATCCAATGTATAATTAAGCATTTTTTCCTGTTATACCCTTATATTGGAGTGTTAGTGATTCCCAAGGGATTTTGCATTGAAAAGTGGTATCTTTATTAAGGATATTTTTGACTAAATTTTTCTCAATTGATTACTTCTTAATTTGTGTACAAAATCTTAAACAACCAAAGTTTTGGGATGGAGGGAGTAATTTAAAAAGATCCTCATCAACAAAAAAAAACTAGTTTAAAAGGAGAGTTCAAAGATGCGGTGGAGAGAGGTGAGAAGAGACTCAGTAGGTAAAAAGATAGGTACGAGAGAGAAGGATGCCATATCTTCTAGTAAATATGCAAAAAAAAATATTAAAAAGGATATGATAAACTATAATTTTGGCACCTTAAATTATCTTTATTTAAGTTTTTAATTTGGTTTCTCTTAACTTTTTTTTTTCAAAATAGTCTCTTATCTTACAAAAGTGATATCAAAATAGTTCTTTTCTCCTGTTCTTTTATTAATGCCACCAGTTGTGGTTTATTTTTAAACTTTTATTTTTATTTTTGTTAAAAAATGATTCTTATCTTATATATTTTGTTATGAAATGGTCTCCTATCTTAATTTCTGTTTTCATTTTGTTCCAACATGCACATATTGCCACATAAGTCAAAGTTAACGATACTAGTAACAGAAGGAGAAAACATCATTTTGGTATAACTTTTATAATAAAAGGAACCATTTTGGAATAAAAATTAAAGGAGAGACTAAATTAAAACTTAAACTAAAGATAAGTACCAAAAGTTTATTTATCTTATCCTTCTTAATAAAATTTATTTGCATATGTATAAAATAAATACATAGATACCCCATACCAAGATGGATTCCAAAAGGATCGTCATAACTGCCCCAAGTGCCACAACATTTGCCCGAATATAATCCTTTCCCCATTCCGATGCTATGTTCTTGGTGAATTGATTCATGGCTCCTAAATAAAAATATATAAGCCGATTGATTTATCATTTGTGACTCAAGTTTATTACTTCATCAATTTCCAGTTAAGGAATATGAAGATGAGAAAACATACCTTTGGAGGCGGCATAGACAGAACAAGCATCAAATGCTTTCAAACCTGCAATAGAGGATATGAACACTATGCTCCCGTATCCAGATGCTTTTAGAAGTGGGTATGCAAGTTGACATAGGTGGTAACAAGACCCAAAATTGGTACCCATTATAGTTGTTACATCTTCAGCAGTATAATCTGTTAAGGTCTTAAGTGTACACGTCCCAACATTGTTTACCTAATAGTATTAGATAATCATTCAATTCAAGAAATCGACTCAAATATATATATATCAACTCAAATATATATTATCGATATATTAGTTTAAAGAAACTGAAGTAGAAATGGGAAAATAATCAACCATAAATTATGTGGAAGGTTGTTGGTGGAGACGTGAACAAATTGAAGAAAATTTGGCATTAGGTGTGGAACCAAAATTGTGGCGGGTTAATTGTTTTCAAAATCTAATCTAAAAGACGGATCTAACTAGAATATTGAGTTTTTCTTGGAAGACTGAAGCAACAATTTCCATTAAATTTTCACGTTGGTCACGGGATGACCTTGTCACGCGAAATCCTTTGTTTTTCCACTCTTCCAAACATTTATTAATATCCTATTGATTACGTGCACATATATGCACGGATGCGCCAAATTCTGCTAACTCTACCACAATTGCGTGCCTAATTCACAATACTCCCTCCGTTCTTTTTTATATGTCGGTTTTTTAGAAAAATTTTGTTTCTAATTACTTGTTATTTTCAAAGTTTAAGATAACATTAATTACTTGATTGTCAATTATACCCTTAACTATTTATTGCAGAAAGAGAAATATGTTCTATAGAGTAATGCATTGTCAAGGGTATCATAGAAAAAAGACTAATAATTTCATTAAAAACAACAAAATTTATTAGTTTCATTGATTATTGTAAATTAATCTTAAACGACAAATAAAAAGGAACAGAGGGAGTAATTAAAAACGAAAGAAAATAGAGAATGAAATAAGAAATTAAAAGGAAAGAGATGCCTCAGAAGAGATGCGATTTGAATAGACATGCATTAGAGATCTGACCCTATGCCATGGGTTCCCCCAGTCACTAGAGCAGTCATCCCATGAAGTGACCATTTTTTATCTTTGAAACTCAACTTTGTTTCATTCATTTATATTTCTCGCTTCTAATCAGTTGGATCCTTGGAATGGAGAGGGAAATACAAAATATTTTGTATATATACGTGATTTGGTTGTGAATTTGGAAAATAATTTCAGAAATAATTTATTGCAATTTAGTGGTTTTCAAGTGTGGAAGAGAGACCATAAGTGCATGCACTAATCACGTGTCCCCACATCTTTGCTAAAAAGATGGTTGAACGTAGCAAAGCAGTGCCGCTGCTCTCCCTCCCCTCGTCTACCTCTCTCCTCCCTCATTTCCCTTCAGGACAACCTGTAGGCTAATCGATGGAGAATGAATGGTCCAAACCCTAGCTTCAGGTCCACCGCTTGCCCTCACCGTCGAGGTTCTGATTTCTGATTTCTCTTTTGTTTCTCTTTCGGTGGTTCTGATTTCTGCCCTGCTTTGCTGGTTTCTGTTGTGATCTGATTTCCGTTTCGCGTTCTTCTGCTCTTCTGACTCGTGATCTGGATGGCTCTCTCACTGGCGAGGCGATTTGCTGTGCTAGGGTTTTGTACCCTAGAGCACCGCTGACGTCTTCCTCCCCCCTGATGGGGCATTTTCCTCTCTGTGTGTAGGTTCCTTTCCCTTCTGTTTGGGACTTTTGGGTACATTCCAGTCATCCCCTTCCTCCTAAACCAGCCACCGTGCCAGTCCTTTCACCCCCCACCGGAGTCCGTTCCACCCCTGCCTTCTCCACCAAATCGCCACAAACCCGCCTTCAACAACCATCCCTCCTTAAAAGATCACTTCAATTTCTGGATCTCAGCTCCTCCGCCCCGTAACCACCATGGCCTCACCAAACCATCACCTATGGGCGAGATTCACCCAGATCTAACAATAAACACGCCTCTACCAAGTCTCCCTCGACCAAGACTCTGTTTTCTGCTGAAGATCCTCACTGGCTCGGCCCTCCCTCAGATGCGGCGCCCCCTACCTGAACTGCCACCACGAGACAGGCAGCAACCCCTGTTGATCTTTGAGAGTCAAATCCGCGATAGGAGGCCATCTCCTTGGTACTCTGAAGCTGCTACTCCTCCCCCTTATCAGATCCTCCTTCGATCACCGGCCAAACCACCAGATCTAGGTGAAAAGGCTCACCGTGGATGCTTGGATGTTCTGTTTGGTTACATTTTAATTTTATGTTATGTTATGTTTATGTTCTGTGGATGTTCTGTTTTGATTATGGTTTTTATTTTAGCCAATTTACGTGACAGAGAGGGGAGTTCTTCAAAGCTAAATCTTACTGTTATTGTCCAAGACTCCATGTGTATGAAGGACAAGCCCAAAATGAATATGGAGATGCTTTATCAAATGGTAGGAGTCATTTATCTTATAACTCTGGGGTAGAGTTTATTAGGAGGCAAGCTCGTGTAGTCGCTCACAAATATCGCTGGTCTTCAAGTTTATGAAGAAGTTACCAGATGTTTTGTGGTCTTGATTATGAACGAAATGAAATAATTTTTTTTTTTGTCAAAAAAAAAAGTGCGGAAGGGAATATACATATATATGCCCAATGTTGAATGGTAGATAGCGATTTACTCCCTCTTGGATAGCGATGTACTCCATTTATTCCTAAACGTAAACCCTTTTGAAGAAAAAAATTGTCTCTTTTTATAACTCTTTATCCAAATTTTACTAATTATTTTTTTATAAGAATACCTTTAATTAATTTACGTTATTTTTTGTAGTTAATAATAAATGAGGTGACTATTTCTCTTTTAAATTAATAATTAAAAGGTAGTTTTGAAAAAACAGTATAAATTATTGACAAATTAAATTGTTAACTAATTTTTGTAATTTATGTGTTTTACCAAATAAGATTTATATTTAGGGACGAATGGAGTAACAAGTGGTCCTGCCCTTTCCCTAGTTCGGGTTATTTATGATGGAGTAGTTTATTGTCTTGGAATCAACGGTGTAATGAGAGATTGGGCAGTGGGCATATGGATAAGTAGATCAAATGTTAAGCGATCACATTCAAACAGCGGGAAGGAGCAGGTGACACAGAGAATGCTCATGCAATGTAAAAATGTTTTTCATAAAATAAGACATTACAGATAATATTTCTCTCAACGTGTTGCAATCAAATTTAATAGCAACTGCATTCAATTTTTCTTTCGGGAAAGTGTCCTTGTAAACATAGTGACCCACAAACTTTATGAGATAATGACATTTGGAATCAATTCCTGGGAAGGACGTCGAGGTCACATGAATGGTTTGGTAAACCAAACACAACGTACCGACCTCCCCAAGAAAAAACACTGTATAAATGTCACACTTTTTTTCTCTTTAAATAAATCATTTGATGTTATAAATATGTTGATTTGATGGATGACTATATCAATTTGTTATCTCATTATATTTTTACCATATCCCTTAATTTGGGCCATAACTAGTAGCCCATTCTCTATAAATAAGGCTATTAGGTTTATTCTCAGATACACTGATCGATTATCAATACAAAGATTATAAATTTGGCTCTCAAGAACTAGCCTTTAAATCCTGGTTCCTGAAAAACCGGTCATTGAGTCTATATTTCTATTGTCTTATCTCTCTATTTTCTTTTGTATTTACAACACGTTATCAGCACGAGACTCTACCATACGAGTGATTGCTTAAAGAGGTTTTATTGAAAGAACTTGTTTTCTTTCTAACACTCTTTGGAAGATCATGTTTTTCTAATATTTTTGTTTTTCATGTTATTTAGGTTTTTTCATGGAAATTTTATTCTCATTTTGTCTGAGTATATGATTATCATATTGTGTATAAGAATCTTGATAGAATTCTCGAAGAATTTCATATTCAAGCATCCCTATAGGATTGCACAAAACTATAAGTTTTTCTAGGTCGTCATTATATGAAAATTTGTAGAATAGTTTTTGAAAAACTAGACTTTTAGACCATGAATGAAATTTTGTATTGGATACAAAAGTTCCTGAAGAACTTTATAGCATGAGATTGGTTCATGAAGAACTTTAAAAATTTTTAGTGCTACGAGAAGTTCCTGAAGAACCTTACAATTTTTTTATCACTACATATAGTCAGGGCCGTCTTAATCATTTTGGAGGCCCTGTTCTAATCTTAAAAATTGGGCCCCTAAAAATTGGGGATCAATATATATATATATATATATATATATATATATATATATATATATATTAGTGTTTCACAAATATTACAGCAAATCCAAGGTGGTGCAGTGGCTTGGGTGTCTAATTTTATTCGCTGGAGCGGGGTTCGAATCTCACTCAGGTATTATTTTCATTGATTTTTGGCACAAAAATATATTTCCCACGCAAAAACGTAATGCACTGGACTCGAACACAGGTCGCAAGGGCTGCTAAAGATGAAACTACCGCTGCGCCGCACAAGAATTCGTGATATATATCACGCAATATTATATATATAACAAAAAATTTGGGACCCTCAAATTTGGGCCAAAATTTGGGGCCCTGTGCTATTGCACTGCTTGCACAGCCCATTAGCCGGCCCTGCATATAGTTCCTGAAGAACCTCATAATTTTTTATTACTGCGTATAGTTCCCGAAGAACAACACGATTATTTTAGCGCTACATAAGTTCCAGAAGAACTAGATTTGATCCTAATACAGTTTGAAACAAAAGAAAAGTGAAAAAAAAATTATTGATTGTATCTTTCCAAGATAGTTTCTGAAGAACTAACATTTGAATCTCGTTGCCTATTTTCATATTAAAAATGAGATCTTTACATGTTAATTCCCGAAGAATTAACCTTTGAATCATAGTTCCTAAAAAATAGTCGTTAAATTCTAGTTCTTGAAAAACTAGTCTAACCATTTGCAAAAACATGTGTTCTTTGTAAAAGATATTATCATTGATTTGTTTACTTGTTTTCATATAAATTTGGATCTTTGTGTATATGATATATTGTAATTCTTGTTATTGTGATTCATATATTTTTAGAATCCTTATCCTTGTTTTATATATTTAATTATATTTTAGAAATTTTGTTGCTATATAAAGATATTAATTTTCTGATATAATACTTTAATTAATTGTTCAAAATTTGTTGCTATAAAAATATGACATTTAATATGGTAATTATGTATTTTAAATTTCAAATTCATATTTTTAAATTTATGTTAGTTTTAAAATTTTGATTATGAAAATTATGCATTTGATCTTGTTCTTACAAATAATATGTATTTGGTTATGTCTATTTTTTATTTAAAAAAAATGGAGAATTTTTTTTATTAATTAATTCATAAAATGAAATGTTGAATTGTTTGCTTGAAATTCATAAAGACACAGGTCTAAGTGCAAGAAATCTTATATCCTTAGAAGAAACGATGAAATAACTTTTCTCAACACCAAATGAAAGCTGAAGAATATATTCAGGTGTAGTATCTACCAAGTAGTGTTCACATCAATTGCTACAAAGCACGATCAAGTCTTCAATGGTGTAGCAATTTCTATATATGCTTCTTTTTAAGGTAAGAATTTATGTATACATATCTTTTTACACTAAGATTAAAAAGACGCTATTCTTCAATGTTTGCAAGATTTGCCTCACAGTTGGTCTTGAAGTACCAAAATAAATGAATAGCCAAACACTCTTGTCTTTTATTGGTCCTGAAGTACCAATACATGATTTCAAGTAATTTAAAATATAGATTGATCGTAAATTGGTCCTGAAGTATCAATACAAAATTTTAAGTAAATGTGAAATTGGTCTCGAAGTACCAATATAAGATTCCAAGTAAATGTGAAATTGGTCTTGAAGTACCGATACAAAATTTCAAGTAATTGTGAAATTGGCCTCGAAGGACCAATATTAGATCCACGCATAACTGTTAAAAACGATCAATACACAAACTAGAGTCTCTTTTTGGTCTTGAAGTACCAATATTTAGTAGACAGTGGCAAAACCTACACAATTATTTATATTAAGAAATATTTTATGCAATTAACATTAGCTGCAATTAATGTTGATATTGTATCACAGTATTGCAAATATGATCAAGGCTCCAGAAGAGCATGTGATATATCCTCAAATAGAACAAAATTATCCATTGATATACATCGCAATAAGTATCATGTTGAAACCAAAAAAATGAGAGAGATTTGAAATATCTCTATTGTTTTAAAAGTTCATATTAGAGAAATTTTAAGATTTCCCGTTGGATTATATTTTACAAAAGTAAGGTGTGAGTTAAATTATATGCACCAAAAGTGGTCAGATCTTACAACTTTTTATGCTTTGACATGATCGTCTTAGTCATCCCAGTTCAACTATGATGCGATGTATTATTGAAAATACACACGGATACTTATTAAAGGATCATAGAATCATTTTACCTGATGATTATTTTTGTCATTCTCGTGCTAAAGATAGTTACTCTTTTCTTTTAATGCTCAGATATAATTGGTTTGCAAGTTATTATTATTTTTTGAGTGATATATATTATCTTATGTACTAATCCTTTGAAAGAAAATATTTTGATTATTATGTAAAAATAATTAACTGAGAAACAAAAGGCGTCGCTATTTTGCTACACTATCATATGAGATATATACGAGTAAAAATTTTAAGGTATTGCAAAACAAATCTTTTGAAGCTAATTTTGATTATCACTTGAAAATTTAGTGTCACTTACTGTTGTTAATTAAATTATTTGATTATTTTTTAACTAGTAGTTATAATAATATATATTATTTAAATATATACAAGAGCTGAAACATTTGAATATATTGTGTTTGAAAGCATGGTGTGAGTGTGAAATATTAGTTTATTTATTCTGATATTTTTAAATGTCAATTATATGTTATATAATTGGATACACATGATGATAACATGCATTGATTAATAAATTTACAATTATATATTATACAATTCATAATTTATTGGATGATTATATGGCTCGGCAATTTTGAAATGTGCATTGTTTCATGTATATTTAGATATTGTGATATCTTGACATATATTTTATTATTATATATTTGATGAATCGGTTTTCCTCATCAGGGGAAGAAAAAGATAAAAGAATAAAAGCACAAGAAGTTTGTTGTAAGACACAAACATTATCCATGTTGGATATACACACAAATCAATGTGAACTTGAAGTTCAAAGAATAAGTCATTTGCAAAATGTTGCAAACCAATTACTAGATATCTTTACAAACATCCAAAAAGTCTCTAAATCACTTGTGTTAGTTGCAAATATTATCGCATAATTAATTGTCCCTGCAGGATAACTAGCAAGTATGGCAACCCATAACGCTAGAAGCGTTGTAGACTTATTGGTACAAAGGATATTATTCCTAAAAGGGGGAATTCAAAGTGATGATCCAGAAGATTATTGACACTCTAGAAGAGGTCAAAAGCAATATGAATCTCAACAACTCCATATTTCCAGTTAAGTAACCCCAGAAGTGGTTCTGGTACCGGCAAATTATGAGATCTCATTAAACCCTGGAAATATGGGGGGAAGATGTGAAGTTGTTGATATGTTTTTGCTTATGCAATAGCAATTGATTATAAAGTTGTTAATCATGATGAGCATGAAGCTCGAATCATATAGAAATGTCGACATTAAATTGATTGGCCAAAGTGAATTAAAATAATGCAAGCCGAGCAAGACTTATTTGCCAAACATAAAGCATTTGGACCAGTAGTCCAGACACCTGAAGTTGTCAACCTTTGTTATGCGTGCAATTACTTATAGATTTTTTATTAGTTTGGCAGTCTTTGAAGGACTTGACATACATCAAATGGGTGTAGTGACATCTTACTTATATGGGTCATTGGATAATGACAAATATATGAAAATCCCTGAAGGATTTAAGATGCCTGAAGCATACACCTGAAAAATTCAAAATGCATGAAGCATATACTTGAAGGATTTAAGATACCTGAAGCATACTTCTGAAAATTCAAAATGCATGAAGCATATCCCTGAAGGATTGAAGATAGCTAAAGCATAATCCTAAAGAATTATAAATATGCATGAAGCATAACCATGAAGGATCTAAAGCATCTGAAATATTTTGACTGATGTAATCAGTTTAATTTGGAAATATGAGGTCTTTGAACCTATAGTTCGAGATTCAAAAGATGTTTTTAATGGACCTGAAGTCTGAACTCTTATGACACGAATATGTGTTATTACAGCTTATGGTTAACTAGAGAGTGGTCTCTATATTGAAAATCTCAGAAGGATTAAAACTATTGAAATCATCTATTTGGATTTACATATACTAATAGTTTATATTCTCTTATTTATCATATTAAACATTTCATATTGGTAAGAAATGTTTGAGTTACATACATGATGCAATTATGGGTAAATTTGTTTATTTCTTTTTTCTCACATTGTTCAATATGATTGATATGAATTTTGATTATTAATATTCTAGAAATTACTTGAGTTTGTTCCAAACTATAGATGGTATAAATAAATATCTTCAAATAAAATGTTTTGAAAGATAAGGTGTTGTCTCAAATTACAATCGAGCATTTGCAACAAAGAACTTTGGTCCTCAAGTACCATATCATGTTGTTATTAAAATACTTTTTTATGTTGCAAATAGCACAAGATTGTATATAGTTTTTGTAGTGAACTTGTTAGCCGATTTTGTTCAAAGACCAACCCAAGACATTGGAAGGAAGTCAAACAAGTTCTTCGGTCTTTCTGATCCTCATAAAGCTCAATCGCAATCAGGTGATGTTTACACATGTGGAGAAACAGGTATATCTTAACGTTTTGTGAAGCAAACTATCACAACCATCTCCTCAAATCATTCAAAAATATTGACTCTTCATTAAGCAAGTTGTGAATGCATATGACTGAGAACCACGACTCAGTATATTAGAGGAGCATGCAAATTGATGAAAGAAGATGACAAGCCAACAACATTTCAAGAAGATAATGCATCATGAAAAGATTCGATCAAATGACAACTGAGCAGATTTATTCACAAAAGCATTGTGAACTTCAATTTTCAATAAGCTTGTCGATAAGCAATTTAAAGGACGTTCATAAATAATGTATTTTCGAGGGGAAGTATGTCACTATGAATATTGTACTCTTTTTCCTTCGCTAAGTTTTTATCCCACTGGGTTTTTCTTAGCAAGGTTTTAACGAGGCATGTTCATAGTGTATAGTCATCCAAGGGGAAGTGTTATAAATATGTTGATTTGATGGATGACTATATCAATTTGTTATCTCATTATATCTTTACCATATCCCTTAATTTGGTCCATAAGTAGTAGCCCATTCTCTATAAATAGGGCTATTAGGTTTGTCCTTGTACACACTTGATCAGATTATCAATACAAAGATTATAGCTAGTTCCTGAAGAACTAGCCTTTAAATCCTGGTTCCTGAAGAACCGGTCTTTGAGTCTATATTTCTATTGTCTTATCTCTCTACTTTCTTTTGTATTTACAACATTTGTCATAGAACTTTGACGTAAGTTTACATTATGTCTTCAAGACTGGGCTGAACTCAGGGTCCAACCAGATTGTACCTGAACTAAGAGGCCCACATTGGAAATGAGCACATGAATCACCATTAGGACTGTCAAAACAATCAAACGGCTATCCACAAAGAGCGTTGGAATCCACGCAAAGCTGATATTCGTCTAACGGCCATTCCCACCATTTCCACCAACTGAGCTATTTATATATATTGATCTGAGTTATTTTTCAAATTACGCTCTCATTCTATGCAAACTATTTCCAAGAGTTCAAATATTGACTTTGGAATTGGAGTCTTTGCAAGTACCCAAAACGATATCGCTGCAGCTTCTGATGTGAATACAAGGAATTCCATAGAAATTAAAGAATCTTTTCTAAGTGTATTTCAAAAATCAAAGAGGAGAAAATAAATGTGAAAACAAGAGGAACATAAATAAAAACATACAACTGAATCTAGACAAGAAATGGAGAAGAGAATCATCACATTCCTTTGGAGAATGATAAGATCATAGTGAAGAATCGCCACAAGAGTAAAAAAGCTCTTGATGATACCCAAGTTAGTTCAATGAAGAACACAAAGAGAAATTTATCTCTAATCTCACACCAAGTGTAAATCTCATCCAAAGTTAGGGTTTTTAAGTGTCATACAACTTGGTCTTATATAGGCAACACCTCCTACTAGGCCATGCAAGGCCAAACAAAACAAAACTCATGGCCTAAAATACAAGCCCACGGCCCCAACAATTAACTACTAAAATAGTTTTGATTATTACAACTCAAATCAAATAAAAGAACTATACTATATTTATTACTAAGAGGTTATCGTCATAAGAAACCTCTTTAGCATAAATACTCTTATCAAGAAGGTAAACTACTTGTACTTTGAGTTGCTCATTAATTCTTTTAGCCCTTCCTCTTGCTATTGGTCCTCCCAAGCCTAAGTCTTGAATCTTCACTTCTTTAGCTTCCCTTGGTTGGTCCTTATTAGCTTCTCCGCACCGACATATTCCACAATGCTCGCATTCATTCTCACTAGCTATATGAGGTTCCACACCAGTTCATTGGAGCCGGTTGTGGGAATCAACTTTCCTCGTTTCTTTCTGGTGGGAATCCTTTCTGATTCTTCCTGAATCGAATCTACGAAACCTTAAGCTTTACGATATGGTCAAGCACGGAAAACACCACCGCACATAGCACCCAACGACCTCCTCAACGCTGTCACACAACCGCGACCACAAGAGGAGGATGAGCCGACCGCCTCCATCACTTTGATAGCGCAACAAGATCCATCGATTCCATCAACTTGAATGTTGATAATACAACCAAAGAAACCAAGACCAACCTATGATCACGGTACTTTCCGCTGCCACAAATTTCGTGCTCCAAGATCTCATGGCGATGATCAAACAACAAACTCAACTACTTCAGCCCAGAACAAGCGCCTCGCACAAGTCGAGAACTAACAAATGAGAGAGAATCTCAATCCGTTTAGGCACTCACCTCGATTCCCATACTTGTGGTGGAACTCTTTCGCCTCAACCTATCCAATCAGTGGCATCAGACACTACAAGAAAAAATGTTGTTATCGACAGCCAAAGTTATTGATAACAGAGATATTTTTCTAAAAATTCATTTAAAATTCACATTACGGACATAGTTGTGTTAGAGAGAAACTTTGTCGACTTATCAAAGGCAAAAGCAAAAGCGATTAAGTACATGAGCTTGTCGAAACTAATTTTGGAAAAACATGCATTTGCTGGAATTGAGACATTAACCAGAAACAAGCAGTCATGTTGAGTCAGGTCGAGTTTAAGGAAAGCCTGATCGGAGGGACTAAGGATTCAATGTTTTTGCAAATTGATGTCAATTTGCCTATAAGTGACGATTATTTGGATGAGGTTTTGGACTTGATCTTCCCCGGTCATGTTGCAGTGGACATAAGGGCACATATTGGTGCCAAGCAATGCAACAACTTCATTGCCTATATGTGTGCCTTAGTCATCAAAGACATGCATGTGTTGTTGCTTCACCGATGCCACCGGCCCCTCTGGTAACCATAGCCACTTTCCCTACTAACTTGAAACCAGTGATTATTTTATTGACTCTTATATTCTTCCTGCCACTACCAACATAATTCCTTCCACCACCAACACCAATAGGAATACATTGTGTTGGGTTCCAGCATCTGGCGCTCTTCTTGCAGTCTGTGGTGCTCATTTAAATGTGAAATTAGGAGGACTAGCAGCAAGAAAATTTTGAATTTGGATCCTTTGGTAATATTTGATGTTGAGATGTCTTAACACCAAGTCGACTACACGTAAAAGTTGTCAAAGTTGTACAAAAACATCTTGATCATTCAAATATTGATAAAAGCCATGGATTTCCATTGGCTATCCCAAATGGTCAGGTGTCAAAAATATAGATGGCTAAAATATTAAAAGGATTCTCAAGGACAACTTCAAGGCTATCCAACATATCGTTTACCCTACTGGTGAAATAGTCAGAATCAATTTGTGTCGAGGAGCACGTAGTTTGGGAAAACTCATTTGATAGTTTCCAACTTGCATGAACATGCGGATTTTGAAACCTCTCTTGTAGAGGTTTTTTCAACAACCTTCTCGAAAGGATGGATGTTTAGCTTAATAGCCACCTCGACATTGGGATTTGAAGGAAATTAATCATGGGAGATGAAGTGGCACTTGTTAAGATTAGTAAACCATAAAGAAGAAGAGAGGAGAAGAAGGAGAGAACAAAGATAAGAGGCTTTGCTAGGGTTCAATAGGAATGAAATTAATCAGTCTAAGGGTTACAAAGTACAAAAGTAAATATATATACAAGAGACAAAAAAACCAAAATACCCGTAAGTAAATAAAGGTCTAATATTGTCTAACATCCCCCCTCAAACTCACGATGCATCAATAGGGAGCATCGAGAATTTGTTAGTCAAGAAACGAAAACGTTGAGTAAAATGCGATTGTGTGAATAAGTCAGCAATTTGCATGGAAGAGGAGACAAAAGGTAAAGTGATGGTGCCATGTTGAAAGTGGTGGCGTTTGAAATGACAATCAGTTTCAATATGCTTGGTGCGTTTATAGAAGACCGAGTTGCGAGTAATCTGAATGGCAATCTTGTTATCACAATACATAGAAGTCGGTCCAGAGAGGAAGACACCCATATCAGAAAGTAACCAATGCAGCCAAACTATTTCTGCAGTGGTGGATGCCATAACACAATACTCAGCTTCTGTAGAGGAGCGGGAGACAATGTCTTGCTTCTTACTCTTCAAAAAAATGAGATAGTCTCATATAACGATGCAAAATCCTGTGGTAGACTTACGATCAGTGGGGTCACCAGCCCAATTAGTATTAGAGTAAGCATACAACTCCAAAGAAGAAGATGAGGAAAATAGAAGACTCTGAAATTGAGTGCCCCGAAGATATCGAAGAATGCGAAGAACAGCTACCCAATGTACTGTAGTAGGGGAAAAACATGCACTGCATAAGCAATTTCAAGTCTAGTGATGATAAGATACACAAAACTACTAACCAAAGTATAACACGAGGTAGGATCTGACAGAGGGACACCATTAAAGGAAACATATTTTGTATTAAGCTCGAGAAGGGTATCAGCTGCTCAAGTATCAGAGAGGCGAGCTTGTTCAAGAATATTGACAATATACTTAGATTAGGAAAGCAAATAACCTCTAGGAGAGTAGGCAACCTCAATCTCCAAGAAATAGCGAAGAGTACCTAAATCCTTCATCTCAAACTGTTGGCCTTGTTGTAAGTTCAACTCTGCAATCCCTTCAACACCATCTCCTGTAATAATCATGTAATCAATATAGATAGAGTATATTACGGCCTGGGAAGTGGACCTAAGAAACAAAGCAAAATCATGGGCACTAGAGTGGATGCCAAGAGATTCAATCACAATAGAGAACTTCTCAAACCAAGCTTGAGGAGCTTGTTTCAGCCCATAGAGAGCCTTTTTTAGCTTAAAAACTTCCCCTGGAACATGAGAAATGTGACACCCTCTACCCTGTCATGGCATTTTAGCAATGTAAAAAGAAAAGAACACGAAACAAAATTTTGGTCCATTTAAAAACTTTCATTTCAAACGAAGTAGAGTCATCACACTCACAACTTGCGGAAATAGAAAACGAGTATGAAATACAAAAAATGACAAATAACCCAAGGTTTCCCGATGTCACAATAATTCAGAGCTTCTCCCTAATCATTACATCAGAAAATAAAAATAATGAATTCAAACAAATCTAATCTTCTTTCTAATCCAACAAGCTATTACGATCACTCATCGGCATCCACATCCTCAACACCTGCAGTCTCATCATCTATAGATACCCAATGGGATATGCATAGCCACAATAGGGGTTAGTCATCATAACCTCAAATAGTACATATAGTAGAGGAACAAGGATAAGCAATGCGCATAACATGTTCATCGTAACTAATAACAACCATCGAAGTACAACGATGCATAAGAACGACAATCAACTAATCATCATGCATGTTCAACTTAACAAACAACAATCATCGAAGCACAACGACACATAGGAATGACAATCAACTATTCATCATGCATGTTCAACTCGTGTATTTCAATGCAAATCCTAAGACCATGAGGAAATGCATGTGGATCCATTTTCAACGAGGACGGGATACCATGCCCGTTTCGGAATACCATGTCCGTAATGCCTTAACAAAGAGGAGGTCGGGATACCATGCCCGTTTCGGAATACTACGTCCGTAATGCCCCATAAACAATAACAACACTATGGACACCATGATGCATGAACACAAGTAATGCGGTGTCTAACAACAGCTTCTATCACAATATCTTTGATAGAATAACAACAACAACATCAAGACACAAGTTAGTACGTCAACGAGTGCCTTCAATCAACGAATGAAGCAATCAACACACTTACCCAATTAAGTTTTAAGCATACAACACTTAGTAAAACTTATCAAAATGCAATAAACTTTAATATGCAATATCTCAACACATATACGAACACCTGAATATTTTTATTTTCATAAAAATCATCACATAAATATACAGTTTAATTTAAAACAAAAACATATTTTTGGGAAAACGCGGTAATAGCGTAACATGCACATTTATCATCTTTGAGCCATCAAATGATATCAATTTAAATTACACATATAGAAACGCAATTCAAACAGGATAACAACAATTTAAATTAATTCTACATAGTCCATTCTAATCCCATATTTAACAATCATAAAAATTCTATTTTTAATACAAAGCGTTACATTCTAAGTCACTACGACAACAACTAGTAGAATTAGACAATTAAACAATTTGCACATGAGATCAATACCAATACCAAGGCATAAACAACACTAATCATATAGCATCTCATCAAGGTATGTAGGATTCATGCCATAGCAACTTACAACAACAACCAAAAACTCATAAAATCATGAAAAATAAGGGGTCATCAAGAGTAGCAATCATCTAGGGAGTCAAAGACTCAACCTCCACACCAAACCCATTGATTTAATAAGTTTACCACATCACATTACAGTAAGTATTGCAAATCAAAGAATATAATTCAAGGATTCAAGTACTTTCCTATCACGATGGTGATAGTATTCGTTTATCGTTACCGGGCGAGGCGTAGGGGTCTTGGGACACCCCTATTGCTCATTCATATTCCATAAACTCACTAGATGAGAAATAACTACCCTTTACCTCATAAGAATTTCGTGCTCCTAGAATAGGATGAGAGAGCTTTTCCTCTCCCGTAGTTGTTTTCTCATTCTAATACGCGACTTCCCAAGCGAGCAAGATGATGCGAAAGTTTCTTTACTAGTTTCTAGGAGTTATTCTCTTCCTAAACCGAAATATAGCAAGATTAGGAGGTAGGAAATTGTGTCCTGGTCACATCCTTTCAAACGGCAACAGATTCCGACAAGAAACAGAAGAGAACGACAAAAAACGGTATTAGGATTTTGAAAAAACATCACGTAGAAGTCAAAACAGAATAGAAAAGGGCTTATCCACGAACTCTCCTTCTCCAAAATAGATACAAAATGATATGATATGGTAGAGAATCTCCCCATAGTCGCAGCACGATAGACGGTGTTGAATTCCGATGAGGAATGAACGAGATAAAGCAAAAACGGTGCCTGCGGTGGTCGAGAACCACACAGCTGCTTAAGCACGAATTTTGATGGTGTTTCTGACTAATTAGATGTAGGATAAGTTCTTTTAATCATTCCCCATGGGTTGTATTCGTTTTGGGTCAAAAATGGGTCAAACGGCTCAGATTACATGTGCCAAAACGCACCGAAACGTCAAAAAATTGCGTAACAGCATGCTGTCACTGTTTTAGCTGTATCTGAAGCTATGAGTGTCCGATTGAGGCATTCTTGATGGCGTTGGAAAGCTAAGAAAATTTTCTAAAATTTTATCACTAATAGGCTTAACCAAATTCGGGCTTTAACATGGCTAAAAATACAGATGAAATTTACTCCAATATTCCTAAGTGCTACACTTGTATTGCGTTGACTCCGAAAAGATTATCCTGAGTTCTAGGCATTGGATTTGAGTCAAAATAGAGCAAAAGAAAGACGAAGGATAGGTATACAACTTCTTTGAAGGATCTTAATTCTAATTAAGCCGTTAGAGAGTTCAAAAAAGATGAATACGACGATCGAATTGTACTAGGCATAGGAATAGAGGTGCATCTAGGTTCTCAATAGATTGGAGAAATGTTAAGACATGTGGAACCCTTTCCAAACAACTCTAAACATATTCTAATCCTATACAAAATATCTTAATCTAGAAGGATGAAAATTCGGGCTTTACAATTCTAACCCCTTAAAAGAATTTCGTCCTCGAAATTCCGACGAATCTTAGGGCCTAATCTCCTATCCTAGGGTCCTCAAGGTTATTAAGGCAACTTCCCTATTAGCTCTACCGAACGTCCCTAGGGTTATCATGTAACTAACCCCTAGTAGTAACTATATCCATCTAATTATGATAGTCTATACCACTAATCTTATTTATCCACGTCGATCACCATTGCTTCGGTCACTGGCGATAAGTTATTGGGTGGTCATCCCTCCTGCTTGTCTAGCCAAGTAACCAAAGCAACAACAATTAGACATGTCATTTACTAGCACTTCTATAAGGATCTCTGATAGGGGCTTGAGCGTAAAAATGTTGGTACCTCACAATTACACTCAAGCTCTATTAAAGTTCATCTCTATTTGTTATTACCACGATTCCGCTGCACTACTCTGATAATTTACCTTGTATCTAACAGTACTACCCATATCCACTATCCACTATCTACTATCATAATGTTTCCCCAAAGCTGACTCTCGTGGACCATCGCCTAATCTAAAATGGGGAATCTAACGCCTTTAACGTAACAATCTAGTTCCTACTCAGTGCTAATAGTTAACTATGGTTTAGCCCACACTTCTTCCCAACACAACCCAAGAACAAACATTCAAAGCGAATAGGGTGTAAAACAATTGGGCAACTGCAAATCCTCTCAATACAGCATGTACCTTGAATGAGGTTCTGTAATTCTGATTCCTCAGATCTTGCAGTGTATTCCTTAATAGTCATAACTTCTTGTGTCAAGTTCAGAAATTCTACCCCCTTTTCGTGGCATAGGTGTGTGGGAACACGCTTCTCCAAGAGTCTGGTCTCGAAAACACTCCAAGTGACAATCGTTCCTTCGGCCTCCATATGCTCACAACATTAACTCCACCAATGTTCAGCTTTACCTTCGAGTGCATAGGTACCATAGGCGACCTTTTGTGCATCTACGTACCCCATGACTTGGAAAATTCCTTCAAGTTCACTGATCTAGTATTATGTGTTGTCGGGGTCGTAAACTCCTCCAAAAGTAGGTGGGTTGCTTTTCAGAAATCTGGCAAAGCCCCGATACCTGACGACCTCCTCAAGTTGATTTTGATTCTCCTCCAAGGTGTAGGTCCATTGTCCTAGAGCGATGCTTAAGGTATGGCAACCTCCACTTGCGATAGCTTCTATCGCATCGAGATGAAAAGTCATTTAGCAACGAGCATTTCTAAAGAAGAAGTCCTAGTACCTCATATCATCATCTATTTTAACATACACAATCATATAAGAGTACACAGAGAATACATAATAGACTCATGCCACGGCCTGAGAATCATGCTGAGCTCTGATAACACTAAATGTGACACCCTCTACCCCGTCATGGTATTTTAGCAATGTAAAAAGAAAAGAACACGAAATAAAATTTTAGTCCATTTAAAAACCTTCATTTCAAACGAAGTTGAGTCAAGACGCTCACAATTGCGGAAATAGAAAAACGAGTATGAAATATAAATAATGACAAATAACCCAAGGTTTCCCGATGTCACAATAATTTAGAGCTTCTCCCTAATCATTACATCGGAAAATAAAAATAATGAATTCAAACAAATCTAATCTTCTTTCTAATCCAGCAAGCTATCACGATCACTCATCGGCATCCACATCCTCAACACCTGCAGTCTTATCATCTATAGATACCCAATGGGATATGCATAGCCACAATAGGGGGTTAGTCATCATAACCTCAAGTAGTACATATAGTAGAGGAATAAGGATAAGCAATGCGCATAACATATTCATCATAACTAACAACAACCATCGAAGTACAACGACGCATAAGAACGACAATCAACTAATCATCATGCATGTTCAACTTAACTAACAACAATCATCGAAGTACAATGACACATAAGAATGACAATCAACTATTCATCATGCATGTTCAACACGTGTATTTCAATGCAAATCCTAAGACCATGAGGAAATGCATGTGGATCCATTTTCAACGAGGCCGAGATACCATGCCTGTTTCGGAATACCATGTCTGTAATGCCTTAACAAAGAGGAGGTCGGGATACCATGCCCGTTTCGGAATAACACGTCCGTAATGCCCCATAACCAGTAACAACACTGTGGACACCATGATGCATGAACACAAGTAATACGGTGTCTAACAGCAGCTTCTATCACAATATCTTTGATAGAATAACAACAACAACATCAAGACACAAGTTAGTACGTCAACGAGTGCCTTCAATCAACGAATGAAGCAATCAACACACTTAGCCAATTAAGTTTTAAGCATACAACACTTAGATTAATTATAGCCAAGTACATCAACCTCACAACCTTGAGCATTTATCATCTAATCAATTATTTCAAACATAATTCATAAGGAATAGAATGAAAATAAAATCCTCAACATAGCCATATATTGATAAGGATAATACATCAGCTATATTCACTCAAATGCATCCAAATTTGGTAAGAAGGAAATCAGTTTCAATTATCATTTCCAAGATTTCCAGCACAACAGTTAGATAACCATTTGAACGAGCAGCCAAACATACTCTAAAAATTCTAAAGTTTTTATTGAAGGTAGCTAACTCATACATGAACAAAATGCAATTAGTTCCATTCCAAAATTCGAATACTAGAATTCAAGAAAAATCACACACTGAAGCTGATTTACACAGGATTTTCCAGCAACACCCTATTTATCCTACAGGCATTCCAGAATTTTTCCACATAGTAAAACTTATCAAAATGCAATAAACTTTAATATGCAATATCTCAACACATATAGGAACACCTGAATATTTTTATTTTCATAAAAATCATCACATAAATATACAATTTAATTTAAAAAAAACAGATTTTTGGGAAAACGCGGTAATAGCGTAACATGCACATTTATCATCTTTGAGCCATCAAATGATACCAATTTAAATTACACATATAGAAACGCAATTCAAACTGGATAACAACAATTTAAATTAATCCTACATAGTCCATTCTAAATCCATATTTAACCATCATAAAAATTCTATTTTTAATACAAAGCGTTACCTTCTAAGTCACTAGACAACAACTAGAAGAATTAGGCAATTAAACAATTTGCACAAGATCAATACCAATACCAAGGCATAAACAACACTAATCATATAGCATCTCATCAAGATATGTTGGATTGATGCCATAACAACTTACAACAACTACCAAAAACTCATAAAATTATGAACAATAAGGGGTCATCAAGAGTAGCAATCATCTAGGGAGTCAAAGACTCAACCTCCACACCAAATCCATTGATTTAATAAGTTTACCACATCACATTAAAGTAAGGATTGCAAATCAAAGATTATAATTCAAGGATTCGCGTACTTTCCTAAGAAGATGGTGATAGTATTCGTTTATCGTTACCGCGTGAGGCGTAGGGGTCTTGGGACACCCCTATTGCTCATTCATGTTCCATAAACTCACTAGATAAGAAACAACTATCCCTTACCTTAAAAAAATTCCATGCTCCTAGAATAGGATGAGAGAATTCCAAGCTTTTCCTCTCCCTTTGTTGTTTTCTCATTCCAATACGCGACTTCCCGAGTGAGCAAGATGATACTAAAGTTCCTTTGCTAGTTCCCATGAGTTATTATCTTCCTAAACAGAAAGATCAAGATTAGGAGGTAGGAAATTGTGTCCTGGTCACAACATTTCAAACGGCAATGGACTCCGACAAGAAACGGAAGAGAACGATAAAAAACGATATTAGGATTCTAAAAACATCATATAGAAGTCAAAACAGAATAGAAAAGGGATTATCCACGTAATTTCCTTCTCCAAAACAGATTCAAAATGATATGAGATGGTAGAGAATCTCCCTAGAGTCGCAGCACGACAGACGGCGTTGAATTCCGATGAGGAATGAGCGAGATAGAGCAAAAATGGTGCCCGCAGCGGTCGAGAACCACACAGCAGCTTAAGCACGAATTTAGATGGTGTTTCTAACTAATTAGACCTTGGTTAAGGTTTTTTAATCATGCCCCATGGGTTGTATTCGTTTTGGGTCGAAAATGGGTCAAACGGGTCAGATTACATGTGTCAAAACGAACCGAAACGTCAAAAAATCGCGTAACAGTACTTTGGTGTCCGATTGAGGCATTCTTGGTGGAGTTGGAAAGCTAAGAGAATTTTCTACAATTTCCTCGCTAATAGGCTTAACCAAATTCGGTATCTAACATGGCTAAAAATGCAGATGAAGTTTACTCCAATATTCCTAAGTGCTACACTTGCGCTGCGTTGACTCCGAAAAGATTATCTTGAGTTATAGGCATTGGATTTGAGTCAAACCAGAGCCAAAAGAAGGGCGAAGGATAGGTTTACAACTTCTTTGAAGGACGTTAAATCTAATTAAGTCGTTAGAGGGTTCGAATAAGAGGAATACGACGATCGAATTGTACTACGCATAGGAATAAATGTGCATCTAGGTACTCAATTGATTGGAGAGACGTTAAGACATGTGGAACCCAAACAACTCTAAATATATTCTAATCCTATACAACATATCCTAATCTAAGAGGACGAAAATCCGGGCTGTTACAAGAAACACCTAGTGGAGGTACCATATAAACTTCCTCTTCAAGATCACCATTCAAAAAGGCATTTTTAACATCCATTTAAGAAATATGCCACTAATAAGGAGATCCAACAACAATGAAAGTGCGAATAGTGGCCATTTTGGCAACAGGAGCAAAATTTACTTCATAATCCATACCGTATTGTTGTGCTAATCCTTTAGCCACAAGACGAGCCTTGTAACGCTCAACAGACCCATCAAATTTGGTTTTGATCCGGTATACCCAACGAGAACTAATAGCATGTTTTCTTGATGGGAGAGGTACTAGGTCACAAGTACCGGTCTTGTGTAAAGCAGAAAGTTCCTCTGCAATAGCCTGTTGCCAAAAAGGATCAAGAAAAACATCTTGGCAGGAAATGTGCTCAGTCAAACTATGAATGAAGGTCAGAAAAAAAGCAAAAGAAGTTGAATAAGTTGAGTAAACAAAATCTGGTAATTGAGTGGACTTATAATCACGTTGAGGATAATGATGAGGAGAATCAACGATCACAAAAGGTTCTTGGGAAGCCGTGGGGACAGGAGGAACATCTGGAGGTGTAAAAATACTAATGTCAACCCTGCAATTCTCAGCATCAAAGTCATTGGGATCATCAATATTCATGGCTAAAGGATCAATATGAGTGAGATCAGACCTTGTAAGGCTATGAGAATCAGAGGGAATAGAATAAAAGGGTATGTGCTCAAGAAACACAACATGACGAGAAACATAAAGCTTTTGACCGGCGGGGTCATCACAACGATAAACCTTCGGACCATCCCCATAACCAAGAAAAACACATATTGCAGAATGAGAAGACAATTTACTATGTTATTCATGAGGACGAAGAACAAAATAAGTAGAGCCAAAGACTCTCAATGATGAATAATTAGTAACACAACCGAACAACTTTTCAAAGGGATACAAACCTGAGGTAACACAAGATGGAATTTTGTTAATAGCATGGACAACAGTAAGAACAGCTTCACCTCAAAACTCACTTGGAATAAAAGCAGACAAAATAAGAGAACAAGCAGTTTTAACAATGTGGCGATGTTTCCTTTCAACAACTTCATTTTGTTTTGGAGTATCAGTACAAGAGGTTTGATGAAAGGTCCCGTCAGAGGCAAGTAACTCAAAGAATTTATTAGAAGTATATTCACCACCTAAACCACATCGAAAACACTTAATAACAAAATTATGTTGAGTTTTAACAAAAGCACAAAACATATGGTAAATACTAAGGAAATTAGAATGATGTTTCATAAGCTAAATCTAACAATAACGAGTATAATTATCAATGAAAGTTACATAATATCTAGATCCACCTTTGGTAGGAACCAGTGATATGGACCCCATACATCAGAGTGAACCAAGTCAAAAAGTGCATTAGAAACTGAAACACTTTTGCTAAAGGGCAAAGCAGAAAATTTACCAAGTTTGCAACCACAACAATCAGAAATATCACTAGTTTGCAACTTTCCTAAAGCTCCTGTAGAAGCTAAGTACTTTAATCGAGAAGAAGAAACATGTTCGAGACGATAATGCCATAAATAAAAACTAGAAGAAGAGGGATTCAAGCAAAAAGATGACAAGTCAACACTAGTAGCTGCAACTTCGGGAACTTTGAGCTCATCCTCTAAGTTCCCCTTGCCTACAACCTGTCCCAATCAGCCTCTTGGATTGTAGATCCTGCACATAACAATGGGTGGAAGAAAAAGAACTGAGTAACCATAATCACATAACTAACTAACTGATGCAAGATTCATGGTGAGATTAGGAACATAGTAAACATTTGAGATGGATAAATTAGATGTGGAAATAGACTCTATGGCATTTCACCAAGTTCCTATATTTTTAGCTTCTACCTGTAAAGATCGCCAAATTTACTATTAATTGATTATATCACAACTTCAAATTTATCGCAAACTTCTAACTCTATTTATTAAATTTCAACTTTTTATGATTGAAAGTTAGTTTAAACTAAATAATAATAACCACGACCCCGACACGTGTGTACGCATGAGTATATTACTAGTTAGATGTGGAAACAGACCCAATGCCTGCCAACTAGAGGAAGGCAAACCTTTATTGGAGGAAGCTAACATGGCATGCAGCTAAGTGGAAAAAAACTTTTGGAATTGCTCAGGAAGATCAGAAACTGTATGTAAAGTGCTCTCAGGAGGGTATACATGTCCAATAGCAACAAAATCTGACGGAGGGACAACATCAACAACATTTGATGACAGGGGCTTAAAGCTTCGCTGATTCGACTGATTAGAGTGAGGGCGCCATTGAGATGTCGGAAGTCGTAGATATATGGATCAATTATACTTTGATGGAATGGCAATTTGTGGATCTGTTTGTTTTCCTGATTTTTTTTATCACCTTCACATGCAATCCAAATTGGCCAGAAATCCAGAGATTACTTGCGCCAATGCATTTGACACTGCCAGATCGTCATGATATCATATCAAGGGTGTTTAAGATGAAATTTGATGAACTTCTAGCAGATTTGACAAAGAAACACATATTGGGAAAAGTAATTGCACGTAAGCTCTTTGACTTAAATTCTTTGCTTAATTGATCTGCAAAATTCCTTCGCTAATCGCTTACATTTTTCCTATTCATTTATCTTTTCAGATATGTATACAATTGAATTCCAAAAAAAGGGATTGCCTCATGCACACATTCTTCTATTTTTACATCCATCTAGCAAGTACCCTACTCCAGATGATATTAATAAGATCATATCTGTAGAAATTCCAGATCAGTAAAATCAAAAAGAGTTATATAATTTAGTAAAAACACATGCTTCATGGACCATGTGAGACAGCTAATGTAACAGCTCCATGCATGAAAGATGGGAAGTGCTCAAAGTTTTACCCAAAAAAATTTCAAAGCTCAACAATTGTTGATGAGGATGGGTATCCTGTGTATAGGAAAAGGAACAACGGCAACACTATTGTGAAAAATGGAATTACTTTTGACAACCGTCATGTTGTACCCTACAATCCAAAGTTGTTATTGAAGTACCAAGCGCACATCAACATGGAGTAGTGTAACCAGAGCACTTCAATCAATTACTTATTCAAGTACATAAACAAAGGTTATGATAGGATCACAGCTGTTATTGAGCGTACACAAGAAGAAGGCTCATCTAATCAAGGTAATATTGACGAGATCAAACAATACCTAGATTGCAGGTATGTATCTCCATGCGAGGCATGTTGGAAAATTTTTAAATTTCCAATTCATAGTAGAAAGCCAGCAGTTGAAAGGTTTTTATTTCACCTTCTTGGAGAGCAAGCTGTGTATTTCAATGACCATGAAGATATTGATGATGTACTTTCAAAACCAAGTGTTACAGAATCTATGTTTACATCTTGGATGCAAGCAAATCAAGTTTTTCCTGAAGGCAGAAATCTAACATATGCCCAATTTGTTTCAAAATTTGTTTATGTTAAGAGCAAAAGATGTTGGAAGCCATGAAAAAAGGGCTATACTATTGGTAGGCTGATATGGGTTCCACCGTGTACCGGTGAATTGTTTTACTTAAGAATGTTGTTGACAATTGTAAAAGGTCCAACTTCTTATGAAGATATTAGAACTATTGGCAATATCCAACATCCAACATATAGAGAAGCATGTTTTGCTATGGGTTTACTTGAAGATGATAGAGAATATATAAAAGCAATCAAAGAAGCAAAAGATTGGGGTTCAGCTTATTACTTGAGAAAGCTTTTTGTCACAATGCTCTTATCAAGTAGCATAAATAGACCTGAGGATGTATGGAGACAAACATGGCAATGGTTGTCAGATGATATTCTATATGATCAAAGAAAATTAGCCAACAATCAAGGTATGCTTATCGTGAAATACAATTATTATATATGATCCATATATGACTTATCTCTTTAAAAGTTATAATTGTTGTTTAATTCCTTTTTTCTTATTGGTTTAGACTTGCAGCTTACTGATGATGAAATTCAAAATCTAACTCCGTTAGAGATTGAAAAATTATTGCAAGCAAATAGAAGAAGCTTAAGGGAATATCCATCTATACCATATCCAAGAGGATATGTCATCAGTCAATTAGGGAATAGGCTTATCTATAATGAACGTGATTATGACATCGATGATTTACGTGACCAATTCAATCAAGCATTTTCTTCTCTTACAGGTTACATAATTTACTACCTCAATGTAACAAAAATTACTAAATATTTTTTGACACATTTCTAGATGCAAAGTAATTTATTAAATTATATACATCTTAACAGATGAACAAAAAAGTATATTTGACACAATCATGGAAGCAGTTAACCGCCAGCAAGGTCGAATGTTTTTCCTATATGGTTATGGTGGAACTGGAAAGACTTTCATGTGGAAAACTTTAGCAGCAACATTACGTTCTCAGGGTCATATTGTATTGACTGTGGCAAGCAGTGGTATAGCATCCGTATTATTACCAGGTGGGAGAACAACACACTCAAAATTCAAAATACTTGTTCCTGCATTAGATAACTCCACTTGCAATATTCACCAAGGGACAGAGCTGGCTGAACTGTTGAAAGTAACAAAGTTGATCATATGGGATGAAGCTCCAATGGCTAATAAATTTTGTTTTGAAGCACTGGATAAAACTTTAAGAGACATCATGGGTAACAATCAATGCTTTGGAGGTAAAGTAGTTGTTTTTGGTGGAGATTTTTGACAGATTCTTCCAGTCGTTCCAGGAGGTTCCCGTTCTGACATTGTACATGCAACAATCAATGCTTCTTACTTTTGGGATCACTATCAAGTTTTAACTCTCACAAAAAATATGCGGTTACAATCTGGTCTAGATAATACCACTGCAAGATATCTTAGTGAGTTCTCCACATGGTTATTGAATGTGGGAGATGGAAAAATTTTAGAACCAAATGATGGTTATGCAGAAATTGAAATTCCACAGGAATTCTTGATCTGAAATTTTGATGACCCCGTAGATGCTATCGTTTAGAGCACATATCCAAATTTATTACATCATTACCAGGATGAACATTTTCTGTAGTCCAGAGCTATCTTAGCTTCAACAATTGAAATTGTTGATCAAATTAACAAATATGTGCTAAGTTTGATCCCAGGCAGTTACTCATTATTATATTTCTCAAATCACAACTTTTATTACACAAGTTTTATTATCATGTTTTATAAATAATTAATATGATCTGTTCATAAATTTAGGTGAGGAGAAGGAATATCTTAGCTCAGATTCTGTTGATAAGTCTGATGCTAACAATAGTGAATCATTTGAAATACTCACTCCTGAGTTTCTAAGTACTCTAACAATATCAGGCCTTCCCAATCATAGAATAAAGCTCAAGATTGGTACTCCAATAATGTTATTGAGAAATTTAGACCAATCTGAAGGTTTGTGTAATGGAACAAGATTAATTGTCACAAGGCTGGCAAACCATGTCATTGAAGCAAAGATCATTTCTGGCAAGAACATTGGAAATATCATATATATTTCTAGAATGTCCATGTCTCCATCTCAATCCCCATGGCCTTTCAAATTAGTCAGGAGACAGTTTCCTAGAGTTGTGTCATATGCTATGACAATCAACAAATCTCAAGGTCAGTCTTTAGCAAGTGTAGGATTATATTTACCAAGACCTGTGTTTAGTCATGGTCAGTTGTACGTGGCTTTTTCTTGAGTCCAAAGCAAGCAGGAGTTAAAAATTTTGATTCATGATAAAGACAAGAAACCACTAAACACTACAACCAGTGTTGTCTTTAAGGAAGTCTTCCAAAACCTCTAGCATGTAAGTATCTTAAAAAGATGATTTCCCATTTAATTTCAGTTCCATTACCTGTTTTCTTTTTGACTTATTAGTTAAACTATATTTTGAAACTACAGGAAGATATATCATTCAAGTTTTTTGCCAAATAGCCAGAGGACTTTTTGCCAGCTTGAACGAAAAGATTTCAAAATTATCTTTTTTTGCACAGTAACCTCCATCACTGTTACTGCACCTGACTCAATAGGAACGGCTTTCTCTAACTTAGGTAAAATACTTAATCTGTAGGGATTTATTGCCTTATATAGTTGTCCCCTTTTTTAATTGAGCAAGTATAATATGCAGTTATCCCCCTTATATATGATTTGAAGACAAAAGGAGTTCCTGACATTGAAGGTTTTGTTATGACAGTGAAATTCAAGCTTTGCTTCTAGCCATGGGTATCATTTACATTTCAAATGTAATTAACAATACTGTTGCTGAAGAAGCCAGGAGTGGCATTGTTCATGACTTCATGTTACATGTTGCTGAGTTTGGAGACTCCATCTTGATGTAGGTTCTCTGGCTTTGTTTTGTTTTTTGGTTAATTCATTGATTTGCATATATTTGGTGGGAGAAAATGCACTATGATTGATAAATTGATATTATTTGTACATTGCTATATAGTCTTTAATTTTGAGTCTGATTTGTCACTCATTTATTAATGGAGAAGTACTACAAGACGGAGGCACTGCCTTACCTTTAATCTATACCAAGAATATTTTTGAAGATGACCATCTTTCTATTTTAAGAAGATCGAGTAGGATAGTTGTAGTTTTGGGAGGATGAGTTGTTGGATCAATTTTCCATAATATTTAACATGGCAACTGTAGTTTTTGGCTCCTAAATCTCACATTAATATTATGCTTTATTTTGCCTACTTATATATTATACTAGCTTTTGTTTAATTCTTTGGACAATTTACAAACCTCATGGATAATTCCATTTATTTCAACTTCGGTATTCTTTTTTATGTCACAGTGTTGTTTTCATATTAGAACAGTACTAAATTAGACATACTCCATGATCTGTTACAAATGAGAAGACATCAACCAAAAGCCTTCAGAACCAAGTACTTTGATAGCAACCGCAAGGTTTTGGCCTCTAAAGTTGGAATTTTAGTGTTTGATGTTACAAACAACAAACTCTATGGCATTTCACCAAGTTCCTATATTTTTAGCTTCTACCTATAAAGATCGCCAAATTTACTATTAATTGATTATATCACAACTTCAAATTTATCGCAAACTTCTAACTCTATTTATTAAATTTCAACTTTTTATGATTGAAAGTTAGTTTAAACTAAATAATAATAACCACGACCCCGGCACGTGTGTACGCATGAGTATATTACTAGTTAGATGTGGAAACAGACCCAATGCCTGCCAACTAGAGGAAGGCAAACCTTTATTGGAGGAAGCTAACATGGCATGCGGCTAAGTGGAAAAAAACTTTTGGAACTGCTCAGGAAGATCAGAAACTGTATGTAAAGTGCTCTCAGGAGGATATACATGTCCAATAGCAATAGAATTTGACGGAGGGACAACATCAACAACATTTGATGACGGGGGCTTAAAGCTTCGCCAATTCGACTGATTAGAGTGAGGGCACCATTGAGATGGCTGCTGGGATTGCCACGACTTCAATAATTTTGGACATTGTGTTTTCCAATGACCCTTCTCTTTGCAAAAACTGCATTCGTCATAACCAACCTTCACACACTACAACAAAAAAGACAATAAGCAGCGCTTAATTTTGGCCTTAAACAACGCTTAAAGGCGCTGCATATTAGTCGCTGCTGAATGTGTTTCAAAAAAACAGCGTTTTCGAAGCGCTACTGAAAACTGACAATAAACAACGCTTCCTAAAGGAAGCGATGCTTATTCGCATGGAATAAATAGCACTTGCTGAAGGAAGCGCTGTTTATTCCACTTTTCTGGGAATAAGCAGGAAGCGCTGTTTATTCCCTTTTTGCTGGGAATAAGCAGCCTTCCTGAAGGAAGCGCTGTTTATTCCCTTTTTTCCTACAAATCTACAGCTTTAGCTAACCATTTATCTAATAGTATAAATTGCACTCATTATCCATCAAAACAGGGATATGCAGGGCTTTCATGCATCTTAAGGCAATATAGAAATATATCCAACTTATAAACTCATGATATTAGCACTTAATTATGTATCCACAGGTTAATTTTGAATTTAAGTATAGCTACTTTTCCAAGTTGTTGGTGAATTAAAACTAACAATAAGCAAAATATGGGATGAGTAGTGCTGCAAAATATGCTTGCAAATTATTAACCTTTGATTTAGCTTCCAACTTATTCCTACTGTGTGTACACCATTCACTACACCATTCAATCATCATTATATTCAACACATTAGATCACCTTAAGCCATTCAAAGCCATCAATAAAGAAATCATCAATGTAAAATTTAAGAAATGCCATGATAGACCTTGTAGCTTATGTACAAAGTAGCTGTTTATTAGCTAAAGTAGTGTTTTTCTTTGTAAGCGCTGTTTAAAGTGACGTTATCTTTTAAACATTCTGTTGTAGTGACATTAAATTTTCCTTTGTTAGAAGGAATAGCAAAAAAACAGATGGATTGAGAGTGGGGAGAACTCCTTTTTTAGATTGGGATTGGGAGTGAGACATGAGTCGTATTTCTTCAGCCAACTACTCATTAACTACCAAATCAACAATTGGAAGAGGATTACAATGTAAGATCATCCAATGAAGCCTTTCAAAATCATCCTAAATGGCAATCAAAAACTGAACCAAATGTTAAATATTGTTCTCTACGATCAATATATGGTTTGAAGGCTTGTAGTTTTGCAGATTCAGTAAGAGCTAGCTGATGCCAAAGATTAGACATGGCATAATAAAATTCCTAGATGCTCATGTTGCTTTGTTGAATGGCCCAAATATCATTCTCCAACTGATTTTGTTTTGCAAAGTTGGATTGTACGTACAATCTTTTCAAATGATCCCAAACATCCTTGGATGTGCCATATTTTGCAAGTTGGATGTCTATCGATTGTGAAGCAGAATTATTGATCTAAGTAATGATCTTCGAATTGTTTACTTCTCAGGTTTCCAACTCTTTTCCAAATTTCCCATTTTTTTTCATCTTGAGGCTTAACAGAGTTTCCAGAAACATAGCCCCACATTCTCTTACATTTCAAAAAATTCTTCAACACATAACTCCAATATGTATAATTCTGTCCATTAAATTATACACTAATAGATTGAAGAGAATCATCTTTTTCACCTATCATTGCTACTATTATCAAGTTTCCAAAGAACTTAAAAAAAAATATACAAATATTGAGAAAAGGATAGAACCAAATACCGTAAGATGCTGAAAAGTTTTTTGTCTGCCAAGTGTAAACCAATTATACTGAAAATAATGAGTCCCTTTTTTAATTGAATAAAATGATAATTCTCTAATGGAATCCAGTGGGATAATGCAAAGTGGGCTCCCCCCTTTGTTTCTTAGACTTACGAAAGTGGAATGGTGCATATTCACGTTTTGTGTCTCAAAGAATATCAAGTAATGTAGCGCAGTAGACTTGGAAAAAAGGTGCAAAAGTGGTCTTTCCCCCTTTTTATTTGAGAACTCAAAGGCAATAAACACAAAGCCAATAAAGAATCTGGAAAGTGGAACGAAACATATGCAAAACGGCGAAGAAGGCGGCAGAGATAATTCAGACAATGACTTAACAAACTACTAATAGATAAATCTTTAGTCTTTGATACCATGTTAAGATTAATAAAACATAGAGGAGAATGAGAGAACAAAGAGAAGAGGCTCTACTAGGGTTTAATAGAAATGCAATTAATCAATCTAAGAGTTACAAAACACAAAAGTAAATATATACTCCCTCTGGAACGATTTATAAGGCAAAAAGTCATTTCCAGATTCGTTAAAAAATGTATGTATCTGGTTTAATTTTTGGACCAGATACATACATTTTTTAACGAATCTGGAAATGATTTTTTGCCTTATAAATTGTTCTGGAGGGAGTATACAAGAGACAAAAAGACTAAACTACCCTTAAATAAACAAAGGTCTAATATTATCTAACAACACTATTGGTCACATTGCTATAGAGTACTTATTCATAGGCCAATCATAAGAAAAGACTTATGTGTTTGGGTTTGGAATCTTACTGCTTGAGCTCATCACATGTCAATATTTTTAGTATTTATCTTTTTCATGTTCACTCAAAAATTAAAAATATATTTTTAAGACATTGTCGAAGACATATTTTGTATTTGCTGGCTTGTGACAGTGTTGAACCAAGCACTATGGTGGTGGAAATACAGTAGCATTTGGAAGCACATGGAGGATGAGAGTTATTAGAGGAAGTTATGACGTAATTAAGTTATTTATTTTTATTTTATTTTTTTGCAAAAGCAAAAGGTAATATATATTATCTAGTAGGACAAGAGGCTCAAGACAAGCCTAGTCCGAAAGATACAATGAGTCTATAACCAAACGTTACAAAGAATCCTCAAGTGTAATAATCTCCTAATATCACACACTAAAGCCAAAACACTAAAAAACCTATTAAAGGTTCCTAATGTGAGTCATTTTAACTCCAATTTCAAGCCCTCTTTTTGCTGCTGCTTCAATCTATCATGAGTAACCTACCCCAATTATTCATTTCCAATCAAAAACCAGGCATGCCATCGGATTGGTGAACCACATATTTATAGGGTAGCTGAACCCCTTTACGTGAGCTTTCATCCAATTCCACGCTTGCAACTTGGCTTTCTCCACAATCTCGTCCACTTCCACCTTTGTATCATGAAAGATCACCCTATTCCGTGCTTTCCAAATCGCCCAAATGCACGAAAACCATATCACTGTGAGCCTTTCTTGCATCTTCCTGCTTCCATTTATTATTCCTTCAAATTGTTCTAAGTGTTGATGTCCCTCCCTGTGTCCAGCAGTAGCAACACCCAACCACCGTACTATCGCCATCCAAATTTTATAGAACATATTACAAGTGAAGAAAACATGTCCAACAGTTTCATCCTCATGTTCACAGCCTACACACTTCAGAGAATTCCTATCTATGATTCCTCTCTTGACCAAATTATCTTTTGTTGGACTCCTATTTTGCAAGAGTCTCCACACAAATGCCTTTACCTTCAAAGGGACAAACTTATTCCACACTTTTTTATAACTTCCATCTGTCCCACTATTACTTTCCGCTGTAAGAAGCCTATACGCTGATTTTACGGTATAAGTTCTTGAGGTATCCTCCTTCCACAACCATCTATCTCTTGCACCTTCTTGTAACTGAACCGCCTCTACCACCTCCCTTAGCTGCCCCTCTAAATCTTCTTCCCATTGGAAAAATCTTCTTCGCCATCTCCATACCCATCTTCCACTCTCATCAACTGATTTTCTCATCTCGGCAACCGACATATCTTTTTCACATGATACCGAAAATAGTCTTCCAAATCTACTTTTCAAAGCCTCCCCCTCCCACCATGGATCCTCCCAAAATTTAGTTTCAACCCCATCCCCAACCTTTCTTATTAAAGAATTTGAAAACCACTTTCGCCTATACCCCCACACCCTTTCATCTACCGAAACAATATCTTTCCACCAAGGAGACCCCCCTCTGTCACATAATTGTAACTCCCCTCCAACCCCATATTTCTGTAATAGAATTTTATGCCACGGCCCTTGTCTCTCTGTTTTTAATCTCCACAACCATTTTCCTAACAATGCTAAGTTAAACGCTCTCAAATTTTTTATGCATATCCCCCCCGCCTCATAATCCTTACATACCCTCTCCCATTTTACCCAATTCACTTTCCTAGACTCACCAGAACCACCCCACATAAATTGTTTGAAAAGAGATTCGAGTTTAGAGATTATACCTGATGGAGCATTAAAGAAGGAAAGAAAATATACTGGGAGTGCAGACAAGACTGATTTGAGGAGCACCACTCTGCCACCGAAAGATAAACACTTACTCTTCCATGAAGATAGCCTCTTTTTCACCACATCCACAACCGGTGTCCATGTAGACTTTCTACGTGGGTTAGCTCCGATGGGGAGGCCCAAGTATTTGAAAGGAACCTCTTCTACTTTACAATTAAGTGTAAACGCCGCTCTCTCCAGCCACCTGTGGGGTATGTTCACTCCCACCAGTTGGCTCTTTCGAAAATTGACCTTAAGCCCGGACGTCACTTCGAACAACTGCGTCACCGCCTTTATTTGAAATATGACAAGTGTCAATCTTAGAATAAGAAAGTACTGAAAGAAACACTTATCATGATTTGTGTAGGTTTTTAGTTATTTTACTTTGCCTATATATACTTGTAAACTCAATGTAGTCAAGGTTGGAACTTGTAAGTACTTTACATATCCTAAGTCCCCGACATTTACAGATTGAGGGTTACACTACAGTGTTCCCAACCATTTCAATTCCACTCACTTATTTCTAGTCTTTAATTTCCAGCAATTTACCCTTTTTGCCATTTACATTTCATCCAAATTATCTTTCAGCCATTTAAAAGGTTTCTTTTATTTTCATGTTCTTCAAATGGTTTTCCTCTATTTTCCTACCATTTAAAAGCTTTCCTTAGATTTTTGGTCATTTAAAGTCTTTTCTTTACATTTAAAGTCTTTTCTTTACATTTTTGCATTTCTCTTCTTTTATCAGTCAGGTGGTCTTTCAGACTAATTTTATATTATTTTTTTATTGCTTTAAATCTGTGATCAGAGTTACCTATTTATCAGAGCCCTATTTTCGTTTGATCTTGGTTAGTTGTTGTCGGGTTTGATTTTGACCAAAAATCACGGTTAACATATGGTTTTTAGAAAGTAGTATGTTGTTCTTTTGCTTATTAGACATGGCCAAATTACGATCCTAACTAGATTTAGTTAGTTTCTTTGAGAAACAGATGTAGTTTCTTATTCCTTTGTAGTTTCTAATTTCTACCAAAAGTTATTGTGGAAGAGTTAGTTAAAGAGTTTCCAAATAACATAAGTAACGAAAATTTGATAAAAATCAGCAGTACCATACTAATAGCAATCTAAGAAGTGAAACCTCCGTCTACAACTATAACCTGTCCAGTGATGTACGATACAGCCGGAAGATAAAGAAAAGCAACCGAATGTTGACATCTCTTTAGTCTCTCCCATACGACCAAAAGGTGCTTGAGACACTATACCATCTACAGCATCATTCCCTCCAGAGGGTTTCTGTAAGAAGCAGTTACCATGAATATTATGAGTAGAATATGTTTACATAGTATAACATTTGGTACATTGTAATTTATACACAAAGTTTTACATGTACGAATTTGTTAATTATGGGGTTAATTTTAACAACAGTAAGGGGTAACAGATGTGCTTATGATTCATTCTAATCATGAACATAACTTGTGCTTAAGATTAGCACCTTTTCTACTAATAAATTGTTTAGCTTATCCAATAAAAAAACCGATGCTTCTTTCGCAAACAATAATGATGGCCTTCTTTACCTAGTTAACCTTTATTAACCATTTAAAGTTTTCAGAGCACTTAGGAAATAAGGTTAATATTTTATGACCATTTGATGTTGGTTAAATATGAATATGTGATTAACAATCAATAAAAAGCATGAATTATAGAGAAATTAAGATAATTTAAGAATATTTTAGTTGAATCCTGATATATTAAACTCATCCATGACCGAATTTTGCCCTGAGACCCCATAAATCTTTAGATTTTCTTCATTGCTTACTTTATTTTCTTTCTTTACTTTTTGTAATTAATCATTACCCGACAACTTTTCCATTTACTGTCTTTGTTAGAAACTGTACAAGGAAGTCCCACGTATGTAGGAACCAATGTTTTAAATTGCGGTTGTGGTCACGGTTGCGGTTGCTGCGATTGCGGATATTGCAGTCGTTGCAGCGCGCATTGCGGTCGCTGCGGAGTGAAATAATTTTAAGTTCGCACAAAATATTAAAAAAATTCTATAATTATTCGAATTCACTATATATCTTTTTATTGAACAATATTGTATAAATTTTCATTCATTTTTAAGACATTACATAAAAAAATACTATAAATAGCTTAACATTTGCTCAAAATATATATTAGCTTAACATATCACACAAAAAATACTAGCTTAACATAAAATTTTCCTCTCGGTTAACCTCTCTTCCCCTCCTAAAATTTCTCAAAATTTTCGTCTAATAATTTTCAAATTTCGTCAAATTCCCTCACAAAAACATTTCTCACTTCCCGAATTTTCTCTCTACTAAAAACTTTTAATTTTTCCATCTACAAAAACTCCTTCACAACTGTCATAGTGTCCCAAAAAAAATTATTCAAGACTACCAAAAAAAAAAATTATTAAAGTCTGTTAGATGTATAATATTTATGCTGATTAATTGTATTTAATTAGTTGATAGTTAGTATGTTAGTTAAGTTGTTTTTTAGTAACTAATTCTGGTTAGTTAGATTGACAGCTATGATTAGCTGTGTTTAGTTTGTATATAAAAACCAATCTTTGGTGATCAATACAATTTGAGAAATCATTTTACAAACTTACATGGTATCAATCGCAAAGTCCCTAATTTTTCCATCTCCTAATTCAGCTTCTTTCATTAGTATAGAAGAAAAAATAAATAAAAGATCACTCAAAATAAAAAGATCACTCAAAAATAAATAAAAGAAGAAAGAAATAAAAGAAAAAAGGATCATCAATTTAGCCTGTTAGTAAGTCCAGTTATGATTTGCTCACTCTTTTTTTCGTTCTATTTAGTTGATCTTCTTTTATTGAAGACCCTTTTGATTTTGGGCTTGTACTCAATAGAGCTAACAAAGCTAAGTCATTGAGCTTCCTTTACTCAAGGGAGTTGCTTCCTCCACCCCACCAACATGCTGCCACCAACCCCCAGGTCACTAAAATTTATGAAAACCCAAAACTACCCCTACCACTTAAACACCAAAAAATCAGATTTTTCCCTCCATTTACTCATCTTCTTCATCAAACCACTCCTCCACCATCCACCACCACCCCACCACCGTCCTCCGCCACCCCATCGTCCAGCACCATCAACCACCAGAGCACCACCCCTCCACCGCCACCACCTCCCTAAAACACCTCCATCCCTTCTTCCTTCTTCCCTCTTTCTTCTTCCTCCCATCCACCCTCCACCACCCCACCGCCAGAAAACTGACCGGAGGCAGCAGTCGTCCACCCGCCATCACCGGAACACATCCCAAGGGGCGGCCACGACGCACCCAGCGACCACCGGAGGTATTTAGTTTCGTTTTCAAGTTTCTGGTTTTTTTTCACTGTCTGTATGTGTTCCGGTAATTGAATTACTGGAAGGTAGTTTTAGCTTCCGGTAATTCAGTTACCGGAATACACTGACAATAGCTTCCGGTAACTCATTGAAAGCTATTGTCAGTGTATTCTGGTAACTGAATTACCAGAAGCTAAAAATACCTTCCGGTAATTCAATTACCGAAATGTACCTATTTTTTTTTATTTTTATTTGTAACAAATGTACCTGAAATTTGAAACTTCAAATGACCATGTTATGTTTTTGCACCATAGGTTGTGGTTAAGTAACACACCATGGAAGATGAGTATTTTGACATGATGTCGTCTACCTTGCCAAATACGCAGACAGTGGATTGCACCGATGCATTCACAACTTCAAAGGTACGTAGTTATAAAACTGAAAAATGATAAGTTATGAAGTCGTAAAAGTTGTTACGACTAACGTGTTCATATGTTCAGGTGTTTCCGACTCAAGATGATTTACAGAATTGGGCTAAAGGAGTTGGGAGACAAAATGGAATTGTTATAGTGATTTTGAGATCAGATACATACACGGGACGTGTAGGAAGGAAGAGTGAGCTAATTTTATCCTGTGAAAGAAGTGGTAGGTACCGACCATGGAACAAAAAAGTATCTTCCAAAGCCATGGGTTCTAGAAAATGTGAGTGTCCCTTCAGATTAAAGGAAAGACCCCTAAAAGGTGGTGAAGGATGAATTGTTAATGTAATGTGTGGAATTCACAACCACGACTTAGCAGAAACATTGGTGGGTCACTCATTTGTCGGTCAACTATCTACAGAAGAGAAATCATTGGTTTGTGACATGACAAAAAACTTGGTAAAGCCGAGAAATATATTACTGACCTTGAAAGATCATAATGCGGAAATCTTGACTACTATCAAACAAGTAAATAATTACCAATGCACACATCGGGCCTCTGAGAGGGGATCAAGGACTGAAATGCAACACTTACTGAGTTTGTTGGATAATGATAAGTATGTCTATTGGTATAGAAGGGTCGACATTTCTGATATTGTGAGAGACATATTCTGGACACATCCAGATGTGGTGACACTTCTTAATACTTACCATATTGTCTTGTTGCTTGACAACACATACAAAACAAATAAATATCGGTTGCCATTGCTTGAGGTTGTTGGCGTTACGTCAACTAGTTTGACTTTCTCTGTGGCTTTCGCTTACATGGAGTCCGACCGTGCAGATAACTTCATCTGGGCACTACAGAACTTGAGAGGACTGATCACGAGAGATGATGCACTACCACAAGTGATTCTGACCAACCGAGACATTGCTCTCATGAATGCAGTTGCAGCTGTTTTCCCTACTTCAGTTAATTTGTTGTGCCAATTTCATATATGCAAGAATGTGAAGGCTAAGTGCAAGCTGAATGTGTTTCCGATCAAAGAAATTAATCCTCTCATGGATGCGTGGGATGATCTTACGAGTTCTATTGATGAGGGTGAGTACGCTCAGCGGTTGGTGGATTTTGAACATCTTTGCTCACGATTTTATGATTTTTAGGACTATGTCCAAAAAACAAGGTTGCTGCCTCACAAGGAAAGATTTGTAACTGCATGGACAAATCGAGCGATGCACCTTGGAAACACAACAACTAATAGGTATGTCAATATTTATTCATGCTTATTATATGATGTTTTGTCCAAATACTGTTAATGTATCTAATATGGTATTTTTATTTATGTAACAAGGTTGAGACCGCACATTCGAGGTTTAAGAAGCTATTGCAAGATAGCAGAGGAGACCTGTGTATATGTTTTAGAGCCATGAACAACATGTTGATACTGCAGCATACTGAGATAAAAACATCATTACAGCATAGCATATTCATCACTGACCATCGACATAATACTCCATTCTATAAACACTTGCGAGGATTTGTGTCAAAGACCGCTTTGGACCATATTGCCGACGAGTATCGTCAAGTTAGCGATGTTGGAATCGATAGTTCGGTTTGTGGATGTACAATTAGAATCACACATGGACTACTGTGTGCATGTCCACTTGCCGTATACGTTAGGGTGAATGCCTCAGTTCCACTGGATGTTGTTCACAATCACTAGCGAAGATTGAATTTTAATAACGACTCCACCAACGAGCCTGGTTCTGAGATATCTATACATGTTAAATTGGAAGCACTACAAAGTAGATTTCAACAACTTGACGAGGTAGGAAAAATTCATCTGAAGGCAAAGTTAAGTGAGCTAGCATTCCCACACACAACTTCTATGTGTCCACCTCCTAACAAGGTCAAAACAAAAGGAGCACCTAAGAAGGGTAAGGGTAAGTGTAAAGTGTCGAGCACAGACTACTCAACTAAACGTGAACCATCATTTTGGGAGCATGTCGATGATGCATTTTGCTCCGTAACTGATAGCACGTCAGTAGGCCCTACACGTAAACCATCAGTCTCTGAGCCACTTCAGACTACAGTTGTGCCCATGATGCATGAATTCCTTGTGCAGATTTACCAATACATCGAGGACATTGTTGATGTGGTACCCGATGGGAATTGTGGGTATCGTTATATTGCCGCTTTACTTGGTTGAGGTCAAGACTCTTGGCCTCTAATCCGTCAGGAACTGCTTAGCGAGCTTCGAGAGTTCTGCGATGACTATGAAAAACTATTTGATAGTAGTGACATAGTGGAAGAGATGAAGCAATCCCTTTATGTTAGCAAGGTGGCTCATGTTGGTAAGTGGATGACACTTCCAGAGATGGGATATGTTATTGCTACAAGGTATAATGTTATTCTGGTCTCTTTGGCCAAAGGGGGTTTGTCGACCTTTTTCCCTCTCAGAGGTCGACCCCCATTATCCCAGTCATCTCATCGTATCATCTGCATTGGATTTGTTTATGAAAGTCACTGGGTATAGGTATGATATTGGTAGTGCAATTTAATTATAATTAACGTAAGTTTATAATTGTTGTGAGGTAATTAAAATTTCTGTTTGAAATGACAGGTTTATTTGAAGACTGGCTCTCCTATTCCTTCTACTATTCCTGGATGGTTTCAGCACTGTTCTGCGGAGGCTCGACCATGGGAGTCACCATATGTTAGCCGCATGCAGGCTTTTGAAAGATTATGTAGGCGTACTCATATAAAACGCACTCATATAGATCTTGGAGATGATTATGGAGAAATGTATTTAACGCACATGGTTGATGTATTTTTTGTAAAGCTAAAGGGGAAATGTACACATGGGAATTGTTTTTTGTAAAGCTAAAGGGAAAATGTACACATGGTTGATGTGTTTTTTGTAAAGCTAAAGGGGAAGTCCTCTTTATTACATGTGATGATCTTTATTACAGAATTGAAACATATAAACAGGAAATATGTTTGTGAAAAACATTCCGAGAATTGAATTGCTGGAAGTGTAACAGGTTTTACACCCTCGGTAACTTGATTACCGGAACCAGTTTGTAAAGGTAAATTATCCCTTCCAGTAATTGAATTCATGGACGTGTAACAAGTTTACACTACCGGTAACTTAATTGCCGGAACCCGTTTGTAAGCTAAATAATACCTTCTGGCAATTGAATTCATGGACGTGTCATAAGTTTTACACCACCGGCAATTCAATTACTGGAAGGTTATTGAAAAACATATTTTTATAAATACCGACGACGTGCAAACAATAACGATACAACCTCAAAATATAAGGCAAAGTAATAGTATTAGTACAAAAAGATCATACAAAAAGTCAAAGCGTGCAGCTAACAACCAATACAAAAAGAACATACAAAGAGTCACTAAATATCAACTAACAACCTCAGTCTAAGATACACGACTAAGTACCAATACAAAAAATCAATTACAAAGAGTCACTAAAATGCAAGCTAACGGCCTCGAGTCCTCTTCTTCCGCTAATACACTAGCTCTTCCCCGTTGGCAGTGCGTATTAGGTTCAACGCCCTCTGTGCCATGTCCATTCCTTCAGGTAGCACGAGATGTTTCTCGATCATATCTTACAAGATCTCAACAGCCTGGTTGTACTTCTGCGAGAATTAACAATAAACAATATAAAAAACAATACAACACAAAATAGTTCATTTAATTAAAAGACTAAAATATTAAATTGAAATCGTAAAGGTACCGCATGATTTGTGCCACCGTCAGAAGTAGAAGACGCCCCCAATGCTGTAGGTGGGGTGGCTCGTGGTATGATGTAAGGATGGGACACCCGGCAAAACCACTCGAAATATCCATCTACTGTAGCTGCTAGGTCTAATGCCTCAGTCCCAAGATCAATCAGATGATCCATATAGTGTAGCCAGGTCTGATCCATGTCCTTTGGAGAAGTCCCCCTACCTCTAAATTCATGGGTTGAGCCAGGAATGCTCTACACATAGCCATACTGCCGTAACACCCTATCAGGCAAATGCAAGTGCGTCAGAGAACCCCATCGGATCCAGCCCATAAACAACGATAGCAGATTGAAATCACGATACTGTTGGTGCTCCGTATAAGGCATCCATCATACATCGTCATTTGTAAGCTCATCAAGTATCCTCCTAGGGGTTTGCACCAAACCTGTACCCCTTATAGGAGTCCAACGAGTGGCTCGGGGATCTTCCTCATCATAATTGTCTTTCTCATGCCGGGAGCACAAGAATGGGTGCGTGAAATGCTCAAATATCCAAGCCTATATAAATAGTAGTGAGTTAGTTTGGTATAATTTTCTAGACATAAAGCAATACACGATAACAATATTCATACCTGTAAGAGGGACAGGTAAGATGCCATCTGCTCAGTCTCATAAAAACTGGCATCACAAAGATGATCATAAAGATGCACTAAAGCAACCACACCCCAGGCATAATTACCGCAACTGTCCAAGTCTCGAAATGCCTCCAGATATGCCACATCAATGTATCTATTGCTCTTATCAGTAAAGATAGTACCACCGACAAGACACATCAAATATGCCCTGGTTGCCCTCTCAAGATGCCATTTCTCAAGCTTATCTTCATATATCTCGTGCAAAGTCGATAGACGCACGTGGACACCCTGACATACCCTAACCTCATCCAGGCTGGCTTCATAACTCATCCCCAGTAGGTCGTGCAATAAACCAACTGCATAGTCTCTATCAACCAGAAGAGGCATGAAGAAGTTACCACTAATCGAAAGGTGAAGTAAATTGGAGACATCGTCAAGAGTGACTGTCATTTCTCCTACGGGCAAATGGAAGTTGTAGGTGTCTCGGTGCCATCTCTTAACAAATGCTGACAACACACCCCTGTCCAATAGCTTGTATGTGCAGCCGATCAGTGGGGCCAGCCCCGAACGAATCACTCTCTCCTTGATAGCATCTGCAGGTTCTCTAATGTCCTCAATCTTTGGACCATGGTTGATCACTCTAATCGATCTGCGATCCTGAAACCAACAAAACAATTGTTATGTTCATCCAACAATTAAATCAAATCAAATTATGATACACAGTTCATTACCTCCTCAACCCCAGTCCACAACCGAAGAGCAATGTGATCGGCAAAAGTGATCAGGAGTGAGGTATCTTCAGGACCTCCAGAAAATGGTCCTTGGACTTGGGGTGCAGACACCACGGTGGGTGGTGTAGGAATCTCAGTCTCTACATTCTTAATCTCAGCCTGGTGGTCAACATTCTCAGCCTGTTGCGCAACTTGGCGCTGTTTACATTCTGAAGCCGTTGGCCTCTTTCTACACTCTTTCTTTCTTTCCATATCTACACACGTAATTATAGTTATATATAAAAAGTTGCAGAATTAAAAACAACAAAATGATTTTAAATAGCTTCCGGTAACTGAATTACAGACATGTAATTGTTTTACACTACCGGTAAATCAATACCCAGAACTCAATTAAAACTATCTAAAATACCTTCCGGCAACTTAATTGTTGGAAGTGTAAAACTTTTTACACGTTCGGTAATTAAGTTATCGGAAGGTATTTCAAATAGTTTTAATTGAGTTTCGGGTATTGAGTTACTAGTAGTGTAAAACGTTTACATTTCCGATATTTCAGTTACTGGAAGCTATCTAATACTGATTTGCTTACATTCCGGTAATTGAGTTACCGGAAGCATAAAGACACCCCCTATATATGATTTAAAAATTGCTTCCGGCTTCTTAATTGGCGGAAGCCTGTAACTGCAACAGAAAATTTGTTTCAATTCGTTTGCATACTTCACAGTTCACACAGTGCAAATAAATATTTATTTTTTTGTTCTTTTCGAAAAACATGACCATTAGGAGCTTTTTCTTTTTGTCTAACAACATTCAGATGATGAAAGAAATAATGTCGTCCTGGAGCGCTCTATTCCGGCGGTCGTGGTAAAAAAAAATTATACAAAACTATGAAATCAGTAGCACAAGGGAATGGTATCTCTAAGTATTCTTTAATTTGGTGATAACTAGAAAATTACCTTGAGTTTCGTAATGACCTCCTTGACGTTGATGCTTTCTCTTGGAGATTCCAGATAACTCGTAGTGCTGACCGAGTTCACGCCGCTGCAGAATCGTGTTTTCGCCGTCGCGGGTAGGATCGTAGTGCAGCGCGAACTTCCGGGGCAAGCGTGGAGAGTATAGGGGTGGTGGGGCCGCCTCCTTTTCCGGTGGGGATGGGGTGGTGGAGAAGCCATTTGCTCTGAACCTCGTGGCGGTGGAGAAGGAATAGGATGGGAGAGGAAAATCTGATTTTTTTGTGTTTAAGTGGTAGGGGTAGTTTTAGGTTTTCATAAATTTTAGTGACCTGGGGGTGCTGGCAGCATGTTGGTGGGGTGGAGGAAGCAACTCCCTTTACTCAATTTTAGTTAGAGACACTGTTTGTTATAATTTTATTTTTTAGTTTTTATTATTATTTTAGTTTGGTTCGGGTTGTTAAGTATCGTTAAGTATTGGGCTTTAATGCTACCGTATATTTTGCATAATAGGCCCAAACTAAGTATAGACTAGGTTTGATATATGAGCATATGGGAAGTGGCCCACAAAATTCAAAGGACATTATCTCTCCTTGCTTATATAGACTCTACTTATTGTTCCTAACATTGTAGACCTTCTTTTTATTTTCAACACTTACTCCTTTCGTTCTAAAATAAGTGTTATTTTAGAAGAAAAAAATATTCCAAAATAAGGGTCGTTTTATCTTTTCAATGTTACATTAATTAATTTTTTTCAATTGTACCCCCAAACTAATACTGTGTGTATTACTCTTAAGTAAATATACTCCACTATGCATCATTTATAACAATCAATGGTTAATAAGGATAATTTTGTAAAATTATTATTCACTTTCATTCGTTTATTATCTTCTTTAATCTGTGTGAAAAAACTTTAAACGACACTTATTTTGAAACGGAGGGAATAATACCCAATGAAGAGGTAATAGATTCTGCAAAAAGGAGGAAAGGTTGCTGAAAGTAGATTTTGAAAAAGCATACGATACAGTCAGTTGGAAGTACCTTGAATATATGATGGAAAGAATGGGATTTAACAGCACTTGGCGTAAATGGATGAGGGCTTGTATATGCTCCAACTCAGCATCAGTTTTGGTAAATGGGAGTCCTACAGCAGAATTTGAAGCAAAGAAAGGTTTGAGGCAAGGGGACCCATTAGCACCATTTCTGTTTTTAATAGCAGCAGAAGGTTTAGCAGGTTTGGTGGGTAAAGCCGTTGAAACAGGTGACTTAAAGGGGTATTCGATTAGTTCGGACGTTTCTTTTCCTATCCTTCAGTTTGCGGACGACACGATTATGGTATGCGAGGGCTCATGGGATAATCTATGGAGTGTCAAATCCATATTGAGGGGGTTTGAATTGGTGTCTGGTTTGACGATAAACTTTAATAAAAGTAACATTTTTGGGATCAATATGCAAGAAGATTTCATGTCAGCTGCATCTACATTTCTATCTTGTTGCATTGGCAGTTTGCCCTTCAGATTTTTGGGAATTCCCGTAGGAGCTAATCCGAGGAGAAGTTCCACTTGGCAGCCGGTAGTGGATGCTATGAAGAGGCGATTGTGCAAATGGAGAGGACGACATCTATCTTTGGGAGGTAGAGTAGTTCTCATTAATTCTGTCCTCACAGCTATGCCTCTTTATTTCTTATCTTTCTATAAGATGCCGAAAAAAGTAGCTAAACAGTTGGTGGGAGTACAGAGAAATTTCCTGTGGAATGGAGGGTTGGAGGGTAACAAAATTAGCTTGGTGAGCTGGAAAAATGTGTGCCAACCTAAGAAAGCAGGAGGGTTAGGAGTAAAAAATTTAGAATTATTCAACATGTCACTGCTAGCCAAGTGGAAGTGGAGGTGTTTGGTTGAAAAGGAAGCAGTATGGTATAAATTGCTGTCCCACAAATACGGGTGGCCAGATACGTGTATGTCTCAGCCGGATAATTTCATAGGGCGTAGAAGTGACTCCATATGGTGGCGCGATTTGATGTCTTTGGAGGTGGCAAATGGTTCTCAACCTATGTGGTTTTCAAGAGGAGTTAGGAGAAGGTTGGGGTCAGGAGAAGAAGTGAGTTTTTGGCATGATAGGTGGACTGGGTTGGATTCTATTAAAAACCAGTACCCGAGGTTGTATCAGGTGTCTTCAAATAAACATGCTACAATTGCTGATATGGGAATGTGGATTGATAACAATTGGTTGTGGGATTGGAAGTGGCGTCGATCGTTATTCGAATGGGAGGAGGAGCTTGTGCAGGAGTTAATAAATGTACTGTCAGATGTGATCCCAACTAGAGGAATGGGTGACTCATGGGTGTGGACTCGTGACACTATTAAAGGATTTTCAGTAAACTCTTGCTATCGATATTTGGTCCAGTATGCTGAATCAGAAAGTTCCTCTCCTGATCTGCAGAAGGCTCTATGCGAGATGTGGAAAAGCGAGGTACCATCAAAGGTGCTTGTTTTTGCGTGGAGGCTATTCCAAAACAGGCTGGCCACCAGAGATGCTTTGCGGTATAGGAAAGTATTATCATCAGTTAATGACTTAAGTTGTGTTTTCTGTCATGAGCATGTAGAGGAATGTAATCACTTATTTTTCACATGCACATTCTCTTACAAGGTTTGGAGCAGTATATGCGCTTGGTTGGGGTTTGAAGGCGTGCATCACAGTGACAGCACCAAACACTTCTTGCAGCATAGTGCAATGACAAAAAGAAGGAAAAGAAAAGGTGTAAAATATCTCATTTGGCTTGCTACAACGTGGTCATTATGGGGTCTTAGAAATAGAGTAGTGTTTGAAGGGGCTGTTGCTAGCCATACTGAGGTAGTAGCTCAAATAAAAATTTTGTCTTGGGGATGGTTTATGGGTAGAGGAGGCCGGAAAACTGGTATACTATTCTCTGATTGGTGCTCAAATCCTATGGGATGCATAAATTCTATATGATTTGCAATTTCATGTAACGGGTTGGAGTACTCCTTGTACTCCCTTTAATGAGATTTGTTTTTGCTTATCAAAAAAAAACCCAATGATTTTGATAGAACTACTCACCGATAGTTCTCACGTCACAATATATTTTGATTTTTTAATACTAAGATATATAAGTGCATTTAATTTGTCCACGGACACTAACCATTAATAAAGTTAACGAACAAAGGCATACCATGAAAGATTGCAAAAGTGAAGTCATAATAGGTCTAGGTGCCACAGTATTTGCACGAATATTATCCTTTGCCCATTCCAATGCTATTTTTTTTTGGAGAATTGATTTATGGCTCCTAAATAAAGTTATTTGTTACCAGATAGATTATCTTCTCTGTCATCTCACTCAAATTCACCAAGTTCAATTCACAAGGATAAAGGATTGGATATAAAGAAAAGGAAACATACCTTTAGTGGCAGCATAAACAGAAATAACAGGAATAGCTTTTAAACCTGCGATGGATGAAGTAAATACTATGCTCCCGTGTCCTGATTCCTTTAGAAGTGGGTGTGCAAGTTGACACAAATGATAGCCAGACTCAAAATTGGTACCCATCACAGTTGATATATCTTCGACAGTGCAATCTATTATTTTCTTCGACATAATTGTCGCCGCATTATTTACCTAAGGGTGTGATTGGTTGACGAGAGAAATTGTGAAGAGAGAAAATGTGAAGAGAGAGTATGAAAAGAGAGAAAAATGTGAGAAATTGGGTAGATTTTGGGTATTGATTGGAATTAGTGAAAAAAAAGAGAAAAAGAGAAGAGAGAAGTGTTGATTATTTTTGAAAAGACATTAATGTCCTTGACTAAAAATTTAGATATAAGGAGAGAATAGAGGTAGAATTTGTAAAAAGAAAAAAAGAACACGCCGTGACATTTTCACGCCTGTGCAGTGGAGAAAATTTTCTCGCGTGGGACCCACGCTTTTTTTCTTTCTTTCTCTATATTTTCTAGGCAAACCATTCACGAGAAAAAAAGAATCTCTCGTCATTTTCGCTGGTAACATTTTCTTTCATCCCTTTTTCTTAACAAACAATCACACCGTAAGAGAAACCACTTAACGTTATTATACTTTTTAAAAAAAAAACTTATCGTTATTATATATATATATATTTGAGCATTTTTTCAAGCAAAAATTTGGGCGCAATTAATTAATGCGCCCCGTCTAAACGAGCTCGGTTGGTATCTGATTTCGATCCCTAATGATAGAATAATTTGTGGCAATATTTTAATTACTTTCTGGCCAAACAAAAATTAGTCTAAAGACCCTTTTCCTAGGATATTGTAGGTGAAAACAAAAATAAAAATGAATAAAAAAAAGATTGAGTGATTGAATCGTACTAGAATGTTGAGCTTTCCATGAAAGAGAGAGGAAACAACTTCCATTAATCTCTTGCGCTGGTCATGACAAAGTACATCACATACTGATCCCGTTACATTAAACCACTTGATTTTCCGCTCTTCCAAACATTTATTAATGTCTTCTTGATTACGTACACATATATGAACTGCTGCCCCATATTCGGCTAACTCATCCACAATTGCGTGCCTGGTTCATAATAAAATATGAAAAAACGGAATCAACATATAATCAAGTAATTAATTAAGTAAAAGCAAAGCCATGCATCAGTTATTTGGAAATAAGATTAACGCAAGACAACCAACCCTATGCCTCGGGTTCCTCCTGTCACTAATGCAGTCATACCATGGAGTGACCATCTTTTATCCTTAAAACGCAACTTAGTTTCAGCCATTTTTCTTGTTTCTAATCAACTTGACCATTGAAATTGAAAAGCAGATGCCCCTGAATTCGTTTGTGAAGCAGAAATAATACTACCTGAATACAGTTGTTGTAAGGTATTTTGTGGTTGTAAAATCATTCTTATCGCCAAATGCAGTGCCACACAGCTCGCAGCAACAGATTTGATTTACGAAGTGTAAAGTGTAAACATATTACCGGAAGCGGCTGATCATGGGACAAATACGTTTGTCAACCATTTAATTTATGTTTCTCTTCCTATAATAATTGTTCCAATAATACTTGTAACTATATATATGATTAGTAGGAGTACTAATTTCACTCACTATTTTTTCCTTTAATTAATTTAGCAACAAAATAATGAATCTCGTGAATATATTTAATATTCTTTTGTATTATTTAATATTATAAAAATTAATTAGACCTAAAAAGTTACTTACTTTTTTTTTGTTAATAGCTTTAAATTAAGAGGTATCATTTAAAGTTCGCTTTAGGCCTACACATATGTTGCGCTGCGTCTGAGTTAACAATACTAAAAGATAGTTGAATGAAATATCTATCTTATGTATTGAAAGTCAAATTTAGAATTGCTTGATTGTAAGACTTTGATATAAATGATTTTGTAGCTCAAAAAGCTAGAAGATTAATATGAGAATCGATAACTTATGTTAAGTAGAGACGGATCCAGGGAGGAGCACATAGAGGCTCTAGCCCCTCTCTCCCTCGTTTCTTTTTGTTAATAATTAGTTGGTATATACAACATTGACTTTCATTCTCAAGCATTGGTCTATGTGATACATCAAATATTTGCTACTATATAATTTTAAAATTTAAAAGAAAAGGGAAAAACTACAAGGGATTGGCCTAGTGGAGCATGACAATACTTATATTAAATGTAAAAAATAACATAATAAATGACATAATCATTTAATAAAAAAATTATATTACTCAATATTTATTATTGATCATTTTTGGCCCCCCCGTTTGATACACTTTTGGATCAATCTCTGATGTTAAGTCTCGTTAGAAATTTTTTCGAAGGCCCCCAAAATTGCTCTAAATGACTATATTTATGTCCCGAGTTCGACATCTGAAAACAAAAGAAAGGAGCGAATACCCAATCTATCTATTCTATATGATCTATATAAGAATTAAACTTAATTATATCAAGGACACGTATCAAAAGCTCGTTCCTCCATCTTCTCAAAAAAAACTTAACTACACTCCAAAAACTTAGCTAAACTGTATGTTCTGTTTTTCTTCACCACCTGTGCTGAGCACGGGTTCTCTTACCTAGTTTACTCCCAAAACTATGTTTAGGGCATTGTTAGACTTTTTTAGAGATACATAAGTAAGAAAGGGAAAAATACAAACACAAAGAAGACTACTGAGGCAAATGCTTTAAAGCTGGGCCGACCCTTAGTTTTTGGGTGCCCTGGACGAACAAAAAAATGGTGCCCTCATAATTATTTAAATATAGTTCTCCTTGCATTTTTTGTTGCAAAATCGTCAATAATAGGTTCATAATAAAGATTTTTAAAAAAAATTATTTTCAATAGAAATCAAAGCAAAACTATTTAATCTATCTTGTGACATAGTAGATCATAAATAAGATTTTAACAATTTCAATTTAGAAAAAGTTCTTTCAACAGATGCAACTGTAACAGGGATATTTAATATTATTCTATAAGTTGTGCATGCATTAGGAAAATAATTAAATGTCATCAAAGAAAAAAATTGGACAGTGCTCAATACCAAGAAAAAAATTGGACGGTTCATGGGTTCAACTTTCCAAAATTGTGAATGTGGTTAGTTAAATTTATTCTACAATTTATTTAATCATATTGTTTGTTTAATTTTTTACAATATATTTTTTTATATAATTTTAAATATATTTTTTTAAATATATATATATACATACTACTACTTAGTAAAAAAAAAAAAATTGGTGCCCATCTAAAATTGAGGCCCGGCGATCGCCCCTCAAGACCACCCTCAAGGCCACCACTGCTTTAAAGCATCTATCATTAGAAAAGATCCCCAAGCCAATAGGAGGAGTCAGGAGTGTACCAAATATGGACTCCCTCTTTCGCCATTAAATCAGTGCATTCACCTCACGGTACATATGGACTGTAGTGATTCCATTCCCAGATCAAGTGCTAGACCTTCATTGGTGCTCTGACTTTCCTAATCCAATCCCAGTTACTAGTAGGATCCAAATTGCGATGACGCTCAAGAAGCCAAAGATAGGACGAGGCACTACTATAAACACCTTCTTTTAGATCCACTCTAAACTCAACTATCTGGGATATAATCATTAATATGGGCTAAAGGCGAGTGTCATGTAACTTCAACGATCAAGCTAGGTGGCATTGGGTAACTAGCTGGCGAATATTCCTAGTACCCTTCTCTCATGTGTCCTTTAGCAGTGTATTCATACCAGAGATGTGGACATAATCCACTAGATTACAAGGTGGACCACACCTAAGTCAATCAGTGTTCCAAATTGATGAGATCCCCTGACCCAATGCAAAATTTAAAGCCTTAATCGAGTGCATCAACAGCGTTGAGAATTCCGCGCCAAATAATCGATGCATTCGAGCCTGTGGCAGCACTCCAAAATCCAAATTAACCTACTTCCTAATACTTGTGTGACAAGATTTGCACCCAGAGCTTGTGATTGTCATGTAGTAGACTCCACACTAACTTCCCAAGGAGGTTTAGATTATCTGGCCTTGTATCACGAATGTCTAGGCCTCCAAACCTTCGCGGAGCTGTTACCTTGTTATGAAGCTCCAAGCTTATAATTCACCATGTGTATCATTATTTCCACTACAAATGAATTTCCTTGTTATTTTATCAATTCTCTGTCACACACTCTCGGTGGGAGGTGATGATTTTGCATCGAATAAACCTGAACAGTTATGGTAACCGACATGGCAAGGTACACCCTCCCTGCATTATTTAAGAGGTTCCCCTTCCAAGCCATCACTAAGTACACTCCTAACTAATTAATGTGATTCAGTTCACCATGTGGACTTGATTTAATATTTTTATTATTGTTAAGCTTAGTTAATGTGTCCATTACCTAAAACTATCCATATTGATCCATGAAATCCATCCATTAATTAAACCCTTTCAGTATTTAATTAACTATTATTTAAACTAAGGTGATCAAGCTCAACCCAAACATATGGTAGTAAAATACATGGATCAAAGGACTGAATAAACTAAGCATTACTTAACCAGCAAGGTTCAAAACATTTTCAACACATCATTGCTTAAAAGGGTTAACCTCATACTGACCTTAAACATAACAAAACAGAAATTATGGTATAAAATTAGAGTCATTACAAGCTAAAACTCAAATCAAATCTGCAGTAAAAATAGTAAACAACAGTGAATAGAAATGGCCATAATCTTGGCTAAGTGAAGGTTGTTCTCCTTTGGACAATATCCTGCATTCTGCTCCTACTTATCTCCTGCATAATTTGTCATGGCAACAATATTCCAAGCTTGTAACAGCTCCAAAAATGGTGGATGTAATAGTGAAATTGGTGAGAGATAGAAGATGACGAGGAGTAGGGATGGTAGCGGTTGAAAAGAGAGTGGGGTGACAAGGGCGTAAAATTCTGTGACCTAGGGGAGTATGTGTAACATTCTTTGTACTATTCTGGTCATGTATCATAAACGGTTCACTCTCTCTCATCATATGAACCACCAAGAGAGGCTTTTCAGCATAAAGGAGGTCTTAGCCTAACGCACAAAAGACAAGAGTGACTCCCTAAAATATCTGAATGAGAGAATAAGCATGGGGACCACACTAACACGCATCCTGTATAAGCTCCGAAAGCATAAAAGGGCACTTAATTTGTACACTGCCACTTCAGCAAAATTGGAGGGATCAAAGTTGAGATTCATTTTCTTCATTCAGTCATCACCCAGCTGCTACAGCACCTAAGAACAAGTTGTCCAGTAGTTTCTGTTGGTTTTGTGCACACTTGACAACCACATTAATCCTACAAATCAAGGCACTACAGGTACCATAATCAATGTTTCACCATCATTGACTCTAGTATTGCCAACTTACTTTAACACACATTAACTGTTAGAGCAAAATGAACAATTGCATTTGATGCTCTTATATTTTGATGATAACAAAGATGCCATAAGAATGAAAAATCAATCTTATTAGTATTTAACAAGTTTGTTAAGTGTGTAGAAAAGTCTTATTAGCACAAATAAGCCAGAAGAAAGAACTAAAGCACAAAAAGAAGAATATGCTATCTAGCATCTGAAATGGGTATACAAGTGCTCAACAATATCTTATCCAGACAATATGAAGTTTGTCTAAAGGTTAATCATGCAATGCATCTGAATGTTGCATACATGTTATTACGCCCTAAGAGGAATATCATGAAGAATGTCTAAGCTATACTCCCAAGACGAAGCACTCACTATGAAAGAGAGTTACAAATGAAGAAAGGAGGAAGCGCAAGATCCAAGTCAGAAGCAACATGTGCTCTAGATCAAATCAACTGTTGTGTCTAGTCAAGAAAAGAAATGTGTCCGACTATGCCATATGTCGTGATACCTACATATGCATCTTATGATGAGTTGAGGTAAACTCCAGGATCATCACATGAAATATAACTACCAAAGAGGTTGTGTCTGCCAGATAAGATCTCAATGTTATACTCTCATAAGTACATGACTAAAGCTACGGTCTACATCTAGAACATAAGAAGTACATCAAGAAGAAATCTTCTACAAAACCACTAAAGACCAAAGTCATATCAAAGCTTTTCGTGGTACATAATCATGGACTAAATCTGTTGAAGAATATATTAAGAGTTGATATACTCTTTAATATATCCTTATATTGGAAGATTACGAGAAGATGAGAAGAATGAAGCAAGGCAGAATCAAAATATCATCCACCGCAAACAAGTCTTCATGAGCATCTAGTCACTTGAGAACAAGCTTGTTTCTGGAAGAATAAATAAATATTTATCAAGAATGACGTGTTGGAATCAAGTGGATTCAGAAACAATAACCCTTAATTGTTTTGATGATAACAAAAGATTAAGAGAACAATTTATTCTCTAACATGGTTATAAGTGTGCAGAAAGTATTTATACTCAGAGAAATTTGCTTCAGAAGACTTAGTGAAATCTTGAACTTCACTCATCAAAGTCCGGCTCTGGCTCTGATTCTTGGCACATAGAATCTGGTTGGTCAACGCTCTGGAGTTAGTCAACATTCTGATGTTGGTCAACACTCTGGTATATGGTGCAAGACATGATTTGACTCGGTCAAATCTGTTGGTGACCTGCTCTTTCGAAGACTCCAAATCTGTTTGGTCAACGCTCTTGTGATGGTCAACGCTCTGTTAGAGCATAGTCACAACTGGTTGGTCAACGCCTCGTGCAAGTCAACAATACAACAGATTCCACTAAGTGCACTCCATGAAGACTTATTGTGCTTCAACAAGAATTCGCTATGTGATAGCCCTCTCATTTCTGTATTGAAGAATACTTGATTACGGTGAACAGTGAAGTCTTTGAACGAAGAGCTCGATAGTGAAATTGAAGTACCCTCGTTATACGAGGACAAGAAGAATGTCAAAGGATAAAATCATCAAGGAAATTTGTGCTTGAAGTGTCTATATTTTGAAAAGCTCACTAAGGACAAAGTTATCGACATTGCGTATAATACTCGTAATGCTTTTCGCCTTGAAAGCGACGTAACTGGCAAAGCCAAAGTTCCAGGATTTGAAGCTTTGACTTCGGACAAAAAGAGACGTTGTGTCACAACGGCACTTACAAACGGCACTTTTTCAACCCTAGCTATATATCCTACCTCATACACTGAAGTAAGACAAGAATTGAGTTTTTACAAACGATTTTCAACACAGTTGTACGCAAGCTAGCAACTTGAATATTTTTCTGAGTAGTGAGAGCATCAACATCTATCTTCTCAAACACTACCCAATCAAGAGAAAGTGAGCAATCAAGAATTCATCCAAGTCTCTGAGATCTTTGAACAAGGCACTTACTGTTTTATTCTTTCTTTAAGAAAGTTATTTTGTGCTAAAAGTATTTTCATTGTAAATCCTCTGAAGAGAGTTATCTCTATATTGTTTCAAAACTCTTATTTGAATCAGTACTTAGCCCAAGAAGGGTCAGTATACCTTAGAGGCTCAACTGCATCGAGTCGTTCTAAGAAGTTGTGAGTATAGCCGCCAAGCGTAAATATACTCTCAAGTGTAATCAGTTGATTATAGTGGAGAAATCCTTCAAGTGAGTGAAGGGACTAGATGTAGCTATCAGGTGATAGTGAACTAGTATAAATCTCTGTGTCTCTTTCTTCTCTCTACTCTTTATTCCTTACACAGTTCATTCAATAGTTATTTTTCTTAAACATTTGTATTTGCGAAAAAGTTTTTAAAAACCCAATTCAAACCTCCCTTTCTTGTGTTTTTGCCACGTTCATGACATGTCCAAGTGTACAACACATCAAAGCTGTATTTGTGTCTAGTTACACTGAAATCGAGGAATACAAAAGAGCCTACTAAAGAATAGACCAACGACTCTTTTATGATTGAGTATTCCAAGATATAAAGCTCTTGTTTTTGGCAAGATACAAAATACTTTTATATTCATCAATCTTGGCCAAAGAAAAAAAAAGGAAAGCTAGAAAGCAAGTGGTACAGAGAAAAGTACAACAATTTAAAATCAGTACACTTACTCTATAAAGCGCCCTGCATCTGTAAAGACTATCACTGCTCTGACAAGCCTATGGAAATGTTACCCTTTGACCCTATGTAGTGAAATGATAAAATCTCAACGGAAAGAAGATAAGGCCAACAGATAAATGCTCTTCAAAAATATATTTGGCTATATATTTCAGAAGACTTAAGAAGAACACAATGGAAGTGCGAGGCATCTCAAGAAGCAGAAACTCTGCTCAAATCATATACTCATCACTCCATCATTAGCTTAGCATATGCATCCTCTCAATGAGAGTTATTCAGAAAATACGAGCAAAATTTCAATATCCTCTTTGTAAAAAAAAATTATGTGTAAATGCCTGTGCTTAGAGTCTATATCCTCGCTGTTGAGAGTTAACGTATTTAGTTAAGACACTCTTTCATGTTGAAAGTAGATGTCTGTGACTTCTCTTTGTAATCACCGTAGCCAAGTTATGGCAAATTCCTTAACAGCATAAGAGTCTGTTGTGTTACTGAGTAAGATACTTATGTGTATAGCCAGGTTGGTAGAAAATACACATAAGGATGGCTAGGAAGGCCCTTTTTGAAATGTCACAAAGATCTTATGGTTGTTTTAAGATGCTTGTGTAGTACAGTTAGGTGAGGTTAGAAGGTACTCCCAAGGTTAGCCGAGGTAAGGTTGTTCTCTTAGTGGCACATAGACTTATGTCGTTTTAAGATGTTGTGTTATATAGCCAGGATTGGCAGGAGATACACACAAGTCTGTAATTGGTTTCGGTTATGGTGAAAATCCTTCAAGGTTGAAGGGACTAGATGTAGCTATCAGGTTAATAGTGAACTAATATAAAAATGCTCTATGTTATTCTCTCTTTCCCTATACTTTTTACATTGTCTTTATAATTTACTCTACTAACTAAGAATTTGAATTCATCAAAAATAGTGTTTGTTATTATCTTTAATACCTTTAGACATCAAGTTATCTTACGTCTGGTTGTAGTGAGTATTTTATACTGACGCAAATACTCTTTGAAACATACTAGTGCTTACGTATGTTTCCAATAGAACTTTGAGAAAAGATATTTCAAAAATGTATTTGCTAAGAAGTTTTATTTTTATCTTGTAAAAAGAGTTACAAAACATTCAGACGATAAAGTTATGTATGTGTGTGATTGTTAACTTTGCGTCTCTACCAATGAGAAAGCTAATTGAGTTTTACAACTCAATGTCTGACTTAATTAGTGTGTTTTCAAACGACTATGCGAAAAGATTTTAAAACACAAATCAACCCCCCTTCTTGTATTTTCTTGGTACTTCATTAGCTACTTAAGACACTCTTAGACTTTGCAAACTTAAGCTAAAGAAGCATAGATAACTCTTATTAGTAAGAGTTATCATGTAGATACCGCCAAAAACTTGGTGCTTCTAGCATGGTATTCAAAAATGACATTTAACCAAAGTTGTAGGAACCAAAATGGAACTCTGAAACGATTGACAAAGGCATGTCCTCTAATTGTTGATGCAGCTTCTGTCAGACTCTCATAAAGATGACCAAGAATGAGTTTGCAAAGGCAAACTTGGGCACCTTCGTGGAGGAATTAAGCAAGGGGAAGCAAATATTTGGGGATTTTAATAGAGCATGAGTAGAAAACATAGAAGGTGATACAACAGAGCAAAAAGGCAACATGTTCTTGTTCAGTGACAGGGCCTAGGGTGCAGAGAAGGATTATATAGTGTACCTACTAAGTTGAATGAAGTCATATATTCCCGAGACCTCCTAATAATGTTTCTTCTGCTCTTTGACTCGGTTCAGCCGTTGGATATGATTATCTCTTTTAGAGGGAAATGTCATGCGAAATATTGCATTCAGGTAATGCAAGAAGTCCGCTTTGATGGAGTTTTTGACGGCAAGAATGCCATTTCCACCGGTAGAAAAGGAGGAGCTAGCAGGGTTTTTGGGAAAGGCTGTGAAAAAGGCTGTGAAAAGGCCTAAGAAGACCAAAATGTTCCTAGCTGCCAAGAGAGGGATAATGGTTTCTTGCACCCAAATGGTTTGGTATATATGCAGAAGTGCCTTGGGATCAGGAACATCATGGAATCTAATGAGCCAATGCTAGCCTGGGTTGATAGAAAGCAGTAGATCAACAAAAGGTTGTTGAGTGGCCAGGGAAGAGTTATGATAATCAGAATTTGGAAGAAGATGATGAGTGCAGAGATTTTTAGAAAGCAAGATGCATAACGAAAGCTAAGAAATGGCGTATAAAGCCTTTAAGTTGGCTGAGTTTAAGTTAAAATAGTCGTTACAAATATTGTTAAGACATGCATAAATGTTGCTTAGATAACATGGATTAAGATAACAGAGTTTTAAAAGACAATCATTTCTTTGGAAGCTGAATAAATGGCTAGTCCCATCAACCACATCCGCAGAGATTCGAGAAATTCTCCATGGTATTTGAAATAAAAAATATTAAATTTTTAATCAAGAGTCAATATTTTGGGGGCATCTGTTGGGACCAAATTGAGAATTTTTGAGTGGTCTTGGAAAGAAAAAGCTGATCAAAGAAATGATGAAGGCGAGAGCGTCACGAACTAGGAGATGTTCAAACTAATTGTTTAGTTCATGGAATATTCAAAGAAGGATAGGAGTAGTTACTAGGGTAGAGGTTCTAGAAGCCACATGGGTAAATCCAAGATCAGTAGTACTTGAACATAAGCACGCAAAGCGGTTACTTCAGCAAAAGGCCATGATAACGAGTAGTTAACGGGATAGTGGGACTACAAGAGCAAAAACTGGGTGGCCTTTAGGGAAAGATGCACGATCATGGACGTGGGCATCATTAGGGTTATTGAGAAGGCAAAAAAGCATCTATAAATAGTGGTAAATAGCTCTAGAAAAGGCACAGTTGGATACTCAAAACCACCCGCAACTCCTAAAATGCCAGATACATCTGCTACTCTCAAAGGATTAATGACCACACTGATAATGATGTATATAGTAACCTCCTCCATCAACCCATTTCAATTTCGAGGCTGACTTCAATTTCTACTTGTGTCAATTTATTTTGTATTGTTGCATGTTTGCACTTCAATTTTACTTTAAATTTGGTTCTTTCAACTTTATTCTCATTTTTTTGTCGACTACTTTCCATGTAATTTTCGTTCCAACAAAAGCTTTGTTTCATTCGCCCTTTTAAGCTATATTTAAGTTTCAAGTTCTAAAAAAAAAAATGTTTCGATTGTCTGTCGACACGAAACTTGTACCCATAAACCTATCAGTTGGGACCGATCATTTTGAAACCCGATTCAACTCTTTAAGCACTCATTCAAATCAAAACTTGTTCTAAAGAATGGGGAAACAAATTTGAAATATAATTAAAAATGTGGGTAAACAAACCCCAAAAATATATAAACATAATAAATAATATATTAAATGAGAGATGGAGGATTCGAATCAAATCTTAATTACTATTTCTAGGCCATCCACTGTCTTATCACAACCATTGTTATCCGTAGCGATCCCAATCTCTCTCTTATCAAATTGATTCTTAAGACTTAAGGCACAAATATTTTTAAAAATATATATATATATATATATATATATTTTTTCTCTTCCATAATTAAAGAATTTAAAAAATGACAAATCAGTGCCAATACAGGACAATTTAGAGATAATATTTTGATAAAATAAAAATGCTAAGTTTCTGTAAAGGATTTTTTTTTGGTCTAGTACATATAGTAAAGGGGGGGAAGAGGAAATAGAGCGGTACGGGTTCGAACCCTGCTCTCAGCGTTCACATAGCTCTTATGTATGTTTTACCACCAGACTATGCTCTAGGGACAAAAAATAATTATAATGTATGAACCATCAAAACAAAAGTATAATATAAGTATCAGGTGTGCATCTTTTCTAATTTGTCCAATACTTGAGAAGGGAATAACGTAACATAAATATTCGCCATAACTGTAGCAGTAAACAAACAGATTGAATTCCGTTCAGCTGGTTAAGTCTTTCGCTCGCACACGCTGCGATTTGGGTTCGATTCCAGGTGGTTGTTTTAGTGGGCGATACGTAAATTTCATCATAAATCTTGACTCAGGTTGGTGGTTCTCCTTGGCCTTGTACGGGGGTGAGCCTCCCCCAATTTAAAATTTTTTCAATCAAAAAAAAAAAAGAGATTGAATTATTCGCCCTATCATGAGAAGTTTACATAAATAAGCTGAAAATTGCTTATGGTATATCATTATAAATTATTTTGATAACATCTTTTTGCATCTAAAAATTTAAAATAGCTTATGGTATATCATGATAATTTAAAGAAACAATTTATACCTTCATAAACAAAAATAAGCAATTTATACCAAGTTTATGTCCAGTTTCTTGTCAAAAAAAAAAAGTTTATATCCAGTTTATCCTGATTTACTTTTTGATTATAGAAACAAAATATACATAAATTTCATATAGTATTGTTTATTAAATAAGCGACCAATTGAGTTGTTTATCCAAACACTTTCTAATTTTAAGACTTAAAAAATGGAATGACTAATTAAACTATACATATATATACCATCGACTTTTTGCATTTCGTCTATAGCAGGATGATACGAGAGCTAGGGTCCAATTGGAATCTTTTTGGTTGAAAACCATAGAGAACTAAACGAGCCATTGAATCATTCAATAGTAGGGGAAGGTGAGAAAAGAATACCAAAATTAAAGAAGCCCTGTTCCGTCAAAAATCACATCAATGAGATTCGAGCTGTTCCTTTGCATAATTAAAGAAGCCAAAGCCATTGCACCAACAAATTTTTGATATTATAACTGTGAAATATTAAAACATATATCTTTCCAAATTATTTGGCTCCCTCAAACAAAGTGGTCAAGATCGGCCACTGGCCGCGACCCTGTCTCCCAAAAACGGCGTCACTGTGACAGGTAACGTCTCTCGTCACTGCAAACGCGACTTGTCTCGTACCCACCTTTCTTCATTCAGTCAGCGCACGAACATTGTTTCTCTCTCAGAAACATTTGTCTACTTGTTTGCTTGCAATGTTTGACCTTTTTGATTAAATGGGTATTTATGTTTTACTGCTTTTCAGGTTTTCCAATGAAAAAATAATTGGAAGGTTAAGAATGGAAGTATCTAAACTCATCCCGACCTGAATCATTTGATTTCTTATTGTATGTTTGGTATGTAAGAAAGTAGAAGAAAAAAAAGTGAAAGAAAAAAAAGTTTATTGGTTAAAGTGTAAAATTGATGATGTGTTATATTATTATTGGTCTGTCACATTTATTAATACATCTTTTTCACACTTTAACAAAAACTTTCCTTCTCCCTATTTTCTTTCCTCTCTCCCAAGCAAACCATTACTCGTGCATTTATTTTACCTTTTTCATATATGTTTTGGGAAACAAAATTGGAAGGAGATATTTCCAAGAAATGTTTGATTTGCTTTTGTTGAGATTCGAACAAGAAATAATAAAACAAACTTCAATGGCAACCAATAACTAATGTTAAACAACAATTAACCAATCAACAAGGTGCAATAAAAAACAAACAAAAGAGTAGAGAGTAGAGAAGAAAACACCGCAATTTGATTATGCAGTTCGGCCCCAAAAAGATGACCTACGTCTGCAGGAGAGACCAGCCCTCCGTTTCACTATCAAAGAGTCTTTTACAATGAGAATACAATTGTTCTAAACCCTCTTCCAAAAGTTCAAGAAGAACAATCCCAAAGGTTCCCACAATCCCAACTCTCAAACCCTCAATGAAGCTCTCAAGAAAGGCAATAGAAGAAGCCTTCAATCCTCCCTCTATGATTCCCTAAGATCCCAAGGTGTTTGAATGTGTTTCCCAGCCCCTAAAACCTCACAAAGGACGCTCAAGAATGGCTGCACACAACCCTAGAAAACTGCTCGCGCTACTCAACGAAAAACAGCATTCTGGTTTAAAAACCAGCAGTGGTGAATCGATTCACCAGTAAGTGTGAATCGATTCACACGTACAATTCCTACGCGTTTTGTGATCCTAAGTGAGTGAATCGATTCCCACTCCTTCAATTCGATTCACAGTAAGTCCAAAACTTCTCCAAGGCACATCATGAATCGATTCCAGAGATCCATGATTCGATTCACACCTGTTGAAAACTCATTTCTATGACTTCCAATGATCTCCAACATGATTTTAAGGCACACCAATCTCCACAGCTTTCTTCTATGTTGGAAACAAAAAAGAGAAATGAGAAAGAATGTTTGCTTCTTTATCACCAGATATACTTTCTTGAGCCACTGGATATGAAGAAAGATTCTTAAAAACTCTGCCTTCCCTAATATTCTTCAATATCAAACAAAAAATAATATTTGAGCAAGTTATCTTAAAATTTTCAAAATCAAACATCATGTGCTTAGTATTATATATATATTTACCCTCTTCAATTGTCTAGCTTGCATCTGTAACTTTGCCCTTGCTTGTGCTGAACCTTGTTGAGTTTCTTTCCTAATTGAAGATTGTGAATTGATAGCTAAACCTCCCTGCAATTTGAAGAAAAGTATCTATTAGTATAAATATATATCCTCATGTGTATACTAATTATTTTCAAAAAGTAAAAAGTATGGAAATAAAATACCTGTTTTTGTTTTTTGGCTCTGACTGGAGCCCTTTGGCATCCCCTTCTATTATGTCCTAATTCTACACAGTTAGAACACTTGATTGTTGAGAGTAGTCTTCTTGCATTTGATGGTGCATCTTCATCTTTTTCCCTTCTTCGATTTTTTTTAGGCCTTCCTGGAAGCCTACGCAATGGAGGCGGAAGCACGTCTACTTCTTCCAAAGTACATGGATCAGGTAAAGGACTAACCAAACTAGAATAAGTTGTGATGTATTTCTCTTTGCTGTAATATGAATCACAATAATCCTCCACCCTTGCTCTTATGTAAATAATGGTAGCTACACCATGTTTACTAGGTAGCCCACTTATTTGCCATGCTTTGCAGTCACATGTATGTAAATTTAAATTCACGGAAAATCTTGTAAAGCCATTATACACTTCAAATAAATCCATACCAGCTGGATTCACCTTACAAAATCTTGCGTCACAATCCTTGGCCCAACATTTTGTGGCCAAGTTGCACAAGAATGAGACTTCTTAGAAAATCTCATCATGATTTTTGCCCTTAATCCATCCGCTAGGTTCAATACAACCATACTTCTAAAATCATCTATCCACACATTTAATGACTCACACACATTATTCGTAATGTGTGGGCTTTTACAACTTTCATTAAATGCATGTCTAGACCAAGTTAGCAAAGGGATATCCATCAAATATTGGTATGAATTCTTATCATGGCATTTCATTTTTTCCATTGCCTTTTTGAAAATAAACTCATTTGGAGCCTTAACAACCATCCAAAAAAAATCTAGCAAGATTAGCAATGGAAACTTGGCTTTGAAGTTATTAAGCAGATGCTTACTGCAATGCCTGTGCCATGAATTTGGAAAGTACTCGAAAACTGCTTGTGTCAATCCCTATATTTCGAAGGAAAAATCAAAGTAAGCATTGATAGTACAAATCAAAGTGATGCGAATAAAAAATATTACCTTTTGCCTGTCACTCATAATTATGTAATGATTATCACTTATTGTGTCATGTAGACAGCCTAAGAAAAAGCTCCAAGAGTCTCTGTACTCTACCTCAACCACTGCAAATGCAATTGGAAATAGTCCATTATTTGCATCAAGTGAAACAGTAGACAAGAACACCCCTCCAAGCTTATCCTTGTTATACAATATTAATTAATGTCGGCTTGTTTTGGTCAAACTATGGCCATGAACTACAAATGTGGAGCTAAGCCTGATTTGTATATCTTCCTTATTGGGTATCCTGTTGCAGGACTGTGGCACACAGTTAGTACATCTGTCGATGGTAATGTGTGTGGGTTTGATGGGAATCAGTTTGGGCAGCTGGAAACTGGTGCTGATCAAGATGAGATATACCATCATTAGTGCCATCCCATAGATTCCCCATTTTGTTTGTCATTAAAACTAAAAACATGATTATGAGATTATATTTTGTCCTCTCTTATTTCAAAATCTTATTATCTCTAATATTATAGGTTTTAAGAACTTTTGGCTGGGGGCAGTAAAGACATTCAAATATAACTTATTGATTTCAGTCTCAGCCTCAGGCAATGGATGAAGAATCAAAGATTAGATAAACATTATCAGTTTAATAACATTCTTACAGCATGACCATCCTAATAATTAAGATAATATTAGGTATGGTGTAACAAAAATATGGGAGGGGGCTCCTGCTCAATGATTCTGAGTGTGTTTAGAATTTCCTACATTAGTATGTTTCTCATGCTTGTGACAAAACATACAAAAGATCCAATGACACAATATTGGCCATTGTAGCCGAAGAAACATCCTATTTTATTGAGGCCTCAATTTTTTTCAATGAGTGTCACGAGTGCCTTTACTATCCTATTTTAATATTCTCTTCAAATGAGTTCTTCAATGACAGTATTTTTTGGAACTTCTTATCACTGTAATTTTAGGTTTAGTCTTCCCCATCTTTGAACGTAAAAAGAAGTTGTGAAGAAAATGGAAAGCTAAAAGAAGATCATTACCTTAACAAGGCTCTAGGAATCATAGACAAGTAAAAAGAAATCACACATAGGAAAGGCTCTAGGGTAGAATTATGCAGTCTCGTGTTTCGTCCAGTTGCTTGTTCCGTTGAGAGTTTCTTCAAGTTGCATTGTGATGAGAAGCTTAGGGCAAACAAGGTATCAAAATAACAAAGGGTAATAAGGTAAATAAAAAATAATTTAATCATATATTCTAATTAAAAATATATTTTAAAATCTTTTGAAAAAGATTCCCTAATAGTGCTAAGTTTAAGATAAGAGGGGAGGAGAGTGTAATAGTTGTATCTCTTGGAGAAAGGGAGTGTATTTCACTCTTTTTTTTTTTACAAGTTAGTCAAAAATTGGAAATCAAGGAATAGGATAGCCATAATATACCTTCATTTATTGGGCTGGGTTTCTCTAATATTTTCTTTTTATTTTCTTAGAAAGAAAATTTTAATTTTTTTATCAAACATCTTTGGGAGCTACTTCCCCCCAAATTGCTACGAAACCCCTAAGATTTTTTTCTTTTCCGTTTTTAACCTTGACCGGAAGCACGCTTTTGGACGGGTTTTATTTGGATGTGTGCATCCGGACATAGATTGGAAGTTCAACTGGATGCGCGCTTCCGAATGTGATTGACACGGAAAGTACATAACCGCACCAAAACAAGCTGTCCGGATGTGCAGATTCGGTCATGACTACTGTGATTTCGGATGCGCACTTCCGGTATGTTAACAGAGAGTGGCAAATGTAATCTAGTTGTGTAACAAACCTATTTGGGTAACAAAAAAAGGTAAATAAATCTCAAATGCAAAACTCAAATAGACACATAAACAAATGTCAAATACATTAGTGCACAATGCACAAATTCTGGAATTAGTGTCAAATACACAATATCACAATCTAGTATCAAATACACAAAATCACAATTTAGTCATCCTTACTTAGATCTATATATACTCTATCACTAATTACATCTTCAGAGTGTTTAGTGTTTGTTTGTAAGTTAAGTTCACTAAACATAGACATTCTAGCAACATATGGGTACTCCCATGAACGAGAGCCTCTGGTTGATGGTAAGTCTGCCACTAGAGAGTGGTATCGGGCACCCGTCTTTCAGGAACACCCGTAAGAAAGACTTCATAGATTAATCACTTAAAAATATCCAATGGATATCGTTTTAAATAAGTAATACATTTTAAATATTTTACCTGTACAAATTAAGTGATCTTTGTTGACATGTCCAATGCATGTCATGCGACGATGGTATGGTGGTGGATGACCTCGAAGAGGAAAAATAGTTTCACACCAACTAGGTGATAAACTAACAACGACCCTAGAATACTTTTGAGCAACTAGAAATCTGTGATCTGGCATGGACATCCACTTTTCTATTGGCACCGCTCCAAAACTTTTGGCAGGAACCAAAGCATCCTTAACCACATTTAGTCGATGCTCTCCCCAAAATAGATCAGTATAGTCCTTATGGTTCATGTTTAACTCTCTAATCAGATCTAACCGAACGGTTAACCATGAGTCTTCACCCTTGCCAAGTAGTGCAGCAACACAACTGTTGAGTTACTAACAAGAATAAATGAACAAATATCAAAGGCAACCAATACTAAATTTAATGGCAACCAAAACAATGCAATAAATTCAATCAAACAAGGAGTAGAGAGTAGGAAGAATAACACCGCTATTTGGTTACGCAGTTCGGCCCCAAAAAGATGACCTACGTCTGCGGGAGAGAGCAGCCCTCCGTTTCAGTCTTTACAAAGAGATTACAATTGCTTTGAACCCCTTCCAAGTGTCCAAGAAGAACAAGCCCAAGAGTTCTCAATCCCTCTCTCTTTTCACTCTATGAAAACCACTCAAGAACAACAATAGAGAAAGCCTTCAATCCTCCCTCTATGATTTCCTAAGACCCCAAGGTGTTTCAATGTGTTTCCAGCCCCAAAATCCTCACAAAGACGCTCAAGAACGGCTGCACACAACCCTAGAAAGACTGCACCTCGTCACGCACGTTTCTGCAGCGTCAGGTTTATAAAACCCGACTGTGAATCGATTCACAGGCATAGGTGAATCGATTCCCCTAGTTAAAAAGGCCCTGCACGAATTAATGAAATGAATCGATTCATGCAGGCTTCCCATGCGATTCACAGAGGCGTACTTCGATTCACAGAGTCTCAAACATGCTTGAATCGATTCATATAGCTAGTGAATCGATTCCCAGTGTTCAAGAAACACTTCCAAGCACTTCCATGATCCTCCAAACTGATTTTAAGGCACTCTAAACTCCACAATTCTCCACCTTGACTTCAAATCAGTGGTGATGCTCAACTTTATCCATCAACCACTAGCTGCTCTCTCCATAACATGAAATTACGTCTCAACGCAATTGATCAAGTCTAATTGATCCTTGAACCCTTATCTAGGAAGATACTCGGTGAACTTCTCACAACCATGCATAATCCCCAAGTCACCAATCATATCCTTCTTTTTCACTCCACCTTGAGTTGTCTTCACATGCTTCAAACCGCCTTTCAAAGAGCCATACCTCCTTTTTCGGTTCTTCCCAATATTCGTTCCAAGTGTCCTTTCTACAATGCCGAGATCCTTCATCTCAAATCCAGAAGCTAACTTCCCTTTGAGCATACCAATCTCCTCATTGCTAGAACTTGCCTTTTGAATATCATTCACACTCTCCAACTCAAGATTGACCTTACACACAAGCCTCTCCTTGTACCTTGGTTCTTCAAACTCCGGAATACCTTCCGTCTTCATGAAGTTCCACTTGCATCCAACTACCCTTGACTTTTCTGGTAGATTCACAAGTTCCCAAGTCCAGTTCTTCTCCAATGAATTCAAACCTTCATTCATTGCCTTCAACCGTTTCTGACTCTCCATGCTTCCCATTGCTTCACTGAAGTCCCTTGGTCCCGAGTCTTGAACCTCTTTAGTCACAAACAAAGCATAACAAACAAGATCAGCATACCTGTATCTCTTCGGTGCCACAGTCTCCCTCCTTTCCCTATCTCTTGCCAACTGATAGCCAGGATCCACTGTTTGTTTTCTTCCTCTAGAACCTGATGGTGGAGGACTATCCTCCTCTTCATCATTCCCGGTCTCACTAGTGGTAGACTCCACCTCAAACTGAGTTTTCTACACCTCCACTTCTGAGCTACTATCCTCCAGGTCTTTGCACTTCATCCCCATGCGGGTCTCATCGAAAGTGACATCCCTGCTTATGATAACCTTTGACCCTTCAGATTCCAAATTCCACAACTTGTATCCCTTCACACCCTCCGGATATCCGATGAAGACACATTTCACAGCTCTAACATCAAGCTTGTCTTGTCTGACATGAGCAAATGCCAAAGCCCCGAAAACCTTCAACTTAGAGTAGTCTGCTGGTCTCCAACTCCAAACCTCCATAGGTGTCTTGAAGTCTAACGCCGTTGATGGACATCTGTTGATCAAATATGCTGCTTTACTCACAGCTTCGCCCCAAAAGCTTTTAGGCAACCCAGCTGCCAAAAGCATACTCCTCACCCGCTCCAAGATGGTTCTATTCATGCATGTTGCTAGGCCATTTTGATGCGGTGAGTCTTCCACGGTCCTATGCCTCTGAATACCTTGTTTCCTGCAATACTTATCAAAATGCTCTGAAAGAAACTCCAGGCCATTGTTAGTCCTTAAAATTTTCAGTTTAGTTCCTATTTGATTTCCTATGAGGGTATGTCATTCCTTGAACTTTTTAAAGGTGTCACTTTTGCTTTTCAAAATATAGACCCATACTCTCCTAGAGAAATCATCAACCATGGTGAGAAAATAGGAACCACCCCCATGAGTACTCACTCTAGCCGGACCCCAAAGATCCGAGTGAATGTACTCAAAGAGTTTACTAGAATGATGCATGCCACCCCCAAACTCAACCTTATGATGTTTGTCTAGTATGCACTTATCACAAAATTCTAGCTTATCCAATTTATCACCACCTAGCAAACCTTGTTTAGCTAGTTCAACTAAACCCCTCTCACTAACATGCCCTAACCTATTATGCCATAACATGGTTTTATCATGCAAGGTTTGGCTAGCTAATGATGCATGCCCAATAATAGTTGAACCATCTAATATATACAAACCACACATTTTAGTCCCCTTAGATATTATCAATGCATCATGCGAAATTTTCATCATACCATGCTCAATACTAGTGCAATAGCCTAATCCATCAAACATGCTTATAGAAATTAAATTTCGCTTGAGTTTAGGAACATACCTCACATCTTGTAAAAGGAATTCGCGGTTGTCATACATCTTAAGACGAATTGAACCCATACCTTGAACTTTGCACGCTTCGTTGTCACCAAGGCGAACAACTCCACCTTGCTTGAGCTCCAAAGTTTCAAAATATTCCTTCCTTGGACACATGTGAAAAGAGCACCCGGAGTCCATAACCCAACTCCTATCTGGTTCCCAACTCGTAACCACTAGAGCCCCTGCATCCTCATAACCATCCTCCATAGCAATCGCAACCTCCATGAAATCTTCATTTTCCCCTCTCTCGGGACAATCCCTCTTAAAGTGACCAACCTTATGACAATTAAAGCATTTGTACTTAGCTTTATTGTCCCCTTCCGACTTGGATTTCGCCTTAGGCTTTCCTTTACCGTTTCCTCTACTCTCATTCTTTCCCCTTGAGACACTCAAGCCTTCCCCACTATCTTCCACCTTCAAGTCTTGAAGCTTGGTTAGCTCCTTGGTCCTAATTGATTGTTGGACCTCCTCCAAGGTAATAGTGGACTCCTTGCCATAGAGGAATGCATCCTTAAAGTGTTCAAATGACCTAGGCAGTGAATTTAATAAGAGAAGAGCCTTATCCTCATCATCAAGCTTCACATCAATATTCAGTAGGTCATCAATAATCTTGTTGAATTCCGTTAGTTGCTCCACAATAGGTTTGGTCTCTACCATCTTGAATGAGTAGAGATGTTGTTTCAGACATAACCTGTGAGCCAATGACTTGGTCATGTACAACGATTCTAACTTTGCCCACATCTCCGCCGCGGTCTTCTCTCTTGCAACTTCCCTCAATGCCTTATCGCCAAGGCACAAGATAATGACGCTTCTTACCTTATCTATCATCTCCTTCTTCTCCGTTTGAGACAGGGTGGCTGGCATTCTTGCCTCACCCTTCAAGGCTTCAAAGCACTTCTGTTGAATAAGGATTGCTTCCATCTTCACCTTCCATAGACCGAAGTCGTTATTACCGGAAAACTTCTCGATGTCCCATTTAGTACCCATGGTGCACAATTGAATAATTTGTTCCTCCCCACAGACGGCGCCACTTGTTGAGTTACTAACAAGAATAAATGAACAAATATCAAAGGCAACCAATACTAAATTTAATGGCAACCAAAACAATGCAATAAATTCAATCAAACAAGGAGTAGAGAGTAGGAAGAATAACACCGCTATTTGGTTACGCAGTTCAACCCCAAAAAGATGACCTACGTCTGCGGGAGAGAGAAGCCCTCCGTTTCACTATCAAAGAGTCTTTACAAAGAGATTACAATTGCTTTGAACCCCTTCCAAGTGTCCAAGAAGAACAAGCCCAAGAGTTCCCAATCCCTCTCTCTTTTCACTCTATGAAAACCACTCAAGAACAACAATAGAGAAAGCCTTCAATCCTCCCTCTATGATTTCTTAAGACCCCAAGGTGTTTCAATGTGTTTCCAGCCCCAAAAACCTCACAAAGACGCTCAAGAACGGCTGCACACAACCCTAGAAAGACTGCACCTCGTCACACACATTTCTGCAGCGTCAGGTTTATAAAACCCGACTGTGAATCGATTCACAGGCATAGGTGAATCGATTCACCTAGTTAAAAAAGGCCCCCTGCATGAATTAATGAAATGAATCGATTCATGCAGGCTTCCCATGCGATTCACAGAGGCATACTTCGATTCACAGAGTCTCAAACATGCTTGAATCGATTCATATAGCTAGTGAATCGATTCCCAGTGTTCAAGAAACACTTCCAAGCACTTCCATGATCCTCCAAACTGATTTTAAGGCACTCTAAACTCCACAACAACGAAATCCACAATTACCGTCTCCCAGTACATCAACAATATTCTCAATGTATGGATGCATAAACTTCAAAAATTGATCAATGTACTTCAACCGAGGGCGTGGTGTCACAGAAATGGGAATCAATGATGGCTTAGAAAGGCATGCACTATTTTTAGGTGGGCATGTGGATGTTGATGGTGAGCACTGAGTTGACGTGCTACCATTCACTGATTGCATCGAAGCATTTACATGCTCAAAAAAGGATGGTGAGCGCTTAGTTGATCTTTCAAATATGTCACCCGCATTCTTGCACTTCTTTGTGCACCTTTTGTTTTCACCTTCTCCGGAGGCGGACACATTGAAGTTGTGTCTGGGAAAGCAATTTGACACATGTAATCTTTGAATTGTATTTTCATAGAGTAGTCAGCACTTTCAAACCTCTTTTGAATAACTTCCCACTCTGTTAAAATTGATATGTATCGAGATTCTTCTTTTGTTGTGTCACCACCTCAAAGCGCAACCTTTTTCAATGAGTATGAATTTCTTCCAAGGGGATAGGTGAACCATTCATCATCCATCTAGCAATCTTGCATTCACATGGTAACTCGTGTGTTATTCTGATTGAGCAACCACAGGCAGAGCTATCGATACCAACAATATTTACTCAGTCTACTTCACCAACAATAAAATGCAGTGCACTCCTGGAAATGTAACCCAATAACCTAACATACAAAACAGTGTTGAACATGTGTTCTTGTAGAATCAAACTCTGTTGGAACGATTTATGAATTTCAGTGTGTTGTAGCTTTATCGTTTTGTTAATTGTTTCCCAACATTTGCACAAGTCATCCATACTATCCGACAACATCATCTTCAACCTCCTGTGTGCCGATTCAACCCTGGATACAAGCAAATTACAACATGAAATTAATTACATGAATATGAAGGGGGTGAATATGATTACATGAATACCTGTTTGTTGTTGTGTTCCCTATGTGCATCACACGATCTGTCCTTAACCTTACAAATTTCTCCTTGATCGCATCCAATATAGTAGTCTGCACATAATTAAGGAACTTCGGAAATTTTGCACACACTTGTTGAAATGCACTTAGTCAGTCAAAATATGTTTCCTCATTTAGAGAGTCAACTACACCATCCCATGCAGTCATGATTGTGTCTCATAAGCTTAACGGTTTGACATCCAATTTGCATCTAGCTCTGACATTACAAGCAATATGTTACTGACATAATAATGCAGTAGCACTAGGAAAACTGTATTAACTGCCTTCATTAATGCATTGTCTCAGTCAGTGACAATTACCTTTGGCATATTATGAACATAATACAACAAATCCCGACACATTTCTAAAGCCTAAGTGACATTTCCTTCCTTTTTCTGCCTCTATGTAAGCAAATGCAACTGAAAATGTCAACTCGACAGAAGTCACACCAATAATCTCAAGCAACGGTAAGCGATATCCGTTGATTTTATATGTTGAATAAATCACTAGAATAGTGTTGAAGGTGTTCAGTAATTTGATGGAGTCCATGTAGTTCTGACAATTTCAGATTCTTCACCCTTATATCTATACACATAGTTGTCAGCAAGCAACAACTTCATTGAATGCTGACATTCTGTTCTAGTATCTCTCTCGGCCTTCTTATACTTTGCACGTGCATTATAAACAAGCTTTATATTACTAACATTTTCGGCACTGCGATCATGCAATGTGATGAGAATGTCCCTAGGTTAGACCATATTCTTCGTCATCTCATCAACCACAACCCTCTCTTCCCCACTTAGTCGACCTACCTATGTGTGACCTACTAATATATCTGCAACTGCATGGTTATGTTTTTCACACACCATGCTCACCTTCCAAACACTCGTGACAACAAACCTACCTCGTAATCTGAAAGGACATTCACATTTTCTTGTTCCACAATCCTTGTGTTGCCTATGCCTCTTGTATTCTTTGAATTTTTCACTCCTTTCACATCCCAACACTAATGTGATCTTCCCCTTTTGAGTATCGTGATTTGTCATTTGAATGAGTACTACAACAAATCCTAATGCCTTTGCTTGTTGTCTAACCCATTTCAGTAGATCATCTCGAGTAGCAAATACCTGAAATAAACAGCACCAGTAGAGCTATGATAATGTCCCTCTATATTGATAATTGAAATAAATAGCATTAGAAACAAATCCTAACTTATCTGCACTACACATCAACCTGACCAGTAGTGAATTGTTCTGTAAAATCAGGATATTCCACTGTGGGTATCAGTTGATCATCCAGCACTTCAGCTTTTATTGATGGAATCCACTTAGATGACATAGTTACTTCATGTGATCCAACATCCATATCTGCACAGCCCAATTATAAGCATTAGAATGAGGTTTCTTACATGCATTGAACTTGCATCCGAACTGCGTCCAAAAGTGCGCATCCGGAGGCACTTGCAGCCCTGTCCGAAAGCACGCATCCAGACGCAGTCCAGATGCAATTTCTGCATCGTCTGGAAGTGCATTTTCGAAACATAATAGCGAACAATAACAAAAAAAATATACGCAAAAACAAAATTTAAACGTAAAAAATAACAAGATTAGAGTAGAAGTTAGCTCTTATGTGTGGTTTGGCAGCAAAGAATAGGATAAAAAACGCCAGATATAAGGGATAGGAGAAAGAGGTATTAGGTTGTGAAAATGGGAAGAAGAGGGAGGGATCATGACTTTTGAATTTTGAAGCACGCATGGCTGGAAGCGCGCATCCGGATAAATCCTATCCGGAAGCGCGCATCCGGACAGGGGTAAAAATGAAAAAAAGAACCTTGGGGGGTTTCGTAGTAAAAGGGGGGTGGAAAGTAATAACCAACACCTTTCTTTTGCTGCCCCCTATAACTTGCCCTTATCTATCACGTAGGTAGGATGGTCACTAAAAAACAAATATGATCCAATATTATTGGCTTCTCCAAAATTAACTTGATTATATGATTAATTTCTAATTTTTTGTTTCTTAGTAATTATGTTAAGCATTTCTTGTTTTCGGATTACAGTAAATTAATGGCATTGTGTTTCTCTTAATTAGTACTTCTTTTCGGATTGATTTGAACTAGAGTTTCTGTGGCAAGTAATATATGAATAATGAAGTTTTAAAGTAGATGTTTGAGTAGTGTTTGTTATAGTTGAATTGGATATCTTATTGTAAAACTGTGAACTTAATTCTTATTTGGTTGTAATTCGGTTCTATAATTAATTTATCGGAAAACTTTTAGGTTTTGGGCCTAACTCAACTTTATGAAACCTACTTGTAAGGTGAGGAGTGTTAAAGTTTTGCAAGATCATATTAGGCACTATCTCTACTCACTACGGGATTTGAGTTTTTTTTTTTCCTAATACAGTCCCTAACATCAAACATTATTGGGTTTGGTGCTTGGATAACATGGTGGCTGACCCAACAACAGATCTGATACCATCTTAGATTTTGGGTCTAACCCAACCCCACGAAACTGACTTTTAAGGTGAGAGGTGCTAATTCATTATAAACTCTTTTCAAGCTTATCTCTGGTCATTGTAGGACTTAGATTTTTCCCATTACACCCCTTTCACGCCCAATAATACTATTGAGCGTGGTATGGGCATAATATAGTGGGTGGCCCAATAGATTTAGGATAGACTGTGATACCATCTTAAATTTTTGACCTAACTCATTCCACAAAACCGACTTATAACTTGAGGGGTTTCCATTCTTCTCTTTTTAGGTCTTGTCTCTGGTGAATGCCAGACGTAAATTTTTTTTCCAAATAAAAACCACTTTGAACAGGATAAAACAATTTTTACATTTAGTTCCTAATAATTAATATATTTGAAAAGACTCAATACTTTAATATTTTCATAAACATGTATTTTATTTTAACCTGAATTATTGTTATAATCTCATTTGATTGTGACCACTAGCTCTAAATGATTGAACCTAAAAACCTAACTCACAATGAGTGTACGGTGCCCTAAAAGAATAAACACGCTCAATAATATTAAACCTAAAACGAGAAGCTGATGCGTTCATTATAGCATATGGTTTGTTGTTAGTTTTGTATTGCATAGTAGTCATTTTAGTGGTTTTTACCCATAGTTCTCATGTATTTTGCTTGGTTTAGATAATGCACTTGGTTTGAGTTCAATTGTGCAGGAAAGAAGGTTATTGGCCTAGGAAAGCGGAGCTAAATTATTTAGACGGATGTTGTGTGACACCCTCTACCCCGTCATGTGATTTTAACAACGCGATAATGTAAAGTAAACACAGAGAAAAATACTCTTTCTTTTTTTTTGTCCAATCATAATTTTATTCAACGTGGAATAGAGTTGTCACGCTCATTTGCGGAAAACAAACTTAGTAAGGGAGGGGAAACATCAAAAGGAAGTAAAACCAAGGTTCCCGATGTCACAATAATTCAGAGCTCTTCCCCCAATTATTACATAAAAAAAAATACAAGGACTTAAACAAGTAAACACAAATCTTCTATCTATCCCAACGCGCTATCGAGATTACTCGCCCTCATTCACATCCTCAACACCTGCAGTCTCAACATCTACACAAACCCGGTGGGATATGCATAGCCACAAGAGGGGTTAGTCATTATAACCTCAAATAGTGCATACAGTGTAGGAAATTAATGAACAATGCGCAATACACAACAATTCCAACGAAAACATCTAATCACTAGTACTACGGTATAAGATGTTACCACAGCGGCGAAATATCACATGCCACAACATTAACCACAACATTAAAGTACATTACCAAAAACTAAACAACTAGGCATGTTATCATGTAAGACGATGTATTTCTAGGACCATAACTATATGCATGTGGATCCACTTATAACGAGGCCGGGATACCTTGCCCGTTTCGGAATACCATGTCCGTAGTGCCCCAATAACAACAGGACCGGGATACCACGCCCGTTACGGGATACCTTGCCCGATTCGCCCCATTAACCATAGGACCGGGAAACCTTACCCGTCACGGGATACCTTGCCCGATTTGCCCTTTTTAACCGTAGGAACGGGAAACCTTGCCCGTCATGGGATACCTTGCCCGATATGCCCTACCAATAGCAACAACAACAACAATGCCGACACCATGATGCATGAACATGACCAAATGCGGTGTCTAACCATAATATCCTCTATCGCAATATATTCGATAGAGTAGCAACAACAACAACAACAGCAGAACACAAGTTCATAAGTTAGCCAGTGCCTTCTACCAATAACATAAACATTTAATGTTCTTAGCAACCTTGATTAAGCACATAACATCCAAGTGAAGCTTTGGAATAGAAAGATTAGTTCTCTCAAATTATCACACTAATAAATCCTTAGGCATCATAAATGAACTTTAGACATCCTACTTAGGCTTTACAATATCAACCTAATTGCGGAAACTTGAGGAAACACGACGAAACAACAAGAGTGCATGCTGTCACTGGGCGCCTGGCGCCTGACATTGTGGGCGCCTGGCGCCCTGCCACTGTCATCTAATTCGCAACAGAGGGTTCGTACCCGTTCAGGGATCTAATGCCTCACCATTACGTCCCTCAGAACTTAGTTGGACATGGTCTAGAGTTCTTTGATCCATACTTAGTGATTACACATTCATAGGGTCTAAAGCTCACCATTTAGCTATTTAAATTCCTTACCCTATCATTTGGTAGCAAACAATTTCTGCACAACTCAACTCATCCCTATCGTTGACCCTCAATTCTCTTGTTAAAACTTCAAGGTCTCTATCAAGGCATGGTTTATTCATATGTCAATTATTTTAAATAATTAACCCTAACTTGATTCACCTTTTATTCCATTTTAACCTCTCCAAAGATTCTCGCTTTTTAAATCATCATCACCACTAATTCTTGCAACAACACTAGTGGTTTAGGCAATTCAACACTTTTAAATACTAACCATATCAGTACCTAGGCACACGACACGAATAATATTGCATGTCATCAAGTCTTGTAGGAGTTCATACAATAGCAATTTAAAGTCGGCAACAACCAAGATTTTCACCTCTCTGAACAATAAAAGAATAGTTAAGAGTAACAAGCATGTAAACAATCAAGACTCAATCACCACACCAAATTCACCAACCCAATGAAATTATCACATCACATTACAGTAAATATCACCAGTCAAGAATAATAATTGAGGAGTTCGAATGTCTCCCTATCACGGTGGTGATAGTGCTCGTTTTTCGTTACCGCGCGAGGCATAGGGGTCATGGGACACCACTATTGTCCACACATGTTCCATACACTCACTAGAAGAGAACAACTACCCCTTACCTCAAGTGAATTTCTTACTCCTAGGATGGGATGAGAGAACACCAAGCTTTTCCTTTCCTAGTGAAGCTTTCTTCAGCAAAAACACAAGAGCAAGGGTTTAGGAAAGGAAAAATCATAGTTTAGAACCCTAACATTGACCTTAAAGACAAAGTCATCATTAGAAGGCTTACCACTTTCTATTCCTCACAGTGAGGCTGTAAGAATTACAGTAACGCTGCTCCCTAGTCGGGTTCCCTAGCGTAGTTTTGAGTTCAGAGCCTTTGACAGCATCAAATTGGAGAAAGGGGGAAGAAGAACTTTTCTCTATTTTAACTGGTCTTATGAGCAGCTCCTAATCATGTTTAGGGTTTTAGAACTGATGCTTAGTGGCTAGGTTAAGCATAGGGGTCGCGGTTGCTTCTACAGGTCGAGAATGGGTCACACGGTCACGTAACCCCAAAACGAGTTAAAACGCGAAAAACGCGCCTACTATCACCGGTGTGGCGCGCCAAGACCTCCTGGGCGCCTGCGGCTCGCTCTGTGAGGCCTGGGCGAGTCTGGGCGCCTGCCGCTCTGTGAGGCTGTGCACCGCTGCGTCCTAGTCTGGGCGCCCTGCGCCCCCTGGGACTGGGTCTGCTGCTAGTTTTGTATCCTGACTCGCCTATACGCGCACCGTACCAATCTTATTGGACTTCTAACTAATCAATAGCATATTTAACACATCCACATACCTGAAATGCTTAATCAAGCACACAAGGAATTATATGGTTCTAGCACAAAAGTGAGGGTGTTACATGTTGCAACCAACTCGGAGGCCAAAATACCAAAGTATGACAAGATTTAAGAGTAGCACGGCCTGCCCGTGTTCTAGCCCACGGCCGTGCCTTGGTGGATGTGAAGAAATTCAAGTTGAGCAAACAGTGTAAAACACGGCCATGCCGTGTTTTCCAGCACGACCGTGCCCATGCTTCCTTCTGCGTGTTGAGGTTCTCGAGCGAAGACGGCCGGCCGTGCAGTGCTCCACTGGCCGTCTTTGCGACTCTCGTCAGGACTTGTATTTTGGCGCTGCTTTGACTTATTTTTGAGAGGTTTTTCAACCCTTTTTGTGGGAGAACTATAAATAGACTGAGAAAACATTGACCTAGGGTTGGTTTTTTGCTGGAGACTGAATCAAGAACAAGTGATCATAGGCAAATTTGAGGAATCAATGGAGTCTTTGGCTATTTCTTCATCTCAATTGATTAGTTTCTTCTCTTCCATGAGGAACTAAACCTCTTGTACTAGGGTAAGATGAACTTTGTGAATCCTTCTATGTAATCGAATTCAGAATTTCAATGCAAGTATGATTTATGTTATTTGATCATTTATCTCTTTTCTTAATGCAATTCGATGCTTGATCACCATTGGGTGGAACTAGGGTTTTAGCATCAATTGGAAAATTGAGGTTTTAAACTTGCTTTGGGATAATTTGACATGCTTAATAAGGTTATAGGAATATAATTCTTGTGGTACGAGTTTGTATGAATCCTTATTCGTTATGCTTGATTAAATTAATTTGGACCTAAGGAATTAGGACTCGTTTATTTAATCAAAAGGGTTAATAGAGAAGGGATTTTCATTAATCTAAACTTGTGGATTTGAACTTCAAATACATTATCATTGCTTGCATTGGAATAGAATTGAAGAGCATAAAGGTTGAAACAAAGGGATTCGAGCCCTAGTCACTTTTATTCTCCTTAATATCCAAATACCTTGTCTTGTTAGTTACTGATTTTGTTGCTAAACACGAATTACAAACTTTTCAAATACTTTCGTATTCGTCAATAGTTCAATTAGTTACCCCTTTTGTTTAGTTAATAATTGGTCACAATCCCTGCGGATTCGATCTTTTATTACTTAACGACGAAATCATACACTTGTGATTTGCATCAACAGAAGCTTTGGTTTTTTTTCTGGATGACATTAATATTGAAACGTCGATATTTAACATATAATAATACTTAGATTTAAACCGTCCATGCAGTACATCAAATCAAATCCTAACTTAAAATATCAGGTGTTGTTAGGCACAAAAAAAAAATATGCATGTTTGTTAGTCATCCAGTAATTAGACGGTTGGATCGCTTGATAAAAGATATCTCAACTACAGAGAATCCAATTAATAGACTAATTAACCGTAATAAAACCATACCAAATAATATCGCAGTCCAACTAACAGTCCAATCACACATACAAATTTAACAGTCCAATTAAGTCCAATTAACTGTCCAAATTTAAGAGTCCAATTAACAGTCGAAAAACTATCACATACCACTAATGCAAATTAAGGATTTAAAATCGGTTATTTAGGGGTTTAAAATCGGTTGGACAACCGATTTAAATGCTCCGGATTTAGTAAGTTTGGACTTTTTAAATCGGTTATTTAACCGATTTAAATTTGGTTTTTAAATCGGTTATTTATACTAACCGATTTAAAAAATCTAGTTTATGGTTAGAATTTGTTCTTTAAATTAGGATTTTTGAATCGGTTGTTTGAAAACAACCGATTTAAAAGACATTTTGAATCGGTTATTTTTGTACAACCGATTTAAAAGGTCACATTTTAAATCGGTTGTTTACAAAAAACCAATTCAAAATGACTTTTTAAATCGGTTGTTTGTAAACAACCGATTTAAAATGTAATTTTTTTTTAATTTTAAAATATTTTTACAGCAACCATATATACCTGTAAATCTAATACAAAATTTTTCCAACAACCATAACCAGAACAACCACAGCAACAAACTGTTTCCAACAACCAAATACAAATTAAAACTAAAACTAATGTTCAAATACAAACCTAACTAAATCAAAAACACAAACTTAAACTTAAAATTAAAATTGAACTTTACTATTTGTTTTTTTCACCATTTTTTCTATTCTTTTTCCTCTTTGGGTTGTATTTCAACTCGGTATGAAACTTGCAAAAAAATTCTGCCCAGAGTTGTCTTATGGTCAAAAGCTCATCATTTGACATTGGTGTTGTGTCATTGAATACCTGTAAAAAAAATATAAACACTAGTTAATATAACCAAAATAATGCTTAATTAAGTACGAAATCAATTAAGCTTATTGAGTTTTTAAATATTACCTCCATCCAATTTCCAGTTATCCCCGCCGAGATAATGGTCATCATATTCCTCATGACATATAACCCACATGCCCACCCGTCGGTTTGATGAGCCACCTACAAATAAATATAAAAGTTGTGCACTCAGTTAATATTAAATATCCTAATATTTGTAAATGAATATTTTTAATTTAAACCACTTACCCTGGGCAACATCCATTCAGGTGGATTACTTCTCCTAATTCCTTTAAGCCTGTTATATCCATCGATTGCACTGATAAAAAAAATATTCATGAAAAGTTAAAGTTCTAAAATTATATCATAAAGTATATGTTAAGAATTAAATTGAATCTTACTTATTAATTCTTTCTACAATGGTTTGATTAGGCCGATAACCCAGGGAGCACAACCAGACGACAACGTGATCTTCAGGACAAATGACGGCCAACTGCCAATGGTCACTGCAATATTGGACAACAATAATGGTATGAAGAAACAGACAAACAAAAGAAAACTATATAAACACACGTAAATGAACTTACCTATAGCAGTATGGTGCTAAATAACATTGTCTCTTCTCTTCCCACATCTTGTTCTGGATGTATGCTTGAATTTCCTCCAATTTTTTGGGAGCAGACTTGGGACATAAAGAACCAATCTGGTAAGGCGAAAAAATTCCGTACCTATCATCATATCCCCTATCCTTACATAGGCGCCAACAGTACCTAATATATTGAAAAACACATTAATTAATATTACAAATGATTTAAGCATGCTTACAATATAAACTTAGAATGACATATACTTACGAGCCCCATAATGCCAGGTGGCATAATTCAAGCCAACGTCCACCCATAGTAATGTCGGTTATCTCCTTCTCACTAACCCAATAATGTTCAACGGACACGGGGTCATAATCCATCAAGAGCCTCGTGGATCGCCCCCAAAGTCATATAACATGGCGTATAACTCTCTCAACCAATTAGTGGGGTTGGCATCCTCGGTTGGGATGGTGAGCAATCGCCCTTAGCGCTGCGTGCATAGGAATCTTCATAGAGTTGGACTGGCCAGATGAGGGTTGACTTACACAAGCCATATTTGCAAGTCTCTGCAAAATGAAATTTTATAAATGAATAACCTTCACAAATTTACTTAAACTACTGAATTTATATTATAGCATTTTATACATACCTCAACATCGCCTTCTCTATCCTCTCGACTAATTGTCTCCTCGTAACTCTTGCATGTTGATGGTCGCGGTGACTTACGCAACCCTGATTTGCAAGTCTCTGTAAATGAAATTTTATAAATTAATATCTTCCTAAATCTAGTTAAACTAACTGCTTATTTTATATTGTAACATATTATACATACCTCGGCTACCGCCTTATCTACCCTCTTATTTAAGGTCTCCTCAAATCGCCATCAGCATTGCCTTGAAGGACTCCATCTCTGCATAGGCTTTTGCTTTGCCACGAGGTGCAGCACTTCCATAATATGTCTTTAGACCGACACCAAAAGGGGCAACGCGGGGACGGCCACCGTGATCAGGTGTCCCAATGGCAGTAGTCAGGATATCCATACGTGTATCGTGAACAAAGTTCCTTGAGTGGCCTGATCCACAAGGTCATCCTGCCAACATATATGGTTTAAGTCAATATTATGCAAGGCATTAAACTAAAAATGATATATTGAAAGTTTTACTTACAATTTTTGAGGCAACAGTGGCTGTCTCCTCGTTTATATACCCTCCGGTTGGCTTTATTCGGGCCAACTTCCACTGCTCGTGACGTGGTGGAGAATCAACATCATCCACCGTCAACAGCATATTGCCACCATCTTTTTGCATTTCCTTCAACCTATTCTCCTTCCAGGTGGCCTTCAAATATGCATAACCACGAGAAGTTCTGTGGTAGTACTTGTTCTTGGCCTGGTTTTGTTTTCCCTTTACTCTTTTCTCCTGTTACAAATAACGTACATGTAAATTAGCTAAACGTAAAATCAATTAACATGAGAAATTAAGAAAAAATACTAACCAAAAACTGAGGCTCATGTTGACTCTTCACAAACAACTCCCATGTTTCTTCTGAAATGCCTTTATACTTATGACATGGGGTCTTATATCCGTCCTTGTCACCAGGGCCAAAAACATAAGTCCTGGTGAGCATAGTCTTGTGTGACTTCCAACGTGCAGCAGCATAAGATAGCCATCTCTTCTTAAGCCCCTTAACGCCAAGATCAACATCAAATGTTACCTTAAATAAACAATAAAATGATATTAGTAATAAACAGATTTAGTTAAGTGGTATAAGAAATTAAAGGAGTTTGTAAAAAGAGGTATTACCGTCACATCCTGCCAAATGCAGTTTTTTGTGCCGTCATCCACGTTCTCCCATTCATTTACCAATATGCTAACCTTGTTTCTAGCCAACATAGCCACAAATGTCTTGAACTTAGTTGCATAGTTCCCTATAGGCTGGCCTGTCTCCCCATCAAACTCAATTGGATACCTATATCCAGTCGGATGTCTAGAAGTCAACTCCTGACAAGAAGTGGTCGATCTAGTCTTCTTTTTTGTAGATGTTGTACTATCTACAGGATCTGCCATGATATCTGTTTAGAAGACAAAAGATAAATGTCAGAAACAATAATATAGGACAAAGCAACATATAAATCATTAATAAACACAAGAATAGCATATAAACAAACAGGTATTAACCTTTAAATTTATTCCATGGGTGAAATACAGATGTTTTCCCATATCCCTTCATTATGATCACCACGAGTGGTACGTACATCGTCCACATCCCTTTCTTCAATGAAAGTAGGAATTTGTGTTGTGAAGGAAGGAGTCTCGGAAATATTAAGGGTTGAATCTTCATTTTCATTATTATCATGAACGTTTTTTCCTTGTAGGACCACTGACCAATTTTTTCTAGAAGGATCATTGACATAAAAATCTTGTTTTGCTTGTTCAGCCATGATGAAAGGCTCGTCCTTGTAACCTACTTTGTCAAAGTCCACCAACGTAAAACCCATTTCATCGGTTGTTACTCCACTGTTACTATTAACCCACTTACATTTAAAAACAGACACCTTAAATTTGCAGTAATCAAGCTCCAAAATCTCTTCAATTACCCCAAAGTAAGCTATGGATGCAAGAATGGGGTTTTTATCCCTTGAACTAGAGAAATGTATTGAAGAATCCATTACCATAACCCCACTGTTTTGAATGGTACTCTTGTCATCTTGTGACTTTGTGTAAAAGGAAATATTGTTTATATCGTACCCACTCCAACACAAGACATTAAAACTAGGTTCATGTGCTAGCCTACTTAATGTATCAGAAGCAGTATCATATTCATTCATAACCTGTGCTTTGAACCAAGATAGGAATGTCTTGTTATGCTCTTTCAACACACTTTTTTCGTTCATTCGAGGGTTACTGGCCTTGACAACTCTTTTGTGAGCTTCTAAGTAAGGCATAACCTCAGCATTGTTATTCAATATATACAGATGTGCTTGAAGCACCTCCACACGACTCATGCTCTTAACGGTTAACCCTCGTGTACCCCTACCTTCATATCTTCCAACATGACGAGTCTTAGGAATCCCTACAGGTTCCACTTCTGACAAGTAGTCTGTACAAAACTCAATGGCTTCTTCTGTGATGTACCTTTCAACAATGGATGCTTCGGGGCGGTATTGATTCTTAACATACCCTTTCAAGATCTTCATATATTGATCCACTGGGTACATCCACCTTAAATAAATGGGGCCACACACACTACAAGAAATCACGGGTATACCGACGGCCTTATACCGACGGCTTGAGGCCGTCGGCGAGAAGACGGATTTTCCGATGGCTCTGCCCGTCGATAAATCCAATGCGGTGTACCGTGGACTTATCGACGAGCTAAGCCGTCGGAAAATCCGTGTTCTGGCCGACGGCCTCAAGCCGTAGGTAGAACCGTGGACTTACCGACGGGCCAAGCCGTCGGAAAATCCGTGTTCGCCGACGACCTTGCCGTCGGTAGAAGGCCGTCGGTATACCTGTCACAAGTTTTCGTTTTCCCGCTTTTATGACATACCGACAGCTTCAACCCGTCGGTATTTGAAAAAGACCGTCGGTAATCCCGAGAAATTTTCCGACGGGTGACGCCCGTCGGTAAGGTTAATATGGCCGTCGGTAACGTCCGGATACAACCAGACGAAAGCCCCTTCTTCCCCTTTCCTGTTTCACTTCTCCTCTCAGCTTCCCAGCACTGCTCGCCGCCACACGCTTCCCTTCGCACTGCTGTCTTTCCTAACCCAAACTAAGCGCAACAAAACGAAAACGCACGCTTCCCTTCAGTTTCCCTTTGCATTGTTCGCTCCCTTCACTGCGGCTTCTTTCGTTTTTTTCCCTCTCCGCCGCGCCTCCTCTATTCCGTCGGCCCCACCATCCTAGCTTCCACAGACAAGAACGTCGGCGCCCCTCTCTTCCATCGACAACCAGCAACCAACCAACCTTCTCATTATCTTCGTCGCCTCTATTTTGCGCACATCCATAAACGCCGGCCCGCGACTACTTTTTCCGACGAGTTAAACAGCCGGTGCCACCTGCGACTTTGCGCGACGTGGTGTCTAGCCTCTCCACTCCAGGCGTCCAGGTACTTCTGTAAATTTGTGATTCTGTGTAAAAATTTGTCATTTGATTGTCAGTAAGTTGTTGCAAATGCATCGAAATTATCCACAAATTTGATGAACTTATTTGAGTATCTTTACTGTACTGCGTTCACAAAAGCATACCCTGATGCCTGTCCCTCCATAACTTTCTATTCTATCAAGTTTTTTAATGTGTCCCAGTACCCTGTACCTGGCAATAACTTGAACTAGATGACACTGGTGTTTTTTTTTTCCTAAGCTTGGCTTAGGTAAGAAAGGTGCCTAATATGATACAGCACTTCCCTCATCTATTATTGGTTTGGAATGGGGAAATATTCTGAGTTGTTATTCTGTTTTTTCTATGGTGGTTGGTTTTGAAGAATGGAGGGTGAGTGATTATTGTGACTTTGAGTTGAACTGTGAGTGGTGTTTGTGTGATCGTGTCTGTGTGTGTGTTTGTGACTGTACACTCATAGAATAGAGTCTCAAATGTCTGTTAACATGTTTATGTTTGTATTTGTGTCACTGTCTCATTCTCTTTGGGAGAACCATCCCTGTGAATTTTTTTCGCTTTGACTCTTACTTGCTTGTAGACTATACAGATCTACATTTCATCTATACTTTGGAGAATACAGCTGTTAACTATGTTAAATGTGACTTGGTTACTAGTTTTGTGTAGTCTTATATGTGGCACACTTGTTTTGAAATCTTATTGTTAGTTCCTTTTTCCATGAGGCTAATATTAAGAAAATGAAACATAATTTCCTGTAGTCATGCTGGTGGCGTGAATGGGTCCCCTTTCTTCTGTGGTCCAAGTTGAACCTCTCTTTGCAATGCTTTGGAGTTTTTTTAAATGGATATTAAGTTGGAGAATGGTAGATATACACACTCTTCAACACACACTATAATCTGTCCTTTTTTTTATAAAAAAGTCAACATATTTATTACCTCAAAAATTGATCTTTTTTAAAAAGTTTGTTGAATTTTTAAGAATGAACCAATCATAAAGAATGCATTGAAGAGTATGTCAAAAACAATTGTATTGTTAGCATTCCTCAAGTTTCAGTTATAAGCAATTGAAATCTATAATACATCCTGACCAACTGTAGGTTTGTTATTGCAAGGTTGTACTTCTTGATTCCCACATTAAGGTTGTACTTCCCGGATACACCACGTCTTTCTCTCTCACTCTCACCGATTCAGCCACCGTGGATCGCCACCACCACTACGTGGGTCGCGCCACCTCTCCTCTCCTCCGCTCCACCGCCACTTCAAGAGGTACAACAAAATTCAATGGTATTCTTTTGGACAATTGCACTTAATATTAATGCTTCTATCCCCTTCTTTTGTTAAGTTTCATATATGTACGCAGGACAACAATTAAGCACATTATGAATGTAACAATGCAAATGAAAAAGTTAATATTAAGGTTGTTGATCGACTTTTACCTCTTCAGGACATTGCTTGTCCCGACTTTTCTCAGATAATAGTAGCCGTCTTTGTATTTTGAATTTTTGTTTCATTGTCTAAATTGATTGATTTTCTGTTTATATATCTTAAGCTTTAAGGATGATTCATTGCTTGACAATTTGCATATTTCATGATCTTTATCATTTCAACCAAAAACCTAGCTTTGGCCTATGCTCTGTGGCCTCGCCTCGTTGACGTTGTCGCTGCCGTCGTGATTGCGTGTGCCATTTACTGCAGAAAGAGTGATAGAAGAGGCGAACATCCATTTGATTCGGAAGAGGAAGAAGATTAGAGGTAATTTTATCTGATAGCTCTTCCATTGGGTGAGATGAAGGATTATATCTTGACTTTCATCTCTTGAGGCCAAATTAGAGGTAATTTTAGTTATTGATTCTATACATACATGCTCAGTTTGTAGTTACTGATTCCATTGGGTGAGAAGGTTTTTGTTTGTGTACTTTGTAGTTGGTTTCTATTTTAATGATGAAACTGCTTTTGTTTTACATTCTGTTTTGTGTTGGATATTGGTACTGATGTGGTTACATATAGAAACTGGTTTCCTTAACTGAGTTGGCATATAGGACTGATATTGTTTGGCTGTAACGAAATTAGACTATGCTTGTAGGCCAATACTGGTTTTAATCCCTCATATTTCCCTAAAGAGTAAGGCAAGGCCAAACTGACAGTCATCAAATATCAATCTTGTTGGGAGTTGGGACTAGTTACGACACTTATTTTCATATATTGCTTAGTATTAATTCCAATTCATTGAAAACTTGAAGATGCTTTCATATTAAACTTCAAAGCACCAGTGCTTAGTGTCAAGATTGGTGCTTCATATAGAGTATCATGAAAATATGCACAGCTTATGAAGGAACTAATACAAAATTTTGTTTGTCTGTATGATCATTGATTAATATTCGGTTTCTAAAAGCAAACAGTAATAGAATTTTATTTTATTTAGTCACCATAGTTTCATCTCTTCATTTGGTTTTCTCCAAGAAAATAGCAGTCTTCCTAGCATCTCTTAATTGTATTTGTGTGATACTCAAACTATAATCATGGTTATCCCTCCAATAAGAGATGTAGTCCAGGAACATATTACTTACTGATTTTTTTTCTCTAGTTTTGAATTTTTGAATCCAGAATAGCATTAGAAGCATGTTACTCTTATCAGAGTACTTGACTCTAAGCAATGATATTTGGAAGAATACGATTTAAGCATGTACGAGGGTAAAAATTTGGGTGCATGATTATGAATATATGCAATACTGGATAAGGATGACAAATACATTGGAATATATGATTCTGCTTTTCCTAGTACGATGGTTTTGATATAGTGAATGATACTTTGCTTTGAGATATTTTTGAGATTTTATTTCACCTCAAAGATTGAAATTTTTTATTGGACCAAATGAGCTTTAGAACCATTGAACTTTTATATATAAGGAAAAAATCATCTTTTTAACTGCCTAATTGTTGCCGATTGATTTCTTGTCAAAAATTGATTATGAATGTCTACTTCAAAGTGTGCACATTGTTAGGCAAAATCTTGCTAAGTTGAAAAAGACCGCAACTTAGGCATTTCTTCTTGATACAGTTTTAAATTTTTTGTTACCAATTTCCTTCCATTTAGTACATCTTGAACAAGTTTTAAGATTAACTTTGATACAATGGGAATTCATGCTCTGTTTATATATTTTGTAAATCAACACACTTACCTTGTAAGAAATGATAGAAGAGGTAGGAGAACTCGATTCATTGTTTGGGTTGTTCACTTTTCCGATCTTCATTTCAGCTGCTCACCATCCAAACAGAGCCCTCGACTTCAACAAATTTTGTGGGCCCCGCTCTTTCCATCATCAACCCCTCCCTCGTACTCATGGCCAAGAAGTTATTTGTGCACTAAATTAAGAATCTTTTAGGGCTTTTTCTGTCTGGAAAATATTTAGAAACTAAGTTTAATAGAAACTACACATGCATAATATACTATATCGGAGCAATTTGTGTTCCATCCTATATCTTTATGCCTCCATCCTTTTAGCTAAGGAAGTAAGTTTTAAATTCTGACCTCTTTAATTATATGAATTTACTTCATTTATATCGGATTCTAATATGGTATGAACAAGTAGAAAGCATCTTGAATCTTCTGAACTTATGGAGCGTATATATGTGATGGGAATTGATGTTACTGCACTTAGTTTTGTGGTATCTCCAAACTATATTCATTCTCCTTTATTATTTATACCTTTGAAGCCTCAACAATGGTGTACAAATCTGATTCAGAAGAATTTCATATTTATTACTGTTATTGCCTTCTCCCATTTTTGTGTTTATGTAATCTTTGACATGTGGTAAATCTTTGTAGCTATACATAAATTATTGTGTGCTTCTGACTTACAAAAAAATCTGAAGTCCATGTTGATAATTGGTGAAAGTTTCTTCAGGCTACAACAGAAAATTTCTAATTGGATTAACAAGTGTACATAGGCTTTGTTATGCATTTGATTGATAAATTATTGTTGTTTTGACATAAGATATGGGGTTTGTATGATAAGAAAGAGAACATGAAGCTGTATGTACATGGATCTTGTGATTGGAATTAATTTGCTGCTTATGAACAAGGGTTTCTGGATTCCTTTGGTGGTGACAAGGGTTTTACATTGCATTTTCTTTCTTTTTAGGTTTTTGGATTCCTGGGTTTCGGATCTCTTGGTTTTTAGGTATGTTGCATTCGAACTTGTTTGAATTCTATCCTTATTTAGATTCTCGTGTGGTTTTGATATTCTAGTTTATATCTTATTAGTTTCTCGCTAACACAAAAAGCTCGCTTTCATAGGCCTCTGAGTTCGCCACCTCCACCGCCGCCACTTGTACCACTAGGTATGCACTCTAACGAAATGTCTGCTAACTCATTGGGTGGAAAAGGGTTGTCTGCTGACCCCCACACCGATATATTTATTTGTTTTCGCTCATAGTTCTCTCCACGAGGGGATTTTGAAGTGTATTGTGTAATTGTCTAAATGATATGTACTTGTGTAATTGTTCCGCGATTCGCTATCACTCATCAGTGACAATGCTTGTGATTTAAGAGTGCAATTTTAATTTATGCTTGCCATTTCATTCATAGATATGGATATTGGTGATGTTGCTTGGCTGCAATTTGCTTTGCACATCTCTCTGTACTTCTTTCCCTTGCCACTTCTGCTTGTCTAATTCTATCCTCTTTAAATGACCAAGTCGATTTTCTAATTCCAGTGTTGTTAATCGAGGATCGCGAAAAATAGCGTAAAATTGGTAGGATAGCGTAAAATAGCGGGCATATAGCGTAAGTTAAATAGCGGGTGAAATAAATAAAATTATAAAATTATATATTAAAAAGTGACATATAATATTTAACGCTCAAAGACAAAATCTGAAATGACATAATAAAATATTTATTTAATGAGCTATTTTTAGAAACCAAAGTGATTATTTATTCATAAATTACTTTAGAGGCTTATTAAAATAAAATGAAGAGAGCATATGGATATTTTTTATGTTGATATATTTGAATATTAATATCAGCATTTATTTTAAGTGATGTAAAATAAGTTTAAATAAACCCTGAATGAAATGTAAAATAAGTTTAAATAAACTCAATGAATAAGTAGCTCTTCCGTTTTAAGAAAATAAAATATATAAATTAAAATTGCAATATTGATTGAATTGTTAATAATTATTATTTATTGAAAAATAAAATATTTTTTATTATATATGGCGGATGGCGTAGTGGCAACTAAATGATTAATAAAACTACACACACAGTAAATGGACCATTGCTCAAAGAAACAAGGCAGATTTGAATTGGAAAGGACAAATAATAATAGAATTAATAAAACTATATTTGTTACTTCTGCTTGTCTAATTGTTATGTTAATCATTGATCGAATGGATGTTTGATATTTGTTATTAGTATCGGAGAGAAGCCTTAGCTTCCTGTTTGAGGTTTAATATATTATTGAGTGCATATACTCTTTTAGGGTACCATGTGCTCATTGTATATTGATTGAATTGTCCAAGTCGGACAGTTTGGGAAAAAACTTTTTCTTTACTCGTATAATAGTTGTTGCTTAATTCTCGTATCTTTATATTTGATGAAATTTTGGTTCGATTCATTTCCTTTTGTTCTCTGGGTGCATACTTGATTGCGGTGTTCATAACTGCCTTCATTTTGTGTACTCAGAGACCAATGGGAAATGCTGCCGAAATTTTGTCAAGTATAAGATACGAGAATTAAGGAATGATTATTATACGAAGTTCAAAAAGTTTTTTCTCGAATGGGATAGGGTCATACCATTTAAAGAAAGAGAGCGGTTGTAAGAACGTCGTGCTGCTGAAATTGTCTGCTTTTTTACATGCGTAAGATGGAATATTTTCTTTCGAGTCGTAGTTGGATGTACGATAGGTTGTATCCGGGAGAGGATTTGAAACCAGATTTTTATACTGGGTTGCGTGATTTTGTCCAAGTCGCAATGGCACATAAAGATTTCAAAACTAATGGAGGGATTAGATGTCCGTGCTTTAATTGCGATTGCAGTATGATTAAGAGCCCAAGTGAGGTCATGCACCACCTGTATTCAGTTGGATTTAGGCTTAATTCATCGGATTTGGACTAGACATGGTGAAAAGTTGCCTCACGTGGATTTAGGGGTTGGTGATAATTGCGAAGGTGCTTCAAGCAGTTACGTAGATTCGGGATGTGGTGAGCAGATTGAATTGATGCAAGATATGGTTTGTGATGCCTTGGGGGTGAACGTGTCATTCGAGGAGCAACAATATGATGACACAGATGAACTTCCAAATGAGACAGCACAAAAATTTTATAATCTATTGTTAGAAACAAACAAGTCGTTGTTTGAAGGGTCTACAGACTCTAAGTTATCAATGTGTGTGAGGCTCTTAGCGCTTGAGTCCCAGCGTGGTGCTACCAAGTGTGCTTGGATCTCGTGAATCTAAAATGATGTTGGACTCTTTACCTATCAGAGATGGTTTGCCAAAAAGTTATTACGAGGCTAAAAGCTTAGTGTCCAAGTTGGGGCTGGAATCTAAAAGGATTGATTGTTGTGTGAGAGGGTGTATGTTGTATTACGACAATGAATTTGGTAAAAACGATGGTGCGCTAGTTGAATGCAAATTTTGTGGTGAGCCTAGGTATATGTCACATACTAATAATCGGACGGGTAGACAAAAACTAGTTCCAGTGAAGGCAATGTTTTATTTGCCAATTATTCCAAGGCTGCAGAGAATGTTTGCATCACCACAGACTGCAGACAAAATGACATGACACTATGAGAATAGAAGCACTTCAGGTATGTTGCGCCACCCTTCTGATGGTGAAGCTTGGAAGCACTTTGATCGTGTGCATCCTGATTTTGCAGCAGATCCACGTAATGTACGACTTGGCTTATGCTCTGATGGTTTTACCCCGTATGTTCAATCCACGGCGAAACCTTATTCTTGCTGGCCAGTTATCGTTACCCCATACAATTTCCTCCCGAAATGTGCATGTCTAAGCCTTATATGTTCTTGACTTGTGTTATACCGGGTCCAGATAATCCGACAGATGGTATTGACATCTATTTAGAGCCTCTTATTGACGATCTCAAAAGGTTATGGAATGGTGTTGTGACGTACGATGTTGCACGAAAGAGGAATTTTACAATGAGGGCAGCGCTGATGTGGACCATTAATGACTTCCCTGCATATGGCATGTTGTCTGGTTGGGGTACTCATGGTAAAATGGCATGTTTACATTGCATGGAGCATACAAAGGCCTTTACCTTGAAATTTGGGGGGAAGAGTTCTTGGTTTGACTCACATCGCAGGTTTTTACCCAATGATCATGCATTTAGACGGAATAAGAACGCTTTCAAGAAGGGGGAAGTTGAATTAGATGGCCCGCCCCAAGGTTGACACCAGAACAGATCTGGGAAAGGGTTATGGAACTGCCCAAAATCACAGATTTTGGCAAATTGGATCGATTTGAAGGATATGGACAATGGCATAATTGGACAAAAAGAAGTATTTTTTGGGATCTGCCATACTGGAGAGATAATTTATTGAGACACAACCTTGATGTTATGCACATTGAGAAGAACTTTTTTGGCAATGTTTTTCTCACAGTGATGAACGTCAGAGGAAAAACAAAAGACAATGAGAAGGCGGACTAGACTTACCACTTTCTTGTAGGCGAAAGGACTTGCATTTGACGAATCGGTCGGATGGGAAGACCCTAAAACCCAAAGCCTTGTTACTCTTTAATCACGAGGAAGCCAAGTCGATCCTGTCGGTGGATAAAAGAACTTCGGATGCCAGATGGTTATTCTTCTAATTTGGCAAAATGTGCCGATGTGAACAAAGGAACCATGATTGGGATGAAAAGCCATGATTGTCATGTATTCATGGAGTGTTTACTTCCTATTGCATTTAGTTCCTTGCCGTCAAATGTTTTAAATCCACTGACTGAACTCAACAAATTCTTTAAAGATTTGTGTTATGCGACATTGAGAGAGGATGATCTCATAAGGATGGAACAGAACATACCAGTCATTCTTTGTAAGTTGGAGAGAATATTTCCCCCTGCTTTCTTTGATTCTATGGAGCATCTAGCAGTGCATCTTGCACATGAAGCTAGGCTTGGTGGACCGGTTCAATACAGATGGATGTATCCATTCGAAAGGTACTATAATAAAGTATTCTCTAAAATAAATATTTATTTGAAGGGTTAAATGTATCAATTTTTATCATCAACGTTGTTATTTTGTAGATTTATGGGTGACTCAAAACGGTCGGTGAAAAATAAGGCCAGGGTTGAAGGATCTATTTGTGCAACTTACTTACACCGTGAGACAATCCATTTCTGTTCCCATTATTTTATGAACTTCATGTTGACACCAACAAATAGTAGGAATGAAGTAGAAATTGAAGGTGAAAGACACCCGCTTGCCTTATCAGTATTTTGCCTTTCCGGCAATCATGGTGGAAAGGAGGTGGATAACTGGATAACGGGCGAAGTGTGGAAGTCAGCCCACGTTCACGTGTTGATCAACTGTGCAGAAGTATCACCGTATCTAACGTATGTATCATTTTGACCACTTTCAGTTTCTTTAATCCACAATTGCTCTTGATCATTTGTTTGATAATGACTTGATCAGGGCATTCTTGTTAACTAAGCCCACAAGCGTACAAGACTCTTCTGCCTATATTCATGAATATTTCCCAACGTGGTTTAGGAACCAGGTATGTTTTTAAGTCGTCATATATATATTATTATTATTTATTGTTTGAAAATACAAAAATATTGTTTGAAAATAGGAACCATAATTTGTTTGCACATGGTGTGTACACAGGTGTATAGCGAGGCAGAATCCCCTAAAATCCAACACTTAAGGAATTTATCTCATGGTCCTAAATCACGTGTAAAAGAATGGCACACATTCTTTGTAAATGGATACAAATTCCAAACCCAGTCGAAAACAGAGGGGAAAAAACAGTTAACAAATGGGGTTTATGTAAAAGGTGCCACAGATGGAGGTGAAGATGACTTTTACGGCGTGATTCAACATATATATGAACTGACGTACAATACTTTAGACTATACTGAAAAAATAGTGCTATTTTATTGTAATTGGTTTGATCCGTCAAATAGAGGTACAAAAGTGGATCGAAAATATAATACTGTTGACATACACATGAGCAGAAGATACCAAATGTTTGATCCGTTTATCATGGCACAACATGTAAGACAAGTGTATTATGTCCCTTATCCATCAACTCGAAGGGACAAACAAGGTTGGTGTGTCGCAATAAAGATAAAACAACGGGGTCGCATTGAAGCAGATGATACAGAGGAAGAAGTGGCTTATCAAATGGATGAGATGTCTCATGTCAATGTAGTAAATGAAGTGGAACCCATTACTCGACTACGTGACAATCCAATCACATATGAAGATGTAGATGGGGATGAGGAATTAAATGAAGAAGTGGCAGAACCATCAACATCTGAAGACGATGCCGAAATTGAGTGGGCAGAATGGGCAGATTGAAATTGTTTAACTTTTTACAATTTGAGAAATTAATGTGTAACAATATATTTTAATTTGTCAGTTATTTTCATAACTTGTTTATTTTTATGGAATTCATTTGTAATATTGTTATGTTTAAATATAATATTTCATGACTGTTATTATTCAATTGCTCTATAGACTTTTATGGCATCAGGAGGTTCAGGAGCCGACCCCCCCAGACCACCCAGTGGTGGTAAATGGAAGGGGAAGGGCATCGCCCTCGACCCCCTCGTCGTCAGAGGCCGACCATCATTAGGCGTGACCCTACTGGGTTTTCGACGTTGTCATCTACACGTCGTCCTAGTACATCTACGCCGAGACAGCCTGATACACCTCCTGTACCTAGACAGCCTTCTGCACCACCTACACAGACTCAGGCACATTTGACACCAGCTACACAGACTCGGGCACGTTCGGCACCTTTGCCTCACATTGACATGATCCCCACCCCGGGGTTCCAGCAGCCACATGGCGCTTCGAGTTCCCATGTTGTGCCTGATCCGGTGGCCAATGCTCATCAGTCCGACCATGATTATAGTACGGGCCATACAGCTGATCACACTGATGTTGGGCAGGACGGGGAGGAGCAGGAGGTTCAGCAGGAGGAGGTTCTTGAGCAGGGGGTAGGAGCCTGAGACTCTTGAGATGCGGTATGATGGCCGAGTTGTTATCAGGCCATCTGGTAAAGGGTAAGTATTTGCAATTTTTTCGAGTTATTAATAATTTACATGTATATATATATTTTTTTTATTTAACATGTTTTTATTGTTCAGGTTTCTTCCCTCAAAGCCGCTATGCGTTAGCTATCACAAAGAACAATTGAGGAGAATTACCAGGAGTTTTGGCCCACCTGGGGACGCGAAGGATATTGAGCGGGACCATATGTTTAATTCTTTCAGAGTAAGCTGCAATTTTTATTTTATTGCATATTATTTTATTTTCAGAATTTCAATTATGTTTAATAATGTCTTATATTGATACAGACGAGGGTTGCTTGGGAGGAAAAAGATGAGGAGCTGATGGAGAAGAATTTTCATATGAAGGCCTCCCACCGCCTTTCTGACATGCTTCGAGATGCCCGCATCAGGGATCGCCAGCCCAGTTGGATAGGGGATGAGCTCGCAAGAATGGTAGCGACTCGAACACCCCTCGAGTTCCAAAGCGACCGTACAAGGCCAAGAAGAATAGGGCCTCTGAGAAGGGTGGCAGCTTGCACACTGGAGGTTCTGTCAGTCAGGCGCAGCACGCAGTTAGACTTGTACGTGTTATAAAATTGTTATTATTATTATTATTATTTTATTATTATTATTATTATTATTATTATTATTATTATTATTATTATTATTATTATTATTATTATTCTTTATTTAAGTTTTTTTATTAATACAATCACAGTCGAAGAGGTTGGGGAGAGAAGTTCAGTTGCACGAGCTCCATCTTGCAACTCATGTGAAGAGGAGTACTAGTGATTTCGTTGATGACCGTTCGAGGCGGACTCAGGTAATTATAAAATATAATAAATATTTTTTTAATAATGTTTATATTGTTTTGTTAAAAAAAAGACTTGACTTATTTGTTTGTTTAACAGGAGGAGTTTGAGGCAAGGATGTCTCAGCTTAGATCTCAGAGCTCATCATGTTCTCCATCTCAGAGCCCTGACGATCTATCTACACCGCTGAGGGTTTGGGCGGAAGTGGTTGGTGGAAAGAAGAAGGGTCGCTTATATGGTGTCCGGCGACCTTGCCAAGAACTACAAAGGGGGCCCGCCGCCACACGCTGAGCGCCGCCGAGTAGTAGTGTCGCTTAATCGGTGGCTCGCCGTGGATGACCAGGAGATAGCCGAGTTGAAGCGCACCGTGGCCCAGCAGCAGGAGGTTTTGACTCAGGTGCTGCAGCGCCAGGAGCAGATGTACCAGATGCTAGCTCGCCAGCAGCCTACTCCATCGACTCCGCCTCCGCGTACTAATGGTCATGTCGATGATGCAGATGATGTAGAGCATCTCGATCATGATCAGGAGTACCAGGACTATTAGTTCTGTTTGTACTTATATTTTTTCATATTTTTGGATATCATTTTTTTTCGTTTCGGATATTATTTTAGTTACTGATTTTTATTCGTCAAATTTTTTTATTTATTATGTTTTCTTTTTTTAATTTACTTTTTAGTTTACGTTATCATATTTTTATATATGGAAATCAATTAATAATTAAATTAAATTAAATTACAAGTAATATTTAATTAAATTAATAAATAAATATTTTTTAATATGAGAATAAATTATTTTTATAATTAAACAAATAAATAATTAAATTAATTAATTAATTAATTAAAGAATAAAATTAATTTGGTTATTAATTAAAAAATTTATTAATTTTATTAATAAATTTAATTAAAGTAAATATTTTATTAATCAATTTATTTTTCGAAAAAGACATTACGATTCTGACTACTAAGCCGTTTGAATCGACCGACGGTCAACACCGTCGAAAATTTAACGAAGGCTTTGCCCGTCGGAATCCACCATCGATTACCGACGGCCTAAGCCGTCGGAAACTTTTCAGATTGACCGACGATCAACACCGTCGGAAATTTAACGACGGCTTTGCCCGTCGGAATCCACCATCATTTTCCGACGGGTGTAGCCGTCGGTATTACCGACGGTAAAGAACAGTCCGTCGGTAATCCTTTGCGACGACCATATTTCGGACGGGTTTTTGGCCGTCGGTTATCCGTCGGTAAAACTGGATTACCGACGGCTTTTATGTATTAGCGACGGCTTTAGGCCGTCGATAATCCGGTGTTTTCTTGTAGTGACAATCTAATCTCTCGTACTATATGAACAATTAAATGGACCGTGATGTCAAAGAATGATGGAGGAAAGTACATTTCCAACTGACACAATATAATAGCAGCCTCGTTTTCCAAGTCGTCCAACTTCGTAGGGTCAATGACTTTGGCACATATAGCATTGAAGAACAAGCACAATCTAGTTATGACATGTCAGACTTCTTTTGGCAAGATGCCACGGATAGCCACTACCAGTAATTGTTGCATCAATACATGGCAGTCATGAGACTTTAAGCCAACTACTTTGAGGTCTTTTAGTGAGATTAGGTTTTTAACATTGGAAGAGTAACCCTGTGGCACTTTAATTCCACGAAGACACTCTCAAAAACTTCTTCTCTCTTGTTTTGACAAAGTATGGCATGCTGGGGGCAGATATGTGGCATTACCCCTTGGCTCTGGAGCTAATTTCTGTCTTATACCCATTGCAACCATATCTAGACGAGCATTCACACTATCCTTTGTCTTGCCCTGAATGTTGAGAAGAGTACCAATTACACTATCACACACGTTTTTCTCTACATGCATGACATCAATACAGTGTCTTACATCAAGACTGGACCAGTATGGAAGATTAAAGAACACAGACCTCTTCTTCCATATATTTTTCACAGTGGACTGCTTTTGTTTCTGTTTCTTGCCAAATATGACTTTGATGTCCTTCACTCGCTGATACACTTCTTCCCTGGTTAAGGCATTCGGAGCTACACCATTTTCCTGAAATCCATTGAAAGCCTTTTTTAACCTACGATACGGGTGATCACGTCGAAGAAATCTACGATGCCCAAGGTAAACAGTTTTCCTTCCATGTTTCAGTTGATTGTAGCAGGTGCCCTTTTCACATACAGGACACGCACTATGCCCCTTAACACTATATCCGGACAAGTTCCCATATGCTGGAAAGTCATTGATGGTACAAAATAACATGGCACGCAACTTGAAATTTTCATTAGAATATGCATCGAACACATCAACGCCCTCATCCCACAATTTCCTCAAGTCTTCAATCAGGGGACTTAGGAAAACATCTATGTCATTTCCAGGTTGTTTCGGGCCCGAAATCATCATGGATAACATCATGTATTTGCGTTTCCTGCACAACCAAGGAGAAAGGTTGTACACTACCAAGACAATAGGCCATGGACTGTGGTTGGTTCTTAAGTTACCATACGGATTCATTCCATCAGAAGCAAGCCCAAACCTAATGTTTCTTGGCTCATTGCCGAAATCTGGAAACAGAGTATCAATTTTCTTCCACTGCAAAGAATCGGCAGGATGACGAAGTTGTCCGTCACACTTCCTCTCATCCACATGCCATCTAATACTCTTTGCGTCTTTTTCATTGGCAAACAGTCGCTTCAAACTTGGAATTATTGGAAGATACCATAAAACTTTTGCAGGCGCACCCTTTGTGCTCTCATTATGCATAGCCCCATCGCGTCGTCCTTCACCTTGTAGCGGGATAGCCCACACGTGGGGTACTTGTGAACATTTTCAAACTCTTTTTGGTACAATATGCAGTCTTTGGGGCATGCGTGTATTTTCTTATACTCCACACCCATCGGACACATGATCTTCTTCGCATCATATGCACGGTTCGACAATGTATTGCCCTCTGGAAGCATATCTTTCAACAACTCAAGCAAGTCGGTGAAGCTCTTGTCAGTCCACCCATTTATTGCCTTCAAATTAAACAATCTCAACATGGCAGACAACCGTTTGAATTTTGTGCACCCCTTATACAAAGCCTCTTCATTGTCTTTTGTCAAGGATTCATAAACATGTGCTCGTTTAAAAGACTCATGTCCAATATCACGGATCATGTCTTCTAACCGATCGTCCATTTCTACTTCAGCTTTCTTTCCTTCAGACACACTTGACACTTCCTTCTTCTCACCATGCCATGTCCATGTTGTATAACTACTGCAAATCCCACGGACAATTAGGTGTTCCCGTATTTTGTCGACTATTTATGGTGTCTGGTTCACACAAATAACACACGGACAAGAAAATGTTCTACCACTTTTAGGAAGCTTTGTTTGAGCAAAATTCAGAAACTCTTCTACTCCTTTCTCGTACTCTTCACTCAATCGATTTTGTTGCATCCAACTACGATCCATAACTAAGTTTTGAAAAAAAATAACACACTTCACAAAGTATTACAAAGTATTAAGGTTAGGAGATAATGTTGGCTTGATGCCTTTAGAAATAACATCAAATCTAATTATTTATAGAACCACCATGCAGTAGATCTGGAAATGTCTTTTTGAAAATACTTCAACTTGAACAAAAAATATAAGATTTGGTTCTCTCATGAAGAATTGCAATTGGACTGCGGTTCATGCTCAAGCACTTTAGACAATCAAACATGTGCCAAGATATGAACAAAGATTTTACAGTTGTTACATTTCATCTTGAGACTCGACTATGATTAATATGTAACAGTATGCACCGTTACTTGCTTTACAATACAATATAGGCCCATCTCAACTCTGTATCTACCCTTAAATAATTTTAACAAGCCTTGGTCTCAAATTTTAATTGATGATAAAAGCATGACCTGAACTGAAGATGAAGTTCGACACATTCAATTGTCAGTTGCATACAAATTGCGCTAGTTTACACACAGGCAATGCAAAGTCCAAGCAGAATTACTAGTATACTTTTGCAGACGATCAACGTCAAATGCAGACTTGTCGTTTTGAAGAGCCGTCTTTAGCCCAGATGCCAAATTATCATAATTCAAATCCTTATTTGTTGACAAATGAGAAGAGAGGGTGTCCATTGAAAAGAACAGAAGAAATGGCAAAGTTAAAAGCCAGGGGGAAAAAGATATGCTAAAATCCTACGAGACATTTCACTAGTTCTATTTCATGTCTTTGTCAATTAGAATGTCAACTAAACAATTGATCTGCTAATCATCCTAATATATGGGCAATACCACATTACACCCACCCACCCCCCCAAAAAAAACAAAAAAGCACTGCACCCAACAACAGCAATCAAAATCTTTTCTCATTATGTAGGATCGGCTAAGCAGAGGAAACCATGATGCTCAAACTCCTGCCCGACACCAAAAAGAAAAAAAAAACAACCATAGTTCTATATGATATATGATTGTTTCTCATCAGCATATGAGAGAAATTAAGGAATTCAATATCCAACTAATCTCCACAGATTAGAATCTAACATAGAGAAATATTTTATCAGAATGTTTTTCATTCCCTTAATTTACTACAAAAAGATAAGTTTTACTGTGGCTTTTTATTCAAATACATTGTACTAAGTGAAGAAATGACTGATGATAAAAAAAGCTAAGATGATGGATATGTTTAAAAGCAGTAGCATCAGTCTATAAAGGAAACAACTATAACAAATGCACCACGGCAATTGGTCATATAATAATAAATTTATAATAAGCAGGGACCAATATGCTGTTGACCAAATCAAATGCTTTGGAAAAATATCATCACAGATATGGAAATTCAAATTTGCCACCTCTTGCATATTCACAAACCATTTTCACATTAACATCCATCAAGTGCAAACAAAACCCTGTGCAGATATATCAACTTATTCATGATGCAACACTAAGGAAACTCGTCTAATAAGGAAAAGACGTATATATGCCAAAAGTAAAAGACGAAACTCAAGTCTAATAAGGAATCACGTCTCCTTTTTCAAGTTATATGTATTCCATGAACTCATTTCAGTCTAGCCAGGAAAATATAGTCAGAATGTGGTAGATAAACTCAATTACCTTCCCTGTTCCGAAAGGTAATTTCGCAGTAGTGTACAAATTTTTATGATGCATAATTAATTCAACCAGAGAGAGATAATTAAGACCCAAAAATCCTGGTTCGGGGTGATGACGACGACGGTAGAGCTCCAAACCTATGACAAAACAAGCCAAATTTCAGAATACGACCATTCATAATTTCAAAACGCTAATTTCACATTATTGGCATGTCAATTAGCAGGAAAAAATAATCTTATTTTCACTTACTTAATTGACGAACGTGAGTTGCTCTGCTGCGAATGGGAGGACGAGGCATGACTGGAATGACATTGTGGGTTGCTACAAACGAGACGACACGATGGCGCGAACTGGAACAAACGGCGAACGTGAACATGACAACTAGAGGTGGTATCACTGATGGCGGATTTCACAGAGACACTACGAAGAAGAGAAAGAGATCACCGCAAGTGAGAGAGACACACCATAGGAGTGAGAGAGAGAGAGAGTCAGTGAAAAAGAAGGGCATGAGTGACAGGAGGGATCAGTGGTAAATGGAGAAATTGGAACTAATAATTATTACTAATTTATAGTTTTTACTATACTGTACAAATTCTGTCGTTATTCCGCTATCGAGTGAGTCTCTAACTGAAACATGCCCAAACGTGATCCAAATTTTACAAAATTTTAGATTTAAGCATTTTCCAATATTTTTTTATTTGTTGAAAATTTTTTGGGGATTTTTGGGCAACAGAAAATATTTAGTGTATTTTCTACGCCCAGAAACTGCGTAATTGTAACGTTTTGACTCATAATTTGAGAAAACGAGATACAAGGGAGCATTTCTCATGTCATGAGGAATATTTCGATAGAATAATAATTTTTAGTTGTGGGCTGATGAATTAGAATTTTTTTTAGAGTTTTTAGTATAAAAACCCTAATAAACGTGAAACGCCATGCACTCGATTGATCGATAACGCGCCGAAGCGAAACCCTTGGATATTATGGTTGAATGGCGGCTACACTTGGACCAATGGGAGCCAAGACATGTATTTGGGACCCACCAATAACATGTGGAAGCTTGTGATTGGCTTAGGTGTAACTGGTAGTTAGTTTAGTTAGTTAGTTTGTAACTAAATGGTTAAAATCCAACTAAATGAACAATTTTGTTCCTTCCTTGTCCTCCCATTGGGCCGTGACCCTCCCTCTCCATATGGCCTTCATCCTTTTATTTTCTCCATTGTTGGAGAGCTTAGGAGAATTTTAGAGAGAGAAACTTATGATCTTGAAGAAACTTAGTGTGATTAAGGCTTGTAAACTTGCATCCTTTCTTCTTCTTCTTCCTTGATCAATCATCATCATCATTGTTGGTAAGAGTCCTAATCCATTTCTTCTCTCTCATGGCTGCCATGGATGAAGTTCTTCATGGTTTTAGTGTTGTTTTACTTAGAAATTATTTAGATCTTGTTGTTTAAGCTTAATACTTCCTAGATCTACCATTTCCTTCATGATTAAATGAGTTTCATGAATTTAAAAATTGAGAAACCTTTAGATCTTGGACAGGCCAAACCTTGTGGCTGTTCTAAGGGATTTGTTTTGGCTTGATTTAGTTGTTTGGAGTTAGATATTGTAAGATTTTAGCTTTATATGCTTAGATCTAGTCATATACATGTTTAAGCATTGATTTGTGAAATTAAAATTGGTTGTGGGCTTTCAAAACCGTGACACTTGAGTGTCCTTGGGGTTGATTTTAATTCAAGTTTGTTGTTTAAAATTGATGATTAACTTGTGTAAGAATGTTAGTAATTAGATCTAGCATTTTTATCAACTTGTATGGTTTAAAATAAAACAAATTTGGGGTTGTTTTAGGGTTTCCAAAACCGTGGCACGTGAATGTGTTTTGAGTAAGTTTTAACTTATTTTAAGTGTATCAAAGTGATAAAGAAGTTGGTTTATGGTAAGAAGTTTTGGATCTAATAAGTTGTCATGATTTAGAAGTTAAAGGTGTGAAACTTTGAAGTTGTTGTTGTAGTTTCAAAACCATGACCGCTTAGGGTGTTTAGAAAATGATATTGACTTGTTTTTATGCCTAAAAATGTTGTAAAAAGTGGTTAATAATTTGATCTAATAAAAGCTTTCAAAGAGATTTGATTTTGGGAAAAAGTTTTGGTATATGTCATAAGATTTGTTTTAAAACTATTAGGAAATTGTTTCCAAAGTTTTATGTCATGTTTTGGTGTTTTAATAAATTGTTCAAAGTTGGAAAACACTATTTCAATTGGTAAAACACTATTCCAATTGGTAAACTTTGATTTAGGAATTTTTTAAGTGTGTAGTTTTTGTAAAAACTTAAAAACTTGCATGATTTGAATTTGCTTCATGACATATGAATAGATGTGACCAAAATAGGATTAAGTTGAATAATTTCTAGGCTTTAGGAAGCCCTAAACCATGGCTGCCCTAGCGGTATACCACTTGAGTTTTTAGTTCTAATTGAATTAAACTTGCGTTGTTAAGATTCGTGCGAGGTACGACTTGACGACAACTTCAGAATTACCTCTTTGTAATGACAACTGTGGCTTTTCGCCTTGATTTTTGTGTGGCTTGAATGTTTGATTTATTGTGTCATAATACGTGTAGTATTATTATGTGATAGCTTGAATTGCTGTTGTTTGATTTGGCCCTACGTGGCAAGACTGATTTGTAATGTGTGATATTAAATCACGTATTATTGATTTAATTTGGATTTGAGATTGATTAAGTATGCATAATAATGATGATCATGATAAATTAATTAATATTGCAACGATCGATTATATATTTGTTTGACGATTTACATCGGTAAATCTGATGCGATTCCACAAGCCGAACTAAGATTTCAAAAATGAAAAGTTAAGGCATTTTGATTTAAAAGCAAGCAAGAGAGTTTTTAGTAAAAACTAGCGAGACTTGCAAGAATTTTCAATGGAACCATACTAAGTAAAGGATTCAAAGTAAACAGTACCATTTTAAAAAACGGTTGGGTTAAATGATGCGTCCGGGAAAATTCTGGCAAGGAAAGACTTGATAATTAAGAGTGCTTATCACTGCCTCTCTTTCCTGAGAATTCTCCTAATGTATTATTTAGCACAACTAGGGATCCAACGACCTAAAGTTAAAGAGTATTTTCAGATACAGTAGCGCATAGGTGTGACAAGAAAAATTGAGAAATAGAATTCACCAAGTTGAGGACTCGTCGATCCGTATTAGTTAATTAAAAGATCTCTCGAACACTCCGTATGGTGAGTGTGTCGTACCAAAGAATTGGATTGATTCACACTAACCATTGAGCATCGATACTCGTAGTGCTTGACAGTCTGTATGGCTGGATTTCAAAAGGCGGGTAGTCGTTTTCTGCCAGATACTCGAAGGTCCTTATGGTGACCAGAGGTTGTGGTTGGCAAATGCAGTCTAATGTGCAGCAATTAGATTGTAGGTCCCTTGATGTGGGAATAGGATGGACCTGGAAAAGGCTTTCCAGTGTCTGGTTGTTGTCCTTGTTTAAGGCTGCAAATGTGTACACAAAGGATTTCATATGCATTGGCATGCATTCTGACCACATTATAACATGTGATGATTGGATTGTTGATTTGCTGATTGAATTATTTGTTTACATGCAAATTGCTTGATATGCCATGCTGATGCTTGCGGTCTATTAAGCTATAGTATATAGATAAAGCATGTTATTGTACTATGTATATATATCTTATTTGCATGCGACTAGCTTGTGATGAACTCGTGGACAAGGAATTTAACCTTGCATTGTTGGATTGGACATTCTCATGGATGTCGCCAGATGGAGTTCCTATAGCTACTGCAGTTCAATTCTTCCCAGGAGAGTTGGAGAATGAGCCAGTGGAGGAAGATTCCTCCTAGCGCTCCAGTTCTGATCTTACTGAACGGTTCTCAGTAAGAGTCGTAGTCATTGGCTAGCTTAGGGTATTGTCTTGTCTCTCGTCCTGTTGGTAGAGCATGACTTTATTAATAGCATAATTATCTATTGTTTTGTAATTACACTTTTCCGAAAATCTCGCCTCAATGCGAAATGATTATGGTATGTTTATTGTATGAGATGCATTCAATATGATGTGTTATACTCTGATGTTTGACAAAAGACTGATTACTCATCATTTAAAAATTGTAGTAATCTTCATGTCCCAATTTTTTCAAAGAAGAAAAGAAAAAAAAACTTACTCCTATTTTCCATTGCGAACAACAGAAGAGTACATTTTATTGAAAGCATAAGAGCATGAAATGTTTTCAGCATTAGATTGGGTTACACCGTAGCACTCCAAAAACGGGGTGTTACAACTACCGACAGGCTAAACTGTCAGATGCACATTTCCGACGAGCACGATCGTCAGTAAGTGAATTTTCAAATACTGATGGACACACCCATCAGAAATGTGGATTTGACTATTGAACGTACCGACGATCATGTCTATCAGTATTTGAAAATTCACTTATCGAAGGTTGTGCCTGTTGTAAACGTGGTGGCAAATAAAGGTCACCAAAATTAGCGACAGATACACACGTCGAAAAGACTTATGTGACTATATTGACGGGTTTGCTGTTTCCTATTACTTTTGTAACGATAGATATGTCTGTCGTAAATAACAGCCTTATGGACGGAATCGTGGCCGTCAGTAATATGTCGTCGGTAAACTTATATTTTTTTGGTGAATTTTTGCCCAAGTAATCTAGTTTACCCCTATATACATTTTGGCTTACATAACTCTTTCCATTTAACCCTTGTAATCTTTTTCAATCCTCTAAAGTTGACTATTCTTCAACACTTTCACTGGTATGTTGAAATGGTAGGCAGCGAATTGGTAAACAATTCAAAACAAAACTAAGCAGGACAATTCTTCATCAAAGGAAAAATATTTATTTTTCTAAGAAGATAGTCTCCCTCAATTCACATCGAGCATTAGATTTAAAGTAAAAGCTCTCCCAGGGTTAGCTCAGTAGGAGGACCCGGGCCCATATATACCGTAATGGAGCGAAATCAATCTTACAGTTTAAAAATTAAGCTAGTTAAAGGAAAGACTCAGTAACAATATACTCTATACTATTAATCTTACAAAAGCTAATATTTAAACATACACTATGCCGAAAAAGAACTTTCATGGCATTTATTTTCCATTCAAATAACACACTAAAGCATTATGCGAGTCAGCATATATCTGTGAGTGCTTGATTCCGGATAAAGCTTCAAAAGCGTTATTAGAGTCACACAAGAACACACACGCGTTCACTTAATGACACATTTATATATGAAGCTATTTCTGATAGCGCTTTCTTGAAAAAGCGTTATCCAAATGTTTGCTTTTTCTTTAAAAAATTCTATCTACTTTGTTATTTCCCCATATAAAAAGCAGTCAAATGTGTAATACTTGAGGTCTGATATAGCAAAGTCATTATTACCAAAATTTAAACCTCTAAAACTACCATTAAAAATAACATTATGAATCAGAATCGGATCCTCAACAGCAATATTGCCTACATCAATCTCTACTGCACAATCTCAATCGTTGGATTAATTCAACGGCTCAGATGTTATATGAAAATATTAAATAAAAAAAGGGCAAAATGGCCAGCTCCATTTCTTTCTCGCATGCACGGTAATTTTCCCTGCTTTTCTATACTTTGCCTTCAAGCTCGCACTTGGCCTTTCTCACAATAATCTTATAACATCAGCTTTTTTTATCATTTTCTTCTCTTCGTTTCATTACTTATGGTATTCGATGCTGATCATTGTTATAAATGTTTCTATATTTCATTACTTATTCTTTTTCTTTTGTTCACCATTGAATTGTTATGCCAAGTGTGTTTTTATTTTGTAATTAAAATCACTCCAAAAGGACCTATTTGAAAGCTCCAATTCCAACCAACATGACCTTTGAGGAGAAAAAACCAAGAGAGAAACAAAAGGCATTGAATAATTAGGAAGCAATCTGCATACTATGCATCAATCGGTGGAAGTAGGGATTGTTGCACAGTTCTTCTCTACCCATTGGTTTCGGAAATGGGAAACCGAAAACCAAAATTGGAATGGGGTGTTTTGCCCTTTTTTTTCTTTTACCTCTAACATCTCAGCCATTCAATTAATCCAACAATTGAGATTGGTGTAGTAGAGATTGCTGGAGACAATATCACTGTCGAGGATCCGCTTCCTTATGAGAATCCATCCACCGAGTCCCTCAGCCATATCAACAAGATTATGATGATATTATGTCAACAATTATGCAGTCTAAATTTATAAAAGTTGGATATTTGTAGCCATATAACTTATAATAGAAATTTACACGCACACACATATCACAACAAATATATTATACATTAATTAAATTAAAGTCATTCGATAAAATATCAAATATATTTTACATTTTATGAAAATTTAAAGACATAAACTACACTCAATAAAATATTTTAATTTGATGGTTAAGTTAAGGAAATTTAATATCTATTTAATAATTATTAAACAAAGTAAGCATAACAATAGTTACTATATCAAGTGGATCCACACACACTAATTTTTATACCAAGTTTTCATGTAAGTTATTCCCTTCACTATATTTTTGATATATTTTTTTGTCATTGAACATTAAAAGTATGGGGATATATACTCACATGCTTAAGATAATAATAATAATAATAATAATAATAATAATAATAATAATAATAATATTCTTTAAATGGACATTTGATGCTTTCCGGACAAACAAAACCAAATGGGAACCACTTTGCTGGATCTCTATATAATTTCAGTCAGATTTCTTCGTTTAATTCTACACTCTATCGCGACCTCTCGCATCATATCATTTTTTTTTGAATGACAAAGTATATTAATGGAGGTACAAAGGGTACCCTAACCTAAGATACAAAAAAGAATCACAAGGCCCTAAGACCGTAGAATCATAAGACCATGGAGAGCCTACCTACGCTTTATATAATATAGGCAAAATTACAGCAGAGATCCTTTATCTTAATTTAAAATTTCAAGTTAGTCATTTATCTTTTTTTTTGTTTCGATTTAGTCTCGCATGTTTTAAAACGTTAAGTTCGAGGAAAACTGTTGGCTGATCTACAACGAGAAATGTATGTTTGCTATAAGCACAATCCGTCATATCAATTGTGTCACAAATCAGAATCTAAAATGTTGTTGCAAAAAGCAAAAAATAGACCAATATATTTGGCCAGCATCGTCAACATTTTAAAACATGTGAGACTAAACTGAAACTAAAATTAACTTTAAAAGACTAACTTGACACAAAAAAATAATAAAAGATTGAAGTGAAACTTTAAATTAAGATAAAAGACCTATAGGTGTAATTTTACCTATAATATATCATATATGTAATACATTTCAGGACCCACATATAAGTAAATTTTCAAAAGTTGTAGCGTCATTGCTTCCGCTTCCAAAGAAAATGCAGGAAAAACGGAATTTGGAGTATTAATTCTAGTCTCTCATTGACTGTGTTTGAAGCCAACCAGAAAATCCAAAAAAGTTAGCTATACTTCAAGACATTCAAGCAAGAGTACCAACCACCACGCCTAAACCATATCGATCTAATTAAAGCTCCTTCCAACCTCATGTAATTTCCTTCATAATATTCATTCTCTTCTCTAATTAATTATTCCTTTCTTTCCCTCATAATGGAGCAATATCAATGTTTGATGTGGACTAATTATAACCCTTCCTCCTATGATGAATCATGGGAAGAGCAAGCTTTTGCAAAAGATGCAGCTGGGTCTGATTGCATATGGCCACCAAAATCATATTCTTGTAGCTTTTGTTCAAGAGAATTCAGGTCAGCACAGGCTTTAGGTGGAAATATGAATGTTCATAGAAGAGATAGAGCAAGACTAAAGCAACCATATAGCCCTCAAAATGAAGTTTTAGGTCATGATCTTGAAAGTCATGCCCCCCATAATCAAGTTCAAAATTCTTTTGCTTCTTTGGATTACCTTTCTTCTCTTAGTGGATTGGCTTATAGTAGCACTAACCCCAATTCTGATCCTTCTCATGTTTTTCCTTCAACTTCTAAGGTTTTTCCTATATCAATTAGTAGGAATAGCAAAGAGAAAACCCTGGTTCCACTTTATGATTCTTCTTCTATTTTCCAAGGATGCCATAAGACTTCCCTGGATCTTTCTTCTAAATCTTTGTCAAATTTAGCTGAAGACTGTGGATTATATTCATGCAAGTTTGACCATGAAGGTGGTGCTGATCAGAAAATTTCAAAGGGGGTTGATTTCGGGTGTATGAGTGAAGAGTGTAACAATAAAACTGAGGTGGCTGTGAGCTTAAACTTGTTTGTGTGTAGAGCTCATCCACCTATGCAGTCTGAGACAAAAGAGACAGATAAATGTATCAAGAAGAGGAAAACAGGTGCTTCATCCATTCCTTTCTTCTTAAAATCAAACTCAGTGGAGAGACATGATCATATGCAGTCACAGATGTTTGAATTTAGCCCTGGATCCATTGAAGAGCTAGATCTGGAGCTAAGGCTTGGAGATAAGCCAAAGGTATAGTAGAATATATACATATGTAACACCAATAGTTTATAAATATATATATAAGTTTACTCTCTTGTTTCTTGTTTACTTCTTTTGATACCTTGAATGTGAAGCTTTTCATGTTTTGCTTGATCTGTGATAATAACATTAATATGTAATCACAGATGAGCTTGTACACCTTCTCATCATAGTTAGTGCAGCCAAAAGGCGGATTGTCTTGAATTACAGAATGCGCGATATTTTGATTGTTGGTTCTATAGATTTCTACTAGGAACATGTAAAGCATAAAACACACCATATTCATATAGTTTCTGTGGCTAAAATTTGTACGGTTTTCGTTTTCCTTGCGATGAACCTGGAAGAGAGAGATATACCAAGTATCCGCTTGGGATCATGTCTTCTTAGGCTATTTTGGATGTACAATAACTTCACCGATCACCTTGATTGTGTGACTAAGTAGGGGCTTTTTCATATTTTACTTGTTGCCATGGTTCGGTGTTCCAATGCACATATTGTTGTGTATTGAGATGAAATTCACCTTGTACTTCGATATTATTATATATATAATTTTCGTTTATCTTTCAAAAAAAAAAAATCAACTCTGCCGATTAAATTGTATAACATATTCTAGTGACATATGACAAAATTTATATTATACCTTGGTTTGATTGGTTAGCATGTCAGTCTGATTGCACTTTAAATTTAACTGCAAAACAGTGAACTGTCATTAGATATTAGTGTAAAACTAGTTTACACTTACACGGAGAGTACATGCCCTTGCATGCATGTTACTTTTACTGGTTATGTTGGTCCCTAATTATATCCAAAATGTAGGTATATAGGTTTTATGAAGTTCTAAATTTGGAGCATACAAGAATTTCTTTTTGTATATGTAAAATTTTAATGTCAGTATTGGGAGTAGGGCATGATTGTAGGATATAAAGGGGAGAAGGATCCGACTAAGAACTGCATGAAATATTGTGAGCTCGTTTTTCCTATTCAGTACACCTAACTGGCATTCCATCGAACAGATAACTAAGGTTACTAAACAAATGCATAAAGCACACTGCTTGAGCTTTTCAATGCCATATAAAGCCAAATACATTCCAACATTGATTCTATTTTCCTTTTTATTACTGTCATCACCACCAGATTTGTTGTAGTTATAACATTCCTTGCGAATAAAATCATTTCCTTTCATTCTCTCTCTCTCTCTCTCACTCACCGTTCTTTTCTCTTCTAAATACCTCCAAAATTTGCCACCTACTCCGGAATCATATCCATTTAATATATAATTTTGCTTTTTTATAATCACCTAGAGAATATTATCCCCAACAAGAATTATAGGCACTAGCTAACAACTCAATTTTTGTTTTCTCTTCTGTCTGTGTATGAATTAGGCTTATATAATGACAAGCACCCTAAATTATAAAGAATGAAGGGTAAACTCCTATGACCCGTAACCACAGGTATGCGTTTTTAGGGTTTATGGGGCTTTGTTTCTCTTGATTTTAGTGTTTGCTTGTTAATTTGTTTTTTTTCCCTCTTTACATAATTATATAAAACTCAAAAGTATATATATGTGGTTTTATGTTTTTTTTTTCTCATTTTTTAATAGCATATATATATATATATATAGAGGATGACTCTAGTGAGAACACTTGGTTATTATGAGAAATAAGAACAACTAATTATAACCGTTAGATTAAAATTAATGGCTCACATTACACTTTTAATTAAAAAAGTCACGTGACTAGGTTTTCTTCCTTCCCTGCGTTGGTTCGCCGACCTTTTTCCTCTATTGCCTTCGCTGCACAATGCATCTAAGCTGCTTCTATTTGGAAACCCATATCTGATATACACGACGAAAGGGAGAACAACCAGCAGTTGAAGCTACAGCCTGGAACGAAGGGATACATATGGGAAGGCTCAATCATGTATCCATCGGATTTTAATTAATTAAAAGTAACAGATAAAATTATCTTTTGTAAAAAAAAAAAAAAAAAAAAAAAGCATGTGACCTGATTGCGCTTTCTTTCTCCCATTTGATTGTGCACCCCACCTAGGTCGTGCATCTGAATCATCTGATTGTGCCTTCTTCCAGCACCTACGTCGTACACCCCACAACACATTAATCAAATTTTTAAAATTTGCTCCAACACCTACAACAGCAATTGAAATCTGACGTGTGTGAGGAATCTTTCTAGTCTATCAGTGGAATTCAATTGAATTCTCACTTTTTTATTTACACCAATCTGAATTGTCACTTTTTTATTTAAAAACCAACCTAAAGGCTCCAGCTCCAGCACCTACGTTGTAAACCGGAACAACACAATTTTGACATTTAATTTAAACATATCTATCAATTTCTTTTTATTATAAATGTAAACTAATTAAAAAGACACTCATCACGTCTGAGCGTCATAGGATTTCAATTGCGCTAGCATGTTCAGAGCTTTTGTGGAATTCTGTCTCAAGATACATGGCGATGGAGAAGGCACGCCCAAATGAGAGGGAGAAGGCATAATCAGGTCACGTGCGGTTTTTAAATGAAATATACCCCGGACCCCACTGACCTGAAATATAATCCTACCTGTTAATTTTAAGTAAATAAAATGACCTGATTATGCCTCCTAGTAAAAGAGCATACCCCAGACCCCACTGTCCAAAAAAGGAGAGCTACCTAGTCAAGCAGCAAATATTGTTTGAAAACCACTCATAGAAGAGGTAGGAACTCGAATTCCCCCTAACTATGAACCGGCACCAAGACAAAACCTGAAATCTTTTCCAGGATCTCTTCCCTCCGAGCGCGCTTATTCGATAAGACAACGTTATTACGCAATTCCTAAACGGCCCACAACACTGAATTCCAGACCAATGCCAAGGCCTGTTTAGACTTTGCCCTACCTGAAAGGGAGCAAAAGAGAAGATATAAATGAACCAAATCAGGGGGCGGTACCAAATGAAACCCCAACCACCCAAAAATATCATACTACACACTCGACGTAACGTCACATGTAAGAAATATATGGTAAGTAGACTCGGGGTGAACCCCGCAGAGACGACACATGGTTCCCAAAGCCTCCGCTATAACCTTCCTCCGATAAAGATTTAGGCGAGTTGAGATCCTATACAAGAGCATATTCTAGGAAAGTACAATCACTCTAGAAGGCTCGAGACTCCTCCAAACCTTTGCTCTAGTAGGTGGTTGTACTCTTGTATCTTCTTTTATGTATTTGGTTGGAGTATCCCGTACTACCTTTTTAATATACTTTTTATATTAAAAAATATATACTTGTATGTATGTGTACTCAACATAATAATTTTTTCTAAGTTTTGCATATGATAAGGAAAGGAAGAGAATGGATTAATATAATGTATAACGGAAACAAGGTGATATATATATATATATATATATATATATATATATATATATATATATATATATATATATATATATATATATATATATATATGTCTCTGCAAATGGGTATATAAGGAATTAAAAGGTATTCGTATTGGCTTTGTCGTTTTTGGAGTAGGGAGTTGGGTAGGTCGGATGTAAACAGAGGTATATATCGATGAGGTTTGGAGGCAGTTGCAGAAGTGCACATGGGTACATAGAAATTGTTGTTTCTCTGTTCACTTGAATGGTGATTGAAAGGTAGGACCATAAATAACAAGGGGTTGCGATATTGTTCGCATGGGAATTATACGCTCACCAATGTTTTTTTTTTTTTAAACTCCAAATCATTTGTTCTCGTGAATTATAACTTTGAAAGAGAAAATTTAGATTTTTGGGAGTAGTGTTAAGAAAACAGCCACCTCATAATCGATAGTTAATTTTTTTAATGGCAATCGGAGTGTATAAAGTAATAAATACAAGGCTACTGAAGTTCCAAAACCAAACAAAAAACCAGACCCAAAGCCGGAGCTAAACAATTACAAACTCCACCACAAAGCAACAAAAAGAACCAGTTCTAGAGATACAATTCAAGGGATCTACACATCACTCATAGAAGAGACAGTTACTTTTACTCACCCTAGTCAGAAACCATTTCCATGAGATAACTTTAATGTGTTCCACCACCGTTGAAATATTTGGGATCCTACATGAAAAAAACACTCATTTATGTTCCTAAATTGCCCTTAGCACAACATGTCAAAACAAGGTTAACTCCTTAGCTCTAGTAGTAGCCTGAATAGAGCAAAACATTGAGAAAAGATGATGAAACAATATGGAGAGGCATCACTAGGAACTAGCCAAGCCACTTGAACACCGCATACCAAACATAGAAAGAAAAGTCACACAAAAAACGCAAACGTCATCACTCCTACAAAATAGGTTCACCCTCGTCGGAATACAGAAGTTGCCAAGAGAAAACAATAATAGTCGAGGGAGTATGTAACACCCCAATTTTCGGAGCGCTACTGATCTAACATAACCTTTAAAAGTTGAAATATTTTTAGTAAGGATACTCTGCTTGCATGGTTTTCGTAAAATGTGGGTGTATAATTTTTTTTCCTCTTTCTCTTAAAACCTTTTTCAAAACAGCAATCAGAGTATCACAACATTTTCGAAACGTGATGCACAACTAAAACACAATAACCATGCAATTAAATACATATAAACATAAACATTCACACGAAGGTGATCCAGGTTTTCGAAAAATTACGATATGCATAATACAATTCAGAAGAATACTTAAATAGAGACACCTATAGCTGGTCAGCCCTACAACGCTTATTGGTCCCCACAGTAAGTCTTCATGAGTTATGAATTCAAAGAAAGTAATCGGATGAAGTCCTCCTCCGCATCGCTTGTCGATTTCGAGTGAATACTACTCTCCAGCTTGCACCAACATCTAGGGTGACATCCATGAGAATGCTCGAATAGAAAGAGTCATCTTCCCAAAACAATCATATAATAACAACAACATGTACACAAATCACATCATACCAACATATTATAATTAACACGAGATAGCATGACATAAGAAACACTCAAACAATCAACCCAATAAAGATGCACCTCAAATCCCTATTGGCTACTCTATATGCCAATGCACATAATTCCTGAATATCGCCACACCACCCTCCACTACAAGAAAAAGCGAAGATACCGACGGCCTACTACCGACGGCCTTTACCCGTCGCTAAAAACCAGCTTTTCCGACGGCTTAAGCCGTCGGTAAGTCAAAATGGCCGTCGGTAAGGGTGAGATGACAACAGTCAAAATGTACCGACGAGCATAGCCGTCGGTATTTAAAAATAAATGTTGAAAACGTCGTGTTTTAGAGACCGACAGCTTTAACCCGTCGGTATGATTAAAATGGCCGTCGGTATGCAACGTTTAGTTGCAGAACCCGACCCTTCCCCCTCAAACCACTGCTCGCTCGCTCTCTGCAAAAAAAACTCTCTCTCTCTCTCTCTCTGTTGAACTCCCTCTCTCACAGCGGCCTGCCCTCTGTTATCTCTCTCATCACTGGACTTCGTCCCTCCGTGGCTCCCTCCCTCCGCCGGCCGCCTTACCGCATCATCCTCTCGCCGCGACTCTCTCGTTTCTCTCACATCGCCTCGTTTCTCTTTGCTCGCTCATTCTCATCTCTCTCTCTCCGTCGTGGACGCCCTCCCTTGCTCCTGCCGCCAACCTCCGCCGTGCCGCCTCTGAGCATCTTGTTGGTGAGTCTCACTTTGCCCAGATCTGTATTTTGTTTTCTCCCTCTAAAGCCCTAATTTATCTGGATTTCCCCCAAATTTATAGACTGATTGGATTTTTCTTTAATTATGGAACAAAGAGGAAATTGTGTGATGTTGATTTTGATTGTTGATTATGTGCGGTTGATTTTCTGATTGTTGATTATGTGCGGTTTATAGACTGTGAGTGAACAATTTGTGAGTGAATCACTTGGATTCAAAATCCTTCCTCAATATTTAGATGTAGCATTGATGGGAATTATTTTCTTATGTGCTGAACTTTAGAATAGAAAGACATCTCTAGCATTGGCTATAGCTGCAGAGGCAAAGGTGCCTGTTGTTGAAATTAAGGCCCAACAATTAGAGGCTGGGATGTGGGTTGGACAAAATGCATCGAATGTTCGTGAATTGTTTCAAACAGCAAGAGATTTGGTTATACTCCTTAAACTACCTTAATATCTATTATTTCTATCTTCTTAGTCCTTACTTTCATTGTTTAAATTTCTACATTTATTTCAATCAAATAAATAATTAGTCAGAAGTAAATATATAGTTAACAAGAAAACAATTGGTCTAGATGCCTGTTTTTATTTACTTTTTGTTTGCAAGTTTCATTTGATTATTGTTGTTATTAAGCATTGATCTAAAGAGTTCAATCAATTTATTGTATCATTCATGTGTTCTGATAGTTATACAAGTCAAATTATGTGTATAAGTATGTATGTATCAGTACTTCTGTTCATCTATATTTCCTTTTATTTATATTAGTGTATGAATTTAATTTTTTTTGCACCCACTGACCTAGGGTCCTAGGTCCGCTACTGGTTATTATAGCTGTATTTCATTTTTTTTTATCAACCCACAAGCCTTGCAATTATTATGAATGATGCTTGAACAGATTGGGATATTAGTTCATTACCTGCAATGCAGTGAAAGATTACTCAGTTTATTGAGGACTTGCTATTTTGAATTTTTATGCTTTCTAATTCAATTTGATTTTTAATTTTAGGCGTTAGCTTCTATATCAGAATCAAATCAAGAGGTGTTAGTTTATTAATAACTGGAAACAATTACGTGGTTATAATGATGAGCCATGATTTTGATCTCCCTATCTCCATGTGTAGAGATGTTGGTTTATTAGTGCTGGTTTATTGCAGCTTGCATGGCATTATAGTTATCAGGTGCTTTGAATTTTCTCACACAATTTCCTTAGATTCAGTACAAAAGGCCAAGGACACGTTGGGTTATTTCAAATTAATTATGACATTTAATTTTTTGAAGTATTAGCCAATTTAAGGCTTAACTTGATAGAAACATGTTCTCCTCTGTTTGCTCTTACTTGTTTGATTAACTTAAATTATTAACATGCTTTCTTTTTCATCTTGGTTTTACTCTTCAACAATTTGTAGAGCAATCAATTTAGTAATATGTAATCTTTATGAGTTTTAAAATACTAACTGTTTTCTGAATAACTTAAAATTACTCTCCATAATTAGTAATTTTTTTAAAAAAATGTCATCTAATTTCTCCAACATATATTAATTAAGCTTTTTCAGCTTTCTATACTTTGTACATGCTGCTCCTATTATTGTACAAGCTGCTCCTATTTTGCATGTCAACCTTTATTGTTCTTCTGTAGTTATGAGTTTAATTTGGTTTTCCAATCTTGTCTGCACAGTCTGAGCTTTAGTAAGCGCTCGGTTCTTAGCTCCGTCTTCGATTTATAGCCCCGCCGGCACTGCACCGTTTTAGTAATCTTGTGTTTGTCATTATTACTACAGTGACATAGCTTCGCCACACATCTCTGAGACCGTCACACAACTCCGGGCTACCACACGGCTCTGTCTCCATCTCGTTCTCCGTCACACAGACACAGCTCCGTCTCGTTTTCGCTACATCACACATTTTAGGTATATGCAATTTTTGTGCTTTGGTCCTTTTTTGCTTGCTTTGGTCCTTTTTGTGTTGTGGTAACTGGTTGTTGGATACTAAATTCATAGCTTTAAACAATCTTCATTGGCCTGAATATTGGAATTTGGTTTAACTTGAAGGCTTTGAATAATCTTAAAGGCTTTGATTGTTTTTTAGTTGCTTTGGTCCTGATAAATAATGGATTGTACTGTTAAATAGAAATGGGATATGTTCATGTCTGTCTGCCAAATGAAGGACATTCGGTATAACAGTTAATTAGGTGGTAGCAGTAGGATATAAGTAGTGTTAAACTAGTTGATTCTAAACTGATTTCTAAATTGATAATTGAGACTGAAATTTACATTAGAAATTATGCATGATATATATATGTATAAAACTGAGAGAGTTTATAAAAAAATATTTAATTAATGTGACTTTTAGTCTTCAGTTTTCGTATTATAGCTAGGTCAGTGACAAATTTTCAATTATATAGCTTGGTGTGAGTCAATAATATTGCTAGGGAAATTAATTTGGAATTACGATTTACTAGGTTTTTGTTTCTGGGAGACTATTTTGTTCTGGATTTCCCTATTACTCAGCTGTTTTTAAGCATAGATTTAGCTCCTAATGTTCACTCACTTTTGCCCCCAGCTTTTACTTTGTCTGTTTCACAACTGAACCACTGCTGCTAGTGGTCCAATTCTTTGGTCTATTTTCTTGACATTCCTAAGCGAGATATGTGATAATGTTCAATGTGAAATCTGGTTTTTCAAGACTGAATTTGTTTGCCAAAAACATAGGAATTGAACAGATGTTAGAGGATTGGTATATGCCACTTTGTGTTTAACTTCTAAAGTTTATTTTGTACAATTTTATTACAGATAAAATAGATTGGCATTCATGTCTTAAACTATTAATGTGGCTTCACCTATCAGCTTAAGCTCTTAAGGTTTCTGGTTTAGGACATGGTATTGGAGTGTATATGATCTAAACTATTCCTATTAGCAATTTCAATATTTAGTGGAACCATAAGCACCTTGGTGATTCTGTTTAGTTTATTTGGATACTCAGTTTATGATATTCCATGTTGCCAAATTCTGTTTCGTGTTGCCAATTGAAAGTGGGCTTTGGTTGATTGATAAGTTGAAGAATTTGAGATAAATGGGTTTTTGGCTATGGTAGCTGCTCCAACAATTTTTTATCAGTCTTTTAAATTCAGTGGATACTGGATCGTGTAGATCTTGAAGAAATGTACACATTGGTCGACACATTTGCCTTTTGCTTCTTTGTTTGATACACTTGGCATATTAGTATTTTATTGTCCGTATACATGTTTGACAATCACTATACTACAACGATACCATGCCCACATATGCTTTTAATTGAGTCAAATGTGAGATGATCAGAATATGTACCAGAATATGTAGACCAATCTTGTTATGACATTTAGAAAACTTATTTCTTATACTTCACTTTTCTCCATTTTATACTTACGTCAAATATAGGGACAAAATTGTATTTGAAAGAAGTACAAAATTTTCCTATCTCTAAATTGTATTTGAAAGTAGACTTGATAAATGTTTTCGGTGATAAAAAATTGTATTAATGTCGGAAACATAATTATTGGGATTTAATATTTTCATAGTCACAATCGATTTAATATTGTTGGAATTTGGAAACGTGAGGCAAAGGTAGAATCAATCGATTTAATATGGTTTGGGCAGATGTTGTTGACGGCAAGAAGAAGGGTCGCCTATACGGTGCTGGCGACCTTGCCAGCAACTACAAGAAAGGGGCCCGCTGCCTCTCCATTGGAGAGTCGTCCAGCAGTGGTGCTGCCGCGGATGAGCGGGAGATAGCAGAGTTGAAGCGGGCCATGGCCGAGCAGCAGCGGTTGGCGGCCGAGCAGCAGGAGGAGGCCCGCCGGACGGCTGCCATGTTGGCTCAGGTGCTGCAGCGAAAGGAGGATTTGTACCATTTGCTAGCTCGCGAGCCGCCTCCTCCACCGCCTCCGCCTCCGCCTCCGCCTCATAGTACTGGTGATCATGTCGATGATGCAGATGGTGATCATGATCAGGACTATCAGGACTATTAGTTATGTTTGTATCGATATTTTTTTATATTTCTGGATATCTTTTTTATTACTGCTTTGTTCGTCGAATTTTTTTATTTATTTGTTACGTTTCTTTTTTTTAATTTGTTTTATAGTTTATGTTATCGCATTGCATTTTTAAATACAGGAATAAATTAATAATTAAATGTAATAACTAGTAATCGTTAATTAAATGGATAAATAAATTAAATTGATTACTGAAATTAAAATTAAATAATTTAAAAAATTAAATAAATTTTTTAATCAAAATTTAAACAATTTTCAATTCAAAAAAAAAAATTAAAGTTCGGCTTTACCGACGGTCATGGCTGTCGGAAATGTCAATTGTTGTAGACTCGGCATTACTGACGGGTTAAAGCCGTCGGAACATACCGAACGACTATACCGACGGCTTTGGCCCGTCGGAACTTACCGAATGATTATACCGACGGGTTAAAGCCGTCGGAAATTACCGAACGATTATACCGACGGGGCAAAGCCGTCGGTACGCATTTGCGACGCGCGTTTTACCGACGAATATTAGCCCGTCGGTAATCCGTCAGAATTTTTGGATTACCGACGGCATTTGTGGATTACCGTCGGAATTTTTGGCCGTCGGTAATCCCGCGATTTCTTGTAGTGCTCGCAAGGGCTCCCCGCAGGGATAGACACTGGTCCCACAGGATTGCTTCAGGTCATGATTTAAGTACGAACAGGTCCCACAGGATTGCATCAGGTCGGAACTCAGTAATTTCCCCACAGGGATAAATGTTCAGTACCACGCAAGGATTTACCTGAGACATGCCATTGACACTGGTCTCACAGGATTGCTTCAGGTCGGCATCTCCTTATGCATGTATATGCACCACCACTATTGGTCACCACAACGGGATCACTCATGCAGAGTGTCTGGATAATTCAACTTGTGTTCTAAATTTCTTCCGTTTAGAATCCCCGCACCATCGTCTCAGAAACTCACTTGACATCCCTAATATCCTTGTTCTTGTTAAAACTCCTATTAGTTGTAAAACATTGGTATTTAAAAATTCCACTATTAGTTCGAAAACAATTACTTATAATTATTCTAACTCTCACTTTATTCTTTCTAAGAAAAAGTGGTTAGTCCATTACTAATTTAGGGGTTTTAGAAAAATTCCACATTGATTGTCTCATTGATTTTAAATAAAAATCCGTTTAGGTTTTTATTCGAAAACAATTAACAATCTTCACGACATAGTTCATCACCCGCTTATTCTGGGTAATCTCTCATTACCCACCAGTTATTGAACATACAAACATAATATATTCAATAATCGCAACTTATCAACAACAGCTAATCAATTCACCAAATTATTACAACGTAAAATCGTAATCAACATCACCATCTCAAATATCTCAAGAACATCAACTCCAAATAACCATCCACACAACATAAACACTCATAAAGCAATAAATTGGAAGATGCTCTGACCTTAGGAGCTTTTGCACACAAGCTTGTCAACCGGTATCGTCAACAAACAATTCTCATCTCGCCGATAGCACGATCACTAGAACCTTAATCAACAAACACTAATGTTTAGAAACAACTCTAAGCCACTAATACCACTTATTAGGGTCACGACTCAAAGGCCAAAACTAGGGTAACACCACTCCAAAAACTCTAGCTTGCTACCCACACTCAAAATGAACGAAACAAGGTTAAAGACACAAGTTTTCTCGGAAACACAAAACCTTTTTAGAAACTCAACTTCTTTCACTCAAAAGATTGAAACTTTATCACCCAAAATCATTTCTTTTTCTATCAAACCTTGGCTCTAGTTAGTAAAGCTTGTAGTTACAAAACTATACTACTTTAAGCACATTTAAAACTTTAAAATCACCTACACACACATCAAATAGGTTTGGTTTTCACACCACAAATACAAGGTCAAATCTTTTGATCTTAAACTCATTTTTAACAAGTTTAAAGCATAGATCTAAAGTTATCAAAGTCTTTAAAACTTGATTAAACACTTTTAAACAAATAGATTTGAAATCCAACCTTTAAAACACACACACCACTCATGGCTTTCACACACACACAAAGACTCAACTTTAATTTCAAAATCATTTTAACCCACACACACAAGGCTTTCATGAAAAACTAGGCAAGATCTTTCATCAAAGTTTTGATCAACAACAAAATCACAACTCCTAGACTATCCACTTCCTTTTCAAGATATTTGGAACCAAAAATCTTTTCCAACCTCTTCACCACCACCACCAACAACAACAACAAATAACCATCTAAAGAACCAAAGCATTGAATATTTCCCCTTTTCTTTTCCCAAGGTCACGACTTTTTAGCTCATGAGGAGAGGGAAAGTTGCAATCTTTGTTCAATCAACCATTATCATCTTTATCATAACCAAAGCACAAATAAATGAAGGAAAGAGTTGAAGTTTTGCTCACCCAAGAGATAAGGAACTCACGGCTTCAAGGAGAGAAAATGGAGAAGAAGATTGCTCAACAAACTCTTACTAAACTCACACGAGATTACAAGACAAGGAAGCAAGTGATTCAAGGTGAAATAGGGGTGTATAGGCCGCGGGTTCTCAAAGCAACAAGGATAGGAAATCCTCTTTTTCTCAACACCACCAATACACAAGATTCAAGGCACAAGGAAAAGCAAATGGGGATGGAAAAAGGATGGGTGTATGGCGTGGCACAAAATAAGCAAAGGAGGAAGAGGAAATATCTCTTTGGTTCAAGCTTTACCAACACAAAGTCTTAGAAGCAAGAAAAGCAAATGAAGATGGAGTCAAAAAGGGAGGGAGGTCGCGGATATAACAAGGAGGGAGGGAGATATTTTTCTCTCAATTTTTCCTTTCCAACAAATGGTAAAGAATACCATCCTTCCACTTTAACTAGCCCATGCTTAAAGTACTAAAACCCATACCTACACCATACCTCACAATGCTCCCTACCAACCACTCCCAACCACTAAGATTCCATTCTTGACTCTTGGTCAAAATGGACCACAGCGCCGTAATGTCGCAGCATCGTGTGATCGCGTTACCGATTGTTCGTTCGACGATTAATCGCGTAAATTAATTTAACGATAAATTAATTCAACGCGTGACTAAAAAATTATTCTCTAATAGTTTCTTCGCCGATAAATCATAAACTCGCTCACATATCATCATACCAAGCCACGATTCGATTTTCGTCGAAATCGGAATTCGTTAAAATTTTCTCTCGTGTAAAAATTACCAGGCGGCTCAAAACTCGATGAAACTTCGTTAGAATTTTTCGACGAGATTTGAACCATGAATTAATAATAAATATTAATTCTCAATTATCTTTTTGTCTCGATGAATTTCATTAACTTTATTAACAGCAAAAATACGCGTCAACTAGAAAAACTCACAGAAAAATCTGTCGGTGATTTCACATTAAAAACAACATATGTCTACGCTGTCTATTAATCTGAATTGTCACCAAAATAGAAATCGTTGAAAATAAATCTATACGATTCCTCGTACTCTCAGCAAGCCATCTAGGTGATCAATATCTACGACTTATCCTCAACTAATTGGAACTAAAATCGTAAAAGAACTTTTGTAAAAATTTGGGGTGTTATAGAGTGTAACACTTTTGTTGCTTCTCCAAAACTAAGGTCCCCAAATCATAGAGACCAGCCTGCTGAAGGAATTTAATAAATAAGAAACTGTATGAAGATTTAATGTAAAACACTACATCATTTTTAGCCTCCCAAGACCACGTGTTCTCAACAGTCGAAAAGGAAACAGAAGAGATTAGACGAAGTAGACCCCTTAACAATTCAATTTCTCTTCCCATATAAAAAGACTATTCAACCCGAATTCCCACACCTAGGCCCCATCCACCAAACTGCCAAACTCCTTCACCCCAGACTCCTTCTGAATAGAGATGAAAAAGAATCTCGGGAACATCTGGCTCAGAGGAGAGGATCCCAACCACACAACAAGCCAAAAGGAGACAAAAGCCTCATTTCCCACCTTTTTGACCACACACTCTGGGAACCAATCTAACCCAGAATCTCTGTAGACACCCACTAAACAACTATCCTTCCACCAGACTGGGGTATAGTATATGGAAACTTAAGGGTACTCAGATTGGGATTATTAACCACCCTCATCCCATACTTGGCAACCAAGACATCCCTCCTGATACCAACTCAACAAGTTAGAGACGCCAACTCCTCTTTCCTAACAAACTTAGATTTAACAATCTAAGATCCTTAACCCTAAGCCCCCTTCACTTTTTGGCTTATAGATGACTTACCACTTAAGCATTGGATTTTATATCCCTCCTTGGGACCACCCTATAGAAATCCACTTTGAATTTTAACCACCACTCTTCACACCTTCATTGACATCCTATGCAAAGATAGACAAAAGATAGGAATGCTACTTGTTCCCCATGAACGAAGCCTACAATGAAGAACATCAATCATCGGCTGCTAGGTATCTAGTTTCTGGGAATTTGCACTAACCGGGAGCCCAAGGTACTAGACCGTGGAATATCACAGGGAAAAACACGAGAAATGAGGGTTGGATTATGTTTTCAAAAGTTATTTTTCGAAAAGACTTTTATCAAGTACACTGACAATATATTAAAGCATCGTGCAATACTTGGGTTAGTGTAAACACACTAACCACAACCAGATTAGAAACAATGTTTTTTGTCAAGAGGTTTTCACAATGTTTTTAACTAAAACACAAAGATACTTATAAAATCTCAATCCTCAGTTATTTGCAATGAAGATATAAGCAACAATAGAGTGAGAGAGAGAATCAAACAAGATTTTTAATACTAGCTCATTATCAACCTAAAAGATTCTTCACTAACTGAACTCAGTTACAGTCTTGTGTGTATCTATTGCTCAACCTGGATATACACACAACTTCTTAAGACGAAAAAACACTCTTGTGCCCTTAAGGATGTAGCCTTCACTCGACTTTCAACAAATGCACAGAGATAACTCTCAACATGAGAAAAAGTTTGTAACAGTTATAGATAGGTCTCAATCAGAGAGAATATGAAATTTAGAGCTTAAACAATAATATCTAACTCTCACACAAAAGGATATATATATATATATATAGTTGACGAAAAGATGATTGTTGAGGATAGGGTAATAACCGCTGTGAGATAGGGTATCCTTCTTTAGGAATGTTTTGAAAAAATATATGTTGTCTTTGTCTTGTTCTGAGCAGTAGAGACAATATTTACAGCAAAGGTGGCTACTTTCAGAAAAGATGTACGATCCTTGAAATACTTTTAAAATAGCGTTGTACAATCCACTAAAATATTGTACGAATACTGGGATATTGTACAACCATGTCTCTGTTCCTTTCTTGTCTTTCCCTTCTTTCAAATTCTCATATTATTTTATCCTAGAATATTTGAAACTAGAAACTTCCTTAATACTCTTTCAAGGATATGATTCAACTATTCTGAGAGCAAGTTTCAGCTGAGGCTTCATATGTTGTACCAGACATACTTCTTTATGATGTACCAGAACTTCTTTATCAGATGCATTACTTGAGTACATGAAGTAGACAATAAGTGCGTTTGAGTTATTCTGAAAATCAAATAGTGAATGAAATTTTGAGTGCCTTGAAAAATCAAACGCACACACTTGTCATATGCAGTTCTTCCATGAGGCATGGTATATCATGCACATACTTTCATGTATTCTTTTTCTCAAGAATGCTTTTCGTCTATTCAAGTCATGATATAATGTAACTTCTGCACACTTGAATAAACTTGTTAAATATCTTAATATTGATTGTTCATTCAAGGATTTCTTTGTCATTATCAAAACTAGTAAGAGATCAGATGCAACTATCTAGGTTTCAACAGAACGACATCGTCCCAAGCTTACAATTGGGAAACCCAAAAGCCAAAGAAAGGAAGGAAACCAACACATTTAACCCCAGACGACTACTTTTACAAAAGATTACCTTCAAACCCAAGACCAAGTCAAAACACCATATAATTGACTTCATAGCCTAAAAATTCTGAACACTGGCATCCCCTATCAACAAAGTGTCATTCGCTTACTGAAGAGGTGAGACAACCAATTTCGAATATCCCACTCCGAACCCTCCGAACTCTCCAAGTGTTCCTGGTTTCTGAATAAGCCCTCTCAACCGCTCTACCACAAGCAAGAAGAAGAAAGCAGATCTCATTGCTTTAAGCCTCTCTGGATGTTTACCTTATCAGTGGGACTACAATGACTAAGGCCAAGTGATTACCTGAGAATACACAAGTAGGGATCCAGGCCATCCACTACGCATTGAAGCCAAATATCCCCAACATATAGTCCAAAATAACTAATTTATAGAGTCATGGGCATTCTCGATGTCTACCTTAAAAATCAGACATTCCTTACACATCTTCTTAGCATAATCCACCACCTCATTCACCATAACCACCCCATTAAGTAACTGTGTTCCCCAAATAAAAACCGACTAGTTAGGAGCAATAACAGAATCCATCACCTTAGCCAACCTAGCAGATAACACCTTAGGCAACAACTTATACAAAGAGCCAAGGAAAGAAATTAGTCGAAAATCTCCCAAAGAGAAAGGGCAGTCAACCTTCGGCACCAGTGTAAGAAAGTAGGGGAGAAGCTTTGTGGGAGCTTGGCGTTACTATAGAGCTCCTCAAACTAAACCCCCACTTCTTCCTTAAAGAGGGACCAACAAGACTTGATAAAAGTAAAATTTAAACCCCCACTTTAAGGATAAAGTCTTCACTCCACTTACAACAAATATAATGAAATGAAATAGGCAATTACTCTCAACATGAAAGAATGTCTTGAATGAATACAACAACTTTCAACAAGAGAGAATACAGAATTTAAGCCCAGATGTTTAGAAATAACTATCACAAGATAGGATAATGAATAATAGCTAAAAGAATAAAATAAGTTTGCAAAGTTTCATTGCTATTCAATATGCTTCTTCTTCTTCTTCTTCTTCTTCTTCTTCTTCTTCTTCTTCTTCTTCTTCAGTATTTATAACAAATAATTGAGAAAGATTCATTAGGATAGAAATAATCTCATTGTAAAATAGCCTTCTCAATTCACAGCTTTGCATTAAATGCATGGTCCTATTTGCTTTATCCTTGTAGTCCTTTTCCTCGGTAGTGGAAACATTTTGCACGGAGAGGGTGGCTACTCTTTAGAAAAGCTGTGCAAAGTTGTATAATCTCTGCTCCATATTCTTCTATTCTTTCCTCATCAATGTAGGACGCTATTGGCGCTATTCAAATTGCATTTATCTCATACTAGGTAGCTTAACCGACTCAAATCAAAATAAATATCTTTGGGATAGAGATTTCCTTCCTCGTATGGTGTGAAAAATTCAACCAAACATATAATTCTTCTTTCGTAAGCTTTCGGAGAGTGCCCCAACAACTTCAAGCAAGCACATGCTTCATGCTTTGAATTAGTCATAAGGCAGCTTCCTTGTAGTATGAAAACTTTAATCAGATGCATGCACTAGTACCTTTGGTCAAACACATCTAATGATTTGCATTGAGTACACGTTGTTTCTACTTAGATTCAGAGTATTATTTTTTCAATAATACTTCTGAATTGTTAAATCTCTTAAGAGTATTTGCACACTTAACAGGCGTGCTCTTAAAAAACTTGCTCATTCAAATTGCTTAGTTATCATCGAAGGTAATACGCAATAATCATCTAGGTTCCAAAATTAGGGTTTAAACATTGTAGGTTTATTGCTCATAGGCTGATATTGCATTTGATTGAGGATATATTCTCATATGTTAGTTTAGTATGATCACATGCAAGTTGACATGCTTATGTTGTGTGATTTGATTACCAGCTTGGTTGGGACTTGATAGCATGTTTGAGTGTTAGTATGTTGAATATGTTATTGATGATTGTAGTATGATGAAAGTTGAATGAGTCTGATTGTATACTATGATGTGTGATTAATGGTATGCCTAGTTGTATACTTTGGTAGTTGTTTCATTGTGGGACACTTAGAGAAGTAAGATTGTCGATCTTCATGAGTTCATCAGTTGTTGATGAGGTGAGGTTACGATACTAGGTTCATGGACAAGAGTGAATTATTCATTGGAGATGGATGCCATGCATCGCACTTGCATTGTTGTGGTGGTAGCCATGTGGGATTTGTTTCACATGAGGTTAAAGTACCTGAGTGTGAGGTAAAACTTGGAGGTGGAGATCTAAGGACCTTGTGGAGACTTCAGATCAATTCATAGCACATATGACCTATATGTTGCTTCTATTGCGTCGTGGGCATCGAACAAACCTAATTATCCTTACTAGGCACCAATGTCTCGTGTTCGAGTTTGGGCGATTTAAGTACGACCAAGATAGAAATCCCTAACGTTGAATGAGGGGTTCGGTGATGCAATCCTATTAGTCATTGCAAATGAAATTATTTACCTGAACAACTAAATCTTATCCCTAACGTAGAATGAGGGATAAGTTCTTCAGTGGTATATTGGCCAACATACATATAGATCTAGTTGCATATGATATTCTCATGAGTTGTGATCTCAAGGACGTTTGATTTGATTATTGAGTTGGTATCTTGAGGAAGTTTGCCCAGGTTGACTCAATACATTATTGTGTATGCTTTGTGTGCATTTTGTATGTTGTTGGTATGTTTCATTTTATCTTTGTTCCCTGTTTATGACGTATTGTTGTTGATTCTTATCTCCCTAAGATTGTATGTTTTGTATTTAATATTGGATCCTGAGAAGCATTTGCGAAGGAGAAGGATGGTGCGCACACACACACACACACACACACTACCTAACGAGGAGGATGCCGAGGACGTCGATATGGGGCAACATTAGGCACTATTATTATGATGAAAATGATGAGGCGTGGGAGATAGACTTCTCCTAGTTTATTGTTGTATATATTGGTACCGTTAGTGTTTTCTATATGTTTTCTATATTGGTACCGTTAGTGTTTTCTAGATGTGGTACATGGGATATATTGGTACCGTAGTTGAGCAGAAAGTGATGGGTTCGGGAGTGAGAGATGACGATCATAAGGGAGACATTATGAGTTGCAAGGAAGAGAGTACTAGGAGGAAGACGTTCTCTTGCACGTCTTTAAAGTTTGCTCACACAAGCGTTATCGTAAAATTACGTTCTCAAGTGAGTAATGTAATTGAGAACTATTTATCTGAGAAACCTGACAACATGTCGTCAAGCATCACTTTAGATGACGATTTCTTGGGAAAATTTTGTCTAGATTACTACCTCTGATGATGCTTTGATACAAAAGTGTTATTGTAGTGCTCCGTGATATTACAAATTATGCTTCCACCTTGACTCGTCATCTGAACGCCGTTATTTGAGCCTGATTCTGGGGTAGTGAGTGTCATAATTAAAAATAAATAAATCCTGCTGATTTTGTAGAAATCTATAGGCAGACTTAATAGAAAAGTTCTTCAAACTATCTGCCAACCATACCAAAAAATAGGGGTATCCTTTTGGATAACAACTTAAGAGAGCAAATTTTGAACATCAAGCGCCACATCTTCTTCTTAGACAAATAATGAGCATCTCAACAGAACCATTCACCCATTACATCGGTATTTGCATTTTTAATCACTATAACCTGATATAATGTAGGAGAAACATCATTGAGAAGACAAACCAATCCAATGATCATGCCCAAAACTAACGTGCAGCCCATTTCCAACTCTACAATGTACGAGTCAAAGAACCAGAAAGGATGTCCTCCTCTACCTACATCTATAAAGATAATATCCCTCCACCACAAAAAGGATGCTAGAAATCCATATTTTCATGAGAGACACCATGGTTCAAGGGTCCTTATCTATAAGACCTCAATTCATACCAAGTAGCTTTTGTATCTACCAAACACCGCCACTTCCATTTGGATAACCAGGATTAAAAAGCTCAAGAATTTTTACTCCTAAACCACCATTTTTCTTTGGTAAACATACTCTATCCCAATTAACATAAGTAACCTTTTGAACATCTTCACTACCACCGCATAGAAATTCCTCTAAATTGCAACCAAAATCTTCAAACCTTTCTTGGGAGCTTTATAAAATGAGAGAAAAAAAATAAAGAGGTAGATTCTTTAGAATGGAATTAATCAAATTTATTCTACCTCCCAAGGAAAGATATATCCCTTTCCATGAAGCTAAATGATTTCTCAAGGCAGCCACACCGGATCCCATGTACCACATCTCTTCGGATTAGCTCCGACCGAAATTCAAAAGAATTTATAAGAGAAGCTTCCAATACAATAATGCAAAAAGTTAGAAGCGACATTCAGAAAATACCCCTCCACATTTGAAATAAGATGTGGGGAGGAATAAATTAGTAGTTTGTAGTGTTTTAAATTATTCTGCTTTGTCTTTATTAATTGTTCGCGTTTTGTTTCTGTTTTAACCTTTTGTTTTGCTCTGTTATTGAATTTCTGTTTTTTTTTTAAATTATGCTGTATGTTAAATTCAAAAAAATTGTTTATCCTGATTTTCAAGGCTTGAAAGAATGAAGTTTCTTGCATTTTGAGTTTTATTACAAGTTGCCATTGAGATTTGATTTGTTGGACCAATTGTGGCAGATTTACACCTTGGGAGATTTTATTCTTAATAAGCTACTGGCCAAATCAGCCCACTATCCCATTGTTACCCCCTTTAAGCCTATATATGTCGATCTTTGTTCTATATTCCCTCCCGAGTCATATACAAAATGAACTAAACTAGCGTTAATCATGAGGAAAATGTCATTCTTTTAGAAAATAAAAGTTAAATTAATTCAATGGTATTTTTGCAATGATAATATTAAATAGGGTTGAATTAGTTGAAATTTGCTTATATTACACCAAACTTGGACACTTATTATTATATATCGATGGAGTACTCATTGTAAGCTTTTTTTAGTGAAAAGTAATTATGACCTTGCCTTAACGCAATGATTGGTACGCGAGAGCTTGCAACGAGAGACTGATATACGAGAGAACTTGAAGAGAGAGAGTCAATTTCGTTCGATTGGTTAACGTAGAAATAATGAAGAAAGAGTAAAAACTGGTGGGCCAGACCACCTTTTTAATTCTTCGCTAATCAGCGAAGAAATTGGGAAGACCCATTTTTTTTTCTCCATCTTATACCTTTCAGGTGACACTTTTGTTAAGTCAAAATATTTATATATTAATTTTTTAGCTAATGACACTTTTATCTTTTAAAAAATAATTAATACTTCTCGCTTTTCTATTTCTCTTCTCTTTCTCTTATTCTAATCAACACCCTAAATCTACCATATTTCTCACATTTTTCTCTCTTTTCAGACTCTCTCTCACCTATTTCTCTCTTCACAATTTCTCTCCGGGACCAATCAAAGGCTAAGTGATAAAGGAGCTTGCGGAATTGTTTTGGGTAGGGCTTCGTTTGATATGATCAAGAAGCAAGCTTTTATCTTATTGAACTAGCTTATAAGCTTTTTAATCGAAAAAAATGTGTTTGGTAAACAAGCTTATTGCACTAGCTTATAACTTTTTTTTTGATATGTTACTTGAAGTAGCATTTGAGCTTATAACTTATAGTTTTTTATATTTTCTTTCACATTTATCCTCGTTACTTTATTGTTTATTATTTTTTATCTTTTATCCTACGTGTTAATTTTCTGTGGGCGTACACGTGCAGATGATAACATCATTACTTAGTTCGGAAAGTGGTTAACTACTTAACTGGAAAACAATTGTATAATTAGTTTGTAGCATATATATAGGAATGGCAATGGGTACCCTCTGGGCAGGGTATTATAGTGTCCGTCTCCATACCCGCATTTGAAAAATGTGTCCGTACCTGAGCTCATACCCGCGTGGGCAGCAACTTTAGTGTCCATCCCCTTGCGGGCTGGGTACCTAAGTGCTCGTACCCGCACCCGCTACCAGCACTTTAACCATGAAAAATCAATAAATAACGAAAAGAACATCATTACTTAATTAAAATACGATCCAAAAAATTTTCAATTCAATTCTAAAATATTACAAATCATAGTATTTAGCCAAATATTGGACCATCCTACATTTAGTCTATGCTTCTTACTATTGCTTCTTTGGGTTGTTCAATACAGATCAAAATAAAAAATTCAAATTCAACTAGCAATAGTCAATTGATGAAAAACCCAATAATATAAGACAATATACATACCATCCAGAAAAATATTACCGCAAAAATTAACAAGAATTTTGTGGTTCTGTTGTTGAAGGTTTTATTTATGTCCGTTGATGTATCCTTAAAATAAAGATAATATTATTAGACTTGAAATTCCAAGCATCCACAGGTCTCACAAAAAAAGGACAAAAAAAAACACTTCCATAAAAAGCCAAACAGATCCTGAGATTCATAAAGGTAGGCTTGCAGAACATGGATATACCTGAAAGTGAGAAAAAAGAGTGATAATCAAAGAAGCAGAAGAAGCGCGATCAGAAGAAGCGCGATCAAAAGAAACGCGTTAGAGGAACTCGCGACCAATGTGTAAGAATAGAAGAAGCAACGCGATCAGAAGAAGCGGCGGCACGCAGTGCAAAGCAGAAGAAGCAACGGCGCAGTGAGGGTTAGATTTTAGTAAATTTTTAGTTCTAGGTTTAGAAATATGGGTTTGGTTTTGGAATTGGAAGCAGCGCTAAGTTTAGAAATAAATTAATTACTTAATATGACTATAAATATATATATATATATATATATATGTGTGTGTGTGTGCGCGCGCGCGGGGGGGCCGCGGGGCGGGCTGGGCAATAGAGTGTCCATACCCGCACCCATACTCACTCAAAATTGCGAGTAATTACCCAGGCCCATAATGCGGGTAATTACCACCCATTATGTTTTTCTTTGGTACCCAGTCTCTGGTCTAATTGTCATCCCCTCATTATATACGCGAGTTTAGCATGTACAAGATAAATGAATGAATAAAAAATTCTCCTTTTATATGGTTAACATAAGTAACTGCCAAACTTTTTTTTTCCCGACAAATCCGAACTTTTAATAAACACTGTCAAATTACCCATGTCATATACGGGTACTAATTAATTAAGTTAAGTAATAATGCAAAAAATTATAATCCTTTTTATACAATATATAATAATTATTAACTTTATAAGACAAGTTAATAATTATTTCATTTTAGTTGTAAATATAATAAATGATGATTGATAAATATGAAAGATATATAATTTAAAATAAGTAAGATATTTAAGAAAATATATTTCTAATTGTTAATGAGAATTAATTAAGATAATGTAATAATGACTATCTTAAAATAATAATAATTAAAAATTAAGTTTTATTTTATACAAAAAAATAGATGAATATAGAGGTGACATGTGGCATAATCTCATGTAGTAAAAGTTTATTTTATATAATATAATAGATTTATACTTTTCTTACTTGTTACTTTAAAGTGTTTCTTAGCAACCGCCCACAGATTCAATATTATTTACTATTAAATAGTTTGGAACTGCGTTCATGGGCCGATTTTTCACATCCAAATCTATAATCATCATAGAAGCTTTGTCTAATAGCTTCAAATGGAAGCGCGGTGAGTGAAATTCTGACGGGAAACAAACACACAATATATATATATATATATATATATATATATATATATATATATATATATATATAAAAGTTACGGTAACTACGAAAGTGTGATACAGTCCAATAAAAAAAGACATTTCTTTCATCGCTTCTTGCACACACGGCGGATCTGTAACCAATAGCCATCATGCTCATATGATAGATGTGCATTGAAAAGAACCGTAACTATAGCACATGAAACTAGCAAAATATTTAATTAATATGATAAATATTTAATATGTGGCTTATTAAAAAAGTATCAATTTTAGAGTTCTAAAATAATTTAATTTCTCAATCAGTTGTTATTACATTATTGTATGTTAAAATGAATATTATGAAAATTAGTATCATATCTCCTTACACAGTCAATTAATTTGTAAAAATAATAAATCCTATAATGCCTATACCAAAAAAACTATAATAGTAAAAATTAAAAGAGAGTAAAGAAAATTAAGTAAAAATATGAGAAATCAAATAAGGACGACATTTATTGCTATTATGTATTATAATAAATCATTCATAATATCATATTAGGGTGGGTCCCAACCAAAAGTATTCGATTAATTCACACCTTTACTCCTTGTTATATTTTTTTTATTTGTGCTACCTTTCAAAAACATAAATGAACATTTGTTAGTTAAAAGTTGTATTACCATGTTGTCATTATATTGTTCATGAGTAATTTATTTAAAACAAAAGTCTTCTTATATTAGAAATTATGAACAAATTTTGTTATCAGAGTATGAGCTAATATATTACATCAATGGCAATGTGAAAATATGACAATTGTCGTCATAATAGTAAAACTCACAATGCTTATATTTAAAAATACAGTAGTAAAAATTAAAAGAACGTCAAAAAAATAAAATTAAGAAATACAATTTTTTTTTTACAATCCTACTATAATAAATATGATATTTATACTTATTGTATTTACTGTATAACTAAAATTATAAGAAATTATCATTTTGTTTTTATTATACTTAAAATAATATATTAACAAAAATTAAATTTTGCTATCTTGAATACATATGTAGCAGAGTTCTATTTTACATCGTAGGTAGCACGGGCTTAAAGTCTATTTATATAATATATTTCGTAACAATAAATAGGCCAAATGCCCAATTATATTTGTTTCTGAACTGGGAAATATTACATGCACCGCAAAAAAAAAAAAATCTAAAACATATGATAATTTGGATATTTTTATTATGGTCTAATATAGTAAGTAAATTTCTAAATGGATTTTTAAGAAAATTAGTACTAAATATATTAGTTTCTATAAATAAAATTTCTTATCTTAGCCTTTAAAAAACTGCAAATATCAGTCATATATTAGGCTCTATTTGGTAAGATCTTTTTGCGAGCTTATAGCGGATAAATTTGTAGAAAATGTTTGGTAATATTAGTTTATAGCGTTTTTTTCACTAGGTTATAGCGTTTTTTTAGACGCTACTTGAAGTAACGTTTGAGCTTATAGTTTATAGCGTTTCATATTTCTCTCATTTTTATCCTTATTACTTTAATTAAATTTCTTGTTTTCTTCTATTAAATTATTAACCCATGTATTCTCTCTCATTTATTACAAATATCTTTTTATGTCATTTTATATTTATCAACTGGTTCAACCGCTAATTTTACCAAACACTTTAAATTTAATCTACTAGTTTATCTGCTGTCAGCTATCCGCTATCCGTTATTTTTTACCAAACATACCGTTAATTACTCAATACACACTGAACGTATTAATCATTGAGAAGTCTTTATATAGCTAATATATGTTTATAATTATTGAGGAATCATAACGAAATTCTTCTATTATTATAAATCAATATGTTGTCGTTTTCTTTTTTTCTTTTTTTCTTTTTTGACAGAAACCATCTCATATCATTTTATTTGCAATCTCAAAATCTTGGAGTGGAGCCCAAGTATAGTGGCACATGTAGCTAACATATAGGCTGCCGCATTTGCTCCCATCCTGACAAACTCAATATTAAAATTGGGATGCAATAAAAAAGAAGTTTTGCAGTGCCTAATAATCGAGCCAAAAATTGAGATATCATAGTCATGCCCCTTGATCGCGTTCACCATAAGCTGAGAATCGAGCTAAAAAATAACAGCGTCCAACTCCAATTCCAGTGCCCAGTCAATCGCCCCTGACAGCGCTAAGGCTTCTACGACGTGAGGTTCGACTATCGGCCGCGACCAACCTATACGAGCCCCTTGGAAATCTCTCTGCTTGTCCCTCAGGCAAAGCCCAAAGCTGGCCACATTTAGCTGGGTATGGATACCAGCATCTATATTAATTTTCAAAATACCTGCTACTGTCCAACACCACACCGGCCTTATGTTCGCCGAAATTGCCTTAGTGGTTAGCGACCCCTCCGTTGCCGCATGCCAATCCTCCCAGCTCTGCCTTGCCCTGATCATCACTGAGGATTTGGAATCAGAAACACCATTCCACACACGATTGTTCCTAGATTTCCACAGGCTCCAAATCATCATTCCAATTTGATGCCTAATCCTCTGGTCCACAGCAGCACAAACACTAAGCAACAAATCCTTAAAGTTATCAGTAGAGTCATGTCTGGGCTCAATAAATTTTCATAGGCCAGCTTCAATCCAACATTCGTGACTATAATTATAGGCAAAGAACAGATGTCGTGCATTCTCTAGGCCACGGTCACACAGAGGGCAATCTAATGAACACTACACCCCCTTTTGACGCAACCTAGCTCTAGTGGGTGCCACATCTCTACCCACTCTCCAAAGAAGATGCTTAACCCAAGGGGGCACCCGCATCTGCCAAATAAGGTTCCACTTCCGCTCAACATTCCAAGCACCTTCACGATGCACCCCATCCATCAGACTATGATACGCTGTCTTGACCGTATAGTTGTCCCATTTATTGAACTTCCATATAAGGCAATCCTTAGTCACCGAGCGCACTAATGGGACTTGGAGAATTTGCCTAACTACATTCTCACTGAAGACGTGTAAGAGTAAAGGCTCATTCCATTCTCTCCTCTCATGGTGAATTAGACTACTCACAGTGAGGCCCGAGACATCAACAAATAGATCTGTAGAGATTAAAGGTAGCCTCCCCTCTAGCAACCAAGGATCATGGCTAATTTTGATATCCTTCCCGTCACCAATAATCCATCTACATCCCTCACTAAAAATGTTCGCGAACTCCAAATGCTACACCACGAATAACTAGGATTGTTCCCTAGCTTTGACTCCAAAAATACCCCTTTAGGAAGTATTTAGCTTTGAGAAGTTTTGAAACCAAAGCATCGGGGTTAGAAAGAAGCTTCCATCCTAGTTTCCCCAACATTGCCAAGTTGAAGGCATGAAGATTTCTAAAGCCCATGCCACCATTTTCCTTTCTACAAGAGAGACGATCCCATACCATCCACCTAACACCCTTTGTGCCCCCCGTACCTGCACCCCACCTGAAGGAGTTCATCATCTTCTCAATCTCATCCCCCATAGAAGGTGGAAGGAGAAAGATACTCATAGCATAGGATGGGATAGACTGAATAACAGACTTAATCAGGACTTTTATCAGGACTTTTCTACTCACTTTAGAGAAAGCACGGTCACTCAAAGAATTCAGTTTTCGCCAAACTCTATCCTTCAGATAGGCAAAGGTAGTTCTCCGACTACGGCCCACCATGGATGGTAAGCCTAGGTACTAGCCAGAGCCCAAGCTAGAGAAAATGCCACTTATAGTCGCTAGACGTTGCTTAACATCCTCCGTTAAATTTCTAAAAACATTTATTTTTTTATCCTATGTTAGGAAATGATTTTTTTTAGTTTAATTGCATTTTTGGTACTCCAACTTTCTCAATTTGGCAATTTTGATCCCATACATTTTAATTGCGCTTTTAGTCCCTCAAAATTATGGATTTTTTGCACTTTCGATCCTCAAAAGTCTTGGATTTTAGGAAAGTGGGGGACCAAAAGTGCGCAATCCACGTTTTATGGGAACCAGAAGTGTAATAAAAAAACATAGGGATCAAAATCGCCAAATTGAGAAAGTTAGGGGACCAAAATTGTAAAAAATAAAATATGCGGATCAAAATCCCCAAATTGAGAAAACTGTGGGACCAAAAGTACATTTTACCCGATTTTTTTTACAAGTCAGGGCATGTGAAGAATACATCACTTTCTTTCCATGCTAGTACATGGGACATGTGCTCAGCACAAGTACGAGAAATCTGTTAGAACTTTTTTTCCTATATCTATTATCTATTTAAAAAACTTAACTATAATAAGAGAATGTGACAAAATCTGTTTCACCCACTAAAAACTATTTTCCTGCCAAAAATTGTTTTCCCCCAAAAAACTATTTTCTCGCCAAAAACTTTTTTTTTTTGTTTTTCATATTTGTATTTGTTACTAGTAGCAGTGAACCCGTGCTTGCACGAGTCTAAAAAAAAACATTGGAGCATGATAATTTGAGAGAATTAGGTTTTTGGAGTGATAATAGTTTTTGATGGGAAAACAGTTTTGAGTAGGTAAAGGAGCTTTTGACATGCGGCATTAGTGTAGTTAAGATATATAATAGATTTCTTTTCTTTTTTAATCTTTTTATTGTTATTTATTTTTGTTTTTTATTTTCTATATGTTTTTATTTTCTTTATTTGTTTTCCTTTTTTTATTTTTTTATTTTGTCTTTATAAATATTTTTATTATTTATAAATGATTATTTTGCTTTTGAGCCTCGACGGGAAAACATTACATGTTGTCAGTATTAAGCAAATATCAATTTTATAAATGTTTTTATTATATATATATATATATGATTATTTTGCTTTTGAATCACGACAGGAAAATATTGCATATTGTCAGTATAATTTTGTTGTTTTTGAGAACATATTAATTTTATAAATTTCTTTATTGTTTACTAGCGCAAAAGGTGGGCACTACGTCTTTTTGCTTTTTTATTGCGTTTAGTTATGTATATTAAGTAGTTATTTCGTCTTTTTCTTTGTTGTTGCGTGTTCACTAACGGACAAGTTTATGAGAAAAAAGAAAACTGCTTGGAAGTTAAGCAAAAGGGAAAAATTGTATTAAAAAAGTGATACATCAAAAGAGGTTGTTAGTTACGAGAGGCAACTTTCTTTATATATAGTTATAGATAAATGATTATTTTGTTTTTGAGTTCAGATGGGAAAATATTGCATGTTGTTAGTATAATTTTATTGTCTTTGAGCACATATCAATTTTATAAATGTTTTTATTATAGACAAGTATATTTGATATAACATAATATCAATTTAGTATAGACAAACTTATTACAGAACGTTTACGAACAAAGTGTTTGCATACATGCATAAAAACAAATGAGATCATGCGAAGGAACGAGTAACATGCTAGTTCTTTATAAAAGATTGAGATACTGTCATGTAGCACTATGTGGATAACTAAAGTTATTATAGTTAATTTTTTTAAATAGATAATAAATGAGTAATTGAAGTAGGAAAACATATTGAGAGCTTAAAAAAGCGGAATTTTTTTTTTTGAAAATTTTATCACGTGGCACGTGGCACAACATAGTTAAGTTTATTAAATCTAATATATATTTGTCCCATAGGTGGATGAAAATATATGGGAATATTACAAATTAGTTCATACATTTCCAACCTGACGGCAATACATGAGACGTACGATCAGATCACAACTGATTCAATTTGATCCGACACACTTTTAACACAAATGTTAAAAATATTGATAGCGTCCTATGATATCGTTTTATTAGCTGTCTACTATGACTTCTCATGCATTTTCGCCCTTTTATATTAACTGTCTTAACTTTTAACCAATGCGTGATAGTGTGTGGAGTCCATCTTTTATTTCAACCAAAGTACATATTCGATTTGTATCTCCAACAGTCTTAAATCCACTTAGCAAAGCAACAAATTTAAAATAACCTCAACTCAACCTTATATAATTTGTTACGTATTAGCTGTCAAAAATGTTTTTCTACTTTTGAAATTATAGTATTAGTTAGCATCGTTGAGAAGCTGTTTAGTAAGTCCAATCCGCTAGCTTATAGCGGATTTGACTAGCATATTTGACTGGTAGATCGCTTATTTTAAAAAATAGAATTGTTTGGCAACCAGTACACTACAAGAATTCTCATCATTACCGATGGCTTTTGGCCGACGATAATTCCCAAAAGCCGTCAGTAATTCAAGATTACCGGCGGCCACAGGATCGTGGATATTTCCCTCGTCGATAAAGTTATCGACGGCCACTGAGAAGCCGTCGGTAATTCCGTTCGAATGTTGCCTAGTGATCGTCAGCAAAATCTACGAAAACAACCAATTTTTTGTTGTTTAGCCGTCGGTAAATTTACTGACGGCTTTTTGACGGCCTTTGGGTGACAGTATTTTTGAGTGACTTATCGACGGCTTAGCCGTCAGTAATGTTCAGGACTATGTTTTAACCAGCCGTCAGTAGTGTATAATTTTTTTATATTATTTTTTAGGTTAAATTACCTTTTTGGTCCTTTAACTTATTTATTAGGTTCAATTTGGTCCTTTAACTTTTAAAAGTGTCAAATTAGTCCTTTAATTTATCATGTTGGACCAAGTTAGTCCTTTCCGTCCAAACAGTTAAGTCAAGTCAACGGTCAATCTTACGTGGACGCCAGGTGGCAATCTTAGGTCAACTTAATTTGGCAGACGTGGACTGCTCCTTCCCCCTCCATCCCCTTCTCTATCGCTGCTCACCGACACCTCTCCGATGACCTCTCTGTTCTCCCCTTTCTGTCCAACCTCTCATTCCTAACCTCACCGGCTCACCAGCACCCTGCTCCCACCAGCCACCACTTCCATCCCCATCAACACACCCATTTCTTTCCTCCCCCTGAGCTACTTTCCCATTCCCACCATTGTTCACGAGCTTCAGCTTTCACCCAGATTCAACTATTCTTGTCTAATTATTCAACCTAGTTGACGAAACCATAAACACTGAGAAAGGAGAATCACAACAGAAAACCACAACTCAACCACACCAAACCCATAGCCAAAGATCTGGAAAAAGCCATGAATCTCTTGTGCAAGATTTGTGCAGTGGGTGTTGTTGGTAGCTATAGGTGCGCGGATCTGTGCGGTGGATGCGAGATCCAGTGGTAGGGAGGTAATACAATGGGTTTCAGACCTCACATTTCTCTATCTCTCTCTACCCCTTTTTTTTCTGTCTCTATTTTCTATTTCTTTGTGTTGGTATTTTGGACAGAGGAGTTTGTAAGGATAGATGTTGTGGGTTTGGTTTGTGTTGCTACAAATTTTTCACTGAAATCCATACCGTGTGCACCACCCACAGGTTTGTCTTGCTGGAATTGTTCTTCAATCTCAAACAACTTTGTTTAGTCAATGAAGATGATGGTGGTGAATAGCTGAATGGTGCGTTCGTTTTTATTAAGGAGCTGATGTTGATGTTATTTTTTGTGTGGAAGGTAAGAAAAGAGTGAAATTAAGAGATTTGATTATTGGAATTTTTCTGGGTTTTTAGAGATTGGAGTTTGAATTTTTCTTGGTTTTTAGAATTTGTCTGTGCTCTGGTTTTGTGCGTTGTTTCCCAAAGTGCAGGTGAAAATGGGTTAGGGTTGGGAACGAGGTAGAGGGAGGGGAGGGGTGGGGTGGAAGAAGATGAAGTCAAAGGGTATTTTAGTCAATTTGGTATTAAAATAATATATTTAGATCCACATCAGAAAATTATTTGCCACATTTACGCCATGTCGGCGAAAATTAACACTGTTGGTGTGGTAAACTGACGGAAGGACTAACTTGGGTTAACAGAGATAACTTAAGGGACCAAAGTGACACTTTTAAAAATTAAAAGACCAAAGTGAAACTCAAAAATAAGTTAAGGGACTAAAAAGGTAATTTAACCTATTTTTTATTATAGTATTATCCAAATACCTGTTTAACACCAACACCAACACAAAAACTAACAAATTTAAAACTAATCAACAAAAACCTCAAAAGTCATAAAAAAAAGTATCCACCATAGAACAATATTCAACTAAGGCTCGTTATAAATACAAGTGTCAAAACAAAATAAAACACAATACTCATAGAAAATAAATACAAAAGTGTCAATAAACATAAAAAATAATCAACATCTAATGGACGTCGCCATCATACTCATCCTCTTCATAGTCCGGATGGAGAGGACGACGGGTGGACTGGGCCTGGATGGCAGCAATACTAGCTTCTAACTCCCTCAACTGCCTCGGGAAGTCTGCAGCGCGCTGCTCTACCTGCTGAATACTAAAACATTTGGACTCTCAATAGTAAAGCCACATACTAGTTAAGCAACAGGACATCTTTAAGTAAGAGTACATCTCAATAAACAATTTCAGATATAAACATTGATACATATTGCCATAAGAAAATAACACACTTTTTAATGAATAAAGATTAAATACTTGAAATGTTAAAGAGCTAAAAAATTTAACAATGAGTTTACATCCCTAACCTAACTGATGCATATCTAAACAAAAATGTCACAGACATAGTACTGTCGTAACCTCAAGCATGTTTGTATCAAATCGAATAGCAGAAACATACTTAGATACCAGACATTACATATAAGATTGGATAAACAAATTGAGTCACAGTTGAAACTTCAAAGATGTTGAGCAGAAGAATCTTAAAGCTCTGCATCGCCTCCCAACTTGCATATTGAAATTTAAAAGAAAATATTAATTCATCAATCAAGTGAATCAAGACCCATTCCTTCTTAACAAGTACATTTTCGAGAGGCGTAGCTAGATCAAAAGGCCTTCCCCAAAGACTAGTTTACAAGTCAAGAAATGTAAACCAATGAATCAAATTCAAAACTCAAACTTCCCTTTAAATCTATGTAAAAACACTTGACTTTTCTCCTTCCCAGAAACCCTAGACATCAGAAAATCTCCACTCTTGGAATTACCATCCCCAGTCAAAAGCCCCTGCAAAACACCCAACACCATTTTTCTCCAATTACCATCCCCACTCTTGGAATTACCATCACACTACCCTGCCCCCAATTTCTCCCTTCAATTCAACCTCACACTTGCACTTTTAAATAACATTTATATAAAAAAATCATACACATCAGTTAACATAAACCTATTTAACAAATAACAAATAACTTGGTTTCAACAATAAAATTTATAAACAGCCGCTAGACTGAGAAACAGAGAAAGGGCAAATAACATTTATAAACGACGAAAATGATGTATTCACATTTCATGAGAGCCATAAGAGAAGTGTAGAAAACAGAATAAAAATAAAAACGAGAGAAAATTAAAGCAACAAGCGATATGCTAGAAAACTAAAAATAAAATAATAAAAATATAGTAAAGTAATACATCTAGAGTTGGGCTTCTGGGTGATCTGCGGTCGGTGACTTTAGGACTTCTGTCCTTTGATGTTTTAATAGCATAGGGAGATTATGAATCAAAGCCTCAAATCAAAGCCTTCCTCACTTCATCACTTCTTATTCTGAATCCTTCTGCTTCTAACTCCATTTAGTTTAGTGTGAGAGCACGAGAGCACGGTGGAGAGGGTAGCAGAGGGCGAGCACGACGGCTAGGGTAGTAGAGGGGAGCGCGACGGAGAGGGGAATAGAGGGAGAGCGCTGCGACGAGGGGAGTAGAGGGATAAGATGAGAACGAAAGGAGAATGAGGGTTTAGGAAAGAAAAGGAAAAGGAAAAAGAAAGGAAGTAAAAAGCTTACCGGTGGCTTAACCATCGGTAATATCGTCACTAACAAAATCACCGTCCAGAGAATTAAATGTGGAAGAGCCAAACTTTTTTCCGCCCAATTTACCGACGTCTTAGCCATCGGTAATATGGTGACTTTCAAAATCACCACCCAATTTACTGATGGCTAAGCCGTCAGTAATTTTAATAAAGAAATTAATACTAAAATAATTACTTACCGACGATAAAGCCGTCGGTAATGGACAAACTACAACGGTTATATTTTTAACCTAACGACGGTCAGGCCGTCGGTAAGTACGACCGAAGGCTAAGCCGTTGGTAAAGGTTTAGATTTAGCGACGGCTACTAATTTGTCGGTAATTAGCGACGGCAAAGTTGTCGGTAAAATATGAAAAAAATTAAATTCCAGGACAACCTTTTTCAGATGGATTACTGACGGTTTGGCCGTCGATAATTAAAATACTACCGACAGACACGGGGCCGTCGGTAAATTTCAGTGGGCATTCACAAGTATTCTTGTAGTGGTAGCTTATAGTGTTTTTCTTGTAGCTTATAGCATTTTTTCATACGTTACTTCAAGTAGCGTTTGAGCTTATAGCTTATAGCGTATTGTTTTTTCCTTGTGTTTTACCCTCATTGTTTTAAGTAAATTTCTTCTCTATCCTCTATTAAATACTAATAATAAATGAGACATTAATTCCTTTTATGTCATTTTACATTAACCGTTAATTTTACCAAACACTTCAAATTTAATCTGCTAGCTTATCCGCTATCAGCTATCCTTTAGCTTATCCGCTATCCACTATAAGCTCATTCGCTATCCGCTAGCTTATTTGTTATTCACAATTTTTTGCCAAACAGAGCCTAAATGTCAACCAAAAGGTTAGTTGCTTGAAGCAGGGCCGCCCTGAGGTGAGTGATGCCTAAATTAAACTTTTAGAGAGACTTTTTGTTTTAGTTTTAAGTGAGAAAGATTTTTCTAGTCAATAAGTGGAGAGCTTTAGGTTGGAGTACTTATTTTCCAACATGTGTGGTATTTTTGCTTTATAAAAACTACTAGCAAATAGTTTTTTTTGTTGGTTGGCTTAAATAAAGCCAAGACTTTGGTTGTCTAGCCCTTTTCTCTACTGCGAGTATTGTCTAAACAACAAAAGAGGATATGTATTAAATAGGGAGTATAAGGGGTACTCAAACCCAATAAAACAAGTAGAGAAAAGAAAGTGGGGGGAAAAATTAACCCTAACACTAAACAAATACGTAATCCACCACCAGACTACAAAAAGACTACCTCATAGAGTTACAAATCAACAAATCCACATACCATTCATAGAAGAGACAATACTCCTTGCTGACCTTAACCATAAAACATTTCCATGACATAGTTTTAATGTGTTCCACCACATCTAACAAATTAGGCTCCCTTCTTGAGAAAATACACCCATTTCTAAGATCTCAAATCCCCCACAACACAGCATGCCAAACCAAGGTCAACCCCTTCTTTGCTCTAGCAAGAGCCCTAATAAAATAGAAAACAGAAAATAAATGGAGCAAATCTGGAGGCATAACCCTAACCTAACTAAACCACCTGAACATAACATACCAAAGTAAAAAGAGAAACCACACCGGACAAATAAATGAAGTTTTGATTTATGATGACCCCCAGGTAGCACACATGATGACACTTTAGACTCACCTAGTACACCTCTACAGAGTAGATTCATCTTAGTCAGGATCCTATTCAACACAAGTTTCCAAGTGAAAGCAATTATATTTGAAGGTGTATAGCTCCTCCATTGCTTATTCAATACTGATATCCCCTAGAATAGGGAGGAACCATTAGACTCCCTAAGTTGGATTGTTTACCACCCCTTCCCCATACTTAGCAGCCAAGACCTCCCTCCAAACACCTGACTCACCAAGTATTAGGCACGACTGCCATTTACCTAACAGACTTTGATTCAACAATCTGAGATCCTTAACCCCAAGCTCTCATTCACTTTTAAGCTTACAGACGCCCGACCACTTTACCCATGAAATTTCTTAACCCCATTTGAACCACCCCAAACAAACACTTTTGGATCTTAACCACCTCTCTCCACACCTTCACTGGCATCGTAAGAAAAGATAGGTAAAAAATAAGCATGCTAATCAAGACATAATTAATGAGCACTATCACCCAAGTCTGACATACTTCTTCCCCCACAAAGCAAGCCTACTACACAACACATTGAGCATCGGTTTCCAAGTAGCAAGTCTCCAAGGAGTAGCACCAATTGGAAGACCAAGGTACTTGAACAACACCGACCGAAGCTTACAGTTGAAAAATTCAATTACTATCACAAGAAATGAAGCAGATACATTTACCCCTAGAAAAATATTTTTGTGAAAGTTTACATTCAAACATGATACTAGCTCGAAAAACCATAGGATCAATGGACGTCATAGCCCACCGATTTTACGCACTGGCCTCTCCTATCAATAATGTATAACTTGCATACTGGAGATGAGAAACCACCACTTTCAAGCTTCCCACCCTAAACCCCTTGAACTTACCCAACAACATAAGCCCCCAGCCCCTTAACAGTCAGCAAAAAGAGAAAGGGAGCTAGCTAGTGGACCTCCTAGCGTTAGGCTTTCTGAATGTTTACCACCTCAATAGGTCTACCATTGACTAAGACCACTACGCCAGATTTTATAATAAACGAGGCCACTTTCAATAGTTCTTCCCCCAAAAACGCTGTTGAAAACGAGGTAGAAGACATTCAATAGCGCTTCCTTGAGAAAGCGCTATTGTAGGTGCCCCCTAAGATAGCGCTTCCTTAAGGAAGTGCTATTGTAGATGGATGGGTGGAATAGATAGCGCTTCCTTAAGGAAGCGCTATTGTAGGTAACAGAATAGATACCGCTTCCTTAGAGAAACGTTATCTATTATGTGACCTATGATAGCGCTTCCTTAAAGAAGCGCTATCTATTCCTTTTCCCTAATTTTAGTTAGCTCATTCCTTCATTCATTCTCTCACGCTCTCAACTATGACCACTGCATCTCTCCCTCCCCACTCTCTCCTTTCTTTTTCTCTCTTCATCCCTTTTCCACAAAACCCTATCCCTAATAACCCTAATCTCGCCGCGGTGCCTCTCCCTTCCCTTCTCCCTATCTTCTTCTCTTCCTTCTCTTAACTCTAGCAGCAGTTTCTCTCCCCAAATCTCTCTCAATCAAAAAATCATATCAAGGCCGAATTACCCAAATTTGATCAAGATCCTCACTCATTTTGTAAACAGGAAGAGCGATCCGCATGGTTTGGTTGCAAGTCCGAATCTTCTATTACAATCTGATCTGATTTCATCTTTTTTTGGTACGATGGAGGCAGAGACGCGAGCATTCTATGAGAATCCCAAGCACAAGTCAGAACAGCAGGAGAGATTCGGGTCCAAAAGGGCCCAGAGAGGACGAACGAAGAAAGGAGAAGTAGAAGCAGAAGGTTGTGACATAGGACCCTGTGAGGTCTGTCGCGGCTACCGTACAGTGCCGTCACTATCGTGCCAGACTTACCCAATCCGTCGTCGTCTTCCTCTTCTTCACTCTGGGTGAATCTTACTATCTCGATTTCATGTCAGTTTAGTTTTTCCTTAATTTTTTCCCCAAAAACCATAACCTAAATTTCACCCTAATCTCAAATTCTTCTTCTGTTTTTGGGTTAATGCAAAAATTATACTTATTTCAAGTTAATTTCTGGACGATGGTTATATTAGTTATTGTAATATCTGGTTTAATATGCTGAGGAATGCCTCCGTCCTCCTTTAATGTCACAGCTTTACCAAAAAATAAGAGGGAGATTTATTTTCTGCTTGGGTTCTCTATTGAGGGGTGAGTATTTATTTACTCTATGAATAAGTCTTGATACAATTTAATGAATCGCTGAGTAACATTGTTTGGTGTGAATTTGATTGTGTTCGGCGAAGAGACTTGGTATTGCCTTTTGTTTTTTCATATGTGTTCCTTTTATCTCTCATTGTATTCCTTATTTATAAATAAATATTGTGCTTGAGTTGTTGTTTATTTTGGATTTTTAATTTTTGCTCAATACAATGTTATGTTGATACATTGTTGATAGCTTTTATAGGCCATAAACATTTTCATTGTGGCAGAAAGAATCTAGCCATTGTAACTCTATATTGTCCAGTTTTTTTTAATGGCTTGTCTGGTTTGAACTCACCACTCCAATTGATCAAAATGCGGTTTTCTAGGGAAAGAAGAGAGTGTGGATCAAGTTGCCCAGAGAACATTCAAATCTTGTGGCCTCTGGTTTGACCACCTGCATTTGGTGAATGATTAATTTGCAAATTATTCATGGTAAGTTCACTTATAGAATACATATCCAATTTAAAATTCATGGATATTACATTGCTTTTCTTCCTTCCACGTAGCATTCCTTAGTTATGCTTTTAAAACTATGCTCAAGTCCTCCATTATATAGCAACACAAGCCACTAACATAGACACAAGACATTAACAATTAATGTAAAAAAGAGAAGGGAAATTAACCTTTTTTCTGTTACAGGTTTGACGAAAAAATAGTTGCTTAAATTATTTAGGTCAACAAGTGATCCTATAGTCTTTGAGTACTTTTGTTTATAGTAGTTCTTTTGATAAAACTTTAATTGTTGAATCACTTTGACTGTTATTAGTCTTTGAATATCCTTACTAATGCATTATACGTGGAGTGTGTTTGAAGAAAATTGGGTTAGTTCATTCATTCTATTTGATGTAGAAATTGAAGTAGTTCCTCTTTTGCCTTGAAAGAAGGGCCAGGAGGAAAGTTAGCTTGCATTGGTTAGTGGTTGGTAGGAAAACTATCTGTTTCTGAGAATTAACTGCAGAAATGTTAGTTCATGTCATCAAGCCTAGTTAAAAGTGAAAGTTATAGGCAAGTTAAAACTACCTCCAAGTTACTCCAAATATGGGTTATGACTTGTATGAAGAAAAATGTCCATCGTTTTTGTATGAAGAAAAATGTCCATAGTTTTCTGAAAATAAAAATATAGCAACCCTTGATGAATTGTTGCATTCAGATATTTCTAGCATGTAACCTCTTTTCAAGTTTGTTTTGTAGTTTAAAACTCAAAAACAAGTTATTGTGTCTCTTTTTTTCTCTAAGTTTGTATGATGAGTTAGGTTGAAAAATTTATATTGGAGAGGAACATTAATAAATATTATTGTGTCTCTTTTTTCTCTAAGTTATTGTGTCTCTTGTTGTTATAGTATTATTATAGTGTTGTTGTTAATAAGCAAGAATGGTAGTTGATGTTTAAAATTGGTGTTTTTGGTGTTGAATTGAAGTTTAATTTACTGTCCTCTATTGAAATCAAAATCTATTGATAGCAGGTACTGTGCAACAACATCATGGCGGTTGATCACTTCGTTGTTAAAATATTACGTGTTGATACTGACATAATTGTAAGTGTTGAATAATCTAAAATGTTTTGAAGACATATTTGTTTTATGTTGTTGAATTTCGTAAACCATCAATTATTTATGTGCAGAAACTACCTACAGAATTCACAAATGTAGTGGGCCCTACATTGTCAAACCTTTTGAGGTTTAGGTTCTGTGATAACAATGTATGGGAAGTTCAAACTGAAATAGTTGATGGGCATATTTGGCTGAAATTGGGATGGAGGGAAATTGCTAAAGAATATACTATTGAAGACAACTATTTGTTGTTTTTCAACTACTCTGGTGACTCCAATTTCAACGTAACCATATATAACCACACTGCCTGCAAGAATCCACACTATAGTAGTAAATTTCCAATGATGCCTGTCAAATTCTTTAAGTACATTTCACATGTTGAACAGCTATCTAGCGTTGTAAGATATTTTTCACTCTATTCCATATTTATTTTACTAAATTTTATCATTCAAACCACTATAATGGGAAGTACATTCATCCGGTGTATTGTAATTTTCTTTTTGTACCAGAATCTACCAAATACTTTCAAGAACCTATATCAAAAACATCTGTTGAATCCATTTATTTTATGTCCTGGCGATGGCACTGAATGGCCAATATTTTGGCAGTTTGAGGAAAGGCACATTTTCCTATGCAAAGGATGGAAAGCGGTTACTGCTCACCTTTCAGTCCAGTCGGGTGACTTTTGCTACTTCACTTACAGTGGGAGTTATAAGGTATCACCAACTCAACTGGTGATACCAGGGAGTCAAAAACCTTGTACTTAAGCCCCAGCTATATGGCTCGATTCCTTGGGAGGGCAAAAACTCCACTAAAGGGGTGTGGAGAAGTCCTGTGAGTAAACCGGACGCGGGGTTACTGGGCTAGACTTGCTGGGTGCGCTGAGGCTACGGCCCAGTGGGCAGCAGGGGTCAGACCCGGTAGACAGTGGGTCGGACAGCTGTGGTACGACCCATAATGGTTGGCGGCCCAGACTGTTACAATTACAAAATTAATCTACACATGGAAATCGAAACAACAACTACAAAATCCTGTAGAAAATAACTAATTTTCGCAAAATAGTAAAACAGAAACAGTACGAAATAAAAATGCTTCAGGAAGTGGAAATTTCGCAAAAATAGCAACACAAACAGAATTTTCGCATCACAAATTAAATATCAACAACAGCATAGTGACAATACTGCATAAAAATAGAAACAGCAAAATCCTGCACAATAAAATTCTGCATAACAACAGAAACAATCAAACAACAACAGCAACAGCAAAATTCGCAGCACAATTAAATAGCAACAACAACAGCAAACTTTGCAGCATAATAAATAGCAACAGCAACAGCAAACAGAATTTTCGCAGCACAGTTAAACAGCAAAATTCTGCACAATAAAATTCCGCATAACAGCAGAAAAATCAAATAGCAAGTAACATTATTCTTTCCACCAAAGAAAAGCTTCATTTTAAAAAATACATGAGATAAAACAATCTATTCCAATTTTTTTTTTAAAAAATCATACAGCCCTTTACAATCTTTTAATAAATCAAAAACAGCAAGCACAAATATTTATAATCTATTGGTTTTACATACATTTCAATCCTTTATCAAACAATGGGGTCTAAGGACACCCCTTCACCTATCCCCTCAAATATCCCCAACCACAATAATCTCCCCACCTTACCTTAGTGACTTGCAAAATCTCCTAATGGAAGAGGGATGGTGATGGATTCGGAATCAATCCTACGGTGAGTTTGCTACAAATAGAAAAGAATTTATAAGAATCGTTAGAAATTCCCAAAACTCCAAATCCTTAACACATGAAATTAGGAAGGAAAAGATCATAAAACTGACCCAATCTTCTAATGGAAAATGAAAATAAGGCTGCCCCTAAACTTTGTGTGGCCGAAATTAGTAGAAGCAAAACGTGGGTGGTCTCCTCTCCTCTTGTTTGGGCGCTAGGGTTTAGGTAGAATATGAAGGAGAAGAGAAATGAATTCTAGGGTAGAAGGGGCTGAGTATTACGCATGAGGCAAGGGATTTCACTCCCCTCAAGTCATAAAAAATTAGGTTGGGTGAGGCCCATGAAGGTTGGCCCAATAGGTAAGTAAAAAAAAAAAAAACTCCACATACAACATGCTATCCAAGGGTGTGCTCTACATTTTTTTTTCCGAATAACTCTCAAGAATTAACAAATCCAAATTAAAAGGTTTTAATTATGCACAAACATATATAGCAAATAATTAAAATAAATGCTATAAAAATGAGGGTCGTTACAGCAGCGAAGAAGTGTTATGTAGTTAATGTATACTCCAAGTGCACCTTGTCAGATAACCGACATGGAGGGATATCTTGATGTCTAAAAGAGGGTTTGGAGGTGGTCTTTGGTGTGTTTTGGGGGACTTCAATGCAATTAGATATCCATGTGAGTAGAGGGGTCTGGTATCAATCTGTTGGGTTGATTTCGCTACAAGAGTTTGGTGACTTCATTGAGGTCATGTAGCTTTACAATCTATTTCTTCTGGGGATGCGGTTTCACTTGGGTCAAATGGAATGGGCTTGTCATGAGTCGGCTGGATAAGATCCTCATCTCAAATGATTGGCTGTAGGAGTGAGGAGACATTAGTCTGTTGGCATTGGCAAGGGATGTTTCCGACCGTTGCCTAGTTGTCCTACGGTATTCTTCTCATTGTTGGGGCACCAAACCATTCATATTTAATAATCATTGGCTCTAACATAGAGACTTTTGAGAGGTGGTGACTAAAAGTTGGACGCCAGCTACTTTATCTGGTTGGATGAGGTTTGTCCTAAAGGAAAAGCTTAAGCTGCTTAAAGGCAACCTCAAGAGATGGAATAAGGAGGTTTTTGAGGATCTTGATGATAGGATCCAACTTTTAGTGGAGGAGATTAGATTGGCATATTTGAAGTGTGAAGAGGTGGGGTTATCTATGGAGGAGGTGGAGTGTAGGAAACAATGTTTTGTTGACCTATGGCTCCTTCTCAAAAGCAAGGGTAGCCAATTATTCCAAAGGTCTAGAAGTAGATGGCTCAAGGAGGGGGATCTAGATTCAGGGTACTTCCATTCTTGTCTAAAGGTTAGGGAGAAACTGAACAAGATCTCAACATTATGTGTGGGTGACGTGTGGGTGAAGACGGTTGCTAACGTTAGAAAGGGGGTGAGGCGGTGTTTCATGGAGCATTTTTCTTACGTCCACCAATATTAACCCTGGCTGGATAGTTTTCACTTTCCACATCTCTCTTTTTCTGATTCCATTGCTTTATCTGCACCATTCTCTACATCTGAAATTGAGGTGGTGGTTGCTCCTTGTGATGGGAATAAGAGTCGGGGTCCAGATGAGTTTAATATCATTTTTTTTAAATCCTTCTAGGATCTGTTCAAAGATGAGGTAGGAATTATGTTCCAGCAGTTTTATGCGAACGCAATGCTACCAAGGATGCTTTTCTTTGTACATCTTGACTTTGATTCCCAAGATTAACTGTCCATTTTCTTTGGGTGGCTATAGGCCTATTTCACTACTTGGGTGTCTCCATAAACTGGTGGTGAAGGTGATGGTTGCTAGATTGGGAAAGGTAATAGATTCTATTATTTCACCATGTTAGTCTGATTTTATTAAGAGGAGACAACTGGTAAGTAAATGAGGTGGTAGGTTTAGTCAATAAGTTTAGGAATGAGTGCTTAATTTTTAAGGTAGATTTTGAGAAGGCATATGACTCTTTTAGTTGGGGGGTTTCTTGATTACATGTTAGGGAGGTTTGGGTTTTGTGTGATAGGTGGAGGGCATGGATCTGAGTCTGTGTATTCTCTGGTAGCCTTTCAGTTCTAGTAAATGGATGTCCGATGGAAGAGAACATTCAACGGGGGTTGAAAAAAGGTGATCCACTCGCCCTCTTCCTTTTTCTTTTGGTGGTGGAAGGACTTAGTGGGCTTGTTCGGAGTGTGGTGGATGTTAGGTGGTTTGGGGGCTTTCTTGTGCTGAATGATGGGGTAGTGGTCTCTCATCTCCACTATATGGATGACACACTATTCATTGGGGAGGCTACTATGAAAAATCTCTAGGCAATGAAGTCTATTCTTAGATGCTTTGAGCTTATTTCAGGTTTGAAGGTAAACTTTTGTAAGAGTAGCCTCACTAGGGTGAATGTGGCAGCACTGTTCATGTCTATGGCAGAAGGCTTCCTAAATTGTAAGATTAGGTTCGTTCCTATTAAATATCTAGGATTACCCGTGGGTGCCAACCCGCAGAAGAGTCGTACATGGGAGTCACTATTGGAGGTCTTTCGTACCAGGCTTTGTAGATGGAGTAATAGGTTTGTCAGCCTTGTGGGAGGATTGTGCTTCTGAACTCAGTACAAAATAGTATTCACATCTTTTATTTGTCTTTTCTTAAGATATCGCAGCGGGTTTGGTGTTTGGTTGGCCGGTTACAAAGGGGGTTCTTGTGGGTAGAGCCTTGGGGGTAACAAGATCTCTTGCGTTAAATGGGTTGAGGTGTGTAAGCCAAAGTGTGGTGGCGGGCTGGGCTGTTAGGGACCTTAGGCTCTTTAACCTTAGTCTCCTGGGGAAGTGGAGGTGGAGGTTGATAGATGGGAAATGTGTAATTTGAAAGGAATTCCTTGTGGCTAGGTATGGTGTGAGAGTGATTGGGATGCCATCTCTAGTTGGGTTGAGACATCCTCCTTTGCTCTTAGATGGTGGAAGGACATCTGCCTGGCATTAATAGTGGGATAGACTCTGATTAGTTCCCTGATAATATGGTGAAGATGGTGGGTAATTGGGGAGCTATGCTGTTTTGGGAGGATTTGTGGACTGGGACTTCTACCTTGTGGCATTCCTTTCTGAGGCTCTTTTCAGTTTCTAATCAACAGGGTGTCGTGTGGTGGACATTGGCAGGTAGGAGGATGGGGTTTCGGTGTGGAGGCTTACGTGGAGGCGGAGGCTCTTTTCTTGGAGGAGGCCTTTGTGGAGGAGCTCATACGTATCCTTAAACCTTTTTCACCGACATTAGAAGAGGATAGGTGGATTTGGATAAGGCAGATACCGGTGTTTTTCTGTGAGCTCAGCTTATGTTCTCTTATCTACTGATTCCTCGTGTGTGTCCCGTTTATTCAATTTGGAGGTCTCTTTGTTGTAATAGATTTAGAAGAGTCTAGCGCTTCCTAAGGTGATTGCCTTCTTCTGTTAGTTACCCTTGGATAGGATCTCAACCCCGCTAAATCTCTTCCATAAGAGGGTGATACCTAATGTCTCTGTGGCTATGTGTAGGTACTCATTGTGGGGCCCACCAGGAGTCCACTTTACATTTGTTTCTCACTTGTCATTTTACGGCTGGAGTGTGTAATTTGAAAGATGGGAAATGTGTAATTTGAAAGGAGTTCCTTACGGCTAAGGATTGTCTGAGAGTGATTGGGACGCCATCTCTGGTTGGGTTGAGACATCCTTCCTTGGCTTTCAGATGGTGGAAGGACATCTGCCTGGTCAGCGTTAATAGCGGGACAAACTTTGACTAGTTCCCTAATAATATGGTGAAGATGGTGGGTAATTGGGGAGCTATGCTGCTTTGGGAGGATTTGTGGACTAGGACTTCTACCTTGTGGCATTCCTTTCTGAGGCTCTTTTCAATTTCTAATCAATAGGGTGTCGGGTGGTGGATGTTGGGAGGTGGGAGGATGGGGTTTGGGTGTGGAGGCTTATGGGGAGGCAGAGGCTCTTTTCTTGGAGGAGGCCTTTGTGGAGGAGCTCATACGTCTCCTTAAAACCTTTTTCACCGACATTAGAAGAGGATAGGTGGGTTTGGATGAGGCAGATACTTGTGTTTTTTCTGTGAGCTTAGCTTATGCTCTCTTATCTGCTGATTCCTCGTGTGTGTCCTGTTTATTCAATTTGGTGATCTCTTTGTTGTAATAGATTTGGAAGAGTCTGGCGCCCCCTAAGGTGATTGCCTTCTTCTGTTAGTTACTCTTGGATAGCATCTCGACCCTACTGAATCTCTTCCATAAGAGGGTGATACCTCATATCTATGTGGCTATGTGTAGGTACTCTTTGTGGTGCCCACCAGGAGTCCACTTTACATTTGTTTCTCACTTGTCATTTTACGGCTGGAGTGTGGTACGATATTTTTAAGTGCTTGAGGTGTCATTTAGTATTGCCTCGGGACTTTTGTCAGCTTTACCTCCTCCTGTGTTCATTAGGTAGTCGGTCTTGGTTTAGACCGGGTTTAACATTGATCTAGCATTCTGTTTTGTGGGCTATAATTGGAAAATGTGTAACGATGTTATCTTCTCAAATAAGCCACATCATCATACTAGTGCAGAAGGAGGATTTTACACCAGTTTTGGTACCGGTGTTGATGCTCCCGGTATTGAATGTCGGGGTTTTACACCGGTATGTGGAGTTTTACACCGGTTATATATCCGGTGTAAAATTTCAATTTCTGTTTATTTTTTATTTTTTTGAAGGACCTTTGAATAAATAACCGGTGTAAAAGACTACCCTTTTTACACCGATTAGCTAAATAACAGGCGTAATAGGTAAAAAAAAATTCTGTTTATTTTTATCTATTCTTGTCCAGAGGCTTTCTAAAATGACAATAATGTAGGAAATTTGACAAGAATTGGCAGCATAATACATTGGCTAGGAAAGAGCTACATTACTACATTATTAAACTTTTCAAAACAAGGAAAGAGCTACATTATTACTAAACTTTTCAAAACAAGGAAATACCTACATTACTACATTATTTACATAAATAGAACAACAATGTCGTTTGAGTACCACTTCCCGCCTCTACTGATTCTCCATGTTTGTAACTTCCATGGTTTCATCATCTATAACATAGGCTGCTTCTATGGTGAACAAGCATGGTGGGTAACACCACCATGCACAACTTTTATTAACCTTTAGATCCATCTATGCCTACAGCTTACCATAGACCTTCCCACATCAAATACCTGCCCCACGTTCTTTCTAAACACTAATGCTTGCTGCGACGGTGTACTCTCAGGCGAGCTTTCCTGCCGCCATGTATCACTCATCTCTCTCCTCCATTTTCATGCGCCTTCCTTTCTCCTTCAGGTTATCACACCTTCTTCGATGTTTGCTGCACCAAATCAAACAAGCTCACCACCATGTTCCTGCCACCAAACTCTTCTTGTTTCTTGCGCCGCACAGATGATTTTCTGGGGGGTGGTTGTTTGAGCCGCAGTGGGGACCGAAGATGTGGCCGGGGGGTCGTAGGAGGCACGACGACCACAGGGGAGCGCGCGATGGTGTTGTGGCCTTCGCTCGTGGCCACCTCCGAAGTGCTATGGGAGGAGGCAGTGATTTTGACTTAGATCTCCGGTGGATCTGGGAGATAGCGCATGAAATGGTGGCGATGGGCGAGGTTGCGATTAAAGTCCACTGCGGTGCGATTCTATACACAGCACGAAGTAGGCAACGGGTGTATTTGAGTCATACTGCTACCGGAGAATGGTGGCCTGCGCAGTTGTGGCGCATGACTAGGATGATGGCAGTGGTGTGCTGGTTGACTCGTGATGAAGCAAACACTATTCACGGTGGCGTCGCATCAACGCGGGGAAGCTCAAGATTGTGTTGCGACCTTAGACATTGCTGGGTTATCGTCGTTCGATGGTGTGGTTTGCCGCAAGGGAGGTTGAGGGGAGTGGCGAGAGAAGGTGAAAGAAGAGAATGAGGGATGAGTGGATGATAGGGTGTGGCAGAAGCACAATAGAATCCATGAACCTCTTTGATCCAATGGTAACCAAAGGTGGTCCACCATGGTACTACCTATGAAACTTGTTCACGGTAGAACTTGCCCTATAACATATAATGTACCCGATTTTGTCCAAGTTGCTCCTCTAGTACTGGCCAAAACTAGCCTTAAGATGTACACTTGTCATTGCTGTTGTCGTTTATGTCACTTCCCTCTGCTGATTCTTCAACTTCAACATTTGCCGTTTAGGAGACGGAACATTCCCAAGGCTTCATGATTCTTCTTCACATAAATGCATGAATTCTAGGGTTGATGCTTCTTCATATAAATGCAAGAATTCTAGGGTTGATGCATTAGTTGAAAAGATACAATGAAGAGCAACCTGATGCATTTTGTCCACCAGATGATGGCGGAAAAATGAGTACTTCTCTGGATTCTATGATGGTGTCAAGAGAATAACTCCTTAGTTTTCCCATCATCTTGGGGACAAATTTCTTTAGCGAGGAGGAAAACCAAGGAGTTATTTTCATGACTCCATCATAGAATCTAGAGAAGAACTCATTGTTTTCGCCACCATCTGGAGGACAAAATGCATCAGCTTGCTCTTCATTGTATCTTTTCAATTAATGCATCAACCCTAGAAGAATCATGAAGCCTTCGGAAGGTTCCGTCTCCTAAACAACTACATGTCGAAGTTGAAGAATCAGTAGAGGGAAGTGACACAGATGACGAGTGTCCATCTTGAGGCTAGTTTTGGCCAGTACTAGAGGAGCAACTAGGACAAAATCGGGCAGTAGATTGCTCCGAAGGAGTCGATGGAGTATACTCGGGTGCGATGGGAGAATACTCCGGTGTGGATGGAATATACTCTTCGATCTCATTGTCATCGCTAGGGATCTGAACAATGTCCGACCCTTGATGAACCTCCCTGGAAGTTACGGGCCTCCTGGTAGAGGGTGGTTTCCTCTGAAGCATGCGCATATATACGATGGCCTGGATCCCAACGGTCAGGGTCGGCACGGGGATCAGCATACTAGTTATCCATTAAATCTCGATCCTCATCGCGATAAGGATCAGGATGACAAGCATCATGATCCTCAATCATCACAAAGATAGCTCGATACTCCCTCTCAGACATCGTCGGCCTGATAATAGAGGGACGTGACCTCCTGGAAGCCATGCGAGTACAACGCCCCCCACGACCACGGTTTTCATCTAAAGACATCGTCTGTTGTCAACAGTAGTCAATCATGAGCAACCAAACTGAAGTTTAATTGAATGACAACAAAAAGCATAATAAGGAAGCAGCAATTTAATTACTATTCGTAGAATTACCTTTTTGTAAATTATATAAACTTCCTAATTACTAACATGTAAAAACGTTGGTCCTCTAACCATCCATCATAACACAATACATGAGCTGCATCATAATAGATCCACAGCTACACCAACCCTTTTCCAAAATATTTCTTTTTAAAAAAATTAATAAAAATGAGTTTGTTAAGGAATATGAATGAATAACTGAGAAATTAAAAAATGAAGATAAAAAAGACAAAAACAAAAAAGCACAACATATTTCTATCTGAAAAACATAAACATAAACACACTCGGAACCCAGCGAAAGCAAAATACCTAAACAAAAAAAAAAGAAAGAAAATGAAAAAAAAAATGAAGCAATGATGCACCTATGGAAATGGAAGGTTGGTTGAGCAGAAGAGAGAGTGAAGAACAGAGATTATTCTTTTTCTTATATTTTTCAAGCTTTGGTCAGAGGGAACAGAAGAGCGTGAGGGTGAGGGTGAGTGAAACCTAAAGAGCAGAGACAGAGATTATCAAACAGATTAAAACCAAAAAGGGCTAAAGCTATAAGGTAAAGGAACACACCTATAAGCACGGAGAAGGAACAAGTGGCTGTGGTCGCTTCTGGTTTGCCTCTGAGACAAGGCTTCAATGGAGAACGGCAGCGAGAACCACGAGAAGGAGAACAGTGGCGAGAACCACGTGAAGTAGAGGTATATATTCGAACGACTATGAGAGAGGATGAGAACGACGACGGTGCATCGGCGAGAGAGAGGGCTCAAAGGCGGAGAGAACAAGGAGAGTGCAAAGACGAGAGAGAAAGAGAGAACAATGAGAGTGAAGTAGGGTTATCTCAGGGAAATGCTTCGCGTGTAACTGAGAATGAGAGGGAGAAGTTATTTTAATCAAAAGAAAGACTTTTAACATCGATTCTATAAATAACAGGTGTAATATGGTATGTTTTTAACACCGGTTGTCATACCCTAATTTTGTCCGGTAAAATAACATTCAAAAAGAACAAAAATAGTAGTAGAGAAGAAAGAAGGAGAAAGAAATCTTGAAGAGAAAAGAGGTTGAAAAAATTTGTACTTTGGTATAGCTTATGTATTCTGGGTGTAATTAATGTTGTGGAGATGGTATTAAAGTGATTTTTACCTTGTTAGAAAGCTAAAACAAAACTCTACAACTTTGATGAGGAACCCAAGAGTCAAATCTGAAGTTTACTAAGTCCAAATTGACTTGGAAGTAAGAACAAGTATGCTGAAAAATGGTTTTGAACAGTATGTAAAGATTATGTCATATCTTGAGTTGTAAAAGTCTTTTTTTAATGAAACCAACGCCATTTGAAAGCTAACATCCTTGGCTACAAATGTTATGAAGGACTCGGGACTTGATTCTAACGTTTTACTGCCCTAAAATACCATGAAAGTTATAAAACTGCACAAAAACGGACAACACATCATGTTGAATAACGTTCAAAGAAAATGTCGTATCTTGAGCTATACTTGTCCAAATGAGGTGTTCTTTATACTGTTGAAAAGATAAGAAAAAGATCTACAACTATTAATTTGGATTACAAACCCAGATCGACCTCTATCATGGACCAAATCGAGCATGAAGTTCGAGACGTGATGTTACATGTATTGTTCGGGACAGCCACTTGTGTTGACAATATCTTGAGTTGTAGATATCCTTTTGAGATGAAACTTGTGCCATTTGAAAGCTGGAAACAATGTCTATAATTCTTATGAAGGTCATGAAGCACAATAAAGTTGTTTTAAGTATTGTATTAGTGCTCAAAGTTGGCTATTTAGTTTTGTTGAACATTTAAAATATCAAACTTAAGAAGCCAACTCCCAACTTTACTATTGAAGTCCCACTTTGAAAAAATCCACACTCTTTCAACCTCTCATTCTCCTATATAAGGAGTGCATCACCAAGCAATAAGATCATCCAAGAAAAATGGATTAATGGGCCTAGTGCAAAGCATAGGGCCTTTGCTTTAGTCAAATTTTTTTTTAGAGGGTTACTATCCCTTTTCAACCTTCAAGATTGAAGGGATTCGTGGGTCTGACGCATTGCGCCCAACAAAAAATATTTTCTCTCGAGGTAAGTGCATTTAATTCCTTCTCTCTTTTTCTTTTTATGTATTTTTTTTAGTATGTTTATGTTTGTCTTTATTTGTAATGTTAGATACTTTTGTTATATTTGCTATTATTAATAATTGTTTCTAGCTTAGAAAATAATAATAATAATAATAATAATAATAATAATAATAATAATAATAATAATTTAAAATATTAGTAGTGATTACGCCAAATCCACTTTTGGTTTGGTCACTACGCAAACTTTTTCTGATGACTACTCCAAATCCTCTTTTGGTTTGGTCATCATAATTTCCTAATAAAAAATCTGATAAATATTAGTAATGACAACGCCAAATCCACTTTTGGTTTGGTCACTACGCAAACCCTTTTCCGTTTCAAAAAAACTTAAAATCAATGACTACTCTAAATCCTCTTTTGGTTTGGTCATTACAAAAATCTTAATAAAATACCTTAAAATATTAGTAGTGATTACGCCAAATCCACTTTTGGTTTGATCCCTACGCAAACCATAAAAATTAAGTCACAAATTGATTAATTAAAATCAACCAACACACAACCATTTTCTACCCAAGAACTACGTAGCCTTTGATTTCTCCACTGCACCCGGAGATACGTAGGAGCAGGAGCCCACTCCTGTCAAGCGCAAAAATAAACGACTTTTATTAAGTCCTCTTTTTTTTATCTTGGTTAAATTTTTTTTTAAAATAAAAGGGAAATAAATATTTTTTTAGAAGTTAATAAAATTTGCACAATTAATTAGAGGTAACATTTTTCGAAAGGATGTTGTAGGGTGCTAATACCTTCCCTACACATAATCGACTCCCGAACCCAAATCCGGTCTCAAGGACCATTTTTCTTCAAAAAAAAAGGTTTTTTCCAATATTTTCCCTATGAAATAAATTATTGGTGGCGGCTCCATTAAACTCAAATAAATCCCTCCGGATTTTTCAGTCGCTACACCGGTTATATATAAACCCGGTGTAAAATGTCTTCAGTTTTTAAATCTCAAGCCTTACACCGGTTGGTTATATACCCGGTGTAAAAAGTGATGCGATAATTTCAAAATAGCCACCGCATTACTTTTTACACCGGTTAAACGTAAAACCGGTGTAAAATACCTAATTCTTTTCTGTGTCGCGCACTAGTGTCGAGAGAAACTCTTGGAGAGGATTCATGTTATGTTTTGGCGTTGGTTCCTTACTAGAGGAAATTCAAGTACTTGCTTTTTTATGAGTGGTTTGTCGACCCCTTATGTTGTTTAAGTAGGTAGCTTTTCCTCCCTATGGCTATATAGCTGTGTGGGTGTTCTCATTTATTCCTAAGCTTGAGTTTTGATTTTTGATGGGTGGTTTGCTCCACTTGTTGGTGCACCTCGTATGTCTCTCATATTCCTTGTATCGAGTAGTACGTACCCATATGCTACTCCCTTCTTTAGTATAACACGTAACTTTATATTTGCCATTAAAAAAACTAAAAAAACAAATTAAAGATTTAGAGAGGTTTGTTTTACTATTTCTAGAACTAGAACTAGAATGGCATAGCTATCATCATCATGACATACTAGATTTTTGCATGAAACCGACCGTATATTCATCTGCACCGAAGTGGTAATTTTAATAAGAAAAGTGAAAGATAAGGAGATCAGATATAAGTTATTGAAGAAACTAAACCAACATACATACGAACGAACCACATAATTTAAAATTTTAAACTCCTGTACTAAAACTTAGGTTAAACTTTATTAGAACGTTGGAAAGAAAGTATTCATATATATTTCTTTTTTTGACAACAAAGTATTCATATTTCTAATGAAATGTCTTTTATTTCTCCATTTGCCTTCACCACACAAGTTAATACAAAGAGTAAAAACCTTAGTTAACTTTTCACCCACGGGGAAAACAATTTTTAGCTTTTCACAAAGCCTAAAAGATCACAAGATAAAAATCATTTTAATTCTTATGATCCTCTCAAGACAATCAGAAAGGAAGATGTCTAGTAGAATCATTGAATGAGTAAAAAAAAAAAATAAGCAGCAAATATTTTATTCAATTAGTTTTGGGTTCTCTCACCTTTTTTAATAGCATTCATGTTAAGCTATAAACTATATTATCAAGCTAGCATATTAAAATAAGTGGAAAAACACTCTCACTTGCATGTCTTCTGTAGTTTTCCATCTGACTATAAATTTTGTTGTAGCCAATCTTTTAATTGACACCAGTTTTATAACACACTTTTTACCTTTGCAAAATTTATGTCTTATAGCTACTTCCCCTTTATTTGCCAGAGAAAGATGGAATTCAACAACCAAAACACTAACAAATCTGAGCAAATAAGATGGAGCTCAGATGACCTAGGGGGTCCTGGACAAGTTAGGTCTTATTCTTGTACTTTTTGCAAGAGAGGGTTCTCAAATGCACAAGCCCTAGGAGGCCACATGAATATCCATAGAAGAGATAGAGCCAAACTCAAACAATCTTCTGAAGAAAACTTGCTTTCCTTAGACATTTCAATCAAGAACACAAATGATCCCGGGCCTGTTGATTTGGAAGAGAATCATGAATCTCAAAGGGGCAAGTCAATTATAAGTACTGCTTCAAATGACATAAAAGCAAGTGGTGTTGTGGCACAAAGGAGTGAAGAGAAGAAAGGTGAATTAGACCTTGAGCTTAGGTTAGGTTTTGAGCCACAAAACTCACCAACATTGAGCACTAGATCGTTCTTTTGAGTAGCTTTCCAATTGGAAAATCAGCGAAAGGTCACTTTTTTTTCGTACCTGCCTCTTCTTCCACTTCCAATTTGAAAGTTACTAAATTAAAGAATTTAATTTTAATGTATTATTAGTATAAAAAAATTTTACCTAAATACTCAATGGTATGTTAATACAATATTTAATGAATTTGACATCTTATATGACGTAGTCAAATTTATTAAATAATGTAATTAATATATTATTGAACGAAAGTGTAAGAGTTTTTTTTTATACTGACACTACATCAAAACTAAACTCTAAATATATATATAAAATATAAAATATATAAATAATATCATGTCACTGCAATAAGGGGACGCTATCCTATGTACTTTTATGTTAAAATTGCTTGTATTTTTTTTTCCCGTTATTGTCTCTTTTTTTATTCTTTTGTAGTGATTATTATTATATTATATCTATATAGTATATAGAAAATCCAACTATTGCTTTATGATCATATAGCAATTAAATTTTTTTTTTGACAAGATATAGCAATCATTTGATTATAGCAATCATATCACATTTCGTTTGAAAAATTTTTAATGTTCGCCATTTCTCTTTGTTTTTAAGAAATAGAGGCCACCGAAAATAGCAAGATTGTTTTCTCATGTTTCTACGTGTTTCTTAGGCAGACTAGCGGTGAAATAGGCCAGATCGCCTCACAGAGGCTTACAGTCTAGCCTACTCAGGTCCAGGCTTAGCTAGACTCTTATCTTAAATAGACTAAGGCTAAGGTTTTTTGAGAAGCCTATTTAGTTAAAAAGGTTAGGTTTCAGGCCACTCAAAAAATATTTTAGGCCTAACAGGCTGACCTATTTAAGTAAATATAAATAATAATTTTATTGCTATTATTACTATATTAGATTTTATACATTGTGTTAAAAAATGTATTTGCTGACCTTTTTAATAATTTAAGCATATTGACATATTTAAAGGCATAAAATATAATTTAAATAAGCTATCATATAATGTCAGATTCTCTAAACAGACATGTTAGACCTTGAAAAAGATTTATATCATACAAATAAATCAGAATCAGGCCTTATAAAACCAGGGATGTGTCTAAGACTTTTGGGGCCGTAGGCGAAATTACTAGAGAGACCTAATATACAATAAATTATCAATTATTATGTCTTCTAATTTTTTGAGGTGCAAAACCATTTAACGAAGTGTTATAATCAAGTAATTTTAACTAGTAAAAAGAGAAGTAGTAAGCAACATTGAAACGTAAACTTGAGACCTTCAGTTTATCACTTTTACATTAAGGTATAGTAACTAGTAAACATATAGTATTCAAAACGGGTTTGCTTGCAATAATTACTGATTCAAACGGTTTACTTAACTAGACGTTAAACATATATTAATACTTAAAAGATAAAACACATAGCTGTAAATATTAATAACAATATTAATTACTAATCCTAAATTATAAGTACAATATAATAATAGTGAGTGAAAATTCTGAGGCTTAAACTCTCAAATATAAGATACTAATAATGAGTAAAAATATTATGGGGCCTAAGGCAATTGCCTTAGTTGCCTTACGGCACACACGGCTCTGCATAGAACTCAGTTCATTCTATCTATTTTCATCCCTATATCTCATATCTCTTAATAGCAGTGATTTTATTTTTATTTTTTTATATAATTTATTATAAATAGAATTTAACCTTATTGACCTATTAGTTTGTTAGTCTATTTTAAGATAGGTCAGATGACTTATTCAAAAATGTTAATATGGAGTAGGCCTTTAAGTAGGCTAACAGGACATACCAGACTTTCAAAAGGTCAGACTAAGCCATAAAAAAAGGCTTATGATAGGTGATAGGTCAGACTTGGGCCTTGAGTTTTTTGACTAGGTCAGACTTGGGCCTTGTAAAGCCTAACTCGGCTCAGCCTATTCCCACCCCTAGCAACGACTAAGATAATAGTTTAGCATTTTTTTCGGTTAATAGGAGACATAGCGGCCTAGCACATAGGGGATGGGGATGGAGTGATTCACAGGTTCGAACTCGCGCACTCATTGTAACGTTGCTCCGCATGCGGGACGACTAAGATAATAGTTTAACCCAACTAGAACGACACACATTAAATGATGGGTGGTCTTTTGCACCCGTCCTTTTTTCTCATACACACATCTGCCTCCTCGCATGGTATTTTGTTAAAAGGAAAAAAAAACTATGTCGGCTTCTGGACATTACAATCTGGATTAAATACTTAATCCGGATTTATAGATTATTAGCGTATTTGACCCGTGCATTGCACGATTGAGATTTGAGGTTATTAACTCATATTTTGCGTAAGACATAGTTAAAAAAATATTTCTAAAAGAAGTGGAAAAAGATATGTATCAGTATCATAAGATATAAATATTATCTAATACTTAAAATTTACTCTATTCATTGACAAAGTCAAACTCTAATATAAAGAAGAAGAAGAAGAAGAAAAGAAGTGGAAAAAGATACGTATCAGTATCATAAGATATAAATATTATCTAATACTTAAAATTTACTCTATTCATTGACAAAGTCAAACTCTAATATAAAGAAGAAGAAGAAGAAGAAGAACTAAAATTGAAAATATTTTTTAAAAATTAATTTAAAAAAAATATATTATCCGATGATCTATGCCCCACACAGTACATATTAAAATAAATACATAATATTGAAGAAGAAGAAGAAGAAGAAGAAGAAGAATTGAAAATATTTTTTAAAAATTCTACAAACAACTTATATATTATACAATGATCTGTGCCCCACACAGTACATATTAAAATAAATACATAACATTTTTAAAAAAATAGATACAATATTTAAATTTTATTAAAATATTCATCAATAGTTTCTTTCCTATCATATATTTTATCCTTTTTGTCTTCTTATGCCTACAATATTTATCAATTTTGTAAAACTCTCCATGGTAAAAGGTAAAATAAAAGTACTTACATCATTCATTTTTTCTTTAAGAATAATTTTATCTAAATAAAATGCTTCAAAAAATTAAACAAATTAACTAAATGCTTCTGAATCATTTGTATCAGTATCCTTCCAAGAGTTACTTAGTCTGGCACATATGTAGAGAGACACATATAAACATAGCTAAGAAAACAAAAGTATAATTAAAAAATATTGAATTTAGAAAATATAATAATTAGGGTTTTTCTAACATGTGTAACCTTGCAAATGTTAAGGCTCATTAATTACTTTGTTTTTTCCTTATTAATTATCCACTTTCCTATTTGGTGGGAAGAGAGAGATTAAATCCATAAAATAAATAGGAAACTAGGTAATAAATAAGGAAATAAAAGTGAATAATAATGAGTTTTAACATGTGATATGTTGCACCTATTAGAAAAACGCTAATAATTATAATACAAAATCACATAGAAGTAGAGAGAGAAATAGATGCCTCATAACAGGGGAGAGAAATAATTCGGCTCTAACTAATTATCTTTAAATCCTAAAATTGTAATAAAGAGAGAAAATATATCGGTAACTAGAAATTAGATGTCTCATTGAGCCTGAAGCCATCCCCTCATGCTAAATTTTCTCAATAATAAAAAAGAACAGAGTAGAGAGATAGCTCAACTCTAAACTAATTATCTCTACCAAATTAGATAAAACTTAAATAATTGAAGCGATCATTGTTGTTATCCAAATTTGTTTGTTACAAAACAGTTACTGGTTCCAAATTGGGTTGCTAAGACTTCTTATGAAACATCCAACCATTCCCATTGAACTCTTTACTTCCATCACACTCTTCAGCCCTTCCCACCTTAGGACCACTTCCAACTTCATCAGGCCTACCACTATTCCTTCCTTAAGGCAAACAACCTCCCCGCAGCTTGGGGTTTGTCTTGCTGAAGTCCACTCATCTGCCTGCAGTACTTAAGAAGATGTCCTGCTTTCCCACAGTTGAAACAAACACGATGACTCAGTTGACAGCTATTGTCGAATGTGCCTTTACACACTTATAGCACCTAACCATGCTCTGAGATCCGCTGCTACCACTTGCATCGTAAATGGTTGTTGCCGTTGCGGTGGTCGGCCATAAGGCTTGAAATTGTGCTGAGGTCTCTCATCTTTTTTTTGATTAGATCTTACAAGACCAAAGTCCTTTCGCTGGTTCCGAGTTCGTTTGTCAACGTTTCCCACAACTCCACACCTATCCAGTAACTCAAGGAAACGAGTGATCCTTAAAGGTTTCATCATCCTCTCTAGTTCCACCCTTAAACCATCTTCAAAACGTCGACACCGCCAATTCTCATCAGGAAGAACCTGATAAAACTGGCAAAATTTCAACAAGGAATCAAACTTGGCGGCGTACTCCCCAACGGTCATCTGTCCTTGTCGAAGATTCTGAAATTATTTCTCTTTCTCATATCTCGCACTTACTAGAAAGTAGTTTTCCAAAAACAGATCCTTAAACATCTCCTAGTTTTTAGTTGCACCTTCAGCCGTCAACATTTTTTCCATACCCTTCCACCAAAACTCGGCATCTCCCACCAGCATAATGGTAGCATAAGTTACATTTTTGTCATCTGGGCAGTGCATTGCCCCAAAGATCTTTTCCAACTCCTTAACCCATACTTCAGCAACGTCTGGATCATACTTTCCATCAAATTGTGGAGGTTTATTATTACGGAATTCAGACAATCCCGTATCAGTCCCAACAACTACACGTCTTTGCTCCTGTTGTTGTTGCCATTCTCTCTGTTGTTGTATTAGCATCACATTTTGCTCAGACTGGTGATGCATATTTGTTGCTAGCACTCTTATTGTCCTCATATCCTCATTTGGATCATTCCCATTGTTGTCAGCGTCCCCCTCGGACCTAGTACGAGCCATCGATTCTTGTGAAAGCAACCATTAGCTCGAGGGTTATACATCTGCTATCTAATATTCTAGCATATTCTATACCCAGGCAAATAATTTTTCACTAAAAATCGGATCAATCATCTTTGTTTCCCACTTAAAAACAAAAGAATGAACGGACGACTTGGACGTTCAACTAACCCGCAAATTCCAACTTTGTTGTTCTCATCTCCTCTAACTCCTAGTTAGACACACAACCAGACACACAGACTAGACACGGCCAGGAGTACTACTCGATACCTCACAGTCTATTTTGGAACGAAGTGCTCTGATACGATAATGTAACACCCTCCGAAAATAAAGTTGTTACGTGGAAATAAAAATATTTAAACTGAAAACAGCGGAACACTTGAAAAACATACAATGCACAAAATTTTATTTCATCAAAGTGCACAAAATTTTATTTCATCAGAGTAATGTGAAAGAAAATACAAGTTTAGCTATTACAAAATGAAATCCACTGGCCGTGGTACTAAGAACAAAATCCAACATGACTGAACCATAACCTAAGAACTCTTGACTGAAAACCCACTCTTCACATCCCGTTTACACCTGTCCATAAATAAAAACAAGACAACAACAAAACAATGCAAAGGTGAAAATCTCACTTAACGAGTTTTATCGCGATACTCACATTAGTAAAATAAAAATAATAACAAATATTATACACGGACATAATAATTATAATATCATGTAAACAAACAAGTCAAACCGACAATCAACTCCAAATATTTTTACTTCAATTCTAACTACAGGTAATCCTTCCTGCAACTGTACCGTCCCATACCAGCACAGTCTCATGATTTCTAAATGCAGGTTGTCTATTCTATTCTGATCAGTTTACTACTTCGTAACAATGGCTACACTCGACCCTTAGTTGGCTTACCACTTTGTCACGACAGGATATACATGATCTTTAGTCAGTTTACCACTTAATAACGACAGGGTGTGACATTCAGTCAACTTACCACTTCATCATGACAGACTATACTTAACCACTTAATCAGCTTACTGCTTCATAACGACAGGCTACGCTTGACCTTCAGTTAGCTTACTTCTTCATCATGACAGGCTATGCTTGACCTTTAGTTAGCTTACTACTTCATTATGATTGGCTATGCTTGACCACTTTTTGTAATGCAACATACCATGGAATTCCTTTCTAGCTGGGGCTATGTTCTAATATTCTAAGAGCATGATAACTCAAACCCGCCTCACTAAAAATAGTGAGAAGTATACCTTTTCAGGCATAACTCGACTGTCATCATGATTTGAGTATCTACACTCGTCGACCAGTCAAGCCCATCACAATTCAATACCAACACATAATCAATTCATTAGGTCATAGTCTAACTATGTCGTCAAACCAACAAACAATCGGTATAATAAGTTCACATATAAAATCATATGTCAAGTAAATCACACATAACTAAACATAAACCAAATTCAATCCCAAAATAATTATGTATCAAAGTTTAATACCCATTTTCCAAAACGCCAAGTGATAAAACTCTCAAGGAGTTTTCATCCCAATATTATTCCATAACAAACAAACCTAAAAACACATAAACACACAACAATTTATGCTTTCTCAAAGCTCCAAGAGAAATTCCACTTACCTTAGGTCTTTAGGGTTCCACTTCCTTACCAAAATTCCTTCTAGCCAAAATCACCAAAAGCTCATAAATCACCTTGGTGATGAAGATGGTGTAGTTAGAATTGAAATCGGATGAGTTTTGATTCCAAAACCTTTCATTTCTCTCTCTAAATTTTTATGGAAGAAAGAAGAAATGAAGACAAAATGAGGAAGAGAGGAGAGGTGGCGTGAAAGTGGAAGAGAAGTAGAGGAGAAAATGTTAAAATTTCATATAAATACACAATGGATTTGAAGTAGGAATTAAATATAATTATGTAATCCAAAAACACATTAAACTTGGTTTTGTAACTAAAATAATTATGCAATATGCCTTTGTAACTCAAATAGTAATCAAATATAATTTATTTATAATTTTCATAATTATCCAAAATAATAATTAGGAATTATCCTAATTATACCGCTTAAAAACTCATCGCGCGATTAAAAACGTTACACTATTAAACTGGCGTCTGTAAAATCAGCAATGCAATAATAAAATTAATATCTTCTCACAGATCGTCATCTATTGATAGGCAGTAAAAATTTCAAAATATGAATGTGTTGGAGTCCAAATAGACTTTTCCGTCGATAAAAAGTTAACCGGGTAGTAAAAACGACGTCCGATTTTCGTCAGAATTAAAATCTAAAAATATCACCACTAGCAAAATAAAATATTTGGAATTCGACCGTGAAGTTTGTTTCCCAAAATTACGCACTTTTATAAATTTACGATAATACCCCTGTAGCATATATTCAAACCGCACACAATTGCAAGCAGACAAGTGACAAAAACTAGTGTTGTTATAACCACCAACAAAACAAAATATTTGAAACACGTTTTTGAAAAACTAAAAAATCAGGGATGTTACTTTGTACCCCCTTAAATAATTTTCATCCTCTAAAATTGCACGTATAAAAGCATGACTAACTCCTCAACACCGCCCGAGGCTCAAATGATCTTTCTGACTAATCACTCTGTCTAACAGATACCCTTACTTAAAAGGAAACACAAACAAGTAAGTTTGATTAACCCTAAAGAATCTAACAACGTCCACCTATGCCATTCAATGTAGTCCATTTTGCTCTTGTTAAGTCATATGGGTGATCAGTCCCACAACTTACCCAAGCAGTCATAAACTATAATGATTATATAGGATAACTCACTTTATTATTAAACTGGTTTCACATGCAAAGCTTCTTGTGTATACTTGATTGATTCCTTAGTGGCTTTCTGATTAAGTTCTGAATGTGAGAATGCTCGAGTACATAATCACCTTCAAAACTTTTCAAAATCCACCAAGTCTTCATCATACTTCCCCTGTGTTCCTAAATCTTATACTGCATCTCTAGATCTCATAAGCGAACAAGTAGTCACTCCACCCTTCCTAATTACTATCTGTCAATAACCTGGTCAGTCCTTCTAGTAAAGATCTGATACAACATAAAACTATAGAATTAGTTGGTTCTAGTCTCATAGGGTAACACTAAATCTAATGCTAATATCATAAGAAAATAGAAATCTTAACAAACAAAAATAACAGATGGGCAGAGATTTTAGATAACAGTCATACATTTATATCACAAAACACCAGAAAATACATTATAACACAAAAACCACAGAAATTCGAATACACATAGCGTCACAATTAGATGGTCATACTTAAAGCCAGTTATATGCTCAAAATCTACTAATTGCTAGGGTACGTATTTCACCTGGAATTTCATGTTCCAAAATAGTTACTGGTTCCAGATTGGGTTGCTAAGACTTCTTATGAAACCTCCAACCATTCCCATAGAACTCTTTACTTCTGTCACACTTTTTGGCCCTTCCCACCTTAGGACCATTTCCAACTTCATCGAGCCTACCATTATTCCTTCCTTAAAGCAAACACTCTCCCTGCAGCTTGGGGTTTATCCTGTTGAAATCCACTCACCTGCCTGCAGTCCTTAAGAAGATGTCTTGCCATCCCACAGTTGAAACAAACACGATGACTCAGTTGACAGCTATTGGTGGAATGTGCCTTTCCACACTTGTAGCACCAAACCATGCTCTAAGATCTGCTGATACCACTTGAAGTCTGAAATGGTTGTAGTTGTTGCGGTGGTCGGCCATAAGGCTTGAAATTGTGCTGAGGTCTCTCATCTCTTTTTTGATTAGATCTTACAAGACGAAAGTCCTTTCGCAGGTTCCGAGTTCGTTTGTCAACGTTTCCCACAGCTCCACACCTATCCTGTAACTCAGGGAAATGAGTGATCCTTAAAGGTTTCATCATCTTCTTTAGTTCCACCCTTAAACTAACTTCAAAACGCCGACGCCACCAATTCTCATCAGGATGAACCTGATAGAACTGACAAAATTGCAACAAGGAATCAAACTTGGTAGCGTACTCCCCAACGGTCATCTGTCCTTGTCGAAGATTCAGAAATTCTTTCTCCTTCTCATATCTTGCACTTTCTGGAAAGTACTTTTCCAAAAAGAGATCCTTAAACATCTCCCAGTTTATAGTTGCACCTTCAGCTGTCAACATTTTTTCCATACCCTTCCACAAAAACTCGGCATCTCCCACCAGCATTAAAGTAGCATAAGTTACCTTTTTGTCATCTGGGCAGTGCATTGCCCCAAAGATCTTTTCCAACTCTATAACCCATACTACAACAACGTCTGGATCATACTTTCCAACAAATTATGGAGGTTTGTTCTTACAAAATTCAAACAATCCTGCATCAGTCCCAACAACTACATGTCTCTGCTCTGGTTGTTATTGCCATTCTCTCTGTTGTAGTATTAGCATCGCATTCTGCTCAGACTAGTGACACATAGTTGTTGCTAGCTCTCTTATTGTCCTCATATCCCCATTTGGATCATTCTCATTGTTGTCAGCATCCCCCTCGGACCTAGTACGAGCCATCGGTTCCTGCGAAAGCAACCGTTAGTTCGAGTGTTATACATCTGCTAGCTATTATTCTATACATAAACAAATAATTTTTCACTAAAAATCAGATATCATCTTTGTTACCCACTTAGGAACAAAAGAATGAATGGACAAATCGGACGTTCAACTAAACTGCAAATTCCAACTTTGTTGTTCTCATCTCCTCTAACTCCTGGTTAGACATACAACCAGACACACAGACTAGACACGGCCAGGACTACTACTCGATACCTCACAGTCCGATTTGGAATGAACTGCTTTGATACCACATTGTAACACCCTCTGAAAATAAAGGTGTCACGTGGAAATAAAAATATTTAAACTGAAAACATCAAAAGACTTTAAAAACGTGCAACGCACAAAATTTTATTTCATCAGAGTATTGCAGAAGAAAATAATAGTTTAGTTATTACAAAATGAAATCCACTGGCCGTGATACTAAGAACAAAATCCAACAGGACTAAACCCTAACCTAAGAACTCCTGACTTAGAACCCACTCCTCACATCCCGTTTACACTTGTCCATAAATAAAAACAGGACAACAACAAAACAATGCTAGGGTGAAAAATCTCACTTAACGAGTTTTATCGCGACACTTGCATAAGTAAAATAAAAATAATAATAAATATTATACACGGACATAATGATTATAATATCATGTAAACAAACAAGTCAAACCGACAATCATCTCCAAATATGTTTATGTCAATCCTAACTACATGTAATCCTTCCTGCAACTGTACTGTCCCATACCAGTACAGTCTCATGATTTCTAAATGCAGGTTGTCTATTCCATTATAATCAATTTATTATTGGAATCAAGTGGATTAAAAAACAATGACCCTTAATTGTTTTGATGATAACAAATAGTTAATAGACCAATTTATCCTCTGATGTGTTTGTTAGTGTGCTGAACTCACTATTCATCAGAAGGAATTATCTCAAAGTGTGCACTTCGCACTCAGTTTCATGAATCTGAGTATGGCACTGATTGTCTGGTAAGAGTTACTAACGTCATCGTCTTATAGCCTCACTATGAAAAAGGTCGACGCTCTGTTGGTAGTCAACGCTCTGATAGACCATGCTCTGTTGAGACCATGCTCTGTTATTAGTCAACGCTCTGTTTGCTGGTCAACACTCAAACAGACTATGAATAGACTACACAGTGGAAGCATTTGTCCATTTCTTTATGACTCTCCTATATGAAAGGCAAACAAATTCTGTATTAAAGAACTTGCCTCTGTTTTAAGCTCACTCTGGTGAACAGAGTATCTCAGTAACAAGTATTGTCTATTTGACAGATGCTCTGATTGAAAATCAGACTGAGTGTTCATTAAAGGCTACTTCATGTATTTAAAAGACCTTATTGATGAGTATTCTAATGTACGAGGAATCAAATGCTAAAGGGAATGTTAACGATATAATCATCAGAAAACTTGCTCAAGAAGTGTCTTATATTAAAAAAGCTCACAAGGCACAAGATCCTGATATTGTCTGCTGTGTTAGTATGCAAGAGCAGAGTGGAAAGGGATGTGACATGCTAAAAGCCACAAAAAGGGGATCTAAAGCTTTGTCCTTTGGTGCATAGAGCTGTTAGATCACAACGGCACTATTCACAATCCTAGCTATATATACCTTACTTCTCCCACTGAAGTAGGTTAATGAAGCAATATACGAAAATGCTGTGATATGAAGTGAGCAACCAAGAATAATTTCAAGTCTCTGAGATCACATTGAACAAGCACTTAATTGTTTTATTAATCTTTCAGTTTGAAAGTTATTCTTTGTGCTCAAGTTTTTCACTGTATATCCTCTCTGATGGGAGTTATTTGATATTTTTTCAAACCATTTTTGAACATTGTATTTAGCCCAGTAGCGGCTGTATTCCTTATTGGCTTGACTGCACTAAATCGTTCTAAGAATTTGTGAGTATAGCTAGTTTGGCTGTATTATATACTCTCAAGTGTAATCAGGTTGATTATAGTGGAGAAATCCTTCAAGTGTGTAAAGGGACTAGACGTAGCTATCAGGTGATAGTGAACTAGTATAAATCACTGTGTCATTCTCTTCTCTTCTCTTTACTTAGTTACTTTGCTATTTTTCTAAGGAGTTTTTTTAAAATGGTTTTCACAAACACACAGGCTTTGCGAAAAGATTTCAAAAACCCAATTCAAACCCCTCTTTCTTGTGTTTTTGCCACGTTCAATTGGTATCGAAGCTCGCCTTCTTGGTTGAGCACTTAACAGTGTAAGAGGAAAAGATCTTATTCTGTATACATGGAAACCAACGAAGCTGGTGGTCACATTAACTGTCCTCCTTTGTTCACTGGAACAAATTATGACTACTGGAAAGACAAAGTGAAAATGTTCTTCGAGTCTCAACAACTCGAACTCTGGGATATGATTCAAAAACAATATTCTGAACCAGCGGATTCCAAGAATAAACCCATTCCTAGAGATAAATGGGAAGATGAGCATAAGAAAGCCTATCAACTAAATCAGAAGGCAAGATATTTTCTTATCTGTGCCATTTCTGAGAAAGAGTATGAGAAATGTGGGAAGAAACTGCCAAAGAAATTTGGGACTCATTGGCCTTAGCCTATGAGGGTACTTCCCAGGTGCAAGAAACCAAGGCTAACATCTTGGTTAGACAATATGAACTCTTCAAGATAGAAGAGGGAGAAGACATTAAAACTATGTTTGGAAGATTTCAAACATTAGTTCATGGTCTAAAAGTTCACGTGAAGTGAATCTCAAGAAGCCTGCCAAAGAAGTGGAGACTTATGGTCATGGCTATTCAAGAAGCCAAGGACCTGAATGCCTTGCAACTTGAAGATCCTCTGAGTTCCTTGAGAGCTCATAAGCTTGAGTTAAATGTAGAAAAACTTCCTAAGAAATCAAAGTCTATAGCTTTGAAATCTACAAGCAAAGCATCATCCTCTAAAGCTCTTCAAGTTGAACTTGAAACAGATGATGGATCGTCTGATGAGAGTGGTAGAGACACAGACGAAGAAATTTCCTTAATATCAAGGAAAATTCAACGTATGTGAAAAAACAAAGGAATGTTTAGGAAGCAGTTCCATAAGAAGGATTCAAGGGAAAGGAAAGACTCAAGGGATAAGAAGGACTACAAGGACAAAAGCCAAGTTACTTGCTATGAGTGCAAAAAGCCAGGACGTTTCAAGTCTGAATGTCCACAACTCGAGAAAGAGAAACCAAGGAAAGGTGATTTCAAAGGCAAGAAGAAGAAAGGTCTCATGGCAACATGGGATGATTCTGATTCATCATCATCTGATGATGATGAGGAACAAGCAAACATGGCTCTGATGGCTACCATAGGATCAAACAGTGAAGAAGAAGATGAAGAGGTAAATTCTAACTTATCTTCTGATATTTAAATAGCTTTTGATGAACTCTTAGATGAGTCTTCTAAACTCAACATTGAGTATAAATCTTTGAAAAAGAAATTCTCAAAACTTTCAAAAGAATTTCAAACACTCAATGAAGAGAATGAGAAACTCAAAGCTGAAAACCACCGTTTGGTGAGTGACAGCTCTAAGACTGAGGAAAAGATTGAATGAAACTCTTCAAAATATGAAGAGGGATTTCAAAGATTCCTTGCTGAGTGTGTTACACGAAGCAAACAAGCCTCTATGATTTGGGGCATAAGCCAAAATGGTAAAAGTCGTATTGATTACAAACCAGAGGAACCCACCTTTCAAAACACAAATTTGAAATCCAAAGATACCAACAATCATAGTGACTGTCTGCTTTATACTTTTTGCAATAAGAAAGGTCACATAAGAAGTACTTGTTATGAATCGAAAGAGGACCTAAAAAGATTTGGGTACCTAAGGACAAGATTGTATATGTTGCAGAATTGCATAGCAATAGAGTTAAAACACCAGTCCTGGTACTTGGACAGTGGGTGCTCACGTCACATGACGGGAGAAAGGCGTATGTTCCAAGAACTCCAACTTAAAGAGAGTGGAATAGTAGGTTTCGGAGGAAATCAAAAAGGTAAAATCATTGGAAGTGGAAGATTGGTGAGAAATTTCTACCTTCTATTGATAATGTTTTACTTGTTGACGGCCTGAAGCATAGCCTACTAAGTGTAAGTCAATTATGCGATAGTGGTTATGATGTTGGCTTTAATGATAATGCCTGTATAGTCAAGAGCAAGAAAGATGGCTCCATTTTCTTTAAAGCAAAGAGAAAGAACAATATTTATAAAATAAAACTGTCTGAGTTGGCAAATCAAAATGGAAAATGCTTTTTGTCTCGTGATGAAGAACAATGGACTTGGCACAAAAGATTAGGTCATGACAGCTTGAGGTTAATCTCAAAGCTTAACACGACGGAACTTGTTAGAGGCTTACCAAATCTTATGTATCAATGTGATGCTCTTTGTGAAGCATGCCAAAAAGGGAAACAAAAAAAAATCTTCATTGCTCTTTGTGAAGCATGCCAAAAAGGGAAACAAAAAAAAATCTTCATTTGAATATAAAAATATTGTTTCCACCTCAAGACCACTTGAGTTTTGCATTTAGATTTATTTGGTCCAACCAGAACTGCATCTTTGTCCGAAAAGAAATATGGTCTTTTAATTATTGATGACTATACTAGATAGACATGGGTAAATTTCCTTGCACACAAGGATGAGTCATTCACAATGTTTTCTATTTTCTGCAAATAAGTGCAAATGAAAAAGGTTTTTGTATTATAGCGATTAAAAGTGATCATGGTGGATAATTTTAAAAAGAATCATTTCAAAACTTCTGTGAAGAACATGGGATCTCTCACAACTTTTCATCCCTTAGAACACCACAACAAAATGGTGTTGTAGAAAGGAAAAATAGATCTCTTCAAGAGATGGCCAGAACCATGATTCACGAAACTAATGCTGCAAAGCACTTTTGGGCAGAAGCAATGAACACTGTTTGTTATATTCAAAATAGAATTTATATAAGACCTATTTTGAATAAGACTTCATATAAATTGTGGAAAGAAAGAAAACCCAACATTTCTTATTTTCACCAATTTGGGTGTGACTGCTTTGTTCTCAATACAAAGGACAGTCTTGAAAAATTTGATTCAAAAGCTATCTTTTTGGGATATTCCGAAAGCTCTAAATCTTACAGAGTATACAACAAAGAAACATTAATTGTTAATGAGTCTATGCATGTGAGATTTGATGATAAGAAGCCTGACAATTAAACGTTAAAGCTAGATGAGATCTTTGCAGATATGAAGATAAGCAAAGAAACAGATGATAGTGTCATAGGTGCTGGCTCTGATTCTGCATCTGGTGACAAGACTCAAGAAGAGACGATAACAGACTGGAAGTTAAAACTCATCACCCAAAGGACCAGATCATTGGTGAGCCAAGTGAACAAGATCATCTCTTAGAGAATACTCTGACTTTGCATTGCTATCAAAAATAGAGCCTAAGACGATTGATGAAGCACTAACAGACGATGGATGGATACTTGCTATGCAAGGAGAGCTCAATCAATTTCAAAGAAATGATGCTTGGAAGCTTATGCCTCCACCAGAGGATAAGCAAGCCATTGGAACCAAGTGGTTTTCAGAAACAAACTTGATGAAGATGGCAAAGTGGTAAGAAACAAAGCTAACTTGTTGCTCAAGGATATTCACACGAGGAAGGTATAGATTATACAGAAACCTTTGCTCCTGTAGCTAGACTTGAAGCAATTAGAATTTTATTATCATTTGTTGCAAATTATGGCATTACTTTATATCAAATGGATGTAAAGAGTCCATTTTTAAATGGTTTTATAAATGAGGAAGTGTTTGTAAAATAACCACCTAGATTTGAAGATATTGCTTATCCAGAGCATGTATTCAAACTTAAAAAGGCTAGCTCTCTATGGTCTTAAGCAAGCCTCAAGAGCTTGGTATGACAGACTGGGTTCTTTTTTAATATCAAATGGTTTTGAAAGAGGACAGGTGGACACTACACTCTTTAGAAATTCATCTAAAAAGCATTTTATTGTAGTTCAAATATATGTTGATGATATTATCTTTGGTGCTAATAATGAATCTCTTTGTGAGGAATTCTCTAATTTTATGCAAAATGAGTTTGAAATGAGTATGATAGGAGAATTGAAATTCTTCCTTGGTATTCAAATCAAGCAATGTCAAGATGGAACCTATATCTATTAAACTAAATATGTGAAAGAACTTTTGAAGAAGTTCAAGCTTGACAAAACCAAATCAATGAGCACACCAATGCATCCAACATGTGCTTTAAGCAAAGATGAATCTAGTAAAAAGGTAGACCAAAAGGTATACAGAGGTATGATCGATTCACTCCTTTAACTTACTGCCTCAAGGCCAGATATTATGTTTAGTGTGTGCTTATGTGCAAGATTCCAATCTGATCCTAGAGAATCTCACTTAACTGCTATTAAGAGAATCTTTAGGTATCTCAAAAGAACTACTAATCTTGGTTTGCTCTATAAGAATTCAGATAATTACAAGTTAGTAGGTTTCTGTGATGCTGACTTTGCTGGAGATAGAATTGAAAGAAAGAGCACAAGTGGTGGCTGCCAATTTCTTAGAGCAAACCTCTTCTCATGGTCCAGCAAAAGGCAAAGCACAATTACACTATCCACAGCAGAAGATGAGTACATATCTGCAGCAAGTTGTTGCTCATAATTTCTATGGATGAAGTATCAGCTTGAGGATTATTAAATAAAAGAGAGTAACATTCCTATATACTGTGATAATACCTCTGTAATATTGTTCAGTCAAAATCGCAAGTATACAATCTTGTCAAGTTATAGTATAAAAGATTATCGTCTCCACAGAGAATTGAAATGATTACTGCTCTACTTAGATCAATTTGTTATTTAGACAAATGGTTCGAGTGAACTTAAATAAAGAGCCATAAAAATAAGTAGAAAAGAAATTATAAAATATTTAAGAAAGGAATTTAGATAATAAAAGCACTAAGGTAATGGGTTCACTAATACTTATATTTCTGTGTATTTAATTAATTTATAACATGAATAACAATTCTTACTGATTACAAATCATCTATTCAAAAGCTATTAACACACAATGATCATGCAATGTTAACAGTCTTCCTCCTAATTTATTACTTTGTTTGATCATTCAAAGCAAGTAAATAGAAAGAGCATAAAACATCAATAGATTTACCAATTCAATGACTGACTGGAAACGAACATATAATCCTTGATCTGGCAAAAGATACAGGTTCAATTAATCCTAGAGTTCTGTTAATTAATTCAAGGTACGATCGCCGAACAATTAATCAACTATGTAAAGAATGGCCAATCCTTATTAAAGTAAGATTACCAGGAATAATTTAATCAAAAGGATTTAAACACTCATATTACAAATCATAAAGATATCACAGATAAAGTAAAAGATCCCCCATCACCTCAGTGACGGGATTAGTTACACAACATAATATAAGAAAACAACAAAATAAGACTAGAAGATTACAAGAGAAAAAGAGAATTGTGAGATAATTAATCCCGAGGAGGTTTTCAAATGTTCTGCTGAGCGTTCCTTTTATAGGCAAAATTTTGGGCTCAGCACGGCACCAGCACGGCCGTGCTCCAAGGCCGTGCTCCCTTTACAGCCTGTTTACGCGTCACCGACCTTGCCGACATGATTTTCTGATTTTTTGGTTGAGCACGGCCATGCTCCATGATGAAGAGGCTGTGCTCCATGGTGAAGAGGCCGTGCTCCATCCAATTTGTGACAAAGTTGTAGGAAATTCTCTTAGCTTTCCAACGCCACCAAGAACGCCTTAATCTGATATCTACAGCTCTAGATATGATTAAAATACCAACCAACTATCCGGGGAGCGCGTGGACACGCGTGAGGCCCGCTCGTGGCTAATTGCTACTTCAGGTAAGGATGGACATGCTTCATTATATTATGCAAAGGCCGTACTTAGCATTCTGGGCCTATTTCAAGCCCAAATTTGTATTTGGCCACCATATTGCCAAATTTTTCATTTCTGCACAATTTATATTAAAAGAGAGTGAATTTCAATTGATAATATTCAATAATTATTCAAATCACATTCTAATATCTTTATAAAAATGATGCAATATTGGTGTTATCAATTCCTCCACACTTAAGCTTTGCTTGCCCTCAAGCAAAGTAATTGGTTTTTGATTTCCCAATTTTTTTTTATCAATGATAGCTAACCAATTAATTGGGCAAAGCAAATGTTTTTAAAAGACGGCTTTTTATCTCTTTGAGAGAAATATTTTTCACTTGATTGGATAATTAGAAAAATAAGCACCTTTGAAATCAAACTAACCAAGAATGTGTCACTCCCTTTCAATCTCTCAAGTGTATCAATGGGTAAGGAGAATTCAGACAAATTTTTCATAGACAAAGCATTACCATAAGCTTGAGGATAGACAAAGACTCGACTAACGATTTATAGACAATTTTGAAATCAAGGGGACTTTTATAAGGTTGTAATGAGGTCAAGGGTGAAAATTTAAGGTATGAAAATTCAAAGAAAGGATATTTCAAGGGCTATAATAAATAATCAGTTTTGAGCAGCTATCCTTTTGAAAAATAGAGCTTTTAGATATATAATCACTTTTAGACAGAGCACCAAACTTTTCTTTTTTTCACATTTTTCTTGTAATCAGAGTTCCTCATTACAAATATCTTTTTTTTTCTGTCTTTTTTTTTGAGGAATAAATCTCTACCTTTTGAATATATCTGTCACCAAAACCAAGCAGCTCCATTTTAAATTAAAACGGTACACAAATCTATTTTTTTCAATCAAATCAGAGGGTATAGAATAAAACTTTTTTTTAAGAGCTCAAAATGGTCAACTAAGTGGTGAAATTTAATCGCAAAGTGTAGTAGGCTAGAAATAAATCCTAAATGCCCCAATCATTTTCCAAAATTTCTAAAAGTTAGTTTTGCTTTGAAAGGTCACATGTCAAGTTCTAGAAACACAAAGCCAATGAAAAACAACTCTCATGAAGAATAGGGTCATAATAATCTTGTAACAATGCGCAAACCCAAATCAAGCTCAAATCCTTACGTTTAGAAGCTATTTCATGGAAAAATTTTCAATCAATAGCTCATTTCTAATTTTCAGCTTTTCAAAAATTTATATAATATCTCAATAAGCATCAAAAAGCTATTCGAAAAAAATTTAAGTTTTAGCCCTAAAATTAGTAGCTTTAATTTGTTTCAAAATAGTAATCACCAAATATCAAGTGGTTAACTCCCCCCACACTTATTTCTAACATTGTCCTCAATGCTAGTAATCACAGCATAAGCACATAAAGATATAACAACAAAATCAAGTGCTAAAAGTAAAGAGTGGAAAGGGACTCCCCTGTGGAAGATTTCACGAGCCTATTCTGGAGGGGGTGTAGTAGGCAAATTTCTTCCCAAAACGACAGTTTTGTCAAGATGAAGTAAGTGAAAAGCGAACTGTCGACAAAATAAAAGGGTAAACATAAAATAAACTGAAATAATATAAAAACAGGTGGCCTCCTGCGAAGCGCTTTATTTAACGTCCTGAGCTTGACAGATTGCTTTAGAAGTGGTCAACCAGCTGGTTCTCTAAGAGTGAATTTTGCATTTAGCGCATTCTCTCTTCGCCATTTCTTGACCATGTGGTTTAAGTTGCTTAACCTCTTTCTTTTTGGTGGTGGAGGATACTCATGGAATGAAGCAATCTTTATTTTGCAATCCTCCACCAAAATGCTAGGATCCTACAGGTTAGTAATGTTTTTTAAAGGATCCTGTATTCTTAAGTCAACAAACTTATTAACAACCACCACCTTATTGATAAAATCACAAGAAATTAAAGGAGGATTGTTAACAGCAACCACATCATCAATATAGTAACTAGAAATTGAATAAGAGAGGTTAAAATTCAGAAAATGTAAAATATCATCTTCCTTGCCAGATTTAATAGTTACTTTTCCTTTGTGAACTTCAATGGCTATCTTACCAATATTGACTGAGAGAGTCTGTCCCAAAGTAATTGAGGTTTCTATCTCTTGCTCTTCATTAAAAACTGGGAGGTTTTTCTTGCTCTCCTTAGAATCATTCTCTTCTGCGAGAACCTCAATTTTTTCCAGGGATGGTTGTGAGTCATGCTTAGGTTCAACCTCTGGTTTAGACCAAGTTTCAAAGTGAGTTTTAGGCCAAGTATCAGACTCAGTGTCAGGCCAAATGTCAGAATTAGCCTCAGGCCACATGTGAAGCACGGCCTGAATGTCAGACTCCATCTGAGACCAAGTGTCGGACTCAGTACCTTCAGTAAACTTCTCATCATCCTCAGAAATGATGATTTCACCTTTAGGCTCTGGTTGATTAAGAAAGATCTCTCTTTCCCTTTGGTTTATCAATTGAACCAAAACTGATATTTGATTCTCTAAGGATTTGTGGCTTGCATCTGTAGTGTTTGTTAAAATACCACAACACTCACAAACGAAAAGAGAATCCATTTTTTATTTTTATTTTTTTTAAAAGAGAAGAAAAGAAAAATTAAAAGAAAGAAAAAAGAAAATCTAGTCTTCCAACCAGGAGACACTACACAAAATAAAATCTAGTCTTCCAACCAGGAGACGAAATATAAAAATAAAAGCTAACCGTCCATGTAGGAGGTAAAATCATCCATGTAGGAGGTGATAATAAAATTAAAATGACAAGAAAGAAAAAAAATAAAAGATAAAATTAAAATAAAATAAAATAAGAAAAAGAAAAATAATTACAAAAAGCGTCTAAATTAACAATTAATCATTTCGATCAATATCATTAACAATTCCCCGGCAACGGTGCCAAAAACTTGTTCGGTCAAAATCGCAAGTATACGATCTTGTCAAGTTATAGTATAAAAGATTATCGTCTCTACAGGGAATTGAAATGATTACTGCTCTACTTAGATCAATTTGTTATTTAGACAAATGGTTCGAGTGAACTTAAACAAAGTATATTATTTTGGTATGCTAACATACTCTTTTCAGATCTATGCTTGGCCAGTTTCTCTTCTGAATTCGCTGGATAGATATATCAGGAATTTTATTTGGTCTGGCAACATTCATACAGCTAAAGTGGTCACAGTTGCCTGGCATAAGGTGTGCAGTCCCTACGATGCTGGTGGTTTGGGTCTTCGCTCGTTAAAGGCTACCAATAAAGCAGCTATGTTAAAGAGATGTTGGGAGCTTAAATCTTCCACTGCTCAATGGGCCCAACTTCTTCGGGCTAGAGTTTTAAAGAACAAAGCCACCATTAGCTATCATGTTTCTTCTTCCATCTGGGCCGGTTTGAAACACTTTGTTAATACTGTGGACGCTTCTACATCCTGGCAGCTGGGTGATGGCACTAGCATCAATTTTTGGTTGGATTGCTGGCTCTCACAGCCGATCGTCAGTTTGTTAAATATCCCGGCTTCTATGCATGGTTCTCTCACTGCAAAGGTCAGCGATTTCATTATTGATTATGAGTGCCACATCCTCGGACCTTGTTGCGGCGTTTCCCGATCCTTGCCTCACGAGATCCGAAAGTTAAGATTCCTAAGTTTCCCATCACGACACTTGGATTTGGAAAGGTACTGATTCAGGAACTCTCTCTTTGAAAGAAGCTTATGTTATTCAAGCCCCTTCTATGCAGGTCTGTGGTTGGTCCAAGCTTATTTGGAAAGCTTCAATCCCCCCTTCAAAATCCTTTCTCATTTGGCGCTTGATTCATAATAAATTTCCAACGGATGATCAGTTATGGAGGAGAGGATGCCACATGGTCTCTATGTGTAGTCTCTGTGGTACACATTATGAATCTACTGATCACTTGTTTTTAACTTGTGCTTTTGCTTCTCACATTTGGAGTTGGTTGGGTCATTGCATTGGGGTGGCCATGGACACGTCCTCCATTTTATCTATCTTAAAGATTTGTGATCGTTCTTGGAGCCCCCAGGCTAAAGAGGTTCTTATTGCCGCCATTGCTAATTCTATAGGGGCCATTTGGTACTGAGGAATCAACCGTTTTGATAATAATAATGTCCCAATGGCGGTGGCTATTAAATTCATCGTTGCTAATGTCAACCTTACAGTGCTTAGTTCTTGGGTCCATGTCCGTAATATTCAGGAGTTTGTTTTTCTTAAGCATTTCTTCATTACTGGTAAGCTAAGCAAAGCTCCTAAAATCATTGAGGTGAACTGGCATCCGCCTAATTGTACCTGGATCAAAGTTAACACTGATGGTGCGGCTAAGGAGTCTCCAGGCCTTGCGCTATGGGGTATATTTAGAGATAGTAGAGCGACCACTCTTGGGTGCTTTACTTTCCATATTGGCGTAGCCAATGCTTTATCTTTGAGTTAATGGGCGCTATCATAGCTATTGAGTTGGCCAACCGCAATGGATGGAACAAGTTGTGGCTTGAATGTGACTCATCGTTGGTGGTTCTAGCTTTTTCTAATCCTGCTATTGTCCCTTGGAATCTTCGCAATCGCTGGTTAAACGGCTTGCAACTCGCTAAGAACATGACTTTCTCTGTTTCTCACATCTATAGAGAAGGCAACTACTGTGCAGACAAGTTGGCAAATATAGGTATTTCCTATCCTGGTCTCATTTGGTGGAACACCATCCCTTCCTTTGTGGTTGAAGATTTCGCTACTTAGCAGATATGGCTGCCATACTCTGGGATTGAGATAATTCTTCTTTGGGTCTTGGTCTGCTTCTGCCTTTCTTTGCTTCCCTGTTTTTTAAATCTTGGTATGCTGCAAATGATTGTTAATGTCTTTGGTGCGAACCTCGTTGAAATGGAAGACATTATTGTGATGCCTTTGCATACCACCATTGCTTTCTTTTTTTTATTGTAGTTGCATTGGGCTTTTGGTCGGGCCTATTGTTATTGCTTTGATGCTGTTTAATGGGTTTTGGCCTAGTCCCCCCATTTTCTCTGTTACTTTTTTTTTTCAGTTTTTATTAATAAATTTTAGGCGGGGGTACTCTTTTTCCTTCTGGATGTTTTTTCCCTACGGAGGGTTTTGCATCAGAAGGTTTTAACGAGGCCCCTCTCCTTTCTTTTGCCAAAAAAAAAAGAACTTAAACAAAGAGTACATAAAAATAAGTAGAAAAGAAATTATAAAATATTTAAGAAAGGAATTTAGATAATAAAAGCACTAAGGTAATGGGTTCACTAATACTTATATCTGTGTATTTGATTAATTTATAACATGAGTAACAATTCTTACTGATTACAAATCATCTATTCAAAAAGCTATTAACACCCAATGATCATGCAATATTAACAGTCTTCCTCCTAATTTATTACTTTGTTTGATTATTCAAAACAAGTAAATAGAAAGAGCATAAAGCATCAATAGATTTATCAATTCAATGACTGACTGAAAACGAACATATAATCCTTGATCCTGCAGAATATACAGGTTCAATTAATCCTAGAGTTCTGTTAATTAATTCAAGGTACGATCGCCGAACAATTAATCAACTATGTAAAGAATGGCCAATCCTTATTAAAGTAAGATTACCAGGAATAATTTAATCAAAAGGATTTAAACACTCATATTATAAATCATAAAGATATCACAGATAAAGTAAAAGATCCCCCATCACCTCAGTGACGGGATTAGTTACACAACATAATATAAGAAAACAACAAAATAAGACTAGAAGATTACAAGAGAAGAAGAGAATTGTGAGAGAATCAATCCCAGGGAGGTTTTCAAATGTTCTGCTGAGCGTTCCTTTTATATGAAAAATTTTGGGCTCAGCACGGCACCAGCACAGCCCTGCTCCCTTTACAACCTGTTTACGCGTCACCGACCTTACCGACATGATTTTCTGATATTTTTGGTTGAGCACAGCCGTGCTCCATGAAGAAGAGGCCGTGCTCCATGGTGAAGAGGCCGTGCTCCATCCAATTTGTGACAAAGTTGTAGGAAATTCTCTTAGCTTTCCAACGCCACCAAGAACGCCTTAATCCGATATCTACAGCTCCAGATATGATTAAAATACCAACCAGCTATCCGGGAAGCACGTGGACGCGCTTGAGGCCCGCTCGTGGCTAATTGCTACTTCAGGTAAGCATGGACATACTTCATTATATTATGCGAAGGCCGTACTTAGCATTTTGGGCCTATTTTAAGCCCAAATTTGTATTTGACCACCATATTGCCTAATTTTCCATTTCTGCACAATTTAGATTAAAAGAGAGTGAATTTCAATTGATAATATTCAATAATTATTCAAATCACATTCTAATATCTTTATAAAAATGATGCAAAATATGTGTTATCAAATATGTTTGACGAAAAATCCTATTTTTTATTCACGTGCTAAATATATTGAAATTAAACATCACTTCATTAGAGACTATGTTCAGAAAGGGATACTTGATACTGATAGTCAATGGGCAGATATCTTTACAAAACCCCTTGCTGAAGATTGATTCAACTTTATAAGAAAGAACTTGAATTTTCATCTTATAAAGGAATAAGTGTTTAATTTGAATATATTTGCTTTTGTTTTGTGTGCCTCTGAAATGCCTGCGTCTGATTGTATATGTGCGTCTTTTTTTTTTGACATGTGCCTCTGTTTTTGTTGTTGCGTCTGTTTTTCAAACGTGCCTCTGTTTTGTGTGTTTGTCTGTTATACAAGTATGCCTCTCTTTTTAGGTTGCCTCTGTTTATATTATATTCATTAATTTATTATTTATTAAATTCATTATTTGTATCATCTGTTGTTATTAACTGTTCATATTCATGTGAGTCTATTGCAAGTTCCCTCTGCGAATCTTGGTGTACACATGTCTCCTTAAGACTGGTTGATGCGTTGTGGATGAGAATTATTCTCACTGAGTCATAATTATTTTTACTGCCCGAGGACAGTTTTACTGCGCCTATTTAAAACTGTGCGTGACACGTTTCTGTTTTGAAATGATAGAGTTATTATTTCTTTTATTTTGAAAACTGAACAAGGTGGTTTTCCTTCTTCAACACGTTTATTACCCATTCACTTCACTCACTCACCCACAACCCACTCTATCTCTCTCTGAGAAGCCTCACACATGAAACCCTAAACCCCATTCTCGCTACCTGCTCTCTGCTTCTACTACTCTCTCTGCAATGGCCGCTCCACTACTACCAGTTGTGTATGATCCTAAACCTGAACCTATACCTACTTTGACGAACGCAGAGCAACATCAACTCAAAGTGATGTGTGAAGCATAAGTGAACTTCAAAGATTTAGCTGAAAATGAGTATGATTTCAAAACTAATTTTGCTGATATGGGTATCGTAGATTTCTTCTACATAGAAAACTACCCCATCTACCCAGAACTATTGAAGGAGTTCTGGAGGTTTGCTAAGGTTAAAGACAACACTCTCTACAGCTATATGTAAAAGAGACACATACTGATAACACAAGACTTTATCTCTGACGTTATCAAGTGCCCTAACCCTGGAAGAAGAATCACCAATAACTGGGAAAATGAGTATGGTGGAATGGACATCATCAACTCTACTATCTATGAGAACCTTGGAAGTTCAAAGGCTGTGGACATGAAGAACAAGTTTCAGGTGCATTTCAAGATCATCAAGAATTGCATTTTACCCAAATCTGGATCTATTGACACTGTGAGTTCAGACACAAGTTTGTAATGTGGCATTATGAACTCAAATTCAAGATCAATCTGCGAAGCCTTATCTTCGATCACTTGCTCAGAAACATTTCTTTCTCCAGGAAAGGGAAGACCCTGAATATACCCTATGGAAGGGTAATCTCTGCAATGCTGGATAATCAAAGACTGATTAGGCATCTTCTAAGGTTTGAATACTGAAGAAGCTGGAGTAGCACTCCAAACCTTGAGTGCACCAACCTTCAACAGTGAAAACCTGAAGAAGATGAGGGTTCTATCTTCTGAGATCATTGCTGAAATCCAGAAGGAAGAAGAGGAAGCTGCTGTCAAACCTGTCAGGAAGGGCAAAAGGAAGATTACTGAAGTTGCCACTGCTGAGCCTAGCAGAAGGATAACAAGGAGTGATGGAATCCATATTGCTTCTAAGCTTACTCAACTTATTCATCCAGAAAGGCCTGCATTCATGCCCTTCTTACTGACAGAGGAACATGAAGAGAAGAAGGTTGTACTTGCTGAGATGATTGCTAAATCTCAAGAGGAATGCCTCAAATTCTATGAGGACCACAAAGAAAGAGGGCTTCTGCAAAGAGAGACCTTTGCTCCGCCTGTTGATGCACCCTCTGCTACTCCCTCCACTGCTCCTACTATTGTTGCCTCCAGCACCACTGCTGCTACTACAACTGCTACAAAGAGGAAGTGAATAATCAAGTTGGTTGATATCCCTGCAAAGAAACCTAAAGTACTTGATGAGGTTGTTAATCTTTATGATTCTGTGTATGGTACTGGATCTGCTGTAACTGGTTCTTCTGCAACCCAACCTACTCAATCCTCTCAACCATTACCTTCTAAACCTACCCAAAAACCTCTACCTCCATTACCTTCTGATTCATCTAGTGATGATGAAGAATATTATGTCCCCTTAAGATAGAGACAAAAACAGAGACCTATTTCCAAAGTCTCAATTCCTTACATTAAGCTCCTCTTTGTTGCTCTCCCAACTGATCCTATACCACCATCATAACAACAACCAACACAAACACCTTCACCACAACCTACACCAATTCCTTCACCTAAAGCAAAAATAACCACCACACCACCACCACAACCTAAACCTACCACTCCACCTAAATCACCGCCCCAAGCCCAACCTGATTTAAACCTCCCTTCACAACCCGAAATAGTCACTGAGACTATCAACTAGGAACCTCAATCTAATAAACCTGGCTCTGATATGATCTGTGAAGCTCAACCCCTCACTACCTTACCACCTGTTTCAGATCCTCTCTGCAACTTGCTATCCTTCTACCTGCTCCATCACAAATCATTTCATCACCACATTCACCAATACACCATGAGTCTGAACCTACTGCAGACCCAATTGTAGATGATGACTTAGTCATTACTACTACAATTGCCTCTGAGGTAGTTCAAGAACTTGAACTGGATGATGATGTCACCATCATTGAACCACCAATCCCACCACCTCCTACCCCTGTTATTCAAATTGGTTGTGAACCTCCACCAAACCATCGTGAAGCAGTAGTTGTACCTCAGCCTAATCCTCACCTCTTTGCAGGATTTGAAGTGTTTAAGGCTCGGAGACAGTATGAGTTTGATGTTTGGAGATATATTGAAGAGGACAGAATGGATGGTATTAGTACTACACAGGCTCAAGAGGACTTTTATGAAAATTGGCACTTTGTTAATTTCTAGTTTGAGAAGCTTAGAAAAGACTAACTTGAGAGAAATAGAAGGCTTCTAACTGCTTCTGCTTGGAGAGTGCCTCAAAGGATAGAAACCCTTGTTGTTTGGGAACCTGAACCAGCTCCTATACCTCCTCCTACTCTCGTTCCTCCACCTGCACCAGAACTTGTAATGGTGTCTCAGCCCTCTGCTTCTGGTTCTGCTTCTGCATCCACTAGTCATTCTGTTGTGGTGAGGTTTTGGACCAACTTGTTGAGGACAACAGAAACTTTAAGGAGTTCATTGAAGTATCGAACAAGAGACATGAGGATGTTACTTCTATACTACAGGTTATTATGGATCAGCTGAAGAAACCTTAGCTAACCCTTAGGTTTTTCACCAATTTTGTTTTTTTAGCCTTGTACTTGTTTTATTTTGTTAAGTAAAACTTTTTTGTAATTTGGTACTTCTACCTGATTAATGAAATCATTTTTTGTACTTATTCTGTTTTAACTCTGTCTTTCTCAAACACTGTTTTGACTATGATGTTCTTTATTTATTCTTAACCTTATTGTCTGATGACAAAAGGGGGAGAAGAAAATATAGAAATATAGAGTAATTGATGAACCTAATGTATCAATCAAGTGTCATCATGCATTGCATTATAGTTACTTTTGCTCTGATACACTGCATTTTACTATGCATTATTTTCCCTGATACATTATATTGGAATATATGCTCTAATGTTGTATTAATGCATATGCTCTAATACATCACTTTGTACATGAAAGCTCTGATACTTGAAATGATCTGAAGTGATACATTTATATGATGTGACTTTTACACTTAGAAAATATTTATATATGCTTAATTCAGGGGGAGCCTCTGAAATTCTTTTAAGTAAATATTTTTCTAATGGAAAATTGTTCATCAATCTATGTATTTGTCATCATCAAAAAGGGGGATACTGTAGGAATCAAGTGGATTCAGAAACAATGACCCTTAAGTGTTTTGATGGTAACAAATAGTTAGTAGAACAATTTATCCGCTGATATGTTTGTTAGTGTACAGAACTCACTATTTATCAAAAGGAATTATCTCATAAGACTAAGCTAAAGTGTGCACTTCACTCTTAATTTCATGAGTCTAAGTCTGGCACTGATCGTCTAGTAAGATTTGCTGACGTCAGCGTCTTATAACCTCACTCTGAAAAAGGTCAACGCTCTGTTGGCAGTCAACACACTGGTAGACCATGCTCTGTTGAGACCATGCTCTGTTTTTGGCCAATGCTCTATTTGCTGGTCATCGCTCAAACAGACTATGAATAGACTATACAGTGGAAGCCTTCGTCTGTTTCTTTATGACTCTCCTATATGAAAGGCCAACAAATTCTGTACTGAAGAACTTGCCTCTGTTTTAAGCTCACTCTGGTGAACAGAGTATCTCAGTAACAAGCATTGTCTGTTTGACAGATGCTCTGATTGGAAATCAGACTGAGTGTTCATTAAAGGCTACTTCATGTATTTAAGAGACCTCATTGATGAGTACTATTTTAATGTACGAGGAATCAAAGGCCAAAGGGAATGTCAACGGATATAATCATCAGAAAACTTGCACAAGAAGTGTCTTATATTCAAAAAGCTTACAAAGGACAAGATCATGATATTGTCTGCTGTGTCAGTATGCAAGAGCAGAGTGGAAAGCGACGTGACATGCTAAAAGCCACAAAAAGTGATATGTTTTAGTGCATAGAGCTGTTAGGTCACAACGACACTATTAAAAAATGTAGCTATATATACCTTACTTCTCCCATTGAAGTAGGTTAACGAAGCAATATACAAAAACGTTGTGATACGAAGTGAGCAACCGAGAATCATTCCAAGACTCTGAGATCACATTGAACAAGCACTTAATCGTTTTATTCTTTCAGTTTGAAAGTTATTCTTTGTGCTTAAGTTTTTCATTATATATCCTCTCTGTTGAGGGTTATTTGATATTGTTTCAACCCATTTTTGAACACTGTATTTAGCCCAGTAGTGGCTGTATTCCTTAGAGGCTTGACTACACTAAGTCGTTCTAAGAAGTTGTGAGTATAGCCTGTTTGGCAGTATTATACTCTCAAGTGTAATTAGGTTGATTATAGTGGAGAAATCCTTCAAGTGTGTGAAGGGACTAGACGTAGCTATCAGGTGATAGTGAACTAGTATAAATAACTGTGTCATTCTCTTCTCTTCTCTTTACTTAGTTACTTTGCCATTTTCCTAAAGAGTTGTTTTAAAAAGGTTTTCACAAACACACAAGCTTTGCAAAAAGATTTCAAAAACCCAATTCAAAACCCCCCTTTCTTGTGTTTTTGTCACGTTCATTTATTACTACGTAACAATGGCTACACTCAACCTTTAGTCGGCTTACCACTTTGTCACGATAGGCTATACGTGATCTTTAGTCAGTTTACCACTTCGTCATGACAGGCTATACTTAACCACTTAATCAACTTGCCACTTCATAACGACAGGCTACGCTTGACCTCCAGTCAGCTTACCGCTTCATCATGATAGATGCTTGCCTTTTCGTCAGCTTACCACTTCATTATGATTGGCTATGCTTGACCACATTCTGTTATGCAACATATCATGAAATTCCTTTCTAACTGGGCTATGTTCTAATCTAAGGGCATGATAACTCAAACCCGCCTCACCAAAAATAGTCAGAAGTACACCCTTTTAGGCATAACCCGACTGTCATCACGATATGAGTATCAGCACTCGTCGACCAGTCAAGCCCGTCATAATTCAGTACCAACACATAATCAATGCATTAGGTCATAGTCTAACCATGTCGTCAAACCAACTAACAATCGGTATAATAAGTTCACATGCAAAATCATACGTCAAGAAAATCACACAGAACCGAACATACACCAAATCCAATCCCAAAATAATTATGTATCAAAGTTTCATACCCATTTCCAAAGCAACAAGTGATGAAACTCTCATGGAGCTTTCATCCTAACATTATTCCATAACAAACAAACTTACAAACACATAAACACAGAACAATTTATGCTTTCTCAAAACTCCAAGAGAAATTCCCCTTACCTTAGGTCTTTAGGGTTTCACTTCCTTACCAAAATTCCTTCTAGCCAAAATCACCACAAGCTCATAAATCACCATGGAGATGGTGTAGTCAGAATTGAAATTGGATGAGTTTTGATTCCAAAACCTTTGATTTCTCTCTTTAAATTTGTATGGAAGAAAGAAGAAATGAAGATGAAGTGACGAAGGGAGGAGAAGTGGCGTGAAAGTGGGAGAGAAGAGAGGAGAAGATGTTAAAATTTCATATAAATACACATTGGATTTGAAATAGGAATTAAATATAATTATGTAACTCAAAAACACATTAAACTTGGTTTTGTAACTAAAATAATTATGCAATATGCCTTTGTAACTTAAATAATTAAATATAATTTATTTATAATTTTCATAATTATCCAAAATAATAATTAGGAATTATCCTAATTATACCACTTAAAACTCATCACACGATTAAAAACGTTACGCAATTAACTGACATCTGTAAAATCAACAAAGCAGTAATATCATTAATATCTTCTCGCAGATCGTCATCTATTGACGGGGCAGTAAAAATTCAAAATATGAATGTGTTGGAGTCCAAACACACTTTCTGTCGGTAAAAACGTTAACCGAGTATTCAAAACGACGTTCGTTTTTTGTCAGAAATAAAATCTGAAAATATCACCACTAGCTAAAGAAAATATTTGGAATTCAACCGTGAAGTCTGTTTCTCAAAATTACACACTTTTATAAATTTATGATAATACCCCTGTAGCGTATATTACAAACAGCACGCAATTGCAAGCAGACAAGTGACAAAAATTAGGGCTGTTATAAGCACCAACAAAACAAAATATTTGAAACTCAACGGTAAAATCCATTTTCCAAAATACGCTCTTTTCAAAATGACTAAAATACCCCAGTATATAAAAATATACAAAAAATCACGTTTTTGAAAAATTGAAAAATCACGGATGTCATAACCCATGACATGAAAACTTTCTTTTATATATATATATCTATATATATAATTATAATTATAATTATTGATGACTGATGTAATTGATATTAGATTTATTGATGATATATAATAGATTTGTTTTAAAATGCAACCGGAATTCAGTTGTTGGCGTTCAATTTGTATTATTTTAAATTAAATATCAGTTACAGTGGACATTAATTTATCTAAGAAATAAAAAAGTTTTTGTTAAAATATTTCAAACTATTTTAAAATATATAAAATACAGTTTAGGAACAAAATTTCGAAAAACTAATTTCAAGATAAAACTTTTAAAATTAAAGTTAAATAAAAGCTTTTCACAAACTTTTTAACAACTAAAGCTTCAAAATATTTTTTTGGCGTATACTATAAAAAATATTATAGATAAAAATTTTCAAAACAAAATTAAGAATAACTATTAAAAATTTAAAAAAAAAATCTAGAAATTGTTTAAAAAAACTAATTTCTGGATAAATGTTTTAAATAGTGTTCAATCAGAACTTTCGAAAAGTTTATAAATTACTTTATAGAGTTAATTACCAAACATGTTTAGAAAAATTAATTGCTTTTGTCATAATCAAGTTAGATTTAACAATACCTTCATTGGTTTTGCTCAAGTGACAAACCTGATCTCTACTAATATCTCCCTTTCTGACACTTTATCTATGGGTTGTAAGTTTTCTTCCATTGAAGAATTTAGCATGATTAAATCCTTCAAGATTGATTGTCATCCTCCAAAGGCGCCAAAAATTATTCAAGTAACTTGGAATCTTCCTAATAGTGGTTGGGTCAAAGTTAATACTGACGGAGCTGCAGGGGAAATCTAGGGCGTGCTTCTTGCGGAGGTATTTTTCGTGATTCCAGGGCGCTACACTGAGGTGTTTCTCTGATTATATTGGGATTGCCTCCTCTTTTTGTGCTGAGCTTACTGCAGCGATGAAAGCAATTGAGATTGCAGTTGATAAGGGTTGGCGTAAACACTGGCTAGAATGTGACTCCTTGTTGGTTGTTCAGGCCTTTTATTCCCCAGCCATGGAAGCTTAAAGTGCGCTGGAATAATTACATTCATCTCACTACTCAAATGACTTTTATAATTTCTCATATATACAGAGAAGGTAATGCGTGTATAGATTCCCTAGCCGCCTTTGTGGGACAGAGTAGATGTTTTAGCCGGTGGGATTCCATTCCTTCCTCTTTGTTTTCTGAGTTTTATAAGAATCGATTATGGCTTCCTAACTACAGATTTGTATAGTTGGCTTGGGTTTTGGCTCGGTCCCTCCAAGTTTTCACGTTTTTCGTTTTTTCAATAAAAGCAGTGGGGAGTACTCTTTTCCCTTCAAGGTATTTTTTCCCTAAGGAGGATTTTACATCAGAAGGTTTTAACGAGACTCCTTTCTTTTCTTTGCTTAAAAAAAAAATTACCAAACATGTTTAGAAAAATTAATTTATAGATAAATATTTTAAAAACTTACATTAAAAAAATATTTCGGAAAGTTTGAAAAAAATTATTACGATTTAACAAACATATTTACAAAACTAATTTATAGAGTTTTAAACTCTCATATTTAAATAGTTTTAACAAAAAGAAATAACAAAAAAAAAAAGAACACAAGCGATGTCTAACGCTTTTCCTTAAGTAAAAATAAATAAATAAATAAATAAAAGAACTTGCATTTGTTAAAAACCATGCATTCCTTAAGTATTACAAAAAAAGAATCCATTGCTGTGACTACTGCTCCAGTTGCTGAGGTAGGGGAACCCTTTGAGAGGGCCACTAACTTGCCCTCTGCAATTGAGAATGTCAACTTGGGTAAATTGTATACTCCTGTCAAGACCTCTACCTTTGACATTGAGAACTTGATTTTGTTATAACTCAATCTCAAATCCCACATGCATAACCCATCCAAAAACCACCATCTAAACTGCCCTCCCACGTAGGATCTCCTGAATCCTTTTTCAACAAACATATTGCTAAATTGCTTACCTCCTCTCACAAGAAGGCATCTGAGAGCTTTCCAAGCAAGCCTTCTGTGGAATCTCCCAAATCTGACAGCAGCAAATTGGACAACAAAAATGAGAAACTGAAGGCTGATCAGAAGCAAATTGTTCCTGCTTTAATCCTAATCTCATTGCACCATGAAACCTCACTAGTGCAAAAAAGAGATAAAAAAAAACAAGTGTTTTACGTCGGGTTAAATAAAAAACCAATGTAAAAAGTGACGCGGTAGCAAATTTAAAATTTAGCCCAACTTTTTTACTTCGGTTGACACTATAACCGATGTAAGAAGTCATATTTTTTTAAAAATTTATTTTTCAGGATTATTTTTTAAATCAATTTTTTTAACTGATGTAAAAGACTTTTTTTACATTGGTTTAATACCCGATGTAAAAACTGTCTACATACTATCACGGTTGTATATACAATATCGGATTTATAACCGATGTAAAATGGTCATTTTAACCGATCTAAAATCCCTCTTCTATGCTAGTGCCTCCTCCACTGTTTGAAAATATTCCAAAACCTTCACCCTTTACCTCCTCTGATGATACCAACCCTTAGTAGTAGTGTTCTAATATGTCAGACCTTCTCCCTTCTTTTGATATGATGACAAATGGGGGGAGTATAGATTAGCAGTCTACTACTGTTGGGTACTAAGTTTAGAAATTGTATGCGCTTGTATCTATTAGAGGTTGTTATTTTGGGGTTTTTAGAAATTAGTTTTTTTTTTTATCTTTGTAGGAATTTTCCATGATGCTCATGACCCTTATTGTAACTCCTTTCTTAAATATTAATAAATGAATGAACTATTGTAACAGTCTGGGTCACCACCCATATTGGGTCGTATCACAGCTGCCCGACCCACTACCTACCGGACTCCCTGACCCATTGTCCGGTCCAGTCCATTGCTATATAGGCCTTAGTAGTGTCCGGTGAAACTCACAGAACTTCTCTACACCCCTTTAGTGGAGTTTTTGCCCTCCAAGGAATCGAGCCATGTACCTGGGCCTTAAATACAAGGTTTTTGACTCCCTGGTACCGCCAACTCAACTAGTCAAAAACCTTGTACTTAAGCCCCAGGTACATGGCTCGATTCCTTGGGAGGGCAAAAACTCCACTAAAGGGGTGTGGAGACACTACAAGAAAATTCGTCATTACCGACGGCCATTTTCCGTCGGTAATACAATAAAGCCGTCGGTAAATAATGATTACCGACGGCCTCGGGGCCCTTGGACAATGTCTCGTTGGAAATGTATTATCGACGGCCAATTGAATCCGTCGATATTACCGAAGGCTAAGCCGTCGGTAATATAAAAAAAGCCGTCGCAATTTCGGTGGGATTTTTAAATAATCAGTGAGATTTACCGATGGAAAAGCAGTCGGTAATACGCCGCCGTGCACGGTGGCGTATTACCGACGGCTTTTCCGTCGGTAAATCTCACTGAATTATACTGATAAATTCATAGATTTACCGACGGCTAAACCGTCGGTAAAATACAGACGGATTAGCCGTCGGTAAAGATAGAATTTCCGTCAGTAAAAATTAAGGATCAAATTAAAAGTTTCATCGCTTTTGCGACGGCTTAGCCGTCGGTAATTCGCGCTGTATATTACAGACGGCCAAGCCGTCGGTAATGTCAAATTTTTTTTAATGAAATTTTTTTTAAACGCTGTATATTACAGACGGTCAAGCCGTCGGTAATGTCAAATTTTTTTTTTAATGAATTTTTTGAAAAGCCGTCTGTATATTATATTACGGACGGCTTAGCCGTCGGTAATGTCAAAAAAAAAATTATGAAAATTTTGTTTTTAAACAGCCCCAAAATTGTACAGTACCTGCAATGCAGCAAGGGCTTCAATGACCATCAACATACATTAACAAAAAAAACCATCAACATACATTTTTAATAATTACAACAACAAATCCATAGTGAACAAACCAAGTTACAACAAGTCCTAAGCAAATCAATAACAATACATAATGTAAAAGACCACAAATCCATAATGTCAAAACCCAGAAATCCATGTCAAAACAAGTCAATAAAAAAAAGTCAAATCCCTAGCCTAACGACAAGACTAATCATCCTCCTCTGACTCCTCATAGTCCGGATGGCGACGACGGGATTACGGGTCGAATGGCAAAGAACACCGCAGACAACTCCCCAACTGCCAAACCGATCCCACTCCGATGCTATTCTCCTTGCCTCCCGTGCCTCCTGAGCCTCCTCCTCTGCCCTTCTCCTTGCCTCCCGTGCTTCCTCTCGTGCCTCCCGAGCCACTTCCTCTGCCTTTCTTGTGCGCTCCTCAAAAGCCGCAATCTGTGCAGCCACCTCAGCAGAGAACTGAGTCGGGGACTGGGTACTGGTGCCAGATGCATGAGACTCCTGGGTCAAAGAGGAGACACCATGCCTAAAACGTCCAGACAAGCCTCCAACACCGTACAGCCGTCCCCGAGTCCTACCCCCAGCAGATTGGGCCCATAACTGCAACTGAGTCGAGGGGTCAACACTGCCAGTTGCCTCCCCTCCATCAGAAGGCTGAGAGGAGGCGGCTTGCTGCACCTTCTCTTGATAGGCTTCCTGCTCAAAACAAAACAGAGTAAAGATTGGTTCTGATTGTTTATGAAACAAAATAAAATTAGTTAAATAAAAAATGCAATGATCGACTTACATATGTCTCTCTGGATCTGTTGTCCACCCAAGACTTGTCCTTCTTTTTGTGTGAGTCTTCAAGAAGATCTCATCCACCATGGGCTCTCTACCTAACTCATCGATCAAAACATAATTAAAAACGTTAAGAACATATATATAACCCTTTTATTACATGTGATCACGTGCTTGTATTTTGATTTGAATAAGTAAAATATACACAAGTACACAAGTAAAATATTACCAAGCAGACTACATCAGAGGAAACATATTTTGGCTGGAATAATTAATTATTGGAATTAAATAAATAGAAATGGTTGAAAGCAACCCCTGATTCCTCGCAAAAAAATGTGAATAAAACAAACAAAACTTAAGGTAAGAACATTAAAGCCTCAAAAGACCATAACAGCAGCATTTAATGTGACATGAAGCAATTAAGAAAAAATAAATAAATAAAACGCAAAAGATGACAAAAAAAAGTGTCTTGTGCTTGTGGTTTGTGAAAAGAGCGATGGAAATCATTGCCAGGATGGGCAAACAACAGTTGCCCCAACTCACGGCTATGTAGGTGAAAATTAATGATGGGCGGAAAGCCTCACTGCTTATACATAAAAAGAAAACATGCCACCATTTGACAGAATGCAAAACAGAATCAGAATGAGGGGTGGACAAAACATATAAGCCTTCAAGAAGATCACCCATTCCAATCTCCTTGAAGTGTGGCAAAACTTGAATAAGAAAAAAGATCACGAAGAAAAGTGATAGAAACAAATTTATCAGTGAGTAAGGCACTTACTGATAGTAAACTGAATGAAAAATTGGAAATGAAGAGGACCTTTTTCAGAACAGAATCATTTAAGAATTTAATTATACCAATTACAGATACATGGATAATGGTCTTGTTAGGAAGATTAACAAACCCATGACACACACGCTGATAGGAATAAAATGATTTTAAAGAAAAAGCAGTGTGGGAATTAGCCCTTGAGTTAACAATCCAGAAATCAATAGAAATGATAGGATTAATGGAAAGAACAATACCATTTGATATTTCTATGTTGGGAGTTGCTGCAGTAGAGGCTTGAGATTGCAAGAGAGAATGAACTACACAACCACAACAACCATATAGAGTGGTCTCTTGGGAAGTGCTTCTTGGAAAAACTAATTTGAATGATCAATGTCAGGTTCAACTATGGAACCATCAACAAATCCGAATATGTTTTTGCCAAGAAATGCGATCTTCAAGGTTTGCTCCAAGAAGCATATTTATCATTGCATAAAGGGTGTGATACCAAAGCAATATCAGGATTGTTAGAAGGTTGAATGGAGAAGGGATTTGAATCATCCCTGGATGCCATGGGAGATCCAGAAGAAGAAGAAAGCAAGGAAGAACTTGCAAAGAAAAATAAAAACAGAGATTGTGAAACTTAAAAGGATCCGAGAGCTAGAGAGAGAAAATTTACACATGATGCCAAATTGAAATGTGAAATGAGAGAAAAATGAATTTCATTGATCGAATCTCAGTGTACACTGTCTAATATATATAGACTTGATACATACAACTTAGTACAGTTGGAAATGAAACTAAAAAATAAGTCAGCAACTAACTTCAACTAACTATGGTTTGTTGGGTTTAAAATCCTGACATTATGCTAAGAACCGTAAGTTTTGATTACGAAAAAACTTCTGATACAAATTACAAGTATTCTGAATGGTGAGCTACTAATGCATTTGTTCAAGTGTGTTCATAAAAACTGGGAAGCATGGGAAACAATCAATATTTTATCTGAAGTGTTCAGAAGCTATGAATGAATTCTTCAAAAGGCTAAACTTCAAATTGTTCAGAAACCTTGTAGTACATACAGTAAATTAATACATGACATCATAGAAGAAGTAATCACTATTTGTGGCTCTTTCCAACACAAGTCTCATATCTTCCCTCATCATAATAAAGACCTTCATAAAAAGCATAATGTGAGAACAACATAGAAGATGTTGTTAAGAAGCTTTAAAAGCTAGGAAGGATCATCAAGCTCTACAACTAATTGAAGATGTCAATACACTTTTAATATAGATTAAGAGAGAAGATTTCACAGTTAAAAGAGGCTATAAAAAAAATGTTTTGTGACTCACATGACAGAACTTCTTAGAAAGCTAAACCAATCTTGAAGGCTTATATGTTTTGTCCATCCCTCACTGCTTGGTATAATTAAGTTTAACACGCTGAGGCAAAACCAAGTTACAAAAGGTGGCATGTTTTCTTTTTATGTCATAAAAGTATATAAGAGCTTAAGGGGGAAACACATTGACATTCTAATTACAAGGGCGGATTTTGTTCCTACTGTTTCGATGGAGCACGATTTGGTCATTCATAATTGATGATGCAGTGATGCTGTTAATTGTTCTTATTGTATCTTCTTATGTCATCTAAGCTCCCTGGAATTTCTTCACACACTACATTTAGCACACAATTTAACATCAGTCATGAAATCATAATAACCACTTCTATACATTTGTTATATATTAATAGCTTTGTATAAAGTGTTTAAAAAACAAACCAGGCGCAAGGCATGCTCAGTGATGGATATAGATCCACCAGTATGCATAGAACCACCCTTAGAAGAAGTGCGATTCTGCTTGGCCTTGGTGCATTTCTCCTTATAGTCTGGAGCCTTCCACTTGGCATTAAGTTCTGCATAAGCCCCCTCGCCTATCCAGGTTGGGCATTTACCATTCTTCCTCACCTCCATAAGCATCTCAGAAAGACGCTTTGAGCCTTTGCTTTTGAAGAGCTTCTCAACCAGATAATGGTCTTTAGGATCCCACGAAACATGCTCCTACAATATTATGTTACAAATAAGATCAATATCCATTATTAATATCAACACACAATAACGAAAACCCTTAAATAAGAAAAGTAACATAATCTAACTTGAAATTTCTGAAGCCATTTCTCCACCGTCTTTCCTGGAATCTCTCCCCAAGTATGATATGGTTCCCGGAACTGTGATTGAATGACCACGGTGATGGCCTTAGAGGCTACTTTACCCGGGATGAACCTATAAATAAGTTATAAACACAATATCAAACCAGATTGCATATTTTTAAGTATACACAAGTTTCAAATCCAAAAATGAGACTATAAAGTGACGTACGAATTGCCAAGAACCCTAATTATGGGTTTCCCATCAGGTGTCACCTCAGTCCTGACCACATGGGAGTGTCGTGACCCCTGCACTGTCGGACCACTACGTGCAGTTTGTGAAGGTCCTGCACCTGCATCATCTTGCCTCAGAGGAGTGTCCTGCTCAGAAATGGATGTCGCCTGTGGTAAAGGGGAAACATGCTCCTACAATACAAATCAATTTGTTACAACAAAGGGAAAGCAATAAAAAAAAATCCAACAACTACTTAAATACATACCTGTATAGGAGGAGATACAAATCTCGGATTAGGGATCATCACTATAGGGGGCAGGGGAGGTGGTATCACTCCAGCAGTCTGCTGAGCAGGAGGTTGCTGACTAGCCTCACGGGGTGGTGTGCTAGCGTCGTCCTCTAGTGGTGATTGTGCCAATCGATCTGCCAATCACTGTGGCAAAATCGTTTTAGCCTTCTTCGTAGGCAGCTTAGACCTACGATGCTCTTTCTCTTTAGGAGGCATCTGTCAAAAAAAAAAAGGATTCACATATATGTTCACATATATGTTACCATAATAATTTCTGTACTGGAACATTTGAAGGAATAAAAAACCATAAAATTCTGATATTCAAAAACAAGCAGAAATTTAGGAGGCCAGCTGCACTATACAACGTGGATCGTGAGTTGTGCAAGAACAATAAACAAGGTAAATTTGAGAAATCCCTTCTTATCCTTATTTCCCTTTCTTTGTAGCTAAATCGCCCAATGGGTGTATGAATTACATTTATTATTAGCGAAGTAGAGCTTCAACTACAAAATGGACACAGTGTAAAACAATGAATAGCTGAAACCGGTAACCTTGACCAAAATATAATGTCATAGTCATCAAATGGCGCACAATAATGAGCTGAAATTGATAGCCTGCAATGTCAATTACAGAAAACGAGGCACAATATAATTGTCTCTGAAATTTTTCCTCCAACCTAACAATCTTATAAGTAGTGCCATTTACATAGCAAATGCAGTAGACCAGTGTGAAATAGATACAATAGATATAGTAAACTAGTGGCTACAAATAAGTACCACCGAAAACTGAAACACAATGACTTCACTAACTTTTAAAATAAACAAGTACACTAACTTTAGTCAATGTCATCATCTTGATCATCCACATCCATATCAGCATCTCCCTCATTAGAGTCAAGCTCAGACTCACAATTATCATCATCGTCGACATCCATGTCAACTTCATTATCAATATCAATGTTTGGAATTGACGTAACATCAACCTCTTCATCACTATGTGTTTGATCACGCAAGCAATCCATTTCTTCAATTTTAGTTATCTGCTCTATGTGTGTCATCTCTTCATCTTGATAAGGAATGTCATCGTCAATTTCATTCACCTCTACACAGCTTCTGGGCTTTGTTTTTATCACTGCACACCAACCCCGTTTGTCTCTCCTCGTATCTGGGTAAGGTACATAATACACTTGTCTAGCCTTTTGTGCAATTATGAATGGATCGTAACGATCATAATGCCTGTTCATCTTGATATCTACAATGCCATATTGCGGATGAACTTTGGTTCCTCTATTCCGTCTTGGATCAAACCATTGACAATAAAACAAGGCAACCCTGTGAGGCAACATGTGATACGTTAACTCGTAGATATGTTGTATGATACCATAGAAATCATCTTCTCCTCCTTCTGTAACCCCTTTGACATAAACCCCACTGTTTATGGTCTTTTTACCCTGAGCCCATGCTTGTGTGTGGTATTTGTACCCATTAATGAAGTATGTGTGCCAACTTATGGCCTTTGACTCTGGACCCCAAGCTAATGATATCAAGTTTGTGTCAGTCACACCATTTGCTTCATTAGTAACCTATACAAACAAGACATCCACAATGAGGATAGGAAGACAATTTATTTGCAATAGGCTTTTGGTCAAATGCTTACATAGGACCGAAACCATTCTGGGAATTCAGCAAAAAATACGAGTTTGAGCCGAAGGATCAGCTTCATTGATGGAGTTATATTGCAAAAAGTAACTGCCAAGAAAGACAGAGTTGTTGTAAGTATATAATAGTAAATACATTGAGTGTGGGTTTAATGGTGTATTACTTACTCAATATATGGCTTAACCTCGATGCAATTGATGAGGATGTGTACATGTGCAGACCTCCATTCAGCATCAGTCAATCAGTGAGCTTTGGATTGCCCACTAGGACGTCCTAGTCCATTGCTAATTGACAGTGTTGATGTGACATCGTCATTTAATCTTGCTGCTTCATTACGTTGACTTTTAGCATACAAGTCAATCGTTTTGAAATAAGGTGAACAAAAATATGTTGTCTCCCGTTGTAAGTAAGACATACATATTGAGCCTTCTACTCTAGTCTTGTTTTTCACTGACCGCTTAAAATCACCCATCATTCTACAAAGAAATGAGAATAAAATGGCTTATAATAAAGATATGGCAATATAGATGGAGATAATTGCAGATATCAACGAATACCTTTCAAATGGATACATCCATCGGTATTGAACTAGACCACCAAGCATTGCCTCATGTGGGAGGTGAATTGGAAGATGCTCCATTGAATCAAAGAATCCTGGTGGGAAGATTCTTTCAAGTTTGCATAAGATTAATGGAATGTTTTCATTCAATTTGATCAAATCATTTTGGCTCAAATTATTACTGCACAATCCCTTAAAGAATTGACTTAACTCTGTAAGTGGTCTCCACATAAGGTCAGGCAATGAACTAAATGCAAATGGGAGCAAACACTCCATAAATACGTGACAGACATGACTCTTCATCCCGTACATTTTCCCTCTATTAACATCTGCACATCTTGCCAAATTTGAAGCATACCCATCTGGCATCTTAACCTCCTTCACCCACTTCATCACATTCTTTGCCTCATTTGAAGAAAGACAATAATTTGCCTTTGGTTTTGTCATTTTTCCATTGGCTTTTGGAATCAACTCCAAGTCACTACGTTGGCATATGAGGGCCAAGTCCATTCTTGCTTTTTCATTGTCCTTTGTTCTGCCCTTAACATTCATGACTGTAATAAACACATTATCAAATACATTTTTCTCTATGTGCATGACATCTAGATTGTGCCTTAATAAATTGTCTTTCCAGTATGGAAGATCCCAGAATATGCTTCGCTTTATCCAATTGTGACTACGTCCATACTCAGGTAACTTATCAACTTTTCCATCTTCTACCACACTTGGAACCCCACTGACCCAATTCCATATGATATCACCTGTCAGTATTACAGGAGGCCCATGTTTCTCAACCCTATTTTTTGTAAACCTCTTTTTACTTCTTCTGAATTTGTGTTCACGTGGTAAAAATCGACGGTGGCAATCGAACCAAGAGTTTTCCCCCCCATATTTTAGTCTAAACGACTTTGTATCATCCATACATACGGGACATGCCAATTTACCTTGTGTACCCCACCCAGACAACATACCATATGCGGGAAAATCATTAATTGTCCACATCAAGGATGCTCTCATTTGAAAGTTTTGCTTTTTAGAGATATCATAAGTCAAAACAGCCTCACTCCACAATCAAGGTACTGCCTATTAAAGGTTGTAAGAACACATCTATTTTTTCTTTCGGATTTGATGGTCCGGGTACGAGGCAAGTCGAAAACATAAATGGTTTAGTCATACACATTTCAGGGGGGAGATTATATGGGGTCACAACAACCGGCCAACATGAATATGAGGTTGTAGATGCCTGAATGTAAGGTGTGAACCCATCGGAACATAAACCGAGCCTTACATTTCTTGGTTCATTTGCGAAGTCTGGATACACCGCATCAAAATGCTTCCAAGCTTCACCATCAAATGGATGACGTAAAATGTCTGACCCAGATCTATTGTGAGAATGCCATCTCATTTCAGCTGCAGTCTCCGTTGATGTATACAGTCTTTTCAACCTAGGAGTGATTGGCAAATAGAAAATCCTCTTTGCTGGAACATCGTTGTACTTACCCATCCCAGTCTTATGGGGAATATACCGTGGTTCTTGACAAAACTTACATTGTCGTTCTGCACTATTATCCTTGTAGTACAACATACACCCATTAACACAACAATCAATTTTTTGAGATTCCAAACCTAGCATCGACACCAATCTTTTTGCTTGGTAAAATTTTTTTGGCAATTTCTCCTTTGAAGGGCACACGTCTCCCAACATACTTGCAATGAAATCAAGACACTTTTGAGGAATGTTCCAATTTGTCTTGCATGCCAACAATTTCACGCATATTGAAAGCTTTGACTCAGAAGCACCCTCATATATGGGCTCGTTTGCAGCAGTTAGCAAATCATAAAAGTCTTGAGCGTCAACATTTGGGGGATCTTCATGAATATCTTCCTCGTCTTCATGAATATCTTCCCCGTCTTCCTCATTACCCACATCACCCATACTTTGGAAGTCATACCTAGGCCTAAACGCATCGTCGACCATATGTTGCATTAGCGTGAATGGATCATCATTATCCATTTGTCCACTACTACTAGGCACATTTGCTGGGTGAACATGTGGCGCTTCTTCACCGTGCTCAGTCCAGTACCAATAATTTGGTTTGAACCCAACACGATACAGATGGACCTTGACTTCTCTTTCAGACAATATGCTCCTAAACTTGCAAATGTCACAAGGACATCTGATTCCACCATTACTTATAACTTCAGGTTGTACTCTAGCTTTCAGTATAAACTCTTCAACCCCTTTTGCAAAGCTTGGTTTCACCCCTCCTCTACCAGGATAAAGCCTATCATATACCCAACTCCGATTTGGAGGATAACCATCCATTTCTGAAATGAGTAACTTTCAGGAAGGCGACCAAAAAACTCTGCTTATACTGTTCCAAGGGAGATAACTCAACATTATTCATTATCAACTCAAATTAAATATAAAACCAACAGACCTCTCCTTGTACTCATCTTCCAAGGGAGGTAATTCAGCACTATATTGCATCAAATCAAATAATATAAAAATTAAAGCACAATAAACAATAAGCCACTTCCTCAATTCATTTTCTATTTGTCCCAAATTAAAGCATGTGATTTATAATCAAATAACAAAAAACAATCCCAACAAACCAATCATGCATCTAAGCTACACATAACATTCAACAACCTCCAATCATGTTCATAACATAATGGGCTCACTTTTTCTCGCAGCATCTACTTGCTATATGTGCATAACATAGTGGGAAAACAGATTTTCACATACGCAAAGCAAGCTCCCAATTCAGAAAAATGATGAACCTAAGCATTGAAAGCAAGAAATGCATAGTACCTTACTTAGAAGCAGCAGCAGAGCATATAATTAATTAACATGAAGCAATTTTTTATGGACAAGAAGAAATAAAGGCCACATTACAATAAACACTTTCACATATAAAATGAAGAAATTAAATTTTATATCATGTTGATATCTTGTCATTTAGCAAACCATTACTTCAGCATCCCCATTACCAACAAAGGATCAATTGTTTTTTACTTCTAAATGCAGAAATAAATCAGTCTGTTTTATGGCTTTTAGAAATCCCTTAACTCTTGTGAAGAACCTCTAATAGAAAGGAGAGAAAGAAACTATCCAGTTCAAAATCTTGTATTGACAGGTATGCAGATTAAAAAACATAAAAAAGAATTGGGGGGACATGCAGACAATATGCAAAGAAAATTATGGATAGTAATCCAATTACTTCATCAAACATGTATAATATTATTACTAGTATTATTTGCAAAAGAATATTGATATTTTAAGTCCATAAATATGTCAACCTTACGACCATCATCTATTTGCATGGTGAGAGAAAGCTTAACTCATTCAATAAACCATCCCAGAAAACACCGCAGTCTACTCTAGCTAGCCCAGAAACTGAAATGTTGCAGAAAATCAAGAGTTGGCAAAACTGTACGCGGAGTCCTTCAAGAATGCGGCTGATCAGGTACTTCAATCAATCATGTCCTCCACTTGTTTATTTATTTGTTTATTTGAACTTTGGAGTAACGCTTCGTTAACTTGTTAATTTAATTAACTGATGTTGTTGTAATACACAGCTTGACTTTCGCACAAAATGCTTCAACTTGAAAGAACAACTAGAAAGGTCACATAATGAAGTTATCTTTAAAGAATATGTGAGTTGCTTTCGAGTTTTAAATTGAAATATTGAAAATTACCAATAATAGCATTGTTAACTGTTGGATAATATATTACAGTTCAGATAGGACTCAGATTCAGAGGGTAAGGCACCTAGAAGTGGTAACAGCCTTCACACAATACATGAAACATACAACTAAATCATATTTTTTGAATGTTCAATCACCCGTTAAAGAGAGTTTTTCCATTTACCTTGATGAAACTCGTCAAAATACAGTTGACTTAGTGGTGGTTCTTCGCTGCTCTCCTTAATACTTGGGATGACTCCTCTTCAAGAATCCCTAACAGGTAGCCACAAAGTGAATAACGAGAATCAGGAGAGAAAAAAGACCTCAGAAGTGATTTATAGCTTACAAGCTAATAAGCTACTACCATACAGCTTTTCTTATCAACCATACTTATAAATTAATAAACTAGTCATTAAACTAATCTAATTGCTAAACACACTCAACAGCTTTGCGGTTGCGGGTCTCTCTTTGGAGAAAAAAATAGCTAGGACCATTTATACCCAACCAAAATAAATTAAATCATAAAAGAAATTAATGTAAAAATTAATTACTTAGTTTAGTGGTCTTCCTCATGCAATGTTTTCACTAGAGACATCAACAACATTATCTCCAAAGGATGTAAGAATCTCAGAAAAGTAGAAGATCCCCATAAATGAATAAGGACAAAATTGTAGATAAGTCTCACCCCATAACCAAAGCATGGGCATTTTGGGAGGATGATGTTTCTATGAAAGTAGATAGACGCGTAATTAATATTAACGTTTCAAAGTTAAAGCAAAATCAAGAGGAAAATGTGACTGCAATAAGAGCTAGTATCATTCATAGTCTATGAACAGAAAATAAACATCATATGGCATTTTCAGCTAATTAATAAAAAAAAGGGTAAAACAAAAAAAAAGGATGCTAATAAACAAAAATGATCACCAAGTTTGCAAAAAAATGAAGATTAAGAAGATAAACCATTCATAGAAACAGGAACATCAACACGCTTAGTTTCACAATTTGAATGTCATTGTTGTTATTCTTCTTTGGTATTTGGGTTGTAAGGGTTGTTAATATCCCTATGACACCCACCTTCACCACCACCATCATTGTTCTTTTCATGATCATTTTGAGGTCCAATTCCCAAATTTGATCTCTTCCTCAAGTTATTCTTATTGTTATGCATCCAAACCTTGAAAACCCCTCTAGAGACACCAATCTCATTCTGAATTCTGGACCAAACCTTGACCCAAATTAGTAGTGATAATATCCTTTTATCCTCACCAAAAGCAAAGGAACCCAAAGCCCCAAAAGCACCAAATAATAGAGAATCCAAACCCATCCCTAAACCCAATACTCCTACCAAATTTCTCCTTATCTTTAGCCTCATATTCTAAAGGCAAAACCATTCCTATCCCTTCAAAAGCATACACAGCCACACCAATACCATAGAAAAACACAGAGAAACAATTAGACGTCTCCAAATCAGGCCTATTCTTAAAAAAGACCAAAACATCCGCAAAAAAGACCAAAACATCCGCAAAAAGACCACCATCACAGTACTCTTAGCAGTAATATCAACAACATCGGCAAAAATACTTAAAGGCGATAAATGAATCAAAGTCTGAATCGAATTCAACAAAGACAGGAGAAAACAGCTTTAAAAAATGGAGGAGTTGAAGAGAAAGAGTACCAGAGAGTGAGTGAGTGAGTGAGTGAGAGAGAGTGAGTCTGTGGAAGAAGAAATGGTTGAACCGAGCCCTAAGGACACTAACAGCACCGTCTGTGGAGAGCAGCGTCAGGTGCCCGGCGTCTGTGGAGAGCCCCTCTTGGTGGTGAACGGCGTCTGGTGAGCGGCGTCTCCTCCTCCTCTTCGATTCTGATTCGCCGCGCAATTGCAGGGATAGTGGGATGGTTGGAGAGGTTGAGGGATCTGAGGTGCAAGGGGGAACAGGAGGTTGAGGGATCTGCAATTTCTGTCACCGCGGCGAGGAAGACTAGGCAAGGAAGGGTTGCATCGCAGATTGAGAATAAGGATGCAGATCTGTGTGAAGGGTTGTGAGAATTAGGAGGAGAGGGAATAAAAGTTAAAATCTGTAAAGTCAAAATCTGTGTGAAGATTACCGACGGCTTAGCCGTCGGTAAGGTTAAACCACCGTCGACATAAATAAATGCGGGTCAACAAAAAATTTTGGCGCCCAACCTAACTACTAACCGACGGCTTAGCCGTCTGTAATTACAGACGGCCGATAAACCGTCTGTAATTACCGACGGCTTAGCCGTCGAAAATTTGGCAAAAAACATTTCGCGTGCAGGTTTTTTTCCGACGACTTACCGACGGTTTAGCCGTCGGTAATTAAAAATTTAGCGACGGAGTCGGGGCCGTCGGTAATGTTCCGTCTGTAATTCACACTTTTCTTGTAGTGAGAAGTGTGACACCCTAAACCCCGTTTCGAAAATCGTTCAATAAAAGAAAAAGGTAAACACATCAATTTGCTCTTGATTCGGTAAACTGAATTAAAAATATACTAGTCATTGCGGAATGAAAATAAGTTATCTACTTTCCAGAGGAGGTAGCGATAAAAATAAAAGATAAAATAAAAAAAATTGAATTAAATATAAAAAGGATCAACAGATAAATCGATGAATAAATCGAATTCAGACATCATTCAGTTTGAAAGTATTTCGTAATAACAAGCATAGTAAGTATTTTTCTTTCAAAGATCTTATTTGAACTGGTGAAATAAAAATAAAACCAAACGATATACGAACCCCCAAAGAAAAAGAAAACCCGTGTCACATAGTCTCAGAGCTTTACTTAGCCCAACTTACACAAGAGCGACAAAATACATGAATGACTCAACGTCTCAATAAGAAAAATATTCAACATAAAACTATAAAGTTCTCCATAAGAAGCCTTCACCACTAGCTACGTGTCCTGGTATTAGTAGTGTCTGCAAGTGAAAATAGGAGGACAAGAGACAAACAACCACAGAGGGGTGAGTACGTTGTAGTCGAGTTATGGTGATATTTAGAGAGAAAAAGGTGAATAAATAATATATTTATATACGTATACAAGTATATATATATTTACACACCACACTATAGCAACCAATTCACATAAGGTAGTAACAACGTCTCATATCATCCACGAATACACGCAGGAAAATTTCACCATTCCTCATAGTCACATAATTATCAATGTAAAATAATGCAGACGCTCACGACACTACTTCTTATGCATGTGGTACCGTCTACTACTCTGGGAAGTCTCCTAGGAGTACATATTTAGTTTATTAGAGACCACCTCGCGGGTGATTACTCTATTACCGCATACTCTCGACTAGGGATGATAATGTGGGTGGCGGTCGGGTAGCTAAGTCTGATAAGTGGTCCCCAGTCCAAGGCGCGACACTCAAACTATTAGGGAACACAAACTCTGGCTTCTCACCCTCTAGGCCGAGGTGTTGCCGCGCGGGCTCACTCATATTGGCCTCCACCTTTCATTTCAATAATGCTTCCCCCCATCCTATTACAAGGGTTGTATGACAAACAAACACACAAGGTCGGGTTTCCTCCGAACATCATAGTTTAAGTTTTCATCGATAATCCATCATGGCCCATATGGCTAGGATCATCTCACAAGGAATGACTCAAGTCCCATTATGGCTACTAATAGCTAGGTGACTTGCACACAAAGTCATTTATCCTTTCAAGATAGTTGTCACAAATGTGAGCTTTTCACAATTATTGTCACATAATAACAAATATAATTACAGGGAATCAATGAATTGTCATAAAAATAATTATCTTTAAACCATATAATTCAAATCTGCAGAAAACAGAGACAAAGCAGCAACATGTAATTAGTCATGTAATTAAAATATGCAGAAAACAAAGAACCTCATAAAGACTACAGCTGCATGTAATTAATCATGTAATTAGATTATGCAGAAAGCACTAACAGCATAAAAATAGCAACAACATATTATTAATAGTGTAATCAAAAATGCAGAAAGTAGAACAGAAACAAGAATGACGCAAAAATAATAACAGAATTCACACAGCAACAGCAACAGAAATCGCACAGCCTAAATTCTGCACAACAGAAATTTTGCATAAAAGAAATAGAAACAGCAAAGCAGCAGAAACAGAAACAGCACAGCAAACAGAAAACTGCAAACAATTAAACAGCAACAGCAACAGAATTTTCGCAGCAATTTAAACAGCAACAGCAACAGAATTTTCGCAGCAATTTAAACAGCAAAATTCTGCACAATAAAATTCTGCATAACAGCAGAAGAATCCAGCAGCAATTAACTTTATTAATTTCACAAAAAAACTTCATATCAAAAATATATGAGATAAAACAATCTATTCCATTTTTCTTAATAATCATATAGTCCTTTACCATCTTTACTTAATTAAAAACAGCAAGCGTAATTATTTATAAGTCATTGGTTTTGCATACATTTCAACCATTTATCAAACAATGGGGTTTAAGGACACCCTTCACCTATTCCCCAAATATCCCCAACTACAATAATCTCCCCCTTACCTTTAATGTAGAATTTGCAACCTTTAGAGAGGGTGGGTGTCCTTGGCTTCCTTCTTGGTCCCGCTAACAAGGATAAGGGTAGAAGATGGGATTAAAGGTTTGCTTCTCAAAAACTTAAAATGAGGGACAACGAGAGAGCTTCCTAGGAACCTTACCAAACAAGAGAGATGCTTATGATTCCTTTCATGGTCCTAGAGTTGACACTTGGGTGGCTCCTCCATTCTCAACCCTTTGCTCCTTCAATGGTGGGAGGGTGTTTGGTGATGAGAGTGTTTGTGAAGGAGAGAAAGAGAGAAAGCGTATGAGAGGGTGAGAGGGAGATAAGAGGCGCCACTTTTTAGTGGAGGCAAGAATGAGAGCTTGTCTTACTCCTTAGGTTTTCTCTAGCTAGGTTTTTAGGTAAGTGGATCACTTAAGCACTAATCCTCTAGGCCCAATAACAACATAACAATTCTAAACTATCTTAAATCATTTCTTAATAGCCCATGGCACATAGACTAAGGCCTAAGAGCATTAATCAGTAATAAATTCAAAGTCACACAAGGTATCACATCATCACTTATTTAATTGAGGCATTGCACATAAGCATCTAATTAAATAATTATAGAAATTAAGGAAAAACAACTAGAATCATTTCTAGACTCCTGTAATTATATTCACACATATAACACATAATTAAAATTTAATTAACACATAATAAATAAAAATGAGAATGAGATAGTCTATGAGAATGAGAGCGTATCAAGAAAAAACGGGTGTACACAGAAATCAGTAAAACTCATTTTTATATACCTTTAAAACCTTTTAACCCATCAAACTCATTTTTAACACTTCTTTAAGTCAAAATATTTTTTCAAATAATTGACCTTTCAATTACTACCATTTTATAAAGGTAAAATGATTAAATAACAAATTACTAATATTTTATAAAAATACAAATAAATCCAACTTTAACAATTTTCAACAATTTAAACACACCTAGGAAAATCAGAATAACTACATTTACAAATCGTCATAATTAATGAAATAAATACATTTTAAAAATATAAAATGTCACGAGAAATGCAGGGTGTTACATTCTACCCCCTTAAAAGAAATTTTGCCCACAAAATTTGCAAAACGTCGATGACAAAATGAAAGAGGCATCCTTACTCAAGTTCGCAATTAATCAAAAGGGTACAAATGCACACTTTTGATTATTATTATTTCACCTACCAAAGGTGACAAGTTGTTGGGGTGATCAGTCCTCCTACTCATCCATTTGGTAGCCTAAAGCGATAATAATTATACAAATCAAGCACACACGCCTCTATAAGGGTCTTCGATAAAGACTTGAATGTAATTATGTCCGCGCAACATAATTACTCTCACAACTCTATTAAAGTTACCTTTTATGGCATAATCATCAAGTCCTACATTTCTACCGAACATATTACAAAACTCATATAAACATCTACCAAAAACAGCATGAACAAGCATATGTAGTAGCAAATTTACTGAATTTATAAAAATGTCTCCAAGGTTAAGAAAATTTTAAATAAATGTCAGATCAACATATAACATGTTAAGACTTTAGAAATAATTTTTATAACTCGGGAGCAACTCATTCAGTCCTTAAATAAATTCAAAACCGAAACATACATAGAAAGTGCGAAATTTCTCAGTTATTACACTATTAAAAGTAATGATTTTTGTGCCATATCAAACGGAATGGGTTTTAACAAAATTTAGTATGTAGGTCCTTTACATGCATATGTTCATTGATATATTTTTATTAGGTCAAAATACGTTACCAAAAATTGCAAAAAAAATTATGTAAGGTTCGGATCCTGCCCAGAATTTTCCAGCAAACACTGTCTGTGATGCATAATATCATAGGACAGTTAAAACACAATGAAAATCCACCAAATTAAATATGCAAGATCCTAACACACATACAAACAGTCTCCAAGTGGTCTTATGTCAAAATCTTGTCTCAAACGTTCTCAAAAAAAATATTTTGAACAGAAACTCCTTCTACACACAAATCCAGAAAATTACAAGTTTCTATCTTTTACATGTTTTAAGTCATCGTAATTCACATGCAAGCTTAGATAAGTCAAGCATCATCTTAACTGATATCACATCATAAGTCATATATTCAATGTAAGGTACTCACATAGCCATTTAATCATGCTATCATGCGGTTTCAGTCACACAGGCATATGAGTCACATTGGTACACAGATCATGCAAATTTATTAGTCATGCAAACTCAGAATCACGTGGACCCCTTCATTAAACATTTCAGAGGTTGCATATGCATCGATTGTACCATAAAAAAAAAATTAATAACAGCATACTACATGCTTACACAGATCACTCAAGGCATGAATCCTATAATCACAGATACAGAATTTCCACATAATCAACATGTTATAAAATCACAGAGATAATGTAATACAAACAGAAGTGTCATCATGTTATAGAGTACACAACCAATGTAGAAAATACATAACATATATGGCCGGACGAGTCGACCGAACTCTGATTCCTCTGCGTGGGTCGAGAGCATCGAATCGCACAATCGTTCCTACCAATAGCCATTACCTCCTACTCTAGCAGAAAGCAAAGCTACTTAGTAAGTCCCAGTACAAGGGACACTATTAAATCAAATAATACACAAAACAAATCAAACAAGCTCACAGAGTACACAGAAAAGCACAATAGACACATACACAAATCCGGTAAGACCGAATCGCCTCGATACCACTTAATGTGACACCCTAAACCCCGTTTGAAAATCGTTCAATAAAAGAAAAAGGTAAACACATCAATTTGCTCTTGATTGATGGCTGAATTAAAAATATACTAGTCATTGCGGAATGAAAATAAGTTATCTACTTTCCAGAGGAGGTAGCGATAAAAATAAAAGATAAAATAAAAAAAATTGAATTAAATATAAAAAGGATCAACAGATAAATCGATGAATAAATCGAATTCAGACATCATTCAGTTTGAAAGTATTTCGTAATAACAAGCATAGTAAGTATTTTTCTTTCAAAGATCTTATTTGAACTGGTGAAATAAAAATAAAACCAAACGATATACGAACCCCCAAAGAAAAAGAAAACCCGTGTCACATAGTCTCAGAGCTTTACTTAGCCCAACTTACACAAGAGCGACAAAATACATGAATGACTCAACGTCTCAATAAGAAAAATATTCGAAATAAAACTATAAAGTTCTCCATAAGAAGCCTTCACCACTAGCTACGTGTCCTGGTATTAGTAGTGTCTGCAAGTGAAAATAGGAGGACAAGAGACAAACAACCATAGAGGGGTGAGTACGTTGTAGTCGAGTTATGGTGATATTTAGAGAGAAAAAGGTGAATAAATAATATATTTATATACGTATACAGGTATATATATATTTACACACCACACTATAGCAACCAATTCACATAAGGTAGTAACAACGTCTCATATCATCCACGAATACACGCAGGAAAATTTCACCATTCCTCATAGTCACATAATTATCAACAGAAAATAATGCAGACGCTAACGACACTACTTCTTATGCATGTGGTACCGTCTACTACTCTGGGAAGTCTCCTAGGAGTACATATTTAGTTTATTAGAGACCACCTCGCGGGTGATTACTCTATTACCGCATACTCTCGACTAGGGATGATAATGTCCGGTGACGGTCAGGGTAGCTAAGTCTGATAAGTGGTCCCCAGTCCAAGGCGCGACACTCAAACTATTAGGGAACACAAACTCTGGCTTCTCACCCTCTAGGCCGAGGTATTGCCGCGCGGGCTCACTCATATTGGCCTCCACCTTTCATTTCAATAATGCTTCCCCCCATCCTATTACAAGGGTTGTATGACAAACAAACACACAAGGTCGGGTTTCCTCCGAACATCATAATTTAAGTTTTCATCGATAATCCATCATGGCCCATATGGCTAGGATCATCTCACAAGGAATGACTCAAGTCCCATTATGGCTACTAATAGCTAGGTGACTTGCACACAAAGTCATTTATCCTTTCAAGATAGTTGTCACAAATGTGAGCTTTTCACAATTATTGTCACATAATAACAAATATAATTACAGGGAATCAATGAATTGTCATAAAAATAATTATCTTTAAACCATATAATTCAAATCTGCAGAAAACAGAGACAAAGCAGCAACATGTAATTAGTCATGTAATTAAAATATGCAGAAAACAACAACCTCATAAAGACTGCAGCTGCATGTAATTAATCATGTAATTAGATTATGCAGAAAGCACTAACAGCATAAAAATAGCAACAACATATTATTAATAGTGTAATCAAAAATACAGAAAGTAGAACAGAAACAAGAATGACGCAAAAATAATAACAGAATTCACACAGCAACAGCAACAGAAATCACACAGCCTAAATTCTGCACAACAGAAATTTTGCATAAAAGAAATAGAAACAGCAAAGCAGCAGAAACAGAAACAGCACAGCAAACAGAAAACTGCAAACAATTAAACAGCAACAGCAACAGAATTTTCGCAGCAATTTAAACAGCAACAGCAACAGAATTTTCGCAGCAATTTAAACAGCAAAATTCTGCACAATAAAATTCTGCATAACAGCAGAAGAATCCAGCAGCAATTAACTTTATTATTTTCACAAAAAAAAACTTCATTTCAAAAATATATGAGATAAAACAATCTATTCCATTTTTCTTAATAATCATATAGTCCTTTACCATCTTTACTTAATTAAAAACAGCAAGCGTAATTATTTATATGTCATTGGTTTTGCGTACATTTCAGCCATTTATCAAACAATGGGGTTTAAGGACACCCCTTCACCTATTCCCCCAAATATCCCCAACCACAATAATCTCCCCCCTTACCTTTAATGTAGAATTTGCAACCTTTAGAGAGGGTGGGTGTCCTTGGCTTCCTTCTTGGTCCCGCTAACAAGGATAAGGGTAGAAGATGGGATTAAAGGTTTGCTTCTCAAAAACTTAAAATGAGGGACAACGAGAGAGCTTCCTAGGAACCTTACCAAACAAGAGAGATGCTTATGATTCCTTTCATGGTCCTAGAGTTGACACTTGGGTGGCTCCTCCATTCTCAACCCTTTGCTCCTTCAATGGTGGGAGGGTGTTTGGTGATGAGAGTGTTTGTGAAGGAGAGAAAGAGAGAAAGCGTATGAGAGGGTGAGAGGGAGATAAGAGGCGCCACTTTTTAGTGGAGGCAAGAATGAGAGCTTGTCTTACTCCTTAGGTTTTCTCTAGCTAGGTTTTTAGGTAAGTGGATCACTTAAGCACTAATCCTCTAGGCCCAATAACAACATAACAATTCTAAACTATCTTAAATCATTTCTTAATAGCCCATGGCACATAGACTAAGGCCTAAGAGCATTAATCAGTAACAAATTCAAAGTCACACAAGGTATCACATCATCACTTATTTAATTGAGGCATTGCACATAAGCATCTAATTAAATAATTATAGAAATTAAGGAAAAACAACTAGAATCATTTCTAGACTCCTGTAATTATATTCACACATATAACACATAATTAAAATTTAATTAACACATAATAAATAAAAATGAGAATGAGATAGTCTATGAGAATGAGAGCGTATCAAGAAAGAACGGTGTACACAAGAAATCAAGAAAACTCATTTTTATATACCTTTAAAACCTTTTAACCCATCAAACTCATTTTTAACACTTCTTTAAGTCAAAATATTTTTTTCAAATAATTGACCTTTCAAATACTAACATTTTATAAAGGTAAAATGATTAAATAACAAATTACTAATATTTTCTAAAAATACAAATAAATACAACTTTAACAATTTTCAACAATTTAAACACACCTAGGAAAATCAGAATAACTACATTTACAAATTGTCATAATTAATGAAATAAATACATTTAAAAATATAAAATGTACGAGAAATGCGGGGTGTTACAAGAAGTCCTGTGAGTTTTACCAGACACTGTTGAGGCCTATATGGCAATGGACTAGACCAGACAATGGGCTGGGGAGTCCGATAGGCAGTGGGTCAGGCAGCTGTGGTATGGCCCAATATGGGTGGCAGCCCAGACTGTTATAACTATGCTTTCCATCCTCAATTATTGTTGTTTACTTCATTCTAATTCATTAAATGTATGCTCTACACTTAAAAACCTTGTATGCATGAATTTAGGGGGAGCACTATCCTCTCAAAATAACTGCCATATACATTCTGTTTTACGGAAAACTTAGCACAGATTCATAGAGTTTGTAATCATAAAAAAAGAGGAGATTGTTTTGGCAAAATCCCTATACGATGTTTTAATGACAACAAACTCTAACAAAATATATCTAAGTATTCTGAAATCCTAAATTATGTGTTTTAAGTATGAATCAGTTAAGACATGTTAAAGGTAATTTAAGAGGAAGAAATGACACCCTATAAATGCAAAGAGAAGGACTATACTCGGTAGCATACATAAAAAATAAAGAAAGGTTTGAAATTGGAAGAAACTTAAAGGGAGTTGATCCATTAAAGACCAACCTCCAAGTGTAAACAACTCTAGATGAGTAGGGTTGGGCTGCCAAAATAGCATACACAAAAACCTAACAAAAGCTTAGAGGAATCAACCAAACAAGAGGATAGTCTAGCAAATTCAAGATGACAGTCAAGAAAATTCGAGAGGACAGTCAAGACAAATGAGAGGATGGTCACATCAACACCAGAGGACAATAAGAGAACAAGAGGATCTTAAAGAGAGGACAGTGAAAAAGCTAGGAGGATCATTAGTCAAGCACAGTAGTAGATCAAGAGGATGATATCAGAGGACAGTAACAAAACCAACAGTAAAAGTCAGAGGACAGACTCATGATGAAGACACTGAAGAGGAAGGTTCTATTGAGAGGAAGCTAGTTAGGCATCAGTTTTGTTGCACCTGTAGACATTGTACAACTCTGTAGAAAGTACAACCACTTTATGCCTATGATGTTACTTTTTTGTAAAAGCTATCCTAGGCCATCATTACTTTTCCAACAGGCAAAGCAACAAGGGAAAGCATCTCCTGGCTATTTAACATGGTTTCCTGCTTCAGCAAATGTAGGAGATTGCATCTAAGCTTTTGAGTTTATGTCATTACGCATATCATCCCCATCCTCCCAAACACACTCCAGTCAATACTATGCAAATTGCTTGGGATATCTTAGGGAGTATGTTCTAACTTTATTCTTTAGTTTATCATTCACCTGTTAAGTGTTTTAAAGCTTTTGTAATATCCCAGAAAAATCATTTCTTTACTTTAAACCTTGTGTCAAGCTTTCTTGCTACCAAGATAAAGTGAGGGTAGCATAATCTTATTTTTCTTTAAGTTGCTCTTAATATAGTAAGAATAAGGTAATTAAATCTTTAAGCATGAATTTATATTACCTATTCTACTTATACTATGGTTATAGTGTGGAGGGTTGGTGACAAATAAGAGGGGTGAGTGTAGGAAAGTCCAACCCAACCCAATTGGCCTAAAGGACCAGCTGAAGGATTTATTAGGAATTCTTCCTTTAAGTGAGGGGAAAAACGGTCCTTTCTGCAAGACAACACTCATACCCCTTTACTCCCTCATATGATCGACGACCCCACCCCTTTCTCCATATACATGCAAAATCAGAAACTCCATTTTCCACACACTTTCACCGTGGGATCATAAAGAGAGAAAGAGAGCAGAAGAAAATATTAGGGAAAGAAAAGAAGAAGGGTCAAGGTTGAAGCTTGATTGATGATTGAAGATGGAAGTATGAAGTAGAGGAAGAGGGAGAGGGTTTGATCAAGTGATAGAAGGGGGAAGAACCAAATTCTGATTTTTGGCCTTAAAGCTTCAGAGCTTTAGAGTCACGGGTAAACATAAATCTCATGTTAGGGGTAATGTTGATCCTTAATTTCTGTACTTGGAGTTGTTTTGGATAGTTTTAGTTGTGTTCATGGAGTGGTTTTATGTGTGATTGATGATTAGTGTTGAGTTTGATTGAAATTGTGAAAGTATTTGTTTGTTGCATGTGAGTTCTGTTGTTAAAATATTGTGTTTAACCCTTTGACTTGGCCAAAGGTTGTTTGAGTGTGATCTTAGAAATGAATGAGTATTATGGTAGTTAAAGAGAGGAAAATTAAAGGTTAGTATGAATGAGTAAGTAATTTAAAGGAGTTGGGAGTTATATTTTGTGCAAGTTTTAATTGTTTTATGATTCCTAGCATGCAACGTATGTTAGAACTTAGGATATACATGAATTGTAGTTAAGTTCCAGGGTCCTAAAACTATTAAAGCCTTGCCCAAAAGGGATGAATAAAGCTTGAAACAGCTATACAGCAGAATATGCATTCTACAGAAAATCTACAGAGAGGTAGAAGCATATATGTTGCTATGCGTTGGAGTGCGTCTAGGGAGCGTTGGAGCACGTCCCTTGCCCTAAAACATTTTTGAAACAAGCTGAACATTTTTTCAGCAAGTTGGAACAACCTTAATGCCATGTACTATAGATATTCTTTTCCTTTGCTCATATAATTAAAGTGAATCTTTAAGGAATACATGAATTGTTATATTTATCACATATGAATTGCTATTGACATATGTCTAATTCCTTGATTATGAATTGATGATGAATAATAGAAGATTAATTTCTCGTCGGTAACAAAGGTACGGTATGATTAGGCAAGTTAGGACACCGCTCGTAGGTTGTAGACGTCTAACCATCCATAATGTATACGGACGTCGGTCTGGGGTCTCATGATTACAGGTTTGTCGGTAGACTCGGCGGCGTAGATTCCCCGTTCAAGTTAGCACTAACCAAGGAAAAAGCTCAAATGTGTTCCTAATATAATTTAAATGAGTTCTTACGGTTAGTTTCAATAATTGCTTCCAACATCTATTTTCCTGGTATTGGAGTGTGTTAACACACCAATTTGTCTACTTTTATAAGACATTTTTAGTATCTAAATATACCATTTTGCACTAATTAAAGCACAAAGGTACTCATTTATGTCTTATTTTGCATAATTATGATGAAGATAACACCCAGAGCAAAAGATTCGAAAAAGGACCAAAAACTGGCAAGTTTTGGAAAGTTTTAGCACTATTGGACAAGCGATACGGCCGTACCTAGATCAGAATCTTAGTAAGTGCGTACCCTCTCAGTCTGTATCACATTGCGCCGATGAAAAAGTCTAGTACGGTCGTGCCAAAGGCAGTATGGCCGTACACAATAATATCAGGGATGCAGCGCACATGGATACGAGCCAACGTACAAGGAAAGCTCGGTACTGCCGTGTATATTTACGGTATGGCCGTACCCCGTCTCAGATTATGCAGATTTGAAAGCCAGATGACCTAGTTCGTAGCCAACAATATAAATAGGGGCTATTGACCTTTTCTAAAGACTTTTTGACGAATTCCCAAGTCAAGAGCCCCTTTTGAGAGTTCAAATCAATTCCTTGCCTTTCCCATTGATTTGTGTGTTTCCTTGGAGCTTGTTGTCATCCCGAATCGCTGCCGAAGCTCATGAGGACACGAAGAACTTGCTTAAGGACCATCATAATACCGCAAGGGTGTCCCGGTTTAGATTTATTCTCTTGTTATGGATTATTCTGGTTTTATGATTAAGTTCATGTTATTATCATTTATAATGAGTAGCTAAACCCATCACTAGGGGTGATGGGGGATCCTTTACAATACTCTTGATGCTTTATCTATTTAGTTATATGAGTTTCTATTGAATGTTTAAGTGTTTTATGCCTATTGTGCCTAATCCTATAAGGTCTGATCAACCTTTAATTAGTTTACTTAATTGTGGTAGCAGGATCATGATTAGTTAATGGAACCATAGGAATAAAAGAACTCGCTTTATACGCCGGCTAGGTTACTGTTTGTTTCTAATCGGTTATTAGATTAACAAACTCACTTGTGCCTAATGCTCTTTCCTTTAATTACCTTCTAGGACCAAACAGAGTAATTAGTTAGGAAGAAGGCGATTACAAGCTAGGTAGCTCTTAGTAATTTAGATTGGTTGATTAGCTCTCTTTCATGATAGATAACTCATAGTAACTATTTAGTGAATTCAAGAGTAGAGTATTGGTGAACCTGGTTCCCCTAGATCTCCCATTACATAGTTAAACTATTCTTGCATTTAGTTTAATTATTGCTTTGATACGTGACAATTGTCTCTACTTTCGCAATTACAACTTTTGTTCGCCTAATAGAATAGAATCATATTATATCATTGGTACTCGTTCATTCCCTGTGGGTTCGACATTCAAAGTCCTAATTGTACTCCACTATTATTACGAGTTACGATCGGGTGCACTTGCCTGAGCCGCAACAAGTTTTAGCGTCGTTGCCGGGGAATGTTTTGCGATATTAATTGAATTAAAGATTTTGTTTTCATTAGGCATTATTTTATTTAGTTATTATTTTCTATTATTTCTGTTTAGTTCTAAAGACATTCTAATTTGGTTTCCTTTAGTGTATGCAGACAAGGTCTCAACATTCTGAATTGATTTTTGATCCTAAAATTGAAAGAACACTCAGATTGTTGAGAAGCAGCAACTAACGATGGATAACGAACTAACATTGAACGAATACTTCACACCAACTATGGATGTGGCGGACAGCGTCAACTATCCGGCAATTGAGGCCAATAATTTTGAATTAAAGCCAGCACTGATCTCTATAGTATCTGCAATGCAATTCTTTGGCTTATAATCTGAAGACCCAAATGCCCATCTTAAGAGGTTTCAGAAAGTTGCTAATACTGTCAAGTGTCAAGGTGTGACACCAGAGGCAATCAAATTAGGATTGTTCTCTTTCTCACTGCAAGATAAAGCACAATTATGGTTGGATTCACTTCCACCAAATTCTATTACTACTTGGGAGGACCTGAAGACCAAATTCTTGAATAAGTACTTTCCTCTTGCAAAATCTGCAAAACTGAGAGCTGACATATCTGGGTTCGCTCAAAATGAAGGAGAATCAATGCATGAGGCATGGGAAAGATTCCAAGATTTAATTAGAAGCTGCCATCACCATGTTTTCACCAAGTGGCAGCTAGTTCAGATTTTATACAATGGTTTTACCATGCAGACTAGAGGAAATGTTGATGCTGCTTGTGGAGGATCTTTCGGAAAGAAGACACCCACTGAGGCTTATGAAATTATGACTGAAATGGCTCAGAACAATGCTCAGTGGTCGGCTAGTGATAGACAAACCGGAAGAAAGAACCATCAAGCAGGAATTTATAAAGTGGAAGCCAACACAGCTCTAGAAGTAAAATTGGAGGTAATGACTAAGAAAATAGAGACTTTGATGGCAGCGCAAACCCAGTCTAATGCTAATAATGATTGGGGATGCATGGCAATTGAAGGCCAATTAGAAGAAGTCAATGCTATAGGACAGAAGGATTTTGACCCAAAAAGGGGATGCAAGAAGCTATGTTGAAATTTATGCAAAGGCACGGACATCCGCATATGAGAGTTTTAGCCGGTTTCATGGAAAAGACTGAAGTAAGGCTAAAGGCTATATAAACCAAGGCAACTAAGGCATCTTGCAATTTCTGTGGGGTAATAAGTCATGACTAAAAGGACTGCACTGAGGAGATGAATTTTGTTGGAAATAAACAGCAGAATGACCCATACTCAAACACCTACAACCCCGGATGGAGGAACCACCCAAATTTCTCATGGGGAGGTCAACAGAGATCACAAAGTCAAAATCAGAATACTTATAAACCTCCACATTTGCAGAATCGTGCTCAGAATGATAGAAGTCCCGGAGAAAATGAGATCAACAACTTTATGGGACAAATGAATGAAAGATACAACAACTTGGAAAAGTTAGTTACTGCTAATGCAGTGGAACAGAAAGCGTTGAGAGAACAAATGGCAACAATGTTGAAAGCAGTGACTCAAAGAAAAAATGAGCACTTCCAAGTCAAGTGGAACTAAATCCAAATGAGAAGTGCAATGCAGTCTTCATGGCAAAGGAGGAACCAAAAGAGGAGAAGGCTCAAACTGAGTCTCAGTAGGTAAGTAACTCTCTCCAAGGTTCTAAAAATTTTAGTAAGGATAGACAAGCTAAGAGATTATTAGAAAAACTTAGAAAGTTGCATGTCAACATTTCTTTTGCTGAAATTGTCCCTGAAGTGCCTAAATAAGTTAAATTTTTAAAAGTAATAATTTTTAACAAAAATAAATTAGAAGATGAGACTGTCAAATTAAATGAAGATTGCTCTGCCATATTATTGAATAAATTACCTCCTAAGCTTAAAGATCCAGGAACCTTTGCTGTTTCTTGCTCAATTGAAAATAATACTTTTAAGGCACTGTGTGATTTGGATTCAAGTATCAATTTAATGCCTCTGTCTGTTTGGAGAAAATTGAATTTGCAGGAACTACAACCTACTAACATGTCCTTATAGTTAACTAACAAAACTCTTGTTTACCCATGAAGAATAATAGAGGATATGCTGGTTAAGGTGGGGAAATTTATTTTCCCGGTTGATTTTGTAGTTCTGGATATGGAGGAAGACAGAGATGTTCCTATTATTTTAGGAAGATCATTTTTGGCAACTGGAGATCCAACTATTCAAGTGAAAAAGGGAATCATGACTTTGAGAATTGAGGATGAAGAAGAAATTTTTAATATTTATAATTCTAACAAGAATTCTTCCTCTCGTACTTCTTGTTGTTTCTTGCAGGATATGGAAGTTAAAAAGGAAAAAGAAAAAGAAGAGCAAGTTGAAGAACAAGATAGCAACTCTTTGGAGCAGGATAAGGACATAACCCCTTCATTGATATTGGAGGCACTTTGTTTGCCTAAAATTAAAGGACTCTGTGAAGAGGATCCTATTCCTCATATTTTAAACTTTGATGACTTGGTCAAAACTAACAATTATGCAGGAACCACCGCAGGTAGAATAAGACTTAAGTTGTTTCCCCGTTCTCTAGGAGGATTAGCTAAGCAATGGTTCTCAATATACCCCAAGCTTCACTTTTCAAGTTGGGAGGAACTAATGGAAGAATTTGTAAGAACTTTCCAGCCCACTCAAGAAGAAAAAGTGGACCAAATCCAAGGATCCCAAGGACTAAAGGATGACCCTCAAGAAGAATTTACTGATTTTGAATTAAACCCGTCCATCATCTCAGAGGTGTCACAATTACAATTCAAAGAAACAACAGGACAAGATCCTATTGAGCATGTGAGACAGTTCTGCAAGAAGATGAGGAAAGTAAAATATGAGAGCTTGTCTCCAGATGAAGCAAAAATGATGATTTTACTATTCTCATTAGATGAGGAAGTCAAGCTGTGGCTCTATCTCCTCCTAATTGAAGAAATAAAAACGTGGAATGACTTAGTGAAGAAATTCATTCGGACATTTTCACCCAACCTTGAGGAGCCAATCCACATCTGTGAAAACTATGGGTACACAATGAACCTACCAAAAAATGCTCAGGTCCTGCTTGGATGGACAACTCACTGTGTTTCCCAATGGTGAGAAAACAAAAGGTAATGTCAAAGACGGACTATTGTCCGCTGAGGACTACTTTTTAAGTCCACCGAACCGTCAGGCTCAGGACGTTAAACAAGCGGTTACCATGAGGCAACCTGTGTTAATAACATTTTCCTTTTTATTATTTTTCTCTTATTTGTTTTTATTTTTATTTTTATTTCTATGTTATTTTATTTTTATGATTATTAAAACAAAATATAATATAAAAAAATTATATATTCAGAAATTTTCTGGAAAACCAGTTAGTACGGGCGTACCTTACATCAGGCACGGCCGTACCACATGTCTTCATCCTAAAAAAACGCGGAGAACAGACAGGTACGATCGGACATAAAACTAGGTACGGCCGTACCTCGTGTCCAAAGGCAGAATATAAGGTAAACAGTGAGAGGAAAGGGCGTACCTCACTCTCGTACGCCCAAAACATCTCCATTCGAGCACCCTCTTCTCTCAATTTCTTCGCATTTCCATCCACAAGATCATCCAGGTATTAATTCTAAACTCAATTTGTGGATTAATTGCCTGTTTTACTAGTTGTTTTAAGTTTTTAGTTAGTTTAGGTTTTTAGTTTTGTTTAATTCTAACTTTAGTGACTTAGGAGTAGTTTTAGCTTGGTTTTGCATGCTTAGAGACCCTAGGAATGATTAGAGACCTATAATCTAGGCTTAAAATTGAGAAAATCTGATCATAGGGTAGATTTTTCACAAAACCGTAGCGTAGTACGGTCGTATATACCTACCAAGATCAGGTCGTACTGAAGGTCGTACTAGCGGCCTTAGGGTTTAGAACAACCATAGGTACGGGCGTACCTATGGCAATGTACGACTGTACATAATCCTTTAGCCAGGTCGTACTGACCTTTTAGAACAGCGCGTATATTGAGATGCAGTACGGCCATACCACACGAAGCACGGTCGTACCTAATACAGTTTCTGCTTAAAAATTAATTTTTTCTATTTATTTTGTAGGAAAATGCCAAAACGCCAGAAAACCGAAGGCTCATCTTCTTCTGCAACAGCACGTGCATCAGGGTCGTGCCTAACTTTATTCTCCAGCAGTTCAGAGATAGATACAGGCAGCTGCGGGACTTCCACACCCACACCCAGAGATATCTTGATTTTGATGTCCTCCAGCAGGTTAGCCTGCAGGAGGAGGTGGAGACTCTGCTGTAGAGGATAGGGTGGCTCCAGGCAGCTTCTGTCAGGCAGCCCTTCTATGTGGAGGCTGTCTTGGACTTTTTAGCCACTTGTGGCTACCACATGAGGGCAGGGAGCCCCAGCAACCAGATTGGGAGGATGAGCCGGAGCAAGAGTTGGTGGTCACTTTTTCGACCTGTGGAGCCCACCACTAGATCACTCTGGCCGATTTCAACATCGGGCTAGGATTTGAGACAGCGTAGTCAGTTCAAATGCCGGAGTATATGGAGGCCCTTCTGGAGATCCCAGAAGGATAGCAGGATTCTAAGAGTTGGAGAGCTCTCACTAGGGATACCCACTACATTCCCAGACGAGCTAAGGCCAGCTGAATCAGAGACCTAGCTGTGCGGACAGTGTACAGATGGATTGCCCATTTCTTAAATGGGAGAGCCTTGAGTGACGACACGGTCACGAGACCAGATCTTTTTCTACTTTGGGCTATGACACAGGGACGCCGCTGCGATGCCGAGATGTTTTTCTTGCGGACGTGCACCTAGTTGGGCGTTCACCTTCAGATTCATAACACCGGGCACATTGTCTTGGGTTCTGTAACACCCGTATTTTTATGATACGTTATTTAGCGTTATTGTAGTGTAATATTTGTCGTATTTATGCTATAATAAGCAATTTCTTGTTCGCTAAGTAAATGAATTAATTAAATCAAGATCAAATTAAATTTGAGAGTTAATATTTCATATTAATTCATGGTTCGAATACCGTCGAAAAATTCTAACGAAGTTTCATCGCGTTTCGAATCGCCGGGCAGTTTTGCCACAGATAAAATTTTAAATGAATCCCGATTTCGATGAAAATCGAATCATAGCTTGTTGTGATTATTTTTGAGTGTTTAGATTATTTTTATTATTTATGATAATATTTTATGACGCGGTGAATTAATTTCTCGTTAAATTAATTTTCGCGATTTTATCGGCGGGTAATTAATCGGTAACGCGGTTACTCGACGTCGTGTTTTAGCAACCCTTAAACTCTAGAATTAGAGGGTAATCATGAGAGATGTGAGATTAGACGGGTAGGATTAGATGATGTGATTAGCATCTTTGCTTTATTGCTAGGTTTCATTAGTGGGGTGGTTATTTTCTTTTTATGCTTACTTTTACTAAACTACTTTTAACTTGTAATTTTTTTAAGAGAAAGAAATAATCCCTCCCCTCCATATGAAGCACCAGTCGCGCCCCCACTCTCTAACCCCCCTCTTGTTCATTTCTTCTTCTTCTTCTAGAGTGAGAAAGAGCTCCAAGCTTCCATGGCTTCTCCTCCTCCATTTCTTGAGTGTTCAACCTCCAACCTTCATTCTTCTTGCACCTAAGCTCAACTTCCACTTGAATCATTCCTTCTCAACCATCTAAGTAAGGAGAAAAACATATTTTTCCATCCCCATTTTCTGCTTGCTTCTTCCCCCCTTGTATTGTAGTATGTCTTCTTGCTTCTTCTTCTTATTTATATGCTTAATCTATGCTTGATTATGATCAGTGATGGAAATGAACACTTCCTCCCCAAATCCTTGAAACCTTAAGCGCAAATCCTAAGGGAAAAGAGGGGTTGTGTGATCTTGAGGTGAATCAACTCAATTAGTTGATGATTCTTGCTTCATTAATGATGTTGTTGTTGTTTTAGCTACTAGTTTTGGATTAGGACTTGGATTGAGCAATTTGTTGTTGAAAACCTATTCTTGAAAGAGGTTTAAATTGGGATTGATCATGAATTAGCTTTTGTTTTATAAAGTGACTTATTGTTTGTGAAAGATTTGGCATATAAAATGATGTGGTGTTATTAAATTGGAAGTGTGCAAATTTTTCGAAAAAGGGGAGGTGATGACCGCGAGCCCTATAGGGTGGTTGGAAGGAAAATTATTTTGCAGTCTTGGCTATAAGGATTGTATTGATGTGTTATCAAGTTTTAGAAAATTATAAAAAAGATTTGGTTTCATTTGAACTTGTTTTGGAATTCTAAGGCTATGAAACACATAGGTAAGTTGGGTTCCTTGAGACCCAAGAAACCTAGTGGAGCCTTAATTAGATACTTTGAGAAAAAGGATTGGTTTGTGGCATGGTTTCAAGTTCTAAGTTTCAAAGTAACAAAGAATGAGTTTTAGTTTTGAAAATCTTACACTTTTAATTGTTTACTAAGTTTCTAAGTGTAATTACTTGGCTAGAAAAGGGTTAGGTTTGAGAGCCTAAGTTTTAGTTTAATTTATAGAATTGTGCTAAGTTCACTCTTGGTGATAGGAGTTGCGAATCCGGAGACCGTGCGACGTGGACTCGAAGCTTGCGGTACCCCGTTAGCAAACAACTGTGGTAAGGGCAACTCTTAGACATAGATAAGCGTTATTATTTTATTTTCAGTCTTAAAGCGAAGAAGTCTGAGAACCTCAGGGTTCGAAGTGAGGGTCTCGTACCCTTTCGACTTTTTAGTTCTTAAAATTTTTTTATGATTATTTAGTGGGCTTGTCTTCAAGTGATTATACTGTTGACCTGAGTGTATTGTGTTAAGCTTGGCATGAATATTATTGATATGTGGTTAAATAATTATTTGATTGCTCCTTGAATGATTATATGCGGTGATTGTTTCATTGGGGTGGTGAAAAGTGTCGACGTGACGTGCATGAACTATATCCCAGATATCCTAAGGTGGTCGCGGAACCCAAAGCCAATGGCTGGAGTTCGGCAGTTTAGTTAGGCGTTGTGTCGTTTGGAGTTGTCGTGTCGTTTATGAACTATATCCTGAATAACCTAGGGTGCTAGGATCCCCTAAAAGGCTACGACTGGTTTTCGGCAGCTTAGTTAGACATCGTAGCGTCAAGTAACATATCCTGAAATTCCTAGGGTGGTCGTGGAGCCTAAGGCTAATGGCTAGAATTCAGCAGCTTGTTCGGTGTTACCTTCCGGAAGATTGTCGAAAGTGTCGTGAGGGAATGAGTCTTAGGTTGAGTCTTGAGTTGCGTCTTGAGAACTGTGCATATTGTTGTGTTGCCTCTTGTTTATGGTTTGTTATTTCCTGATTTATTGAGAAGTTGACCCTTTTTCTGTGGTGCCTTCAACCAATGATGGTTATCCAGGTGATGATGAAGAGCGTGCTGATACCGGCGATGAGGACGTCGCCAGAGATCATCTTTGATTTTTCAGACATAGAGATACCTGTGGCGATGAAGTTCGACCCCATCTCCCGTCGCGTTGTTTATACTGGGGATGTTGTACAGAGCTTCCGAGAGGGTGGTATGGTAGTGAGACAGGAGACTTCACGGCGCATAGTGAGCTTCCCAATTCGGATGATGCAGGTGGTGGACGCTTGGCAAGCTATTCAGGGAGAGAGGACTATGCCAGCATCATCTTCCTCGCCAAAGGGACCCCTCGATATCCCGAGGCGCACTGCTTCCCGACTTGCTTCCCGAGGACGAGGACCGAGGGTTCGATGGACCGCTCATAAGAGCGTGATTAGACGTGGGACTGCAGGAGCATCTACTTTCAGGGAAGCTGTTATTCAGAGTTCTCCAGCAGGATCTGAGCCCGGGGCAGAGCCAGTTTCTCCCATGTTATTCAGGACCCCTACCCCACCGGGACACCTCTCACCAGTCTGCAGAGAGTGTGGTGAGGCTGGGTGTAGCGGTGTGGGATTCTTGGAAGAGGCGGTGATAGCAGAGGACGTACTGGAGAGTGTGCCTGTGACGGCACCTTTTATCGATTTGACTGGAGAGGACCCGATGGACGATGCGGAGGAGGAGGATCCATCTGAGGATTCAGAAGTTATCTGTAGTCGTCGTGTTGTCTGACTGTTTATTTCTGTTGTTTTGGATGACTGTAGTATTTGTTTTTGGTGTACAGTTTGTCTGGTGACCAGTCGGGCTTGATGGATGTCTTTTTGTATTACAAGGTAGACTGGTGGTTTACTTTTGGAGCAGCCCCCTTTGTGGGTGTCTGCCGGGAGTACCCCTGGGGTATGATTGCTCTCATGAGGGTCTTCATACCATAGGTGTATTCTTTGGGACATCTTTATGCACTGTCTTATTTTGTACGTACTGTTTTCGCTGACGTGTTTATATATATATATATATATATATTTACAGTGCATGTATTTTGTGTCTTAGATTGCACCATATTTTCTAAATGCTATGGCAACTCTGTGTGTACTATGAGTACTATGCGGATATAATTGTTTAAAAAAAAGAAAAAAAAATTAGACCGCATTTTCCAAAGGACACAAGAGTACCATTTTAAAAACGCGTCGCATATAGGTTTATTTCTAGTTTAGTAGCAGTCCAAAAACGGGTCGTTACATGTTCTTTCATCTCCCATCTGGTAGCCCACCTCAGAGTTCGCACCGGAGCAGGAGCCACGACCATTGAGACGGAGCCTATTAGACTTCAGACCCTCACCAACATTGGTGTTCTACGGAGATTGCGGCACAGGGACTATGAGGTCATTAGACCGGAGAAGCAGGAGGAGAAGCAGCAGGACGAGGCGTAGATTTTGTGCCCTTAGCAGAGGAGCATCCACCACCACCACCACCACGACAGCCAACAGCACAAGGCCACTCCTACGAAGACGTCATGATGCGTCTCAATGAGATGCAGTCTAGCTTTATGGAGCATAGGACCCATGTGGACTAGCAGTTGGCACTTATTTTGGAGCACCTTCAGGGTCTCCAACCTTTCCCTCTTGCCGAGTGATGCGGGACTTCATTTTATTTTCATCTTTTAGTACTTAGGCTCTGCTTTTGTATTAAAAAAAGTTGTACATATTTTGGCACATTCGCAGGATACATTTTATTTTTATTGCTTTTAATTTTTATTTTGATATTTTATTTTATTGTTATCTCTTTTCATTTTGTTTCTAAACTTTTTGGGTTTTGTGTTGCACAGTTCTTCCGCCATTTCCCAGCTCCATCGGTATTGCGACAAGAAAACAACATATTTTGCCCAAATCCCCATCCATTTTGCTCGTGATGTTTTTAAGAGGGGTTTCCCCATTCTTTTATTATAGCACTTGTTTTCTTTTATTTTATCTTTTTGTGTTTACTTTAATTTAGTCGCAGTGGGGACACTGCTAGAAATAAGTGTGGGGAGGGAATTTTATATTATGCTTATTACTTGGATGTGCTTATAACAATTTATGATTATAGAAGAACTTAAATTTTTGCTGATTTAGGGGCTGCAAAAAAAAATTTCCTTCCAGACAACATGTGATTGAGTCAATTCTTCGCTAGTAATGGAATTTACTGAAAATTAGCATTGAAGTTCTGTAAGTTTTAACTATCCTGTGTAAGCTACTAAATGTGAGATTTGAGCCTGAAATAAGAGGTCACATCATGCGTTTGCCTCTTTTCTTTGTTGAGTGATATTTTTCTGTGAATGTGCAATCTAGAACTTGTGCTGAGACCATTACGAAGCGAATATGAGTTTATTTTCTTGTAAATTTGGAAAGAGCAAAATTTTAGAAATTCTTCAGGCCACTACCACTTTGAATATATTATACCACTAGTTATCCACTTTTGTGCCTAAAAGTAATTTATTTAATTTCTTTGGTACCTTTCCTGTTACTATTGATTATTCTCTGCAAAGGCTACCTTGGAAAAATTTTCTTTGAGAGCAATCACTACAAGAAAAAAATCAAATTGGGACAAAAATTTGGGACGGAAATATTTTTCGTCCCAAAATAAATTGTTTGTGACGGAATTTGCGACAAACCTTTGTCGCTACATTTTTCCATCACATTTATTTATAAGGTTAGGACGGAAGACATATTCTGTCTCGATTTCGGGACGGAGTTTGGGATTCTGTCGCATATTGGAGACGAAAAATCTTTTTCGTCACAAAATAATTTAGGAAATTTTTGGAGGGAATATTGGTGCCAACATTGGAATGAAATAGTTATCACATTTCCGTCCCAATTTTGTTATCATTGTTTAGGTTTAGGACGGAGTTGATATTCCGTCTCCATTTTGGGACGGAAGTTGATATTCCGTCTCCATTATATAAAATAATATTTATATAAATTTATTAAAAATTATGTTATACACTCTCATAAAATAAGGTAAACAGTCCCATTCATAGAGATTGAACGTGAGAAGGGCTCGTGCTCTGCTAGGGTTTGTACCCGCCGCCCTGATCCTGGCTCCTCCCTCCATGGTGGTCTCCCCTCCTCCCTCCATGGAGGCTGTTTCTCCCCTTGTTTGGGGATATCTCCACCCCTTAGTTGGGGATTCATGGGCGTCGTCCCCCTCCCTCCTACTCCACCCCATGTGTGTCCTCCTCCCACCACCCACCCTGGCATCTCCCTCTTTTCCTCCAGCGGCACCCCTGTGGTTTTCTCCGGCCAAGACTCATCCGCCCAGGTCCCAGTGAATCACCTTCCCCTGCCCTCTAGTTACTCGCCTCCCTCCTGTCGGCGTTGCCCTATCCCGACCGCATCCCAAGCCACCATGGCACTGCACGACTCGATTGCACCTCCATCTGCTCAAGGGAGCTAGCTCGCTAACGGGAGATCTTTTCTTCTTCCCACATGGCACCGCTGTTTCTCCACCTACAAATCTGGTGCCCCTCCGTCCATCCCTAAAGCCACCATGGCACTACAATGGTTTATTTTTATTGTTCCCTAGTTTAAGCTCTAACGATAGTAATGTCGTTGTTGTTGTGGCCTATCTGCAATGTATTTTGTGTTTATATTCATGTGGGTTGAGGTTTGAAGCCATGGTGTTTGTTAAAATGCCTCAGACTGGCTTTGTGTTTGGAATAATTCTCTAAGTGCAATTAGGCTTATAGAGAGAAGTAGGGCATTTTTGTTTATCATTTAGCCTTTCATTGTTACGATGCTCAAGCATTGCTCTGTTCTGCCAGCTGTTTCATCTTCGTTCTATTATGTTTTTGCTTCTTTTGTTCCTCTTGTGATGGTTGGTTCTATTGTGCCTTCCTTTCCTTTTTGTTTATGTAATTGCTATTTTTGTTTCAGAATATATGGAGGGGTGTCTCAGGGGTTTGTGTTCTTCGACTTAACCTGGAAGACAAGGCCCCTTGCAACACACCTTCGGATGGATAATGCATTTGCTGCCTTAGGATCCCACTGTTATTGGATGAACAAAAGGTGAGCGTTCTGAATAGCTTTTGTTTCAATAAAAGGTCTCTGTGGAAAGAAGTGAGGAGGAATCTAATCAAAACCCCTAAAGTGGTTTCAAAAGTATGCATATTGAGATAGAGAGAATTGTTTTGACCAATTTATTTCATATATATATAAATGAATTATTATTTTGCTGGGTTAATGCCTGATTAGATTTTTGTTTCTGCTTGCAATTGTCTTCCTTTTTTGAAATCTTTTATTTGTGTTTCAATTCTCAAATTTTTGGATGTTAGTAATAGTTTTTGCTACAAAGATTTAGTTGATTCATGCTACCTATGAATTCAAAATTGGAAATGTGTGTTGTTGTAAAAATTTATCATGTTTTTGCTACAAATTTGCTCCTGCTTCGGAGTGCTTCCTAACTGTTTAGCGTGATAACTCAAAATATTTGGCACAGGATGTTAGGAAGGTCTATTTTTTCTTAAGTTTTTAATGTGAATAGGAAGATCATGTACAAAAGTAATGTGACAATGATAATTACTTTTCTTTTGAGTTGAATTACAATATTGATAGGTAATGTTGCAGTGTAAGTAGCAATGTGTCTCCCTTCAACCCATTATTATAAGTGTATTGAATTGAATTGAACTACACCAAAAAATCCAACAAAGTTGTGAATGGAGATTTGCCAGCCATTCTCTTTGCTGGACCATGACTCTAGGTTTTGAATAGTCTCATTGCTACCACTTTGATTGTTGCTTACATGTTCCTAATCCCATCTTGATTTCTCTACTTCTAAGCATTTCTCTCTCTTTGCAGACCTTCAATTTAGCTTACACTTTGTTTCTGTTGTGTGTTCTTTCTAATCTTGGGTCTCACCCATTTTGATTTATTTGAGCCTCATAGAGCTTATGCTTATGCTTAGAAGCCAGAGGCATTTGGATAAAAAAGATGGTGTTACTTCAAATTTGGGGCTTATATTTTTGCATGAGTTGGTAAGTTTTGTCCCTCTAATTGTTTTTCTGCACTTCATTTTCCTTAAGCAGGTGGTTGTGATTAATTTGGTTTAAATAATGGTTTACTCACTTTGCTACGTCAATAGAGAATCCCATTCATGGAGAAGCTCCTGCTTTTGTAGAGCAAGAAGCTCCTGGTTGTGTTGTATTTTACTCTTTTGAAAGGTTTATAAAGAGCAGTGGATTTGGTTCCAGATCATAACAAACATAGGGTCAAATATACATTTATCCAGGAATTTGCAGGTCAGTAATTGTATTATGTTCACAATTAGACTTAACTTTCACTTTCACAACCAAATTCTCGTTTTGGAAGATTTTATCCTTTAATTTTATTTTATATCAGTAAAACATGACTTTTTGGTTTTTTTTTTCTTTTACTCTTGGTTTGTTTATATGAAATTTGTGCAGAGAAAGTGTGTTTGTACCAAACACCAACCCTTACATATCATTTGTAGGAAAAAGAAGTCAAACATCAAGTGCTATAATTACTTGGAACAGTAAGTTGTCAGACAGAGGTCCAAATGGTCAAGAATTGGGCACCTGTGGCTCAGCAACTGTAGCAGTTGAATCAGATTATTTGGGTGGTGGCTACAGAACACGGTGGTTTCAGCACTTGGTGGATAAGGCATGCAAGCAGTGGCACTGAGGGTAGACAGCAATAGACAGTAAAATAAACCTTTTTCAAGTGGTAGCCATGGTTTTGTTGAAGTCTTAGGATAATGTTCGAGGGAAAGAAATGGATTTTGGTTCATAACATTAGAAGGTTTGATGGAAGTGGGTTGTATAACTTGTATTCTCAAGCCTATTTCTTAAGTCATTGTATATGTTAGTGTTAAGTGTCTAAGTCATTGGTGACATTGTGTGTATATTAGTGTTTAAGTGTTTGTATTTGTCTGACATTGTGTGTATATTATAAGTCATTGTGAAACAGTGATCAAACGAACGTATTTTAAGTCATATGTGTATATTATATTATGATTGTGTTTATTTAAGTTATTGTTGTTAGTTTGCTAGTTTTTGGCATTTGTTGCCAAATTTTACGGGGAGGAATGATACAATCAAACGTAGTTTTTTTTATTTAAAAAAAATACTTTTTTGGGACGACATTTTTTGCATAAATCCGTCCCAAAATTGGGATGGAAGGACAGTATTCCGTCACAATATTTATCTAATTACTTTGCGACGAGGTGATAGATTCCGTCTCAAAATTGGGACGGAATAAAGACATTCCGTCACAGGAATTAATTATTTTTCGTCCCAAATTCCGTCCCAAATATGCGACAGAGTAAAATATTCCGTCCCAAATAGTTTGCGACGCGCAAATTGCGACGAAATCTTTTTGTCGCATATTCCGTCCCGAAAAAGTTTTGGGACAGAAACTTCAATTGTTGTGCGACGAAAATTTTCGTCCCAATTCGATTTTTTTCTTGTAGTGAATTAGTGACAAAATCAAAAGAATAATGTTTTGAATCCCTCTTATATGTTATAAAAAGAAGGCTTGGTATTTATTTCCCCTCCTAGTTCTTAAAATGTTGATTGTTGCATAAATACATAAAGGGAGGAAAGGAAAAGAAAAGAAAGAGCATTGAAAAAAAAATTGTTTATCCGACTCATGCCTTCAATAAATAGCAAAAAAAAATATTGATTGAAAAATTTGGGATTCTTGCCTGCTCTTTAAAGTGAAAAAGAAATAGGTTGCTTGTTTTGGTTGATTTGATTCTGACCCTTTGCATGACCTTTTCTTTCTTTTATCATACCTAACATTATCTTGGCCCCATTACAATCAATAAAAGACCCTCATTCCTCTTTTGCATGTCATATAATATCTAATAGTAGAGTTTTAGTCAATGAACAAGCCTATGGCAATGTCACTTCATTTGAAAAATCTGAGCGTTAATGACTATGCCTATAAACACTTTGAGATTAATGAGAGTGTGACTTGAAAATCACAGGTTGTTGGCTTATTTGAACTTACACCATCTAATTGGGCATTCTTTCTATTGGCATGTTTTATGATATCATGTTGTTGTCTTACTTATGTTTTTGCCCTTATCTAGTGAAAATAGTTTTTCTTACTATAATTACCCAAGTAGTTTGCTTGAGAGCAAGCAAAGCTCAAGTGTGTGGATGTGTTAACACACCAATTTATCTATTTTTATAGGACATTTTTAGTATCTAAATATACCATTTTGCACTAATTAAAGCACAAAGGTACTCATTTATGTCTTATTTTGCAGAATTATGATGAAGACATCACTTAAAGCAAAAGATGCGAAAAAGGACAAAAAATTGGCAAGTTTTGGAGAGTTTTAGCACTACTGGACAAGCGATACGACTTGACCTATATCCAGTACGGCCGTACAAAGATCAGAATCTCAGTAAGGGCGTACCCCCTAGTCTGTACCACCTGGCACCGATGAAAAAGTCCAGTACGGCCGTGCCAAAGGCAGTACGGCCGTACACAATAATGTCAGGGATGCAGCGTGCAAGGGTACGAGCCAACGTCACAAGGAAAGCTCGGTACGGCCGTGTATATTTGTGGTACGGCCGTACCCCATCTCAGATTGTGCTGATTTGAAAGCCAAATGACCTAGTTTGCAGCCAACAATATAAATAGGGGCTCTTAACCTTTTTTAAAGACCTTTTGATGAATTCCCAAATCAAGAGCCCCCTTTTGAGAGTTCATATCAATTCCTTGCCTTTCCCATTGATTTGTGTGTTTCCTTGGAGCTTGGTGCCATCCCGAATCGCTACCGGAGCTCGTGAGGATGCGAAGAACGTGCTTAAGGACCGTCGTCATACCTCAAGGGTGTCCTGGTTTAGATTTATTCTCTTGTTATGGATTATTCTGGTTTTATGATTAAGTTCATGTTATTATCATTTATAATGAGTTGCTAAACCCATCACTAGGGGTGATGGGGGATCCTTTACAATACTCTTGATGCTTTATCTATTTAGTTATATGAGTTTCTATTGAATGTTTGAGTGTTTTATGCCTATTGTGCTTAATCCTATAAGGTCTGATCAACCTTTAATTAGTTTACTTAATTGTGGTAACAGGATCATGATTAGTTAATGGAACCATAGGAATAAAAGAACTCGCTTTATACGCCGGATAGGTTATTGTTTGTTTCTAATCGATTATTAGATTAACAAACCCACCTGTGCCTAAAGCTCTTTCCTTTAATTACCTTCTAAGACCAAACGGAGTAATTAGTTAAGAAGAAGGCTATTGCAAGCTAGGTAGCCCTTAGTAATTTAGAGTGGGTGATTAGCTCTCTTTCATGATAGATAACTCATAGTAATTATTTAGTGAATTCAAGAGTAGAGTATTGGTGAACCCGGTTTCCCTAGACCTCCCATAACATAGTTAAACCGTTCTTGCATTTAGTTTAACTATTGATTTGATATGTGACAACTTTCTCTACTTTCACAATTATAACTTTGTTCGCCTAATAGAATAGAATCATATTAAGTCATTGGTACTCACTCATTCCCTGTGGGTTCGACATTCTGAGTCCTAATTATACTAGACTATTATTACGAGTTACGATCAGGTGCATTTGCCTGAGCCGCAACAGAGTGACAGTGAGAGGTCCATGAAGGACTCACTTAATTATCTCGTCCATTTCATTTTTCTTTCCAGAAAAGCAGATTCAGAAGGATGCCTAGAGGAGTATATGAGACATATTCTTATCTCCTTTTGAGCAGCTTTTGTTAAAGTCCTTTGTTTTAAGAAATATTTTGATCGATGATGTAGAAAAACGTTAAGTTCTAGTTGTACTTCTTTTCTTTTGTGAGAGACATGTAAAGAAAACACATGTGTTGTTGTATGGATTGTAACTTAATATGTAAATTAAGTTAATTCCGTCTTCCAGTGTATGCCATGAATGTACAAAACTCTTAAATTCAATTAGTCTGAATTTTAGGTGTTACACTTATGGTATCAGAGCAGTTCAATCCTTTTGGACTGTGGATAGCTAGTTTAGTTAGATTCGGCAACTGTGATTGACATGCTAGACCTTTCAATTACCTAGTTATGAAATATTGAATCTGATCAACTCAGTGTTTTATGCATTATATACATAATTATGACAAGTGGTGTAACAGTCGAGGTTCTATCCACCCTCTAACTGTACTCATGATCTTCCTCCCCTCATGTGGAGTTTTTCCCTTCGGTAAGTTTTGAACCCGAGACTCTGGGGCTTAAGTAACCCAGAAGAACCTTGCCATCACCATTTAAGCGACAGTTACAAAGAAAAAAGGCACCTTTTTTGTCACACCCCCCCATGTGGAGTTTTTGCCTCTGGCATGGTTCGAACCCGGGACTTGGGGCTTAAGTAACCCGGAAGCACCTTGCCATTATCATCCTCTAGTTGTACTTTGTTTTGTGAAGAATCAAACCCCCGAAAAGAGAAGTAGAATTTTCTATAGAATTGGCCCTGGCACGGGTCCAATACCCATAGCTCCCTATAGAATATCACCTTTAGAACTAAGAGAACTTGAGACCCAGTTAGAGGATTTCATAGCCAAACAGTTTATCAGTCCTAGTGCATCACCCTGGGGTGCACCAATTCTACTAGTGAAGAAGAAAGATGGGAGCATGAAACTTTGTGTAGATTATAGACAACTCAAAAAAGTCACAATTAAGAACAATACCGACTCCCTAGGATATATGATATGCTAGATCAACTTAGAGGAGCATCTGTCTTCTCTAAGATTGACTTGAGATCTGGATATCATCAGATTAGGATCAAATCTGAAGGTGTTCCCAAAATAGCTTTTAGAACCCGTTATAACCACTACAAGTACTTGGTAATGCCTTTTGGCTTAACCAATGCGCCGATCGTGTTCATGAATTATATGAATAGGATTTTCAGACCTTTCCTAGATAGATTTGTTGTGATCTTCATAGATGATATTCTCATCTATTCTAAAAGCCCTCCTAGAACATGAGGAACACCATTGAATTATATTACAAATCCATCAAGAGAAGAGATTGTTTGCTAAACCGGAAAAGTGTGAATTTTGGCTCAACGAGGTAAAATTCTTAGGGCATGTAATTTCCCAAGAAGGAGTGTCGGTCAACCCCAGTAAAGTAGAAGCAGTTCTTAATTGGGAATGACCAAGACCATCACTGAATTGAGGAGTTTTCTACGTCTAGCCGGTTATAACCAAAGATTTATTAGGGGTTTTTTCTCAGCTAGTTCTTCCTTTGACCCAGTTAACCCATTAGGGAAAACCTTTTGTATGGGAGAAGAATTGTGAAAAAAGCTTTCTAGAGCTTAAGGCTTGGTTGACTACCGCGACAGTCTTAATTATTTCTGATCCAGCTTTAGGGTTTGAGGTTTATAGTGATGCCTCCCGAAATGGGCTAGGGTGTGTCCATATGCAGAACAAACAAGTAGTTGCTTATGCCTCTCGATAATTGAGGCCACATGAAGAAGATTATCCTATCCATGACTTAGAGCTAGCAGCTATAGTATTTGCCCTAAATATATGGAGGCATTATCTTTATGGGGCCCAATTTGAGGTATTTAGCGACCATTAGAGTTTATGATATCTCTTTGACCAAAGGGAGCTCAATATGAGGCAGAGGATATGGATGGAATTGCTTTAGAACTATGATTTTGAACTGAAGTATCATGCAGGCAAAGCAAATGTTGTAGCATATGCATTAAGTATAAAACCCCTTCACATATCATCCATGATGGTACATGATTTGGGATTGTTAGAAGTGTTTAGAGACCTTAATTTTGAGGCCTCGATGGGAAAGAATGGTTTTCTGCTAAATCACATTGAAATCTCTTGCGATTTCAAGACTCGGATTAGGCAAACACATGTTTTAGGTGAAGAGTTGCGAGCTAGGAGATACCAACATGGTTTCTCCAAAGCGAGTGATGGGACTATCTGTTTTCATCAAAGGATATGTATTCCCAACGATGAGGGGATAAGAATGCAAGTTTTAGAAGAGGCTCATGAGAGTGGATTTTTCCACCAAGATGTACCGAGACCTAAGACAGATGTACTAGTAGCTAGGCATGAAAACTGGCATAGCAGAATTCGTGTCCCAATTTTTAGTTTGTCAAAGGATAAAGATAGAACATCAACGACCTGCTGGTATGCTTCAACCCCTAGAGATTCCGGAATGGAAATGGGAAAGCATACCAATGAAATTTGTGGTGGGTTTACCCTGAACACATTTCGGATATAACTCTATTTGGGTCATTGTGGATAGGTTGAATAAGTCATCCCACTTTCTCCCAGTTAAAACTGTAATACCCCGAATTTCTACGATCTTTATGTTTTAGAGATTATAGGATTTTTGTGTGCTAATTGTGTGTCTTAATAATTATTTTAGTGTTTAATTAAGAAATGAGACCCTTAGAAATGACTACATAGCCTTAGAATTAGGAAAAATCACTTTTTAGGCAATTTTGAGTCAATAAATCAATTCACACCCGTGGATGAATCGATTCACAATAGTTGACGACGTTTTTTAGTTAGCGGGTCGCCCCCGTTTTGGCCCGTTTCGCTTCTAAAAGTGATAAGACTCTTGGATCACGGCCTAAACCTATTCCTAAAGCTAAAAGGACTCTAAACCTAATCTTTAAACCCTACATAAGAGTTTTATTAAACCCTAGAACTCCTAGAGCTCTCTCGTTGCCGTTTTCACCGTTTTGATTCATTCTCTCTCGTTTCTCCACTAAATTCGACGCCATCTTCAAGGCTACAACCAGAGGATATTCTTCTTCTTCTCATTCTTTCTCATTCTAAGAAAGGGAAATTCGTTGGTATCTCTGAGCTTTTCAATTCCTTATTTTTAAGTTCTCCTTAAATTTCAATCTAACTCTAGATTTGAATTCCTTGATCTTCGTTATGATAGGAACCAAAAAAAAACTTGAATTCAGAGCTCTCTAGGACTTGTTGGAGCCTACGAATTCATTAAGGTATGGAGGATGGATGATCCTATGAAAAGAGGCTTAAGGCTTCAAATAGCATGCTAAGGATGTCTCATAATCCCTATGTCTTGCAGGGCAAATTAATTAGTGTTGATCATTGCAAGAGCAATGTTTTGATTGATTTAGTTTTTGTTTTAATTAGTTACATTTGTGTGATGTCTGTACAATATTTTTACACGTATCGATGCATAGTTATTAAATTCAAAAAACAATGCATAAGAATTAGTTATTGTAACTTGGTAGGAATTGGATGAAAAATCGCTATACACAGCACAAGGGTCCTTTTTTATGGTCTAGCACGCTGCTTAAGGCTATGTTTAGCAAAAAAGCTAGTTAATTAAAATTAAAGTGTTTGGTAAAATTAGTTGTTTATCTAACTGATACATATAAAATGGCATAAAAGGATAAGCGTTTATCTTTATTTTTAATTTGGATAGGGTAAAGAATAAAACAAGGAGAATAAAAATGGGAGAAAAGATAAAAAAGAAAAAAACTATAAGCTATTAGTTCGAATGTTACTTCAATTAGTATCTCAAAAAAAAATTATAATTAGCTAGTGTGATAAGATTGTTTACCAATCATCTTTTCTTCGGTCGAACAAGCTTATAAGCTAGTCCAATAAGTTATAAGCTAACTTCTTGACCTTATGAAACAGAGCCTAGACTCTGCTTGGCAAGGCCAAAAAGCTAGCTTATAGCTTATTGAACTAGCTTATAAACTTGATTGACCAAAGGAAAAGTGTTTGGTAAGCAATCTTATCAAACTAGCTTAGAGCTTTTTATGAGATGCTACATGAGGTAGCATTTGAGCTTATATCTTATAGCTTTTTATCTTTTCTTTCATTTTTATCCTCGTTATTTTATTTTTTATCCTTTTCCAAATTTAAAATAAAGATAAATTTTTATCCTTTTATGTCATTTTATATTTATTAGTTAGTTAAACAGTTAATTTTACCAAACACTCAGGCTCTGTTTTTTAAGGCTAAGAAGCTAGTTTATAGCTTACAAGACTAACTTATAAGCTTGTTTAACCGAGGAAATGTATTTGGTAAGCAAGCTTATCACATTAGCTTATAGTTTTTTTTAGATGCTACTTGAAATAGCATCTAAGCATTACACCTTTTTATCTTTCACTATACCAGATTTTGTAAAATATGGCGCCACTTTAAATAGCGCTTACCACTAAAGTGCTTGCTAAAAAACGTGGAAAAACTTTCACTAGCGTTTATCTAAAATAGCGCTACTAAAGGTCAAATTAATAGCTAGCGCTTCCCATTAAGCACTACTAATTGTGTACTTTAATAATCGCTAGCGCTTTCTAGAATAAGCGCTATCTATTATCAATCTTTGGTAGCACTTTCCCAGGAAAGCGTTATCTTTGACCCATATTCGCTAGCGCTTTCTAACAAAAGCGCAATCTATTCCCTTAAAAAAAATATGATAACAACAACAACGCAAATCCAAATGAAAGGTTTTCTCAATCACCCTTCCTTCTTCTTCCTCCTACAGGGACAGGGTGTCCTAACTCCTCTCTTTCGTTCTCAATCGACCCTAACTTCTCTCTTTCGTTCAACTCTTCTGATCCTTTCCTTCAACTTTTCTGATCCTTTCCCTGCCCCTCCTCTCTTTCCTTCTCTCTTCAACAATCAGATCTAGATCTTTCCTTCCACTGTGCAAGAACCCATGGCCAACACCGTCGCCATCGAACGTCCTGGATCTACCACAGATCTGGCTAGGTGGGAGGGGGTCGGGGAAGGAAAGTGGTTTTGTGGTTTTTCCGCAGATCTGGCCTGGCGCCGCCGTTGAGGGTTCGGCAGAGAAGAAGGAAAGCAAGAAGGGTTCGGCAGAGAAGGAGAGCAAGAAGTGGGTTCGACATAGAAGAAGGAGAGCAAGAAGAAGGTTCTGCAGAGAAGAAGGAGATCTGGCCTAGCGCCGCCGTTGAGGGGTCACTCTTGCAGATCTCTTCAACCTTTACATAGGTCTCGAAGTGAGTTTATTTCATTTCCTCTTTTTCTCTTCCGCTTCCATTTTTCTTCTTCCCCAATTCCCTTTTTCTCTCCCGCAATTCTCCTTCCTCACTTCTTTCCATTTTGCCAAAGAAACAGCCATAGAAACTCGAAGACTCGCTCCGAACCACCGTCAATCCTCACACTGCAATTTTGTGTTTCCGTCGCTATAGTTATTTATTTTTTTTATTTTTTTGCAACTTTCAATTTTGTGAACCGTTTATTTTATTTTGCTAAGTGTGGAATGAATATTTCCTGAATCGCGTTTTTGCTATAGTTCATAGTAATGTGTTTTTTATTTTTTGCTTCTTTCAGATTCTTACTTATCTTTTTCTCGATGTTGGAAATTATAATATCAGGAACAAAACGCAAAAACGCGCTTGTGTTTGAGGAGCTTGTTGTTAAGCTGAAGCATACTGATGTGCTTTAAGAATAATAATAAAAACATTAAAAAAAACGAGAATAGCTAGAGCTTCTTCAAACAAACGCCAGCTATTCTCAACCTTCAGTAGTGCTTTCTTTGGATAAGCACTGTCTAATTCTGAAAATAGATAGCGCTTCTTTGAAGAAGCGCTAGCCATTCTCAACAATAGATAGTATTTTTTCAAAGAAGCGCTAGCTATTTCCAATTTCACTAGCGCTTCCTAAACGTTGTCTTTTTGAAACACAATCACTAGCAGGTGATTAGGTAGCGTTTTTAAGCGCTAGTGAAGGTAAAAAATAAGCGCTATTGATTTGCAAATCTGTTGTAGTGTTTTATCTCATTTTTATGCTCATTATTTTATTCTTTATCTTTTTTCAAATTTAAAATAAAGACAAACATTTATTCTTTTTTTTATCGGTTAGTTAAACAACTAATTTTACTAAACATTTCAATTTTAATTAGCTTGTTTTTCAATTATAAGCTATCAGCTAGCTTTCGGCTAGAAGCTAACTCATAACTTAATTTTGCTCGGTTTGGTAAGGCCAAAAAGTTAGGTTATAGCTTATTAGATTAACTTATAAGTTTGTTTAAACGAATGAAAGGTATTTAGTAAGCAAGCTTATCAAACTAGCTTATAGCTTTTTTGATATTCTACTTGAAATACATCTTAGCTTATAGCTTATAGTTTTTTATCTTTTCAACCATTTTTGTCCTCGTTATTTTATTCTTTATCCTTTTTTCAAATTTAAAATAAAGATAAAATCTTATCTTTTTTCATTATTTTATATTTATCAGTTAGTTAAACGGCTAATTTTTTCAAATACTTCAATTTTAATTAGCTAGTTTTTCAGCTATCAACTAGCTTATCAGCGATAAGCTAGCTTATAGCTTATAGCATATTTTTACCAAACCCAGCCTAAGTTTACCAAAGAGATCACTAAAATGGTCGGGGCAAAAAACTGCGCAATAGTGTTCATCGGGTGAACTAATAAAAATATTCCCCATGTCTCATATTAAGTGTCTTGTTTGAAATATTTACTTATATCAACTTATTTGTCATTTTATAATATCGAGAGAGCATTAATTATTTTTTTCCCAATAAAACTCTTATTTATTTTTATCACATCTACTTAATATTAATTAGTTATTACACCTTACTCCTACTGCCTAAGAATATTTTTTGTTTTTATTTTTTTTATAATCTACATTAAGGATATTTTAGCCCACACATAATATTTAACCTAGAATATAGTTGTAATTAATGATTTCACTGCATTATTTTGATGGCATTAATTAGGTACAAAATATGTCAAAAAAAAATTTGGTACAAAAGATTTCTCCGATTTTTTCGACTTTTCAAAATCATTTTTTTATACTTTAATTTCAAATTCATTTTTTAATACATACTTTTAAAATACTAGTAATTGATTTGATAAGATTGATCATAGGAGTATAGGACTAAGTAGGCTCCCATATCACGCTGCTCCGACCTAAAATGAAGGAAAACGTTCACGCCACTAACTACTTAATCCACCACACTTGCCTCTAAAAACAGAAACACTACACTATACGTGTGTGTACATATATATAATAAATCTCTAGTACATCTCTTCATATATACCCTTCCAATTCCATATCTCAAAACTTTAATTCCATCTCATTTCAAATGTCTTCTTCTACCGTAGAACCAGTTCGAGACCTTCTCAACAAACCATGGAAAACCCTTCTCTTCCACACCACCAAACCCAGCGAACTTCTCTCTTTCTTCCTCAAGGTGGGTCTCGCCATTTCAACCATCTTCCTCATCTCCCACTTTTTCTACCTCTCTCTCACTTACCACCAACCCCAACACTACGACCAAATAACCTTCAAACAAATGTTCCAACGTCGCACCCCCATCACCCTCCACGTAGACTCCGGCGAAAGTGAAGAACCCACAAACATCTCCCACATTCTTTTCGGTATTGGCGGCTCCGCCACCACGTGGAACACGCGCCGCCACTATAGCGAACTTTGGTGGCGCCCAGACACCACCAGAGGCTTCGTGTGGCTCGAGCAAGAGCCGCCGGAAAACGAAACATGGCCGGAAACTTCACCGCCGTTCATGGTATCCGGCGACACGTCGTCGTTTAAGTACACATGTTGGTACGGTTCCCGGTCGGCGATTCGCATAGCGCGGATAGTGAAGGAGAGCTACGAGCTAGGTTTGGATAATGTGAGGTGGTTTGTTATGGGTGACGATGATACCGTGTTTTTCCCCGACAACCTCGTAACGGTTTTGTCGAAATACGATCATAATCAAATGTACTATGTTGGTGGAAATTCGGAGAGCGTGGAACAGAACGTGATACACTTTTACACCATGGCATATGGTGGTGGAGGGTTCGCTGTAAGCTACCCTTTGGCGGCGGAGTTGGTTAAGATTTTGGACGGTTGCATTGATCGTTATGCTGAGTTCTACGGGTCTGATCAGAAAATTCAGAGTTGCATTAGTGAGATTGGTGTTCAGATCACCAAAGAGCCTGGGTTTCATCAGGTAAATTATTTTTCTATTCTCTGGGCCATACATCATAAATAATAAATTGAGTTCTCTATAACGCTTTAATTATTTATTTGAAAATTAATTAATTATTAATTGTAATTCCAATTTCACGCGATTTCAAAATTGTAATTAAGAATGATAAATAAATGGTTCAATGAACCTCTCAATTAGCAGAAACTACGCCCTTTAACAAGCATGAAATATTTTTATTAGATTTAATATTATCGTTTTGCTCTTCACATTAAATACTGGCCATCTTTTATTTGAAAAAAAAAATTGGAACGTAGAATATTTTATGTCCACATTTCTCAATTCAAGGTTTCTTATGGCCATACTCTATAATTTGAATGATTCTATAATTTGAATGAACATTATGTATTTTGAAAAAAAAAATCAAAGAAAAGATGCATTCTGAAAAAACATTTAAAGCCAAATTTTTTTAAAAAAATAAAATACTGTAACTACCATTTTGGATAACTTTATATTTTTTGGTTACATTTTCTTCAGGATTACTTTATCTACTTACGAACTTCTAGCCGAAATTACTTAAAAACAATCACTCTTTTTATTCTCTTTTAACTAATTTATCTATTCCAGGTTGATATACGTGGAAACCCATATGGGTTATTGGCGGCGCACCCGGTAGCACCGTTGGTATCATTGCATCACTTGGACTACGTGGACCCAATTTTCCCAAACATGACGCGTGTCGACTCCGTAAGAAAGTTGGTCACGGCTTACGAATCGGATCCGGGTCGGACTCTGCAGCAAAGTTTCTGCTACGATCTCCAACGAAATTGGTCGGTCTCAGTGTCGTGGGGCTACAGCGTTGAGTTGTATCCATTTTTACCCACAGCAAAGGAACTGGAAACGGCACACAAGACATTCAAGACGTGGCGGAGTTGGAGCGATGGCCCGTTTACATTCAACACCCGACCCGTGAACAACGACCCGTGTGGAAAGCCCCAAGTGTATTTCCTGGATCGGGTTGATGATGTATGCCGGGGACAGACCCGTTCTACTTACAAAAGATACGTCGACGTTTGGGAAAAAGATTGTGAGCGTGTTGAGTACGCGCCAGCCTTAGCAGTTCAATACGTCGACGTTTCAGCACCTCAGTTTATGCCGCACCTGTGGAAAATGGTTTGGGACTTTTCTGCCGTAATTCGTTCACATTTTTTGTTTTAACGTGGTTAAATTTTTCAAAAAATATTTAATTAATCTAAATGTTTATAATTTTTTTCGAAAAAATGTTTATAATTTTAAAAATTATAAAATATTTTCAAAATATATTTAAAATATTTTAATTTTATTTTCTTTTTTAAATATAAAATGTTACTAACTTTTAAAAATTATTACTATGATTTCAAAATATTTTAAAATATTTTACTTTTAACTATTCGAAATATTAATTGGTGCCTAACAAGAATTAAATGTGTGGAATGAACAGGCGCCACGTAGACAATGCTGCGAGATAATCAACGGCATAGATGGGGTGAACAGTGTGGTGGTCAAGATTAGAGAGTGTCATCGGTTTGAGAGTGTGACTCCTCCTTAGAAAGTTGGAATACATTGAAGGAAAATGGATTCATGAATTGTCTTGGGAATGAAGAGAGACTAAAGAGTCATGATTCATGAAGCTGACCCGCTAATATACGACAATGCGTTTCAAGTTCCTTAGTAGTAGACTAAACGGAGAGACGTTTATACGCTTTCCAAATTTTCAACTCGATCTGTGCACATATATAGAATTCCTCATTCGATTTCCTTTAAATATACTCATTCTTAATTATTTTTCTCTAAATTGCAGAACATATTTTGACAACTATATAATTATAATTTCCTCAAAGAAAGCTATATAATTATAATGTATTTTTTTTAAGGAATATAATTATAATGTATTGTTAATTGTTAAATCATAAAAAAAAAATATTACTACCTCGATCCCTAATTATAAATCCCATTTGGAAAAAAAAAATTGTCCCTTTTTATAAGCTCCTTTACAAATTACTAGATGCATTAATTATTTTTTGCAAGAATACCCCTAATTAATTTACATTATTTTTTGCGGTCAATAGTAAATGAGGTGATTATTTCTATTTATTAAGTCAATAATTGAATGGTAGTTTTAGAAAAATAGTATATATTATAAACAAATTAAATGAGTTAACTAATTCTCTTAATTTCTGTGTTTTGATCAAAAATGGTTTATATTTAGAGACAGAGAGACGAGATATTAATAAGACCACAACGATAATTGACAAAATTAATATGGGAAAATAAATAAAGATTTTTAAAAAAACATACAATATCTTAATTCATTTTTTGCCCTAACGACTTTGAATTTGAAATTATAGAGGAGGAGTGGTGCCCCATGACATTGGGTTATTTTTTAGGTCAGCCAACGAGAAGCTCTGAGGTACGATTTTAAACAAATAAGTGGCTTGAGCGGAGCCTAACGTGTTATATTCAAAGGTGGAATGGTTCAACAACACACACTTAACTAGAGATAATAGAAAATTAAAAAAGAAAACTAGAAGAACAATTTGTACTTAACAAGCAGCTCACCAAACCATCTCCTGCGGAGAATGGATCTGCTCCACCCGGACGAATCTTCAACCGCACAATTATGGATGCGGTAAAAAAATAGTATCAAACTCAACATGTGTGAATTGAGTTTGAAATTTTTTTTTTTAAAGAATTTTGGTAAACTTTTGATGTGTGAAGAATAAACTCAACAAAACCTTGAAGGTATATATTGACCCAAGAAGTGAATGAATTAAAAAAAAAAAAGAGATAAAGATTTGTAATATTATGATGTTGTGCTAATTGCAATATGAAATGAGATTGTATATCAATACAATATAATGGAAGTAATCCAATAACATTGTCGATATACAATTGTTAGGTGCTAGATTTCAAATTTGGATTTCTGGAGAGAACTTCAAATATTCGACAAGTGAAGGCACAAAGAGCCAGAATAAGTGATAAAAATTGGCTAAGTTTAAAAGACCAAGTGATGTGGCGGTTGTTCGACGGAGTGCATGAAGCGTCGAAGATGTCAATATGAGCATGGTCGAATTAGACTTAGGCTTTAGGCAATACATGAACAAACTCGACAGGAAGTGCTACTGTCGAGATTGAGTAGTTTTAGTGAAATCAACTACCGACCCTGTGTCCGTACACGTGTCAGGTTGGATGATAGGTAGTTTTTTACATTTTTGCCTATAAATAGTAGTTCTTACGATGTAACTCGGGTTGGATACATGATCTAAATTCCTAACATCTCGACGGCGAAGCAGATTAAAGGAAAACGATCACTGTATGCCTTTCACCCCTTACTTTCAGCAATTTGCAATTCAATTCAATTAAATTTCCAGTTATCGCCTTGTTCTTAATTTAATTTATCTGCAAATTTATCTTTTGTTCATGCATTTTACTTCGAACTTTACTACATTTTCCAAACATTTTTGAAATATTATTTTTTCATACTTTCTGTATTTATTTCTTGTAGAGTTTCAATTTGCTTACTGCATTTGGCTTGTTTCTATTTCAATTTCAATATTTTATTTCATGTCTTTTACTACACAGTCATTTAAGTTTCATGTTGTTACTTAAGTTTTTTTTTGTATTTTGGCAATTTCTCCATCTGTCAATTTTGCTTTCAAAGTCAATTTTGCTTTCAAAGTCATTTATAAACTCTCTTTAATTCATGTTCTTTAAATGCTTTCATTTATTTTCCTATGTCTTAAAAGCTTTTCCCTTGATTTCTAGTCATTTAAGTGCTTCATTTACGTTCCTGTGTCAATTTCAAAATTGTATGTCTTACTCTGTGAATGTATGTTCAAACACTGTATTGTTTACTTTGACTTTATTTTCTGTTTAAGTTACTTGTCAATCAAGTCATTGGCTGCTAACGGCCAATCTTGTCTATTTACACTTTCAATGCCATTTCGATAACAATTAACTTGTTGTTCGAGATTATTAAGTACAAACTGGCAAAAACCCTCAATGATTAATGGCTTAGTAGCCAAGAAAATTGAAAACTGATATCTGGTCGAACTTTTTATCGTTATTTCACTAAAACCGTTGTTTTTAAAATGAGAATACCACATAACTCGTCGATCTCGTAATCATCTGAAACTAATTATTTGTTACTTGACGAATTTGGTAGAAACACACTACAAACCAAATTTTTCAGTTAACAAATTGGCACGCCCAATGGGACGAGTTTAGAGTAACTCATTTTAAACTATGGTTTTATGCGTCTAAGAAGTGGAAAAGTTACTGATTCTAACGTGTCAAAACAAAGAAATAAGAGTGGCGGCGCAAATAATAGTGCCACGATACCAAGTGTTACTAATGCAAATGCGTCGACAAGCAATACTAATGCTTCGACCACCAGTACGAACGCAAAGGTAGTTAATATCCCAAGAATGAGTACTACTGTCATTGGAACGGGTACTGGGATGACAATGGCTAACACGCAAGGGGAAGCTATTCCAAGCGCTGTAGTATTTGAACACCCAGTGGTTCAAAGTGCTTCCACTACTAGAAATTAGCTGTTTAGTGACCGATTTAGCGACCGAAAAAAATTGGTCACAATAGAGACCGATTTAGAGACCGAATTCTTAAAATTATTGATCAAAAAAGTGTGGTCACTAAATCGGTCGTAAAAAATATATTAGCGACCGCTTTAGCGACCGATATTTAGCGACCGAAAAATCGGTCTCTAAACCGGATTTTTATTCGTAAATTTTTTTTTTAAAATTTCCCATTAAAAATCGATCACAAAATCGGTCGCTAAAAGCAGTCGCTAATATCAGTCGCTAAATCGGTCGCTAAAGTTTAAAAAAATTTCCCATTAAAAATCGGTCGCTAAATCGGTCGCTAAATCAGTCCATAAAATCAGTCGCTAAAGTTTAAAAAAATTTCCTATTAAAAATTGGTCACTAAATCGGTCGCTAATAAGCAGTCGCTAAATCGGTCGCTAAAATAAGTCGCTAAATCGGTCGCTAATGCTTTTATTTGCTATTTTTATTTCTACTCCCGCTTTTATATCGGGCTAAGCTTTATGTTACCAAAATAAGCCCAAACCAAACCCAAAAAAGTCCAAACCCAAAATAGAGAAATTATTTTAAGGGGAATTTAATTGTATTATAAATTATATTAAATGTGTTTACTAAATAGTAATTTTTGGAAAAGAGAATATATGACTGAATAATAATTGTATTTCTTTCTAAATTTTATTTAAGTAACCAAATAAATAAATAATAATTGCAACTTTTTTTTATGAAAGTAACTTATATTATAAGAAAAATGTATTTGCAAAGTGAATGAAAAAAAAAATAAGAAATTCACGTCAATAACGTTATGTTGATTAGATGCTGCTTCGCACACCCCTTCCTTTTATTATTACACTCGCACGACCCAACATCAAACAAAGCCCAACCCTTTTTCTAACCCTAACTTAAAAACCTAAGGATCCTTTCCCCTCTCCTTTCACTCATCGCCGCAGCCGTTGCCCTTTCATTTCTCTCATTCATTCGCTGTCTCTCTGTGTTTCTTCCTCATCCCTGATTCTTCTCCCATCTCTCCCTCTCCCTCGCATTTGTTCTGGGAAAAAGAACCCCCAAAAACCCAATCGGCCTCTCCTCTTCTGGCTTCACCACTCGAACACACTTCCTCCAAACCCGAACCGAATCGGCGTCACATCTTTGTTTCCAAAGCAAGCACCGGTGCTCCAAAGAAGAGGAAGAAGATGAAGCTTTGTATTTGGACGATGACACGTCCTTTTTGTCCCTCAGCCAGAAGCCCGACCGAACTTGGGCTTGCTCGACGATTACAGGATCGAGGAACTCGATTATGAATCTATGATTGTGGTCCCGACCATCGAAGCGGTTCGTCTCCTTTATCTTTCACCAAAATCATGTGTTAGGGTTTGGTTCTTCTGTTTCTTTTAAATTTTGTTGTTTTGTTCTTAATACATCTTTTCCTGTGAAATTTTCCAAATATTCATTTCCTCCCTGTCACTTAAAATATAATAAGTATTCAAAGATTCCATGAATAAAATTAACGAAAATGTTTTTTTATCGCGAAGAATTAATTCGTGAATAGTCGCGAGCGTTTGTTATTTGCTAGCCTTCCTTGTTTTCCGCAACATCTTTGATCTACCATTATCTTTGTTTTTATTTTTTAAGTAAATATTCAAATAGGTCCCCGATAAAAATTACGGAGATCAATTTAGTCTTTGAAAAATAAAAAGTACTTATTTGGTCTTTAAAAACTTCAAATGCCGATCAAATTAGTTTTTCAGGATAATTTTTAAGGACATCTTAGTTCATATTAGGAACTAATTTGACCCATATTTGAAATTTTTTAACTACTAAATTGATATTTTTTATTTGTTAGAGACTAAATTAGTCTCTCTAATTTTTGTTAGGGACCAATTTGAGTATTTATTATTTACTTTTGTTTTTTAAAACGAAATACGTATGCATTCGCAATGATCGCAATGAAAACTGTTCGCGATATATAGTATTGCTGGAGAATTAATATAAAAAGATTAACTAATAATTTTTTGTAAAAATGTTGTATCTCAATTTTTCATTTTTCTTTTTAAATAAAAGAACGTGAAAAAAAAAGAAGGTGCAGCACTTCTAGTAAAAAAAATAAGAAGATAGTTATATAATAAACCGATAAACCAAGTAAAAAAAAAAAACAAGAGAAGATAGTAGCAGCCTTGTGCCAGCGTGCGTGATTTACATTATAAAAAAGCCACCTCTCTTGCCACCTAAGTTAATATTAACAAGTATAAAAATATTAAATAATAAAAAATATTAAAAAAATTAAATACTAAAAAAATGTAGAATTTTTTTCAATTGAGCGCAACGGTCTATTCTAGAAAAACGAGGGTCCTATTCATTTCAAAAAAAAAAACGAGGGCCCAATTTTTCAGTTTAGCCCATGATGTGCTCACTGCTCAGTCCATTTCTTTTACCCCATTTTCTAGATCCTTCTATGATCTATCTCTCACTATCCTCCCCTAACCCTAATTCTCTCTCACTCCATCCTTCTCAGTTCTCACTGCGCCGATCCCAAATCCCACACCTCCCTCGCTCATTCGGCCTTCCCTCCCCCGTCTCCCTGTTCTCACTCACCTCCATTCCCTCCTTCACTCATCTTCTCCCTCCGCTTCGGCCTCCCTCCGTCACTCATAAATCCGTCATCTCTCTCAACATATTTGGGTTCTTCTCTCAACAGATCCCTCATTTATCTCACGGTGATCTCGTTTCCTTCGTTCTCAGTGACCGGCGTCGCAGCTCACCCTCACCCTTCGCATCAGCGGCAACGGTGGCGTCATGATGTGTTCTTCGCGGTATCAAGTGGAATTTGGATCATGTAAATTTCTTTTTGATTTTGATTTTGCTGGTGGTATGTAATTTTGATTCTGGATCCGTGTTTGGATTTGTAAAAAAAAATTGATTTTGTATTTTTTTATTTGTAAATTTTAATTTTTGAAGCTCTTTTATTATTTCTGAAGCTCTTGGAGCACCGAAAATGGCTCCTTCATCCCTGATTTGTATCTTTTTTTTTCACAGGTATGGGTCTATAAAGGCCACCCACATGACCGAGCACGGAGCGATTTGGATCTGGAGGAAGTTAAGGACGAACGAGCAGAAGTAGAAGAGGTAGAAACACCCAGGTCCCTTTAGTTTTAGGTTGAAGCAGAAAGAAGCAGAAGCAGAAACGACGAATGAGGTTGAAGCAGAAGAAGCAGAAAAGGACGGACAAACAAACACCTTAGTTTTAGGTCCCTTTTTCAATTTTTGGTTTTCTAGTTTCTGTGTAATTTTTGGGTGAGAAGTTGAAACACCCAAGTTGTTTTCTCCCATCTTCTATTTCGTGTTTTTTTTTGGCATGATTATGTAATCAGATCTGAAATTAGCACTAAGATATTAATTTGATATTAATTTTCATCTTCTCCGATATTAATATGTCAAGGCAAATGCCTCAGAACAACAGAGGACTAACCCAGACTTCATTGGCCAGCATTCGACAGCAGATGGATGATAGTAACCATGAGATGGTGAATATGTTCACTCAGCAAATGGGTGCAGTTATTATGCCTCTTATGCAAACTACTAACCAAGCATGCAATGCTTTGGCTTTACAAATGGAAAGGCTGAATCAAACATTGGGTTTAGTAGCACCAGTGAACGACAATGTTCAGCAAGGCCTAGGAGCTATGCACCAAGGTCAAGGCTTGGGGGGCAATCCACAAGATGTGAATAACCGCAACATGGTGTAAAATGATGTAGTTCAGCCAAACCAGAACCTTGGTCAAAAATCCTGCAAAGGAATCAAGATCAAGGGCCTCCAATGCATAAAGGTTTGGCCAACCTCAGGCACAATATCATGGGAAACCAGATAGAGCAAAACGTTAATCAAGCTGTCGAGTAGATGCTTAACAGGCTTGGCTTCAATATTGGTCAAGCAAATAGACCGTATTTTATATCTGTGTTTCTTGAATGGGTACAACAAGCTGAAGTGCCAAGAGGAATGAAGGTCCCTAAATTGTCCAAGTTTTCTGGTGATAGTGGAGAATCAACTGTCGAACATGTTGCCAGATACTCAATAGAAATGGGGGAATTAGCCACTATGGAAGGCTTGAAAATGATGTTCTTTCTAACTTCATTGACAAAGAATGCATTTTCTTGGTTCTCGACGTTAAGGGCTAATTCAGTCCATTCTTGGGCTCAACTAGAAGGATTATTTCATGATTAATTATTCAGGGGCGGTTTAAGGGTTAACTTGACTGATTTATTCAATGTCAAGCGTATATATAATGAGTTTATAGATGATTACATCTCTAGGTTCAAGCAAATGAAGAATAGGTGTTTTACACCTGTTCCTGAAGCAAAAATTGTTAAAATGGCCGCTAGTGGGTTGGATTACCATATTAGAAAGAAACTGGTAAACCAACACATTGTTGATCTTGCCCAGTTAGGGGAAAAGGTTCAACAGATTGAACAACTCAGGTCTGAAAAGAATTAGAAGAACAATAAGAAATTTGTTAGACGTGAGAAAATTAATTGTATCGAACAAGATCAAACAGACAGTGAGGATAAGGCAACTACTGAGCAAGAGATAAACCTTGCTAAGTTAAAATAAGGTCCACCTTATGCTTGTCAAGCCCTAGTACCTTCTAAGGGAAGAGAAAAGATGAGCTATGCAAACACGAAAACATACACATTTGACATAACTAAAGCTGATAAAATATTTGATATTCTGTTGGAAGATAAGCAGCTTAAGTTGTCAGATGATCATAAGATAAAAGGGCCTGAGGACTCCAATGGACAAAATTATTGTAAATACCATGGGGCTTTAGGCCATCCTACTAATGAATGTTTTCGTTTCAGGGATTTGATACAGAAAGCTCTTAAAGAAGGTAGGCTTAAGTTTGCTGACAAGCAAAAGCCTAGCATGAAGGTGGATACCGATCCATTTGGCTAAGGCATATTCAATGTCGAAGGCCATAATGCAAGAAACTGCAACATGGTGAATATCAGCGCCAAGCAGAAGTATGTGGTGAATGTGGAAGACCCATTTGACATTTACCCAAGGCCTCATGAAACTGTCGAAGACTTTCTGAGGAGAAAGAACAATAGAGAGCAGTTGAAGTTGTGCCCACATTATGACAGGTACTTCGATGAGAAAGCTGCTTAGAAAGCAAAGAATAATCAAAAGGCTAAGGCTCACCAGCATATGCAGGCTGGTTATGTGAATAGGAATGTTAAGCCTATTTCAGTAAACCAGATGTCTATTTCAATGAACAAGATGCGAAGGCCTATTGTGAATAGGCTTAATAGAGCAGTTGGAGGATGGTTGGTTGAATCCTCAAGGGAATCAATTGGCAGCAACCATAGGGTAGCTCCTGGTCGAGTTCCAAATAGGACCAGGAAACCTGATGCCAATGTGATGGTGAACAAGTGGGTTGAGAACTCTACTAAGGTCTGTTGCCCTGAGTTGAGAAATAGAGTAAGGGCTAGGAAGGGTAACCCTCGACAGACACCTTTTTCGGATGAAGATTACCAATTTGGTAGAGTGCCTTATCCTGGTGGTGATCGAGTGAAGAAAGCCCCACTGTCGAAGAGTCAGAAGTGTCGTCGACAGAGGATGAGGAAAGCTCAGAAACAGAAACAGAAAGCTGCTGAAATGGCTAAGTCTCAACATGAGAAGTGCTTCATGGTTGGGATACAGAAAGTGCCATTGCCTAAGGAGCCTGGTCCAAAGTTGAAGAGTGTGGTGGTTGACGCCAAAGGGATTAACTTTAAGAAGGGCCAGACTTCTCAGGCAAGGGGACAAGTACCTTCAGCAGGTTTCAGACAGAATGTCAAGCTTGCTAAGGTTCCTTCTACAGCTCAAGAGAGGAAGCCTTGGTCAGCAGGTCTAATTGAAGCTGAGAAATTGGCCTCAAAATGAGGCAAAATTTGGTGTTCGAGCAGCTCCAGTCGAAGAAACTAGCAGTGATGTATCTATGGAAGAAATGAGGATCGTAGTCAACGACTCTGATTTACTAGATGAACCCATTGAATCAGTGGAGCAGAATGCTGTCAAGACAGATTTGTCCATGGAAGAGGTCATTAAAGCATTAAATGATCCAGATGACTTAATTGGTTTCAATGATAAAGAAGAGTTTGATCCTGACACTAATTTAGACAGAGACTTAGATGAGTTGGTGATGGCAATGAGAACTACTTTGTCAGATTTTGGGTCTGAAGAAAGCCTTCTTGACAAGGAGGACATGAGGTTGGGAAGTCATCTAGAGAATGAAGAAACTGCCACTGAAGAGGAGTTTATCAAGCTTGATGTAAACTTGGTTTCAGTATTGCCAGCGGAATATCAAGCTCAATATGAGTTTGTGGTTGAAGTTCCTGATGAAGAGGAGTTTGATGGTTTTCCTATTGGTTGGCACTTCGTCGAGCAAGACATGGTGACTATCTTTGATAACTTTGCTCGGTTAGATAAGCCAACTAACGAAGAAAGAAATCATCTTCGACCATTACATATTAAGACAATGATTGAAGGTAAGTCTGTCAACATGGTGTTGGTTGATGGAGGGGCATCTGCAAAATTTGATCCCAAGAGCCATGTTCAAAAAGCTAGGAAAAGATGAAACAAATTTTCTCCCAACTAACATTGTGGTTACTAATTTTGGAGGAAGATCTGCACCAACAGATGGTGTGGCAATGTTGGATGTGCAAGTGGGATCAGTAGAGAGGTCTAACTTGTTCGTGGTTATTCCTTCGAGGGCAGAGACTGGATTCATGTTGTTGGAGCGGTACCTTCGACAGTACATCAGAAACTTATATTTTGGAATGCTCATGATGACATAGAGATTATTGAAGCTGATGATAGCCCTTGCTATATGCAGCAAATGCATGTGGATTTCAAAGTTTATGACCCAAAGGTAAAGCCCATATATGTGCAGGGTGGTGTTATTGACAAAGAGGCTCTAAATGCTTGCCTGATAGCAATTTGACGTTAAGTTGCTGGATGTGGCCAACGAAAATCGGCCAATCGACAAAGATGAGTCTTGAATGTCATCAGACACAGTTGTCGGCCTGTGAGGCCGACCGACAGCCAAACTCAGAAGAATTTGTGTTGGCTGATTGCATATTCGACGATGGCCCTTTAGGATTTGAAAAGGGGCTTGAGGATAAAAGTGGGTTTGAGTTGGAAGATCCTTTGGAGGAGATTGATCTGGGGGATAGTGATAGAAAGAAGCCAATATATGAGAGCGCTTTGTTGTCAGACTAGTTCAAGAGGCAGGTTGTGGAGTTGATTTATGAGTATAAAGACTGTTTTGCTTGGGATTACCATGAAATGTCAGGTCTGAGTAGAGATCTTATGGAGCATAGATTGCCTCTGAAACCCAATTGTAAGTCTGTCAAACAAGCTAATAGAAGGTTTGCTCCTGAAGTTGTGCTGAAAATCAAGGAGGAAGTTGAACGCTTGTTGAAGGCTAAGTTTATTCGTACAACTAGGTATGTCGAATGGTTGTCTAATGTGGTGCTTGTCATAAAGAAGAATGGCAAGGTGAAGGTGTGTGTCGATTTTAGGAATCTTAACGCTGCAACTCCTAAGGATGAATACCCTATGCCCATAGCAGATATGCTAGTGGATGCAGCATCTGGTCATAAGCTTCTAAGTTTCATGGATGGACATGCTGGTTATAACCAGATCTTCATTGCTGAAGAAGATGTGCCTAAGACTGCTTTTAGGTGCCCAGGTTCAATTGGAACTTATGAATGGATAGTGATGCCTTTTGGTTTGAAAAATGCTGGTGCAACTTACCAAAGGGCGACGAACACTATTTTTCATGAAATGATAGGCAAGTTTGTGGAAGTCTACATTGATGACGTTATTGTCAAGTCAAAGAGCCAGGAGGAGCATTTGAGTCATCTCAGACGAGCTTTTCAAGAAATGAGAAAGCATAGTTTGAAGATAAACCTTGAGAAGTGTGGTTTTGAGGTTTCTGCTGCCAAGTTCTTGAGCTTTCTGGTGCATAAGAAAGGCATTGAAGTCGACAAGAATAAGGTTAAAGCTGTGTTGGAAGCAAAACCACCTACTAATAAGAAGGAACTTCAATCTTTCTTGGGGAAAGTGAATTTTCTCAGAAGGTTCATATCAAATCTTTCAGGAAGAACAAGAGTGTTTGCTCCTTTGGTGAACCTCAAGGCAAAGGAAGCTTTTGTTTGGACTGAACAGCATCAGGAAGCTTTCGACCAAATCAAGCAATATTTGACAAGTCCATCGATCATGATGCCTGCAGAGCCATATCGACCAGTGAAGTTGTACATTTCTGCATCAGAAGAAACTATAGGTTGTCTACTGGCTCAGGAAGATGAGAACAACATCGAAAGACAGTTTACTACCTCAGTCGAGTATTGAATGATGCAGAAACAAGATAAGTTCTATAGAAAAGTTGTGTCTTGCATTATATTTTTCTTATACAAAACTCAAGTATTACTTGATGCCTTGTAATGTCTTAGTGATGTCAAAGACAAATGTAATTAGTACATGTTGTCCCAGCCAATTCTGAATGGTCGAATTAGAAAATGGACACTTGCATTGTCTGAGTTTTCTTTGCAATATGTACCACTGAAAGCTGTTAAAGATCAAGCAATTGATGACTTTCTAACAGACTACCCATGTTTAGAAATAAAAGAACCGACAGGGCTAGTTGATTTGAAGCCCTGGCATTTGTATTTTGATGGCTCAAGACATAGAAATGGTGTTGGTGTTGGCATTTTGATAATCTCACCTTTAGAGGTGCCAACTAAACTAATGTTTGAGTTAAAATATGCTTGTTCTAACAACGAGGCTGAATATGAAGCCTTGATCGTGGGTTTGAAAATTTTGATAGAGATGCGAGCTCGCATTGTCAAAGTTTTTGGGGATTCACAATTGATTATAAGGCAATTAACCCAAACATATAAATGCGTAAGCCAAATCTTGTCAAATACTGTCAAGTGGCTAGTAAATTGGTGAAACAGTTCGATAGTGTCGAATTGGAGCATATTCCAAGAGAGCTAAAACAACAGGCTAACGAATTAGCCCAATTAGCTTCAGGGTGTAAGCTTTATTCAAAGGTGTTAGCAGAACTTATAGAAATTCATGAATTACTGTATCCTTTGGATGAAAGAGATATTTTTGTCTCTAATGCTTCAAACGCACCAGATTGGTGTAAGCCAATTATTGAGTATTTGGAAAATTCAAGTGCTGATGTTGACAGAAAAATCAAGTACAAAGCAACTAAGTTTGTTGTACTTGCAGGGGCTTTGTATAACTGAAGAGGATGCCTATTTGGCATTGGCAGAGGTTCATGAAGGAATTTGTGGTACTCATCAGGCAGGTGAGAAGATGAAATGGGTGCTAAGAAGACAAAGAGTGTATTGGCCTACTTTGGTTAGGGATTGTATCATGTTTGCAAAATCATGTGAAGAATGCTAAAGACATGGCCACATACAAAATGTACCTGCTAGTGAGTTGCATTCCATCGTTAAACCTTGGCCTTTTAGAGGTTAGGCATTGGACCTGATAGGTCAGATTTATCCTACTGCCTCTAAGGGTCACAAGTATATTTTAGTAGGGGTGGACTATTTTACCAAATGGGTAGAAGCAGTAGCCTTGAAAGAAGTAACGCAACAAGATATTGTGGACTTTATTGAAAATCACATTGTTTGTCGATTTGGTATACCATAAACGATCACAACAGACCAAGGATCTGTGTTTGTTGGGAAGAAAGTTGTCGAGTATACTGAGTCAAGAAAGATCAAGATGGTGACTTTGACACCATATTATGCTCAAGCAAATGGTCAGGTCGAAGCCATGAATAAAATTATCATTGGTTTGATCAAAAAAACATATTGGCAGATATCCAAAGAGTTGGCACTCAACTTTGGAACAAGTTCTTAGGGCATGTAGAAACTCTCCTAAGGAATCGACAGGTACAACTCCTTATAAATTAGTATATGGACATGATGTTGTTTTGCCTATTGAGATAAATCTTGGTTCATTAAGGATTCAAAAACAAAATGAGTTACCAGTAGATCAATATTGGGACTTAATATTTGATGAGTTAAATGAAATCCATGATAAGAGGGTTGTTGCTTTGGAAAACTTGATTCGACAAAAAGAAAGAATAAATAAATTCTATGATAGTCGGGTTAAGTATAAACGTTTCAAGGTCGATGACTTAGTTTGAAAAGTCATTTTTCCAATGGATAAGAAGTGTCGAGAATTTGGAAAATGGTCTCCAAAATGGGAAGGACCATTTAAAGTTACTAAAGTATTCTCAGGAAATGTCTATGCACTTGTTGAAGTTAATTCTGGTTTTAGAATTAAGTTTGTTAATGGCAACTACTTGAAGTCATATAGACCAACAATGTGTGAGGTAAAAATTCAACTTTGAATCATTAAACTGGATTTCTTTATTCTTAGGCCATTTGGCAATATAAAATACATTGCCGAATAGGCTTGTAGCCTGGAAATACAAACAAGTAAAAGTTCTTAAATTTAGGCTATTACAAAATAAGTCCAGTTGTAGAAGTTTTGCCATGTTCAAAGTCAACACATGTTGAGGAAGAGTTTAGGAAGCATGGGGGCAAGAGCAGATTATTTGTCAAGACAATTAAGTCTGCAAGAGCCGCTTCAAAGGAGTGACATCCAAATCGACGGGGATTTGAAGTTGAAGGAGGCGTCGAGGAGGAATGCCGAACTCTGTGTAAGCAAAGGGAAAGTTGGGGTCCAAAGAGAAGCAGTCGTCAGTGCCATAATGCGCTTCACAAGAGGCCTCGACCGTGCAAAACTTTTCCAGTAGTTTTGCGGATCCTCCATGATAAATTTCCAACATGAGGTGTGAAGGAGAGCAAAACTATTGATAGAAAGAATGGACCAGGCCTTCATCCTTCTCACACAGTTCAATGAGCTTGGTAAGCCACATTAGGCAACTTACCAAAACTCATTGTTGATGTTAGGCAAATTACCAAAACCCAGTGGTTCTTTCACCGTTGAGACAAAAACCTTTAGAGAAACTCCAAAAGTCGGAGTCCCCCTGGTTCCCAAATGGAACAATCAAAACCAGGGAGTAAAGGGTTGGAATGGTTGAAAGTGACTTCCATTGTAGTGTGTCACTTTGAAATTGGTTGGCTAAAAGGCAAAACGCAGTGGATACGGGCTTGGGATTTATAAAAGAAACAAACTAGAAGAGTTTTGAGAGTATTTGTGCATGAAGGGGAACTAATGTTCTGGTGTGGTGAGGATGACCAAGATGGCAAGTCCCTATTTATAGTGCAAACCTATGTTGATTTTTAAGTTTCACCAGTTAAATTGACTGGTCAAGGGCTTCAATTACAATTTATGGCCTGAAACTGAAAATTAAATTGGTAAAAAGAAACGTGCTAGCTGGACGGTGGAACGATTGATGGTAAACATATCAAATCGAGTTCAGTTGTTTCAGTAAAGTACAAGATGCAGTAGAACAAATGTGTTCGACGTAGAAAATTTAATACAAATGAAAAGAACTGAAAAGAAACTAAAGAGGTGTCTTCTTGATTTCCTCCCAAGCTGCGGCAAATTCAAGCTTTGTCGCTTCAACATTTGTAAAGCTAACTTCAAGGTCTTCAACTTTAGACAGGATAGCTTTTGCCTCGACAGCACTAGCAGACATTTATTGATCAAGTGCTGTGATTTCTTTTGAAAAGGATGTTGAAGTGGCCTCAAGCAATTATGCCCTGGCAGTGGCCAATTCTGACTCCAAACGAGCAACAGTTCTTTCCAACTCAGGTATTTTGGCTTGATAGGGAGCGCCTTGTTCGATCAATGCAGCCTTGTCTTGTCGAAGTGACACCAGCTTATCACGAAGTTCGTGTTTTGCCTTGAGGGCTTGATGATAGGACAGAATGTTGTTGTCAAGTTTAGGCAGTTTAGGAGTCAAGTCTTCAATGAATTCATGAATGGCACTGAAATAACCTCGTCGAATTCGAGGCAACTTTTTGCGAAGTGCATGAATCTCTTTGATTGTACGTATTAAATTGCTTCTGATTTCTTGGTTGAGGTAGAGGTCATCAAATGAATACTTGAAGAAACCTCTCAATTCTTCAACTAATCCATCAGGTTTTTCAGTAGAAGTGTCCCCAGCGAGAGTGGAGGAACATGCAGACATAGGGGAAGTCTTGCTGCTAGATCCTAAAAGTAAGTCAATCCACTCATCCACTTCGGCATTACCCATTTCAATGTTGGTGCCTTGCGGCACAGGGTTGGTCGATGAGATAGGCTGAGAAGATGGATTGGTCAGATTATCAAAGAGAAGATCCATGTCAACACTATCTGCTATAACCACTACAGGAGATACCTTCTAAGTGGCTTGGGGGCAGAAGTGATTTCCACAATAGGCGTGGGGTCATCTTGTTGAGGAGATGCCAAATTTGGATTTTCCGTCAAGAGAGTGGGTTGAGCCACGTCGACATCCATAGCAATAGGTTCCTCGACACTTAGTTTAGGTTGAGTTTCTGGAACCTCTTAATGGAAGGGAAAACCAAAATCAGTTACAATTTATTGTTCTAGCATCAACAAAGTGTTTAAAGAGTTTCATACCTCAGTGGTTGGACGATCAATGGGTGGAAAAATCATTTGAAGAGGTATGGAAGTATCCACGTATGGCCGTTTAGGAAAGCCCTGTCGAGTGTGCTTGATGAGATGATGTGCATGGTAAGAGAATATATCTAAGTGATATGTAATGAAGCATAGCTTGTCAGTGCTTGACGAGCTAACCTCTTCGACAGAGGGAGGAACCTTTGAAGAACATTCTTCAGAAGCACTTTTCTTTGAGGATTTGGCTTTGGGTTCCTGAAAAAATATGATAAATAAACAAAAACAGTTTTCATAATGCAATGTGATCATCAGTTAAAGTACTGGTGAATGGTTCAATTAACATACCACTACAAACTCCGATGTGGGAGTGTCTTCAGAGTTTTCAGAAGCGGATTTCTCTACAAGAGATTCCTAGGAAAATGGAAATGAAAACTTTTGGAGTTAGTGGTTGATGGGTCATATATCAAAAGGAAGTCAAAGATAGAAACATTATACAAGCAAGAAAAGAAAAGAGAGAACCGTTTGAGGTGTCGAACAAGAGGGAGTGTCAGGCAGGAACATTTTGTGCCTTTTGGGTTGAACTTCAGGAGTGGCTGCCTTTACTTTCCTCTTGGTTGTTTCTTGTTGAGAAGAACCGGTCGAGTGCTTTGTTTTTGCAGGTTTTCTCTTCGACACAACTGGTTTCTTTCCAGTATCCGCTTTCTTGAAAGAAGTCTTGGCAGCCTTCTTTTTGGGTGTTGTGGATTGAAGAGGGGATTCACTATCCTCATCATCTTCTTCTTCATCATCAGCTTCTTGGGCTTTACCACTTGTTTGCTTATACTTTAGGGGTTCTTTCAGAGCTAAAGCTAAAGTAAAACGAAAATATAAGTACAAAGCAAGTAGACTTCCAGGAAAGAGTTAATTGAATTAGATACCTTGGGGAAATTGGGAAATGATCTTGACAGCCTCGTCATATTGTTCAAAAGGTAAGGCAAACCGACCAGTGAAAGTAACTTCTTTGTTTTCATACTTGTCTATATTAGAATGATATTGAAATCTTTCTATAGCAAGGAAGTTACCAGTTCTCGTTGGTTTACCTGGAAATGGATCAGCCAAACTAAAAGTTACACAAGGCAAAGGCACTGGTTCAAGACAAGGGGGTATCACAAGTGTTTGTCCTATGGCTTCCTGATGTTTTAAAGCCTTAATACGCCAATTGTTCTCGTGCTTTTCTTTTGATTTGGCGATCATTTCATCTACCTGTCGAACAATATAAAAAGGATACCTAGGATCCCATTTCACCTTGTAAAACTTTTCAAAGCTGCGAATATCCTTCAAGTGCTCACATTTGGTCTTTGTCGAAGGGTCCTGTTCCTGCATTGTGGCGTCAATGAAATTTGTTACACATTTTTCAAAGGATGGGTGAAATTTTCTGTAGTATTCATCCCACCAAGCTACGAAGTCTTGAGATACACCCAAAGAGGTGGTGAAAGGGACAAGATTGACGGCAGACTTGCGAGTGTTGTTCTTGTTCTTTATGCCGTCGATGGTTGCCTCTTTGAGATTGATGGCATTCAAAAGAATATCTTCTTTCTTGAGAGGGAATGGGCCAGGGATAAATTGTAGGAAACCAATGTTATTGGCAGAAGCATTGGGTAGACAAACAAAGGCAGAATTATTCGTCGAACCGGGTAATCCTGCGGGAAAGACTTGGCGAGCCAAGAAGTGGGTCCAAATTTTTTTGCACATTTAGTCATTTGGATCAATAGAATTGGTGAACCACTCAGGTCCATGTTTCCTACCAACAAAGGGTTGGAAACGGATGCCTGGAGTTCCAGCAGAGAGAGAATGGAAAAGTTTGAAGTAATACTTGAAACTTTCGAATTTGCTGTCAAATGGTTTGGGGGCACAGTGCATGGCCAAGGTGCCATAAGTGTTGATTTGAAGGTTCGACGGAGCTTTATTGACAGTGTGACCAGGAAGTGTGGCATTCAACCATAGTTGTAAAAGCCATAATGGGCCACCAGCTCCAACTTTCTTTCCCCCACCGTTTACCATGTTATACAGGCTTGACATGCTGGAATAAAGGTTTGACAACAGAACAGAGCCAAAAGCCCACCTTTTGCCTTCACGTAGAAGGTTTGCCAAGTCAAGCAATGGCTTCGACATTTGGACATTTTTGTTGCAAATGACAAAAGCACATAGCCAATGGAACAGGAAGGCTACATGTTCTTCATCAGAAACCTCTGATGTACTCTGCATTTGGCTAGAAATATACTTTGAAAAAGCAAGAGGTTGATCAGTAAAAACATCAATGATGTTTTCTAGAGAACACTAAGGATGAATCATATGGCCATCCGGTGGGAGGCCAGTAAGAGCAGCAACATCAAAAAGAGTTGGACCTATCATCCCACAAGGGAAATGGAAGTTATTGGTAGTAGGGTTCCAGAAGAAAACAGCAGCTCCTAACATAGAGGGGTCCAACCTGAATATGTACTCGGACAATTTGATTAAATTGTAAATGCCTTGTTTCTTCCGAGTATCAGCTTTTTGGCATCAACCCTAGCCAGCCAAGTAGAATATCCACTTATGCTAAGTGGTGGAGTTATGAAAAGCCTAATGCTTTTAAAGAAATAATGAATATGCAAGTTAGGGTGTAGTACCCTAATTTTGTCCGGCCTTTTTATTTTATTTTATTTTATTTTATTATTTCAACCTTTTTAATTTGTAATAAAAAATATAATAATATTTTTGGTCTTAAAATAAAGAGAAGAAGGCAAAAAGAAAGAAAGAAAAAGTGAAAAAAAAAAGAAATAAAATAAAGTTTTTTTGAAGAAAGGGGATGTAAATAGCAATACTGGGGGTGCATATAGCAGCACAGCCCAACATGCCACCCCCCACGCGGCCCATTTCTTTCCATTCCAACACCCAGCCCACCTCTTTTACTCGTGCACCCCCTTTTTTCTTTTGTTCCACACCTCCATGCGCCTTTTCCTGCTCCTCCTCCCCTGCTTACTTCTTGCACCCCGTTTTCCCTCTCGCACACCCCTAGCCCAGCTTCACCAATCAGCCCAAACTTCTGAACCCAACTCGTTTTTAACCTAACCTTTAAACCCTAATTTTTTCCCTCAATTCCCTCAGAAGATGAGCAGCCGCACCTCCCCTCATTCTCGCCTCTCTCCCATTTTCTCTCCTCCACCCATCTTCTTCTCCCGAATCTTCGCCTATCTCTTCTCACCTCCTCTACCTTATCTCCTCTCCTCCTTTCATCTAAATCTCCTTCCAACAAACCAAATCGTAACCTCCATCTCTCCCTCATCTCACTCCCTCATTTCTTGGCCTCTCCCTTATCCTTTCTTCCAAACCCTAATTCCTCTCCACCAATAGCCGCGGCGCTCTCCCATCTCATCTCCATTCTCACCAAAACCTAACCCTAATCTCTCCCTCACTCTCTCAAACCTAAGCCGCGGCCGCAACCTACCCTCCCCACAATATTTTCTTTCCTTTCGCTTCTCTATTTACACAAGATCGAACCAAATCATATCTTCTCCCCATGATTCGGTCTAAATTTGAGTTTTTAAAAAAAATTTGCATGAGGAAAACATGTGGATCTCGACAAATCAGGGAAGTCTCCACCTTTCTTTCTTCTTTTATGTTTTTTAATTTGATTCGGATCTGAATGGTAACAACGTTGATCTTCTTTTTTCTGGAATTACAAAGTATAAAACGGGAGCAGTTTCTGGAGCTAAGGGGGAGGAACCCTAAGAGAGAAAAACAGAGGAACAGAGAGCGAGAGTGAGAGGAAGAAATACAAAAAAAAGAAGAAGCAGCAGAAGCAAGGCGTGGAGAACAAGAGAGAGACCTAAAAAATCAAACAGTATAGGTTTAGGTTTTTTTTTAATTCCTCTTTTGATTTTCTCTGTAATTTTCTGGGAAGGAGTACAAGAGCCCAGGTTCCCTCTTCTTCTTCGTTTTCATATTTTCTTTTTTTGCCATGGTTTTGTATTCTGGACTGAAATGTATATGATTTCTCCGTTGTTGTTGTTATTATTGTTGTTGCTGCTATTGTTGTTGTTGTTGTTATCGTGGTTGTTGTTGTTATCGTGGTTGTTGTTGTTTGTGTTGGTACCCACGGTTTAGATTGGAATTAGGTTTAGGGTTTGGCCTTCCAATAGTGCCAAATCCTAAATAGGTATCAATTTGCAAATTTGATGAGTTCATAAGTGTCCTGATTTTCTTTTTTTATTCATGTTGCAAGTTGGTTGAATTAGGATTAGGATTTGGCCTTTCAAAGGGGCCAAATCCAGACAAAGGACCATTTAGCAATTTATCTGTGTTTCAATTTATGAGCAAAAATAAAATAAGAGAAGTAAACTAGGGCCTTTAAGCAGATTGTATTAGAAGTTTTGTTTCGTTATATATATATGTATATTTAAATGAATAAGTAAATATTTTGTTTTTATTTTATTTTTAGATCAGATTTTATTTTCTAAATTTTATATCTTTTATTTCCGTTTTGTATAAAAAAATATAAATAAGTTAAAAACGAATTTCCGGATTCTAATTATTAATAATGAACTCTTCTTGGATACTAAGGTGTTTTTTTTTCAAATAAATTAGTCCCCTTTTATACATAAAAAATGCTCACTTTTGGAAATAATTCACTAAAGGCAAACATCGATTTTTAAACAATTAAAGGTACCATTTTTATGGGCGTCGTGGGGTGCTAATACATTCCCCGTGCGTAAATAACTCCTAGACACAAAATTTGGTTCGAAGACCAATTTTCAAATCATTTTCAATAATAGGTTTTCCAATGTTTTCCTAAAATTAAATATTGGTGGCGACTCCATTTCAAATCCAGGGTGGTTGTCACAGCTGGCGACTCCACTGGGGACTATAGAGAGTTAGGCCTTGGAATTGTTTGAATTAATTTGTTTGCCTATCATATGATTTATTTCCCTTTTCTTTCTTTTATTCTCATTTTTTTTAATCTATTTGTTTTAATTTTGCTTTATTCTTTTTTTACATGTATATATAAACTTTAGGATAGTCTGCATGTGTATATTGTTTTATTTATTTTGCAGCGGGTAGTTTTAAGTTTGCTCCTTCACACACTTCACTTTATACACTTTATTTACATACACTTTGAGTGGGTGCCCTATACCCGGGCTCGAGTGAACCTTAAGTTAGGAGAGGTAGTGTAATGGGTGCTCTGCTGGACGTACGGCCAGTGGGTTCCTATGAAGGCCTCACCTAGAGTTTGGCTCTATTTGAGAAAAAATCATCCTTTAATAGTATACCTATTATTGATGGTAACATTCTCAAGTGGAACCCTTGGCTCTAGGGACCTTTTAGATTAGTAACTTAAATCCACCCAATGGAAAGACACTTATGTGGACCATAGACCCTTTTTAAGGAAGTATCAGCCCATATCACAAAAGGAGCATACCTTATCCCATTTTCCACGTGACAAAAGTCGTATGACCTAAGATCTTAGGAAATACCGGCCTATATCACAAGGGGCACACTCTGCCCGTTTTTCCTTCATCCATTTATTTTCCATTCACATTTCAAAAATTGTGAAAGATAATAAATGATATTTTTCTCTAAAAAATATTATTTGTTATTCTTCTTTGCAAAAAAAAGCACAGTTTCAAAAAATATTTTCCCTTCTCATTCTTTTTGAAAAATAAATTTTCGGAAAAAAAAAGCATTTTCTCTTTTTTTTTAGCGACATTTCTCATTATCCTTGCATTTATTTTATTTTTATAGAAAAAAAAATAAAAAAAAAAGTTTCTCCATTATCCATCATATTATTTCGCATAAAATGTACTTAAAAAAAACATTCATGACATGCATAATCATGGCATCTTCATAACATAACTCATTTTCCCCCTCCACAGAAAATAGATACACATAAGCTTTCCTTGCATCCCTACCGGACTCGAGCCCAATCTAGACTCATGGACTTGTTGGAACAGAATTAGCAAGCGATGAGAGAAGAGCTCAACCAAATCAAGGGTAAGATGGACAAGATATTGGACCTCTTGCAGAACTTGGGTGCAAAATTGACCATTAATGAGAACCATTCCATCAGCACTAATGAGTATCGAGAGGCTTCCAATGGCCCATCAGGAGACCCCCTAGATCAGGAGAGGCTCCAAAATGTGGAAGATATGCTGAAAGCAATTGAAGGGGCAAATCATATTGGGTTCAAAGCTTCAGAAGTATGTTTGGTCTTGGACGTGGTAATTCCTCCAAAATTCAAAGTTCCTGAGTTCGTCAAATATGAAGGTTTAACTTGTCCAAAAAGCCACCTCATCATGTACTGCCGGAAGATGGCCTCCTGCTCCAGTAATGATAAGCTCCTAAACCATTTCTTCCAAGAGAGTCTTACTGGGGGGCATCCCTACGTTGGTATATGCAGTTAGAGCGGAGCAAAATCAACTCATGGAATGATTTGGCTAAAGCTTTCATCAAACAATATAAATACAATATGGACATGGCTCCTGGTCGCTCCCAGTTGCAAACCATGGCAAAAGGGGGCAATGAAAGCTTCAAAGAGTATGCCCAAAGATGGAGGGGGATTGCAGCCCAAGTGGAACCTCCGCTATCTGAGAAAGAGATGGTTACCACGTTCACTGACACACTTCAACAACCCTTCTATGATCGGATGATGGGAAATGTCTCTTCAAACTTCTCAGACCTAGTTATTGTCGGGGAAAGAGTGGAAGCGGGGATAATAAGCGGAAGGATTGCCAACCTCGATATTCAAAAACCATCGAACAGTATGAACCAAGAGATGGAAGAAGATACAAACACTGCTCATCACAACATGCCAAGTTGGGGCAGTGGGTCATTCAATTGAGAATTGCAGAGACTTTGAAATACAAAGTGCAAGATCTGATCAACGCCAAGTGGTTGGACTTCAGGAAAGATAACTCTGTTTACTTTTTATGCTTTGCTCCAAGCCTGAGGGCATATCTTGTAAAGGGCTCATTATAATCTCATCTTTTCAGTTCATCAATAAAACTGCAATTTGAATTTTTTTAAATTTTTAGCTCATAGAATAATGGTAAAGCAAAGGCACAAATTACCAAAAGTTAAGTTTTGTGAAGATGTGAGCAATGAGATTTTGAGATGAAGTTTGGCCCTTTTTCTCTATCCAAATATTTATCCCTTGCTACCCCTTTTGAGCCTAAAACGAAATTTTCTTTCAAATACCCTGAATAAGGATCGTCCATACAATGAAGAAAAGCACAAGTCTCCGATCAACTTTGTCTTTTCAGAAATAAGAAGAGCAAAGTAAGCAATAAGGTATCAAAGACAATTCAAAGAAATGTCAGAAACGTGTCAAAGATGTCTGCGAAGATCAAAAAGGAAACTGCAAAGGCGAAACAAATGTGCTAGCAACCAATGAAATGCATCTTTAGACTAAAGATCCTTATTTCCATAAACCCTTAAACACTTTTTGGGCCTAAAATATCATTTCTTTCATAACTCTTAACCCCTAGCCACGTTACAACCCTAATAAAGTCCATTCTGATCAAAGTCAAATTGCTCATATTTTCTTAAAACTTGATTTTTGAAAGAAGAGATCCATATAGACTCCTCAGTGCAGTTGCTTTACCTAAAAAAAGAATATAAAATGAAATGCTCGCTAGGCTGAAAACCCAAAAGGGCGGTCTAGGCAGAAGTTAGAGTGACCCGCTAGGTTGAAAACTCGCAAAGAGCGGCCTAGGCAGAAGTTAGGGTCAAATTCACAAACATGTCAACCCGGATTGTACTTCTTGGACCTAAACATAAACCAAGAAGCTAGGGGGAAAAAGCTAGGGCCATCATCTACAAGCTTCACATTCATTCTGGTTTCAAAACTACGCAAGGTGATCTGTCTCTCAACATAGATCCTTCCTCACATGGCTGGACGAAGGCCAAAGGGACACTGAAAAGTCTCCATGGATCAAAGTTGTCAATCTAATCCTTCCAAAGGTATTCAAAGCATGAAGATGAATATTTGAAGATCCATAAAATGATTTATCAAGGGGCAAATACGCAAACCTGGTGCATTGCAAAGTCAACCATTTGGACAAGCAAGCCAACATAAAGTTATCACCCCATGAGTCTAGGGGCAGAGTCCTCAAAGGAATTCAGGGAAATCAAAAAAATTTCAAAACAATAATAATATTCGTGCATAGCATACCATTCATTGCATTTTGTATAATCATTAATACTTTTGGGTCCCCGACCCACCTTCAAAATCATTTCTCTAAAAACAAAACAACATTCATGCATAGCATATCATTCATTGCATCTGACATGACAATCAATACTTATGGGCCTCAGACCTACCTTAAAAAAAATATTTCTCTAAAAATAAAATTTTCATTTCATGCATGGCATACCATTCGTTGCATCCTACATGACTATCAAAGTTTTTGGGTCCATTGACCCACCCTCTCAAATATTACATACAGTTGGTCTGTTGTCACTCAGTAAGAACTAGTACTCAGCCTACCCAATCTACTTATTAGCAAGAGTTAGGAACCTGACCTACACCTTGTTGGGAATCTGACCTACCACCTTGGGAATCTGACCCAAGCCTTTAGTCGAGAACCTGACCCGCGTCTCGGATGTTCCTCAATTATGGAAATTGATCCACATCTTTTTAACAAGAGTTAAGAGCCTGACTTACCCTTGTTCGGAATCTGACCCAAACTGTTTCGAGTGACAGAGAAGCTCGTACACTGGACGTTCACCTGCAATAGGAAAACCAGTCCTTACTTTAGCAATAGTTAGATTCTGACCTATACCTTGCCGGGAATCTGACCCGAACCTATATTGAGTGACAGAGAAACTCATATCACGGACATTCCTTAAAGTAAGGTAGTCAATCCGTACCTTTTAGCAAGAGTTAAGAACTGACTTACCCTTGTCGGGGATCCGACCCACCACCTTGGGAATCTGACCCAAACTTGTGTCGAGTGACGAAGAAGCTCGCACCCCAGACTTACCCTAAGTAGGGAAGTAATCAATACCAAATATGTGAGGGTTAGGAACCAGACCTATACCTTACCGAGAATTCACTAGGAACTGAACCAAGAATCCTCACCAATTTTGTAAGGAATCATAGTCATACCTATGTCTTACTGGGAATTCACTAGGATACCGACCCTAGAATTTCCCACCAAAGACGGGAACCAATCCCGCAATCTCAAACCACTTGTTTCGGACAAAATTAGAGTCCTTTATCCTTAATTACCTTTTACAACGAATGCACGAAGACCTTCGAGTAAAATGTAATTAAGGAGGGGCAGCTATAGTACCCTAATTTTTTCCGGCCTTTTTATTTTATTTTATTTTATTTTATTATTTCAACCTTTTTAATTTGTAATAAAAAATATAATAATATTTTTGGTCTTAAAATAAAGAGAAGAAGGCAAAAAGAAAGAAAGAAAAAGTGAAAAAAAAAAAAGAAATAAAATAAAGTTTTTTTGAAGAAAGGGGATGTAAATAGCACACTGGGGTGCATATAGCAAAGACACCCAACATGCCACCCCCCACGCAGCTCTTTTCTTTCCATTCCACCGCCCAGCCCACCTCTTTTACTCGTGCACCCCCTTTTTTCTTTTGTTCCACACCTCCATGCGCCTTTTTCTGCTCCTCCTCCTCTCTCGCTTACTTAGACCCTGCTTTCTCTCGCCCACCACTAGCCCAGCTTCACCAATCAGCCCAAACTTCTGAACCCAACTCGTTTTTAACCTAACCTTTAAACCCTAATTTTTTTCCTCAATTCCCTCAGAAGATGAGCAGCCGCACCTCCCCTCATTCTCGCCCTCTCTCCCATTTTCTCTCCTCCACCCATCTTCTTCTCCTGAATCTTCACCCCTATCTCTTCTCACCTCCCTCTACCTTATCTCCTCTCCTCCTTTCATCTAAATCTCCTTCCAACAAACCAAATCGTAACCTCCATCTCTCCCTCATCTCACTCCCTCATTTCTTGGCCTCTCCCTTATCCTTTCTTCCAAACCCTAATTCCTCTCCACCAATAGCCGCGGCGCTCTCCCATCTCATCTCCATTCTCACCAAAACCTAACCCTAATCTCTCCCTCACTCTCTCAAACCTAAGCCGCGGCCGCAACCTACCCTCCCCACAATATATTCTTTCCTTTTGCTTATCTATTTACACAAGATCGAACCAAATCATATCTTCTCCCCATGATTCGGTCTAAATTTGAGTTTTTAAAAAAAAATTGCATGAGGAAAACATGTGGATCTCGACAAATCAGGGAAGTCTCCACCTTTCTTTCTTCTTTTATGTTTTTTAATTTGATTCGGATCTGAATGGTAATAACCTTGATCTTCTTTTTTCAGGAATTGCAAAGTATAAAACGGGAGCAGTTTCTGGAGCTAAGGGGGAGGAACCCTAAGAGAGAGAAATAGAGGAACAGAGAGCGAGAGTGAGAGGAAGAAATACAAAAAAAAAGCAGCAGAAGCAAGGCGTGGAGAAGAAGAGAGAGACCTAAAAAATCAAACAGTTTAAGTTTAGGTTTTTTTTTAATTCCTCTTTTGATTTTCTCTGTAATTTTCTGGGAAGGAGTACAAGAGCCCAGGTTCCCTCTTCTTCTTCGTTTTCATATTTTCTTTTTTTGCCATGGTTTTGTATTCTGGACTGAAATGTATATGATTTCTCCGTTGTTGTTGTTATTATTGTTGTTGTTGCTATTGTTGTTGTTGTTGTTATCGTGGTTGTTGTTGTTGGTGTTGGTACCCACGGTTTAGATTGGAATTAGGTTTAGGGTTTGGCCTTCCAATGGGGCCAAATCCTAAATAGGGATCAATTTGCAAATTTGATGAGTTCATAAGTGTCCTGATTTTCTTTTTTTATTCATGTTGCAAGTTGGTTGAATTAGGATTAGGGATTGGCCTTTCAAAGGGGTCAAATCCAGACAAAGGACCATTTAGCAATTTATCTTTGTTTCAATTTATGAGCAAAAATAAAATAAGAGAAGTAAACTAGGGTCTTTAAGCAGATTGTATAAGAAGTTTTGTTTCGTTATATATATATGTATATTTAAATGAATAAGTAAATATTTTGTTTTTATTTTATTTTTAGATCAGATTTTATTTTCTAAATTTTATATCTTTTATTTCCGTTTTGTATAAAAAAAATATAATTAAGTTAAAAACGAATTTCCAGATTCTAATTATTAATAATGAACTCTTCTTGGATACTAAGGTGTTTTTTTTTTCAAATAAATTAGTCCCCTTTTATACATAAAAAATGCTGACTTTTGGAAATAATTCACTAAAGGCAAACATCGATTTTTAAACAATTAAAGGTACCATTTTTTGGGCGTCGTGGGATGCTAATACCTTCCCCGTGCGTAAATAACTCCCAGACACAAAATTTGGTTCGAAGACCAATTTTCAAATCATTTTCAATAATAGGTTTTCCAATGTTTTCCTAAAATTAAATATTGCTGGCAGCTCCATTTCAAATCCAGGGTGGTTGTCACATAGGGGAAGAAGCGAGAATGTCAGTTTGACCATCTTTGTTTGGGAAATAGTCCTTAAAATCTTCAAGAAAACTAGAAAGGGTTATAACTGGTCCTAAATAAGCAACAGGAGGATCTAAAAGGAAAGAGGGATCATGCAAGTAAGGTATGATTACCTTAGATTTCGGCCATGGGATCGACGCGTCGACATTCGGATTGCACCACGTCTTCCTTAGAGGTGCTTTGGAACTTTGAGCTGGATTAGAAGAAGACGCCATTAAAGGTTTGTGAAGCTTTCTCAGAAATACAGAAGAGACGAAAGTGTTATCACTTGGGCATTGATGGTTATTTATAACCTAGCTTATGGTGCAAACGTGCGCATGGGATTGTAACTGCCTACTTCATATGCAATGATGGCCCTATTTTTTAGGGAAATGGGAAACGCAGCCCTGTGATGGGACAATGCAGAAAGGTAACCGTCACGCATAGAGAAGACAAAATTCTGATTCTCTTCACATAGTGGTGTCGAAAACTCAGAATTCGGGGGGCATCTGTTAGGTGCTAGATTTCAAATTTGGGTTTCTCGACGAAACTTCAAATATTCGACAAGTGAAGGCACAAGGAGCCAGAATAAGTGATAAAAATTGGCTAAGTTTAAATGACCAAGTGATGTGGCGGTTGTTCGACGGAGTGCATGAAGCGTCGAAGATGTCAATATGAGCATGGTCGAATTAGACTTAGGCTTTAGGCAATACATGAACAAACTCGACAGGAAGTGCTACTGTCGAGATTGAGTAGTTTTAGTGAAATCAACTACCGACTCTGTGTCCGTACATGTGTCAGGTTGGATAATAGGTAGTTTTTTACATTTTTTTCTATAAATAGTAGTTCTTACGATGTAACTCGGGTTGGATACATGATCTAAATTCCTAACATCTCGACGGCGAAGCAGATTAAAGGAAAACGATCACTGTATGCCTTCCACCCCTTACTTTCAGCAATTTGCAATTCAATTCAATTACATTTCCAGTTATCGCCTTGTTCTAAATCTAATTTATCTGCAAATTTATCTTTTGTTTATGCATTTTACTTCGAACTTTACTGCATTTTCTAAACCTTTTTGAAATATTATTCTTTCATACTTTTTGTATTTATTTCTTGTAGAGTTTCAATTTGCTTACTGCATTTGGCTTGTTTCTATTTCAATTTCAATATTTTATTTCATATCTATTACTACACAGTCATTTAAGTTTCATGTTGTTACTTAAGTTTTTTTTTGTCTTTTGGCAATTTCTCCTTCTATCAATTTTGCTTTCAAAGTCATTTATAATCTTTCTTTAATTCATGTTCTTTAAATGCTTTCATTTATTTTCCTATGTCTTAAAAGCTTTTCCCTTGATTTCTACTCATTTAAGTGCTTCATTTACGTTCCTGTGTCAATTTCAAAATTGTATGTCTTACTCTGTGAATGCATGTTCAAACACTGCATTGTTTACTTTGACTTTATTTTCTGTTTAAGTTACTTGTCAATCAAGTCATTGGCTGCTAACGGCCAATCTTGTCTATTTACACTTTCAATGTCATTTCGACAACAATTAACTTGTTGTTTGAGATTATTAAGTACAAACTGGCAAAAAACCTCAATGATTAATGGCTTAGTAGCCAAGAAAATTGAAAACTGATATCTGGTCGAACTTTTGACCGTTATTTCACTAAAACTGTTGTTTTCAAAATGAGATTACCACATAACTCGTCGATCTCGTAATCGTTTGAAACTAATTATCTGTTACTTTGACGAATTTGGTAGAAACACACTACAAACCAAATTTCCCAGTTAACAACAATATTGAGTGCATTATAATGAAAGTAGTTTCCATCAAGATGTATCGAGAATATTGTTAAGAGCACGATTAATCTAGAGAAGAAATGCAAGATAATAAATGATCAAAATTAAAAAGCACCGAAAATACAGGAATTAAAATAACGTGCAAGAATATAAATTGAAATGTCGAAGTTAAATAGGGTAGGGTAGAGTATATGCCGAAGTTAGACGAACTTCAGACGATGTTGATCTTCGGACGATGTTTTATTGAACTTCAGCTTTGTTGATCTTCAATCTTCTTTCTTGATTTGTTTCTTTCTTCATAAATACATTTGTTTTGTTAATGTATTTAGTTGGATTCAGCAAGTTTTTTTGCACACTTAGAAAACTTGTTAAATACTCATAAGATTAATTATTTATCATGTTTTTGATGTCATTATTATCATCAAAACTATAAGAGTGTGAGACACAATTTCACATTTGGCTCTATCAACCACCTCCTCACTTACACTACAAGAATATGTCTGTGTACCTGCGAATATTACCGAAGGCCTTTAAGTGTAGGTAAAAAATATCAGTACCGTGGGCCAAGGCCCCAGAAAAAAGGGGTTACGCATACTGTGGGTTAAGGCCCTCGGCCCATTTTAAACAGGCCTCTGATCGTTAGCGTGGGTCACTTGCCCATGGTAATATGTGACCGTTGCATTTAGCGTGGGCCAGACCCTCGGTTTGTCTGCATCAGGTGACTGTTGTAATTTCTTTACCATTGCAGCGTTTGCCTACATATATGTCATCTTCTTCTTCATTCTCCACCTCCTTTTCTCTCATTCTTCCTCTAAATAATTCTTCCTCTCCTAATTTTTCATATAATCATTCTCCCACTTTCTATAATTTGACCATTGCTTGTGGTCTTATGTTCGTCAATCCAGATATTACAGTAAGTCTCTCTTTATATCTCTTTATTTTTTTCTCTCATGAAAAATTTACACTAATGTATTTATATTTTTTTGATAGTAGATCCAGAACCACACCTTGCAAGACTCATCACCGCCGAAAGAGCACCTCGTCGGAGTCACCGCACCACCAGAAACACTCACTCACAGGTTGGTAATATTTGTTAATTACATGTATATGTGATTTTTATTTTTATTATATATATTGTTGTTTTTTATCAAATATTTTATTTTATTATGTTAGTGTTTGTGAAATATAGTACTTTAGGATAATATTGTTTATGTTTAATTGTATATATATTTGTTTTTTCAATGAATATATATAGAAATATACGTTTACTTGAAAAATACATGTTAGGAAAAATGTATGTTAGTTTTAATTTATGTTAATTTTGGATAATAATACCTTTAGGAAATATACGTTTACGATTTGTGAATACATTTTAGGATAATATTATATATGTTAATTGTTAATAGTTATTGAGATTATAATAAATTATATGTTAGAAAAAATATAACACCCGTGTTTTAGCTGTAGTTTTTTTCGTGAAACATATATTAGGATAATTTTATACATTTTTTATTTTTTTATTAAATTAGTTTTCCCTTATGCTAATTGTTAATAGTTATTAGTTATATAGTAAATTATATGTTAGGAAAAATGTAACACCTGTGTTTTAGCTGTAGTTTTTTTTTTTGTGCTGTTGTGATTACTTGTGCGATTATTTTTTATTTATTTTGAGCGTATTTATTATATGCAAATCTTTTTTGGCACGCATTAATTAAATTGCCCAGTAGAAAATAATTGCGTATAATAAATACACTTAAATAAATCACAAATATCGTATAGCAATAATAAATACTTAATTATAGCAATAATTTTATTGTTAGCATTATACCGACGGGATTAGATCCTATCGGGGACCATTAATTTCAATATCGATCTGAGGTACAATATATATATATATATTGAATCTTGAATATATATATCATATTAACCTATACCAAACTGCGTCTCTGTACGTAATATGCAGCAAATGGACCGTAGCTGGATGTATGATAGGACTTATTCTAGAAAAAAGGGTTCGAAAAAAGCTTTTGTAAAAAGGGTTAATCGTTTTATCCGTCATGCAAAGCGCCAAGATAGTTACCGTATTGAAGGGGGATTAGATTTTCGTGCGCGACATGCAAGTGCCAAGGTGTGTTGACTGAGGAAAAGGTCATATTGCACTTGTATCAAGTGGGGTTCAAGCCTAATTATTGGATTTAGACTAGTCATGGCGAAGTTGTTCCCACTATTGATCTAAATGTTAAAGACAATTTCGCGGGTGCCTCAAGCAGTGGACCATCGAATATGCAATATGAGCAGTTTGATATAATGCAAGGGATGATTACTGATGCTCTAGGGGTGAATGTTTCGTTCGATGAGGAGCAATATAATGACACGGAAGAACTTTCAATGAGGAAGTGCAAAGATTCTATAATCTTTTGACAGAGTCGAACACTCCATTGTTTGAAGGGTCTGATCAATCTAAGTTATCAATTTATGTGAGGCTTTTAGGTCTCAGATCAACTTTCAATTTTGTTGAGACGTGCTTGGATTATATGTCCCAAATTATGTTAGATGCAACACTTGTTAAAGATGGTTTACCACAGAGTTATTATGATGCTAAAAGGTTGGTGTTCAAGCTGGGTTTAGGCGTTAAAAGGATCGATTGTTGTGTGAACAGTTGTATTTGTATTACGATAATGAATTTGGCACAAATGACAGTGCCTTGGTTGAATGCAAATTTTGTCAATAGCCTAGGTATCGTGTCCGCAAAACGGGGACGAGTAGGAGTAAACCAGTTCCAAGGAAGGCCATGTTTTATCTACCTATTGTGTCAAGGCTACAAAGATTGTTCGCATCGATGTAGACTGCAGGTAAAATGACGTGGTACTATGACAATAGAAGAACTTCAGGTGAGTTGCGACATCCGTCTGATGGTGAGGCATGGAAGCACTTTGATCGGGTACATCCTGATTTTGCAGCGGATCCATGCAATGTCCAACTTGGGTTATACTCTGATGGGTTTACACCGTATATCCAGTCGTCGACTAAACCATATTCTTGCTGGCCAGTTATTGTCACCCCATACAATCTTCCTCCTGATATGTGCATGTCTAAACCCTACATGTTCTTAGCTTGTGTCATTCCGGGCACAGATTCACCAACAGTTAGTATTGATATATATTTGCAACCTCTGATTGATGATTTGAAAAGGCTGTGGACTAGTGTTGTTACATATGATATTGCTCGAAAGAAAAACTTTATGATGAGAGCAGCCCTGATGTGGACCATTAATGACTTTCCTGCTTATGGCATGTTATCTGGGTGGGGGACTCATGGTAAATTGGCATGCCCGATATGCATGGAGGACACAAAGGCATTCACCTTGCACTACGGGGGGAAGGTTTCTTGGTTTGACTTGCACTGTAGGTTCTTACTGAGTGATCATCTATTTAGGACGAATAAGAATTCCTTCTTCAGGGGGGTAGTTGAAAATGAAGGCCCACCACGTAGGTTGACATTGGAAGAGGTATCGAGAAGAGTTAAGAATCATCCAAAAGTAAAAGTTATAAATGGTGTTGTTGAACGACCAGCAGAGGGTTATGGACAGTGGCATAATTGGACAAAAAGAAGTATTTTTTGAGATCTCGGGTATTGGAAAGACAATTTATTGAGACACAATCTCGATGTTATGCATATTGAAAAGAATTTTTTTTGACAACATATAACATTGTCATGAATGTGAAGGGCAAAACCAAAGACAATGAGAAAGCTAGGAGGGACTTAGCTATTTACTGTAGGCAAAAGGACTTGTTGTTGGTGGATGACCAGGCTACTGGGAAGACCTTAAAATCTGAAGCCAATTACACTTTATCCTCCGAAAAAGCAAAAGCATTTTATCAGTGGATAAGAGAACTCAAGATGCCTGATGGTTATTCTTCCAATATATCAAGATGTGCTAATGTGGACGATGGGAATATTCAAGGAATGAAGAGTCATGATTGTCATATTTTCATGGAACGTTTACTTCCGATCGCCTTTAGTATGTTGCCAGCACATGTTTTGAACCCACTAATTGAAATTAGTCAATTTTTTAAGAATTTTTGTTCCGCAACATTGAGGAGTGATGATCAAGATGCAGCAAGACATTCCACTGATTATATGTAAGTTGGAGAGGATATTTCCCCCTGGTTTCTTTGATTCTATGGAGCATCTCCCATTGCATCTTGCATACGAGGCTCTTCTTGGTCGACCTGTTCAGTATAGATGGATGTATCCATTTGAAAGGTATATATATATATATATATATAAAATATTTCCTTAATTAAATTTCAAATTTATGTATCCATTTTAGTCAAAGTTACTAATTCAATTAACCTTTTATATAGGTTCATGGGTGATTCAAAACGATCGGTTAAAAATAAGGCTAGGGTGGAAGGATCAATCTGTGCATCTTACTTACATCGCGAAACAACCCATTTTTGTTCATATTATTTCAACAACACATCGTCGACTCCGCAAATTAGAAGGAATGATGTGCCTACATCTGAAAGACATCCATTAGCCTTATCAGTTTTTTGTCTATCCGGTCGTCATGCTGGGAGAGAATCGATTCACTGGTTGACAAATCAAGAGTACAATTCAGTGCATTAGTGATTAAAGTTGAACACATTAGTCGTCTAAGTGATGGCTTGCCAAAAACTGGTGAAGAAGTGGATGGAGAAGAAATATTGGATACGACAAATGAAGAGCGAGTCAGGGAAGATGAGATTGAATCCGAAGGAGATTTCGATGAAGAATGGGACGAATAGCTAATGGCATGAGATATATTAGTATTGAGAATGTATTTTTCCATGGGTTTTGGCCTATTCCCCCCATTTGTATTTTGATTTTTTTATTAATAAAACGTAGGAGAGTAATCTTTTTCCTTTATTTGCTTTGAAAATAATGCTAGTACCATGTAGTATCAAATATGCCTGATGGTTATTCTTGCCTTATTTTGCTTGTGTTGATCTGTTATTGATTTTGTAATTTTCTACACTTTAATATATTAAATTGCATGCATCAATGTGTAGATATGGCATCAAGAGGTCAAGGTGACGGCACACATCCCACTAGTAGAAAAGGGAAGGAGAAGGTTGTTGCTACTCGTCGTCGCAGGCTGATAACTCGCATTATTGAGGATGTGGGTAGATTTTTTACTATGGGTAGTACGAGCAGTCCATCTATTATTCTATCCACACAGACTACTACTACACCGATTCCACCTAAGGTACCTACGCAGCACACAACGGAGGTACCGACGCATCAGGCCTCTACTTCTGGGATCCTTGCAGGTACCCACCACACTGTTAGTGGTACCCCTACACCGTCTGATGGCGACGAGGATGATGTCGACAGTCCTGGGTTGCATGATGTAAGTGATGAGGAGGTGGAGATGTTGCCGGATGGGAGATTTGTTATTACACATGCTAGTAACGCGTAAGTATTGACACAATTTTGTTAATTATTTCAATATTCTTAATCAATAATATAATTTTATTGTTTAACATCTTTTTTTATAGGTTTCTTCCATCTAAACCGTCTTCTACGGCAATCACATCTGTAATTAAAGAGAAGTATAACCAACTTTGGACTGCTTGGGGGACTATTAAAAAAAATGAAGCTAATAGGAGCATGATTTGAAAGCTTTTATTGTAAGTGGTGATTAATATCATGCATATGTTATTTTGGTTGATTATTTTGTATTAACCTCTAATGTTAATATAGGAAAAATGTATTTGCTTGCCTGAGCACAACGCAGAGGTCGAAAGAATCTTTCACTATAGAGCTGCACGTCGCTTCTCTGATATGCTTAGGGACGCGCGCTTGAACAGTTCACGTAAGGGACGTCCCTACTGGATAGGAGAACATGTCTGGGCTGTGTTGCAACAGCATTAGGGAAGTAAGGAATTCAAGAAAGTTTCTGACAGGCATAAGACAAATAGGGCATCCGAGAAGGGTGGTTCCCTCCACACAGGAGGTTCCGCCAACACCGCATAGATCCAGCAACGCTTGGTACACACACATATATGAAATGTTGTTTTAAATTTATGAAGTTAATTAACATTAGTTGTTTCACATTCCATCTATTATACTGTGTTTCTCGGTGTATAGGAGAAGAGGCTAGGGCGACCAATGCCATTGCCTGAGCTGCATCACCGTACCCATACTCGAAAGGAAACTGGCGATTATGTTGATGAGCGGTCACTGAGAACTCAGGTAATTATATTCATTATACATAATTTTGATTATTTATTGTTAAGTCTTTCTATATGGTTGTTTCTTTTGACTTACATGTTTTTAAAATTATGCATTTCAGGAGGAATTTGAGGCCCATATGACTCAGTATTGGGCTAATTCTCATGGTAGCAATGATTAGTCTAACCTAGATGAACTGAGTCGTATTGAGCTATCAAATTGGTTGAATGTTGCTGGCAGGAAGAAGAAGGGACGGGTGTACGGCGCTGGAGCCCTATCCTCATGCTACCATCCTGGGGTTTCTTGCCTAGATATTAATGCATCTTTCTCCTCTGGCGATAGTATTGGACGCTCGATCCCAAACAGAGAATATTTAGAGGTCTCGAGGCAATTACAAATTACGTTGTGTGAGGCGCAGGTGGCCAAACAGGGGCAGGAAGACTTGAGGAATGAGGTTAGGGATCTTAAACAGATGTTTGAATTCATGCAGCACCAAGCCAGACCACCTCCACCTCCACAGCCACAGCCACAGCCGCAACCACATCCACCTCCATAGCCACAGCTACATCCACAGTATTACTACATGCCACCACCTCAGCATTCACAGAACCAGCAACCGCCACAGTTCCAGTACGGATATTGGCCAGTATCGCCCCTACTGCCACAGCATTATCTTCCAGCACCACCACCGCCACCACCAGATGCACAGCAAAATTGTCGGTCGGAGGTACCTACATAGCAGGCGCCAGAGGTAGGTCAGGGCACCACATCTTTAGACAACGTGGCCGGTGATTTCACAGGCATACTATCGTCGGGTTTTAACTACCTGTTCCCTCATGGTGGCAACGATGATGATGATTATTACGGCAGTGCTTCAGATGATCATGTTTAGGATTTGTTTTCATCTTTTTTTTACATGTCTCCAATATATATTTGTGGATTTACCTAGATTTTATGGTACTTTTTTTTTTTGACAAAAGCTTTTATGGTACTTATTACATTTTAAGTATAATGTGTCACAAATTAATATAACTAATTTATAATTATAACTACAAATTAAATTAAAAATTATAATTATAACTACGAATTTTTGTAACTAATTTATTCCAGCATATATAATTATAATTATCAATTAACTAATAAATAATTCTAAAGGTAAATTTTTTTTTCTTTATCCAAAAATACTACCCAACCACTAGCTAACTATATTAATAATATTAAATATAAAAAGTGAAAAAAAATAAAATATAATAATAATAATTTTGGTCTTAAAATAAAAAAAGAAGGCAACAAAAAGAAGCAAAAAAAAGAGTAAAACAAAAGAGAAAAGAATAAAAATAATAATAATAAAGGACAAGAGGGATAAGAATAGCAAAACTGGGGGTGCTAATAGCAGCCCAGCCCAGCTACAGCACCCTTTCCCTTCTCTCACGCTCTTCTTCTCGCACCCCACTTTTCTTATTTTTGCCCCTAGCCCATCCCAGCCAACATGGTACAAACCCACAAAAACCTAACCCTAAACTTCAAAGATAGCTCAGCTCTCTTCTCTCTCAGTCTCGTGGTGCCTCCCGCCCCCTCTTCTCCCTCTCAGCTCTCTTCTTCTCTCCCTCTCAACTCTCACGACAGCCTCTCTCTCTACTTCTCTCCCTCTCTTCTTCTTCTTCTTCATCCTTCTATTGCTTCAAACCCTAACCCCACGGTCTCTCACGATCTCTCTTTCTCTCCCTGTCTCTCTTTTCCTTTGTCCTTTCTCTCCTTCTCTCGAAACCACCCCTATTCTCTGTTCTCTCTTCGCCGCTCGGCCTCTCCTTCACCTTCCTCCTCATCCCTAAATCGCTTCAAACCCTAACCTAAATCACTAAAACCGAATCGAATCCAGATGCAAGATCTCAAAGGGAAATTAAAGGAGGAGAAGGAACCGAGGAGAAAGAGAACAGAAGGAACCAATGAGAAGAAGGACAAAACCAAGAGGAAGGAAGAGAACTTTTGGGTAATTTTTCTTCTCAGTTCTCATCTTTTTAATTTTTCTTTCTGTATTTTTCATCCTTTTCTTCTGTTTTGGGTTTCAACTTCTGGGTTGGGCTTTGTATTTCTGGGTTTTGTATTTCATTGGGTTTCATTTTCTTATCAATTTCTAGGTTGGTGTCTTCTGGGATTTCAATTTCTGTGTTGGTGTTCTGGGTGCAATTTCTATTGGGTTTGAATTTTCGGGATTTCAGGTTGAATATCATTTTGATGTTCATTTTATTTTTTGCAGAGAACGGTGGAGATTCGGACAACAATGGAGCATAAAGAAAGCAGAATTTTTTTTATCTCTGTTCTTTTGTTTCCTTATTTTCATCTCTTTTCTTAATTGTTCTTTCTGGATAAATCTTATAGGGTTGCCTTTGTATTTCTGGATTTGTATCTTCTGGGGTTGCATTCTGTTTTTGTGCAATTTGACAAATAATATGACCATTTCTACAATTAATTAAAATGGACTTGTTTGAAAAATTACAATAAATATTGTCTGCAAAAAAAGGACTTGTTTAGTAAATTTGCACCAGTTTTAAAATTTGTACCACTTTGCAAATTCTAAAACTACGCTCAAAAAAAATTTGTACCACTTTGCAAATTCAAAAACTACACTCAAAACCAATTTGGATCACTTTGCAAATTCAAAAACTATAATTGAACTTAATTAGTAAAAGTTGATTAAATTTAATGATTTTTTTTTATAATCTCTTCGTATATTTCCGAGGGTCTCTGCCCTTGGTATTAATTGCATTTACAGGCGGCCTGCAGGCCCACGGTACGAACTTGGGGTGTTAGGCCCACGGTAACTCTCTTCGTACATTACCGGCAGTCTGTTTATGAAAACCCTCGATATACATTTCCTACCATCGATTACCCTACGGCCTGATAGCCCTCGGTTGGCCCTCGGTAATGACACCATTAACAACGGTTTTTATACGTTATCGAGGGCTTGTGGCCCTCAGTAATCCTTGCATTTCTTGTAGTGTTACTCCCCAATAAATCTTCCATTCCTCATCATGGAGTATCTGAAATATTGTCTCGAAAGGAATGATAGGTGCATCCCCTATGGGATGCTGGCAATGCACCTTTTTTTTCCCCCAAGAATAGCGAGGTCTACTTCAAAGACCTAAAGGAGTATCCCAAACCTCCCACAACCAACTACTTCAAAAAGAGATGTGTTAAACACAAATGGGAATGTAAATCCTCTCACTTCTAACCTGTATCCAGAACATTCCTCACCGCCTTCTCTAACTTAATTTTCCCTGATGTAGATGGAGACAAACAAAAATCTTGAGCATAACCTCACTTATCCCAGTGCTAACCTACCTCTTCAGGCCAAGGAAAACTTGGAATACCTAGCCAAGAAGAGAAAAGTGACTCAAGGTGGGTCACCAACTTAGGGTTCTCGATACAATTGAGTAACTCCTTCTTTGCATTATCGCCACCTTCATCGAAATAGTTTTTTTGTTTAAATGTTTTATTTCTGGATACAGGAGTATCTGTTCTACTATATTGTCAATCAGTTATTAATTTATATTATCAATGAATTAGTATATTATTTGTTGTTCTATGATGAATCTATGATTCATGTATTTTACAAGGGCAAATTGGTGAAATATGGTGTGAATAAGTGTTACAATATTAAATTTTAGGGTTAAAATGGAGTAATTATTAACCTTTCTCTTATTTTATAGGTAATTAGTTTTTCTTGATATTTCTATTGATTTTAGACATGTTTTATTGTAGGTTTTGAAGCTAAAGTTTGGGCAAATTTCGTCCAACGTGCAATTCTATGGCACAGCGAATAAGCAAAAAGTTGATAAAGTGTTGTCGCATATCCATCATGGGGCAAAGGAAATTGTCACATATTTTACCTTGAAATCATTTATTAAAGATTTTATGCGGAAATGTGAGCAGTTTTGCCTTCAAAATACAAGTATGATGTTTTTCAAAACACTTTCGCGAATAAAGAATATCACTTAATCCTTTAGGACTCTCAACAGGTTTAGATCGTGTACAGAAGGTATGCTAAGAATTAGGACCCCCCACACGCTCGATCAGGGTCGATTAGTTAGTCGTCTAAATAACACATCTTGCTCATCGTACCCCTAAGAGTGCCTCCATATCCCTCATCAACATGATAGAAATAGGTATCAGGGCTGCACTCAAGATGTTCACTAAGAACTATAAAGAATCAATACCCTGTCAGGATGATCAAGCTACCCTTCAGCCACGACACAATAGGAATCAGCTATTGGTCCCCTATGAATCTAAGACGAACCCAAACAATCCTCAAAGACCCCATTACTTTATTGATTTCTTTGTACTCGCACTCGAGTACTTGATCTCGTGTCAAAACCTCAATCGTATGTCAGTGGTTACAATGCATATGAATCTCACATCTCACATAACGGATCAAAGCCTAGTAGTCAACTAACCATATCACAAATGTTATTAAGTCTCATCTCTATCACACACATATCATGTCTCAAATATTGAACCATAAATGTTGAGTACTAGGGAAACCATCAGGATTCTCACACGCATTCTATCTCCAAATTACAATAAGATCATAGCCTAACAATCATGCCAACTCATCACTTAATATCATACATTAGCAATCATATCATGTCAATCATCATAATATCATATAATCTAAGACTAGCATGTTGTCACACTGATAGCATATATCAACGCATTATAACATCAAATAACATATCATCAAATTCACATTCAAGTCAATCAATACACAATCATGTTATCTAACTTAAGGTCGCATGCTATCACTCATCCATAATTGTTCAATATATCAATCCTATGCGTAATATCTCTACAACCCTTAAACCCTAGTTGAGACTACTCCACTATAGTTGTGAATAGGATTTAAGTTTATAGGTTATTACCCTCTAGTAGGGCTTAGATCACCCTAAGCACATTCAATCATGCATTCTTTTCTACAATCCTAGTGTGTAATATTTCTTTCTCCCACCTGGGTTCCAAACATATAATCAAGATCAAAATGGAAGGAGTGGATTCTGATATAGAGGAACATAAGCAAGGGTAATAAAAGAGTGAGAAAAGATATCAAAATTTGAATGGCACAAAGTTTTATAGATTTTGAATTTCCATATGGTCACGTCGCAAAAAAGGACAAATTGTTTCGCGAATAGTTCAACTTTCACATCGCGAATGGGTCAGTTCGCATAGCGAATGAGATTTTTCGGCATATGTCTTTCGCGTTTGACATGTGTACCACTTGTCAAGACAGTCTCATGCAAGCTGATACGATGATGCTGACTTGTGAAGCGTTGTAACTAAACACATTTGTGTCGCGAAGAAGATCAAATTCAAGCCGCGAGAATTCTTCATTGTGTCGTGAACGGGATTTAAACCAAAATGTTGGTTTTAGACCCTCCAAATCCCTAGATCCCAATAACCCCTAAAATAAGGTCCTAAACAAGCATACAATCCATATAGCATATAATCAAACATTACACACAACTAAGTAAGGTGATTAGGGTTTTGGAATCAAGGTTTTGAAAGTAGGGATGTTACAACCCCAGCGACAAGTAAATGGGTCCTTCTTTGACACATTCGTTCTTTGATCTCCACCACTGTTCTTGTCTGACCCAACCTCTACATCGTTCGTGTTTGACCTAACCTCCACCATTTAGTTAGCGACATAATATGATTGGGACCCTAAATCGAATGGATAAAATCTAACTTATCTGTATGAAGGAGAAAGCCCGCGTCTGGCCCAACATCCATTGCTCTTCAATTGGTCGAAGGAAAAATCTTAGTCTTTTGAACGAGTAAGCTTTTCTAACTAGACCCTTAATCTGATTGAAGAAAGCCTTCCATGTCAGCTTGCACATGTGACACTATTTAATTGAATAGATGAACTTGATCTTTGTTAGCCATGTCAACATTGGGTTAACAAATATTGACAACATGGACTAAAAAGGCCCAGTCTGAAAATTAACGTCAGGGATCAATAAAGAAAAAAATTACAAGAACTGAAACCAAAAACCTCTATTTGCAGGGATCAAAACATTTCTAAGTTTTCATTTTTTTATTTTTGAAAATTTAATATTTTTTATACACAATTCTTGCAAAAAGCAAGAAAACTTTAGCTAGTTATTATAGATAGAGAAAGGAAGAAATACATCCTAATCAACTAATTTTTAGATAAAAAATCAAAGTTTTAGAAATTATGAGAACGAGAGATTGACATATTATTTTGGTCTAAACCCTCAGTATTTGAAGTCACATTGGACACTGACTAATTTCAGTATAGTTGGGTGGACCCATATAAGAAGGAAAAGCACCCCCAATACCAATTTTTCTCATCCACAAGATTCGAACCCATGACATTGCTTAAAATTATCATGCATACCCAAATTTATTATAAAACATTAGATTTAATATTAGGTCATATTCTTCCCAATTAGCATTGATAAGAGCAACCGTCATAGCTTGTATCCCATTAGATACTGGTAGTAGGTAGCGATGACAATGGAGTGGGACAAGCATAGTTAGTAGCCCCCTGGGATCCACCATACTCATGTCTGTCCTATACCTGTGCAGGTACTCTTGAAGTGGGTATCCATGTACTTTAGGAATATTTGTGAGTATCTATGGGTATCCATTGATACATATTAAAATATAAAAAAATGAAAAAAAACTCAACAAAACCAAAATTAACACCATAGAAGTTATAAAAGAACTAAATTCAACAATTCATTTACTTTAGAACCACCGATCAAACTCATTTCACTCGCTAGTTTGGATGAGTTTTGACCAAGAAAACACTAAATAAAACACTAATTCGTATTCCCGAATACCCGTGACACACTAGTACTATGCTACCCACCCTCTCCCCCTTAAGAAAAGGGTAGAAAAAAATTTCATTTAATTTACCGCCATGTACTCGTTAAGCTATCGAAAGCCAATTCGTAGCCAGTTTTGCTATCAGGTATACGCGAATACATATAACTTTTTTTTGCCATCCCTAATAATAGGATAAACTATTATGTACTTTGAATGAAATATCTAATTAACGCTCATTTTAGGGGGGGAAAATATCAGTGATTTTAGTCACCCTTACATAAATTTTATGCATTCTAACCTACCAGCTATAATCAATGTTGAGATTGAAAATTTATTCATCATGAATGAGATAAATGTTAATTAGTTTACTATATATCAAATAATGAACTTATGTACTATCTACTGATAGTGCAAAAATATTTTAAATTGAGTTGTTCATTTTAGAGGAGTCGAATCCTTGGGTAGGTATTATAGTAAAATATGAGTTTAATTCCTACGCGACGTCAGTGTGAAATATTTTACATGATTAACCAATAATATGTTGTCACCTCATTTAATGAGTTAAAAAATGCATGACTTGTCATGCTTATTAAATGATGTTGCAATACATCGGTTGATTGTTGATACATGAGTAAAACATTTCTAAACTTACAGTGCATACAAATTAAATTCAAAATTATTATGACATAACACTGAACATGGAAAAAACACAAGAAATGGGGAGTTTGAATTGGGTTTTAGAAATCTTTTCGCAAAGCTTGTGTGTTTATGAAAACCTTTTCAAAACAACTCGTTAATAAAATAAGGCAGTGCGTAAGTAAAGAGAAGAGAGAAGAGAGTGACACAGTGATTTATATTAGTTCACTATCACCTGATAGCTACGTCTAGTCCTTTCACACACTTGAAGGATTTCTCCACTATAATCAACCTGATTACACTTGAGATTATAATACTACCAAACTGGCTATACTCACAACTTCTAAGAACGACTTAGTACAGTCAAGCCTCTAAGGAATACAGCCACTATTGGGCTAAATACAATGTTCACAAATGTTTTGAAGCAATATCAAATAACTCTCACAGAGAGGATATACAATGAAAAACTTAAGCACAATGAATAACTTTCAAACTGAAAGACTAAAAACGATTAAGTGCTTTGTTCAATGTGATCTCAGATACTTGGAATGATTCTTGGTTGCTCACTTTGTATCACAGCGTTAACCAACTTCAGTGAATGAAGTAAGGTATATATAGCTAGGGTTGTGAATAGTGTTGTTGTAACCTAACAGCTCTTTTCACCTAGATCAAAAGACTTCAGATCCCTTTTTTGTAGATTTAGCAAGTCACGTCATTTTCTACTCTGCTTAAAGCATACTGACACAGCAGACAAAATCAGAGTGTTTGTCTCTTGTGAGCTTTTTGAATATTAGACCCTTCGAGAGCAAGTTTCCTGATGATTATATTTGTTGGCATTCCCTTTGGCCTTTGATACCTCGTACATTAAAATGCTTCATCAATGAGGTCTCTTAAATACGTGAAGTAGCCTTAAATAAGCTTCAGTCGGTTTCCTATCAAAGCTACACTGTTCACCAGAGTGAGTACTGCTCACCAGAGTGAGCTTGAAACAGAGGCAACTTCTTCAGCGTAGAATTTATTTGCCTTTCATATATCAGAGAGTCTTGTAGAGTTGCATGAAGGCTTCCACAGAGTGGTCTAACCATAGTCTGTTGTATGCATTGACTGAAGACCAGAGCGTTGACAAAACAGAATGTGGTCTCAATAGAGTGTTGTCTACCAGAGAGTTGACTGACCAAACAGAGTTGACCAAGTCAAGAGCTAGTCTTGCCAGAGCTTGGTTTACCAACAGAGTTGACTGGTCAAACAGAGTTGACTAAGTCATGTATGGTCTCACCAGAGCGTTGACCACAAACAAAGTTAACCAACTTCAGAGCAAGGCTTTGACATCATGTCAGCATCAAAACAGAGGATCAATGCCAGACTTAGATGTGTGAAATTCAAGACTTCACTAAGTCTTCTAAGATATCTTCTTCTGATGAATAGTAATTTCTGCACACTAACAAACACATCAGAGAATAAATTGTTCTCTTAATCATTTGTTAACATCAAAACAATTAAGGGTCATTATTTCTGAATCCACTTGATTCCAACAAACACAACATGAAATATGATCAGACGTCGATTTACACTTTAATTGTGTACTTATTAAATTCTTAAATAATATATTTCCTTAATACAACAGAATCTGATGCTATTATTTGGAGGTTTGACAAGAGAGGAATTTATTCAGTTAGAAGTGCCTACAGGGTGTGCATGGAGAGGTCGGTGGATATAGAAGAGTTGAAAGTTCCAGGGGATTGGAATCTCATTTGGTCTATGCAGGTTCCTCCAAAGGTTCGCACTTTCCTTTGGCGAGTATGTCGGGATTGCTTACCAAATAGAACAAATTTGTGTAATCGGAGAGTTAATTGATCGAGTGCTTGTGTCTGTTACAATGAGCTTTTTGAAAATAATTGGCACACTTTCCTCTTGTACTCAACTAGTGAATCTGTTTGGAGAAAAGCCGGAAAGTGGCACACACTGGAAGTAACCATGCTTCAAGCTATAGCTTTGGTGAATTCTTTTTTCAGGTTAGCAAAATTTTGAATCATGATAAATTGGCTCAATTTGGGATGCTCATGTGGAGCTTGTGGAAGAGACGTAACTCGTTTTTGTGGGGCAATGTTCATGAGTCTGTGACACAAATATGCATGAGAGCGGATGAAGTCTTCAGGACCTAGACAATCGCGAGAAAGAAGCCTCCGCAACAGCATATTACTCGCGTAGTGTCAGCGAACACGACCTGGACTGCATCACCGCTGGGTTGGGTGAAGTGCAATGTTGATGGAGCTCTTTGGCAAGAGCAGAATATTATCGGAACAGGGGCATGCTTGCGAGACAGCTCCGATGCGTTCTTGCGTGCTAGAACAACCTGGCGACACACCACAACTTCTGTGATTGAGGCCGAGACTTGGAGGCTGTTGGAAGCCCTCCAATGGGTAACTTCTGAGGGCTATACAAACATTATTTTGGAGATGGATTGTAAGCAAGTGGTTGAGGACTTGCGTAATTTTAAGCTGAATGTTTCTGAATATGGATGCCTCATGCGTGAGTGCAAGACAATCCTTAATTTAAACAACTCGATACAAGTTGTTTTTGTGAAGCGACAAGCAAATGGTAGCGCACATGTCTTGGCAAGAGCGTCTACTTGTTATGCTCTTCGCACGGTTTTTATTAGTTCTATCCCGCAGTGTATTCTGAATATTATTAGTAATAAAATGCCTTGATTTGGTTTTTGTCAAAAAAAAAACTTTTTTTTCTTTCAAAAAATAAAATCTTTCTATGTTTTAAAATACTTTAAAAACACAGGTTAACATGAGACTACGAATAATTGTGCATGGAGCCTATTTTGATTGGCACTAATCCTTAAAATTAATATTTTTTTTTTACCGAAAAAATTAATGTTAAGAATATAAAAGTATATTTTTTATTACAAAACATTTTTATAATTTTTATTTTTATATCCTTAAAGGTTTAAATAGTTACTAATCCAGTAAATAAACTGTAATGTTTACAAATCTGGTAATCTTATCTTGCAATAATTGATCACCAGCTGGAGCATGATATTTATCGCAGTGCTAACCTATTATTTCGATCAATTCCCACCGTCTTTACATGCTATCTTGTTTGAGGATTATTTACAACATCCCTAGATTTTCCGTTCGAATATTCTTTGCCACCCTACACAACATGTCACCAACCCTCTCCTCAACATTCCAAAACCGCAACAACCCAAACCCCAAAATCACCATCACCAAACGAGCCAACACACCCCTACCAAAGAAAGAAAAAATAGTTAGAGAGGAATAGCCTAAATGAAAAAAAGAAAAACAAGATTTTAATAACTTTTTTGTCTTAAACAAAATATTAATTATTGAATCCCATCAATTTTGTAAGCACCGTAGAGAGAAACATAGAGGACTACCATCACGGGCGTGGCCCCCACCATGGCTCGTAGTCAAGGGTCAAACCTCTGTTGTATCTTTTTCCACGACGAACCTTCACCGTCGGAAACCCTCGGAATCCTTGCCTTCGACGCCGTTAAAACAATGTGCCGCCTCATCTCCCTTTATAAATCCCTCACCAACGTAGAAATCCACAAGCTCCGCCGCCACGTCATCAAATCAAAAGGTGTGGCCCACCTTAATTCCCTCGACGAATGCTTCCTCCTCAACCTCGCCTGCGCCGAGCGCCTCGAAGACCTCAACCTCGCCGCCGCCGCCGTCTCCCGCCTTGGAACCCGCTGCTCCGACAATGCTCTCAACCGCTTCGACGCCGTCTACGCCGACATGAAAAACGGCGCCGTGGATTTGCGAAAACTCGAGTTCGGCACGCGAAACGTGGAGAGAATAATCGAGAAGATGGATAAACTCGTGTCCGCAACGAGACACCTTCACAATGCAATGGAATCGTTATCGGAAATGGAAGCTTCGGAGAAGAAGATTCAGCGTTGGAGAACAATGAGAGCCAACCACGGCCTGAAGGTGAAGGTTGAATGTTTCAACGATAGGATCGTGTATCATAGGAGACAGGTGCAATATTACAAGCAAATGTCGCTTTGGAACCTTACATTTGATAAGGTTGTTGGGTTAATGGCTCAGATTATCTGCATTGTCTACGCTAGAATCTGTTTCGTTTTTGGTTCTTTGCTCATGGGCGTGCCTGGTTGCAACAAAAACAACGTTGTTAAGGGTCTTTTTCGATTGAAGTTAGAGAATTATTGTTGTAGAATTGAACACGGTGAGTTGTACAAGATAAACCTTTGTATCTTCGACATGAAGGACGAGGAATCAATGAAGAGTCGCATGAAGAATGTGGGTCATGTGTTGAAGAGCAATAGAACCGGAGTTATCCGGTTCAACCATCACCAGATGCCACCGCAGAAACAGAATTGCTGCGGTGGTGGCGAGGTGGCAAAGAACAACAGGGTTTTTCGGTTGGCGCCGCAGTCCACGGTGGGTGGATCGGGGCTTTCACAAAGGTATGCGAACGTGATTTTGTTCATGGAGAGGTGTGTGCACGCTGCGGCGGCCATTGGAGACGACGCGCGTGCGGCCCTTTATGAGTTGTTGCCGGGGAGGTTGAAGGTGAAGTTGAGGGGGAAGTTGAGGAGGCAGTGGTTGAAGTGGGAGGAGAGTTTGGTGGGAGAACAGGAGGAGGGGAAATCTACGTCGACGGTGGCAGAACGGTGGCATGACGCGGTGGAGGATGTGATGGATTGGTTGGCACCGTTGGCGCATGACACGCTGAGGTGGCAGGTGGAGAGGAACCTTGAGAAGCAAAAATTTGAGACCAAACCTACGGTGTTGTTGTTGCAAACGTTGCATTATTCGAACTTGGAGAAAGTGGAGGAGGCTATTGTTGAGGTGTTGGTTGGGTTGAGTTGTATATATTGGCACCAAAAACAATGGTAGTATATATGGTGAGCCTTTTTTATACTCATGTTTCAGCTATATTTGAGAGGGGGGTGCTATTTGAAATTTCATTTATTCTTTATCAATTTCTAGTCCTTTTTTTTACCAAAAAAAAAATGTGTAATTAATGAGTACATTTTTGCCTCTGGAGTTGCATGTGGGACGTTAAATATGTCTAAGAATTTTATGTAAAGGTTTTCGGTTTCTGTCTTGAAAGCGTTGCTGAAGACGCATTGTGTACAGAGGGCAGGTGAAATTAGAGACGGTGAAAAGCATCAATTTTAGATCAACACAAGCAGTGGTTTTGCTTCTAGCTATATCTTGATCAATGCATGGTTGAGGAATATAGCGGTTTCGTTTGATATAGAGGGGAGTTTGTAAAGATTAAAGTACTATGAGATATATATATATAGCCATACGGGCATATGATTTATTGAATTGTTATCCCAGTAACAATTGACAAATCAAAATCTTTGAATGCTAATTAATTGTGTAACACTTTATTCTATCGGGAAAAAAATTGTATGACACTTTAAATAAGCTCTTTTTTACCATTTGAAAACAACATTTCACATAAGCTACTTTAAATATTACTAGCATTCTTTTTATACTGTTGGTTTTATTTATTAATTAATGTGTTGTTTAGAGTTACTGATCCTAATCCTATCTCTATGAATATATTTTATGGTTGGTTAATCTACTTTTTAAATTATTCACGCGGATATCCTTATTGGGTCATATTCGATCGGAAGCTCCTCGTAATTTTGTCATGACCTTATTTAAACATGTTTGTAGTTCTTATCAAATACTTTTCATTCAAGTTTAGTTCCTATAAATATATTTTTTTTTTCCTATAGATTTAGTCTCTCACTTAATACACGTTTTTAAAGTTAGTTTTGCGTCTAAAAGAAATTTCTATTGACTGTACTAACGGAAGTCCAATTGAGCACTTGTTATGTAACATTATTTAATTAATTATTTAATTAAAAATAAAACAAATTCCAATAAATTAAATAAACGACCCATCCTCAATTAATTATTTACTTAATTACAACAAACCCTAATTAAGCCAATTAAACAAAACTCAATTAATTAAAAATAAAACAAAACCCTACTCTCCAAAATCATATTCCAAACTTATCTCCTACGTACCTTCCCACAAGCCATCGCCCCACCCATCCTCTTCCCCCAATTTTCGGCCACCCCAACTCACCCGGCCCTTGCTCCTACCCTACAAACTAGAGGGCAAGCAACAAGTTTAGAGAGTAAGTGAAAATGATCGGCTTCCTTCTCGGTCTTCTCCGTCACTAGATTTGTGGTCGCATTGAAATTCTGCTCTAATCGATGATGGAGGTGGTCCGAGTCGAGGTGGCTTTGGTGATGCTTGTGGTCGTAATCCATTTTCCACTCTCAACCATGTGGTATAGTGTGATGAGGCTAGGTGTTGAGAGAGGGATGCCATTTGTAATTTCATTAATTATTTTTCAATTTCTAGTCCTTCTTTACCGAAAAGTGTATAATGAGTACATTTTTGCCTTTGGAGTTGTACGGTGCGACGAAAAATATATCTATAGAATTCTTTATAGAGCTTTTCAGTTTCTGTCTTGAAAGAAGAATTAAGTACCAGTTGTGTTATTTTGACACCAAAATTCGACAACCGTATGCGGCACCGTATGTCCGTACATGTACGGACCGTATATCCGTACATGTACGGATAATATTTTTATTTTTTTTCACTATCAGCATATGTATCCTGATGGCAGGATACATTTTCAAAATACTGTCATTTTGTCCGTACGTATGTCCAAATGCGATGCATTTATCTGGACATACGGTGTCATCCGTACAGTTGTCGAAATTTTTTGTCAAAATATCATTTTTCATTAAGTACTGTGTATAGAAGGCAAATGAAATTAGAGACAAATAAAAGCTTCAGATTCTGGATCACTAACTAGTGGTTTTTCTCTGGAAAAGAAAAAAGCAGCGGTTTTGCTTATATCTTGATCAATGTATTGTTGAGAAATAGAGTACTGGTTTCGTTTGATGTCCTTTTGATGGTTGAAGAGAGCGAAGTTTGTAAAGATCATAAACTAAGAGATATTGGCATGTGATTTAATAAACTGTTAACCCGGTAATAATTGACAAATCAAATCTTTCAATTCTAATTGTCTAACACTTTAAAGTTTAAATAAGCGTTATACAAAAAAAAGTTTAAATAAGCATTTTTACCATTGAGAACAACATTTCACATAACTTACTCCAATTAGTAGAATTCTTTCTTATTTTTGGTTAAATTAATTAATTAGCGTGTCGTTTAGAGTTACTGACCCTGCCTCTGTGCATTGATTTTTATTGCTGGTAAATCCATCTACTTTTCAAATTTTCCATGTGGATTACGTTATTACGTATCATAATTATTGGGTCTCCAAGTGTGATTTATGAAATAAAGAAGTATCACATCACCTAATAATAAACAAAATAAAAAGTATATAAAAGACTAGACTCATTAACCTAACACCTTAAGGTTTTAGAAACAAATGTTACAAAAAATTTTTGGTGCTCTCCTAAAAAATTCCCTACAAGCACTAGTATAGAAAGAGGCTTTTAAATCGGTTAAAATAACTCTTTTAAATCAGTTATAAAACCAATTTCTATACTGTCGTGATAGTATATGAACCGTTTTTATATCGGATATAGGATCGATGTAAAAAATATCTTTTAAATCGGTTTAAAACTAATTTTAAAACGTTAATCCTGAACGCTATGTTTTGTTTAAACCAATAACTGATTTAATTTGAAAAATCATCTTTTAAATCGGTTATTAGTAAGACCGATTTCAAAAGCAGTCTTTTAAATCAGTTTTTAGGATAACCGATTTAAAAGACCTCACTTTTTAAAACGACTTTGCCTATAACTGATTTAAAAAGTCCTTTTCTAAAAAAAAAATTAGTTTTTTCTTTGCTATCATCCTACAGAACCATTCAACTACTTAAAAATTGGCAAACACAGAATCATTCAACAGAACCAAAACTTCAACTATTACATATATGTTTAACAAATCATCAAGTTTACGTACATTCATTTAAAAAAATGATAAAACACACAAACTAGTTTCTATTTACACTTGAGTCATTTATTGTCTAATTTTTTTTTTGTGGTCACAAGGGGGTCAAGCAACAAGGAACAAACAACAAGACTTAAAGCCACGCGAGAAAACAACCCCCTCACAGTCGGCATTAATAACCGGCAAAATAAAATTCGGAACTCTAAGAAATCATTTGTTGTCTAATGGTTGATTTTTTGCTCCGAATAAATTCTTATAAAAAACTCTGCCCAAGTTTGCCGGATGTGGTCAATTTCATCAATATCAAATGGTGACTTGTCATTAAATATCTGCAAGTTGAAACAAAATTATAACAAAGTTAAACCAGAGATAATAAATTAGTATGTTAAAAGTGCATAATAGCCAAAGGTTAAAAATTATATTACCTCTTTCCAATTATCAATAATAACCTCAGAGACAATGGTCAACATATATTTCATGACACAGTATCCACAGGCATGTGAATTATTTTGTTTCGGTACCTACAAATTAATGAATACCAAAGTTGAATATAACGAGTAAATTACTATACACATTAATTATTATAAACTGTAAATGAATCTCAAGTTTTAAGCTACTTACTAAAGGCACAACCCAGTCAGGCTTATTTTTTTTCAGACCACCTGTCAGCCTATTATATCCAGTCATAGCTCTGATAACAGAATATTCATGATAAATAAATTATAAAACTAAAATAATAATACATATCACAAAGTAAGTTAATTATGACAAATAAAAGCTTACAAATCAACTATGCGTGTAATGGCTGCGCATGGCTTATAATGCAGCGGACACATCCAGACTACAATATTTTGACTAGGAAAAATAACCAGCAATTGCCAATGGTTGCTACAATATTGGGCAACAATAATGGTATATCAGAACCGACAGACAAAATGAAACTAAACTACCAATTTAACAATATAATTAGTAACATTTACTTACTCATTCAAATACGGTGCAAGGTAACAAACTTTTTGTTCTTCAAATAATTTATTCTCGATGTATGCTTGAACGACCTCTTTTGAACGGCCAGTGGAACCACCAATAATGTATGGGTCCAAGAATCCATACACATGACTAATGCCCTTTGTGATGCATTGGCGATGCAGATACCTAAGATGTTTAAACAAATATTCATTATAATTGATAATTGATACTTACTTTGAAAATAAATTTAAAAATTATTGATACTTACGTGCACCATAATTGCAAGTGGGTTGAGCCAATCCACTGATCGCCCAGACACAAGTCCATAAGGTCCCTTTTATCAACATAATAATGCTCATGATGCTCATGCTCCAAGTTTATTTTTGCACTTCCACCACGAAGCTCCAACGCCATTACAATCAATTCCTTTAGCCAATCATGCTTAGGCGGCTCATCCACATTATTTGGTGAACAACTGCCCTTAGTGCTCACACGTACAGTAGCTCTAGGGGAACACTCTGGATGGTCAGCTGAATTTTGGTGGATGCAACCCATAGATGCTAACTTCTGCATCAAATTTCGTAAACATTAATAACATTCGTAAAAATAGTAATTTTATTTTATCTGAGTAATGTTATACATACCTCCATTACCGTCTTCTCTATCTGCGAATTAAAACTCTGTGTAACTTGCTGTAGGATCTCTTGCCTCATGGCATTCATCCACTGCTCAGTAGGTATAGCTCCTGAGGTGGGGCCACAACGTGAAGGTCCTCCATAGTATTTCTTTAGGCCCACACCTCGTCCAGCAGTACGAACACGTCCAGGGTGTTCGGGTATTCCAATGGCAGTAGTCAATATATCCTGACGTTCATGCGGAACAAAAGTGCCCTGCGTGGACTGTTCAACCAGGGAATCCTACCACATATAATTCACAATAGATGGTGTAAGCCAATATGTAAGCATGTTACAATTACATTGACAAATTGAATTTATACTTACAATCCTAGAAGCAACTGACGCCGAGGCCACAGTTGTGTAAGATCCTGTTGGCTTTAGTCGGGCCATCTTCCACAACTCATGACGTGGTGGGGATGGAGGATCAAAAACTGAGGCTGCATCACCCGCCTCTTCTTGCGCTGCTTTCAAAGCATCTTCCTTCATCTTTTGCTTAAGTTTTTGATAACCCCCACGAGACAATCTGTGGTGACAGACGTTCTTTGACACATTTTCTCTTGCCTTTTGTCTTTTACTCTGTTACAAATAACACAACACAAAAATCAATAAAACATTAAATAATTAGCACGGCCAAGTAAAAAACTATAATTCAAACTAACCTGAAAATCCTCCCCCTCTCGACTCCTAACAAACATCTGCCATGTTTCCTCATCAATAAAACTGTACTTACCACACGGCGTTGTATTGCCGTCATTATCTCCATCCCCAAATACGTATGTCCTGGTGAGCGTTGTCTTAAAGCTCTTCCAACGCTCACCCGCATAAGAAATCCAATATTTCTTAAGATTTTCATCATTAGGAGCATCAAAGATTTTCTGAAGTACACAAACATAGAAGGGTAAAGGTAAATAATATATATGCTTAATTACATCATATAAAGATACAAACATAGAAGGGTAAAGGTAAATACCAAGATGTCCCGCCAAATCAATTCCTTTACGTCACCATGTACTTTCCTCCAGTTTTCTACCAAGATACTAGCCTTGCTTCGGGCAAGCATCCCTACATAACTCTTGAATTTTGATGCGTGGTCACCCATAGGTTGGCCAGTAAAAGCATCAAACTCAATGGGAAGCCTCTGCCCAGATCCACGGCTAGCAGTCAACTGTTGTAACGTCGTTGCACGTCTAGTCTTTTTTTTTGTAGGAGGATTGTCTGATGAATCAGCAATGATATCTGTTTTAACAAAAAATAATAAAGGTCAGAAACAATAATATTTGATAAATAATGGATAAATAACAAACATGTATTAACAATAATATAAACCATGGATAAACAAAAAACAAGTATTAACCTATAAAGTCTTTTGTGGTCAAGTTTGAATGTCCTCCAAGATCCTTTCCTAATGATCATCACGGGTGGTATATACATCGCCCACTTCATTTTCATCAAGGAAAGTAGGTCTTCGTGTTAAGAAAAAAGGAGTGTCATAAATATCTACAGTTGAATCTTGATTTTCATCACTCCCATGCATGCTTATTCTTTGTAGGACCACTAACCACCTATTGTTTGCGAAGGATCCTTGACATAAAACACTTGTTTTGAGTGAAATGCCATGATAAAAGGCTCGTCATTATAACCTACCTTGTCAAGATCCACCAATGTAAATCCAAATTCATCGGTTTGTACACCACTGTTACTGTAAACCCGCTTACATTTAAAAACAGGCACTCTAAATTTATAGTAATCGCGCTCTCAAATCTCTTCAATGACCCCAAAGTAAGCCATGGATGCCAGAACGGGGTTTTTATGCTTCGAACTAGAGAAGCGCATGGAAAAAGCCATGACCATAACCCCACTGTTTTGCACAATACTTTTGTCATCCTGTGTCTTTGTATAAAAGGAAAATTTATTGATATCGTATCCACTCCAACATAAGACATTAAAACTAGGCTCATGTGCTAGTCATTTTAATGTATTAGAAGCAGTACCATCATTCATAATTTGTTTTTTAAACCAATTTAGGAATGTCTTGTTATGCTCATTCAACACCCATTTTGCTCATTCGAGGGTTTTTGGCCTTGACAATCCTTTTGTGAGTAGGCAAGAAAGGTTCAACATCATCATTGTTATTCAATATATACAATGTGCCTGAAGCACTTCTGCCCGACCATGCTCTTAACAGTTAGACCTCGTGTACTCTTACCTTCACATCGTCCCTCATGACGAGACTTAGGAAGCCCTATAGGTTCCGCTTTTGACAAATAGTCTGAATAAAACTCAATGGCTTCTTCTGTGACGTACCTTTCAACAATAGATGTTTCAGAACGGTATTGATTCTTCACATACCTTTTCAAAATCTTCATGTATCACTCAACTAGGTACATTCACCTTAAATAAACGAGACCACACACTCTAATCTCTCTTACTAGATGGACAATTAAGTAAATCATGATGTCGAAAAATGAGGGAGGAAAATACATCTCCAATTGGCACAAGATAATAGCAGCCTCATTTTCAAACTCGTCCAATTTCTGAGGATCAATGACTTTGCCACATACAGCATTGAAGAATAAGCACAATCTAGTTATAACAAAACGAACTTTTTTTGGCAAGATGCCACGAATAGCCATTAGTAGCAGTTTGTTGCATCAAGACGTGGCAGTTATGAGACTTTAAGCCAAGTAACTTGAGATCTTTCATTGAGACAAGACTCTTGACATTTGAAAAGTAATCGTGTGGCACTAACACGCCCCGTAGACACTCGCAAAAACTTTTCTCTTGTTTTGACAAGGTATGACATGTTGGTGGCAAATATGTTCTGTTACTTCTTGGCTGTGAAGCTAACAGCTCTCGTATACCCATCGCAACCAGATCTAGATGAGCATTCACACTATCCTTTGTCTTGCCCCTAAATATTGAGAGGCGTTCCAATTATATTATCACAAACATTTTTCTCCACATGCATCACATCAATAGTGTCTTACATCAAGACTAGACCAGGATGGAAGATCAAAGAACACTGACCTCTTCTTCCATTTTTTTTTCCTCAGTAGACTTCTTTTTCTTTTTTCCAAATTTAACATTGATGTCCTTCAGGCGTTGATAAACTTCTTCTCCAGTTAAGGCTTTCGGAGCAATTTCATTCTCCTGTAATCTATTAAAAGCTTTTTTCAATCTACGATATGGGTGATTACGTTTGAGAAATCTCTGATGCCCAAAGTAAACAGTCTTCCTTCCATGTTGCAGTTGATGGTAGCACGTGCCTTCTTCACATATAGGATACGTTTTATGCCGCTTAACACTATACCCAGACAAGTTCTCGTAAGCTGGAAAGTCATCGATGGTGCAAAATAATATGGCACGCAACTTGAAATATTCACGGGAATACCCGTCAAACACACAATGCCTTCCTCCCACAATTTTCAGGTCAAATAAATATCTATGTCATTTCATGGCTGTTGTGGTCTTGAAATCATCATAGATAACATAATGTATTTGCGCTTCATGCACAACCAAGGAGATAAGTTGTAAATTACAAGGAGAACATGTCATGAACTATGTTTACTGCTTAAGCTACCATATGGATTCATTCCATCCGTAACAAGTCCAAGCCTAAGGTTTCTTGACTCATTGCAGAAATCCTAAAACAAATAATCAACTTTCTTCTATTACAAAGAATTAGCCGGATGGCAAATCTGTCCATCACATTTCCTGTCATCTGCAAGCCATCTAATGTTCTTTGTGTCATTTACACTGGCGAACAATCGCTTAAACCTAGGAATAATTGGAAGATACCATAACACATTCGCAGGAGGACCCTTTGTGTTGACCTCACAACTATCATCATCATCCTTCTTTTTGTATCGTGATGTATTACACGTTGGACACTTATGCAACTCTTCAAACTCGTTCCGGTACAATATGCAATCATTGGGACATGCATGTATTTTCTTATACTCCACACCCATTGGACACAATATCTTTTTTGCCTCATAGTTGCGGTTCGACAATGTGTTACCTTCTAGAAGCATGTCCTTCAACAACTCAAGCAATTCAGTGAAGTTTTTATCAGTCCACCCATTTATCGCCTTCAGATTGAACAATCTCAACACCGCTGACAACTGTGTGAAATTTGTGTACCTCGGATACAAAGACTCTTCCTTGTCACTGCATAGAGTATCATACATATGTGCTAGCTGAAAAGACTCTTGTTCAATATCACGAATCATGTCCTCTAGTCGATCATCCATATCAACATCAACTTTCTCTCTTTGGGACACACTTGGCTTGTATAACACTTCACCATGTCATGTCCATGTCGTATAACTCTTGCAAATCCCATCAGCACGAAGATGATCACGTATTTCGTCAACTTTTAGTAGGTTCTGATTAATACATTTAACACAAGGACAGTAGAACCTTCCATTACTATTGGGAAGATTTCTTTGAGCAAATTCCAGAAACTATTCCACTCCATTCTCATACTCATCATTCAAGCGATTTTTTTGCATCCAACTACGATCTATATCTACGTTCTGAAACAATTAACCAACCTCTTCAAATCTCATATTTAGACATAAAGTTGAAGAATATATATACACACTTTGACACGTGATCTCCATATATTTGGTATAACCCTATCCCACTCAAAAAGAAACATTTTCTTTATTAGTTAATATAAAGTCCTTAAATCTTATATTTTATACCTAATGAAATTTCGGCAACATTTCTCATTAGTCTCCAAGTACACAACTCGAACGTGGTGACATCCACCACAATCAAACATGCACCCAGAGACAATGGGAAATGTAGCGAACCGAAATTTCACCAAGTATTAAATATAAGATTGGATAAATTACCTTTTTGGTCCCTTAACTTATTTTAAAAGTTCACTTTGGTCCTTTAATTTTTAAAAGGTTCATTTTGATCCTTTAATTTATCACTGCTAACCCAAGTTAGTCCTTCCGTCAGTTTTCACAGTAATGGTGTTAATTTTAACAGATGTGGCGCCCAATAAGCTATCAGATGTGGATAAAAAATAATATTTTAATGCCATGTGGCATTTAGAATTAGGGTTTTTTTTTCACCCCTCCAACTGTTGATTCCAGCGGCCTCCATTACCTCCAACCCACCTTCCTTCCTCCACCACTGCCCCCTCCCCCTTTGTTCCTCTAACCAGTAGCCTCCTCCCATGGCCTTCGCCCTTTCAAGGTCGATTCCGTCTTACTCGCTGGAATCGAAGCTCAGCAACTGCCAACGTGCGGCGGCGATTCGACACGAGGTGGTGGAGAGGGTGACCGGAAGGTCACTGGAGGGTTTACCAGTACACGGTGCCGATGGCCACCACAGAAGGTTGTTTGGTCGCCAGCACCAACAGAGGCTGCAAGGCCATTTACGTTTCCGGTGGAGTCCAAAATGTACCTGATTTTCTTCAGAATGATTTCCCTGATATGGATGTTATTGGAATATCTAGTAATTAAACATCGCATCACCTTCTTTGTATTTTTGTATATATATAGTTTTTTGCTTTGGTCATATAATTATTAATTAATCTGTTCTGTTTTGGTTATGTTAGGGAATTTCTGTTCGGACAAGAAAGCAGCGACAGTGAACTGGATTGAAGGGAGAGGCAAGTCAGTGGTATGTGAGGCTGTAATTAAGGAAGAGGTGGTGAAGAAAGTGTTGAAGACCAATGTGGAGGCCTTGGTTGAGCTTAACATGCTGAAAAACCTTACTGGTTCGGCCATTGCTGGAGGAAGGGGGTGGAGAGGAAATGGAGGAAGGGGGTGGTGAAGAATGAGGTGGCGGCTAAAGAGGGAGAAGTAGCTGATGAGGTGGCATTAAAATATAATATTTTTGTCTAGTCATTAGCCATGTCTGCACCACATATGAAATTTTTGTTAAGTCATTGACGAAAAGGACTAACTTGGGGTAACATAAATAAATTAAAGGACCAAAATGAACTTTTTAAAAATTAAAGGACCAAAGTGAATCTTTAAAATAAGTTAAGGGACCAAAAAGGTCATTTAACCTATAAGATTCAAAGACTAACTATATTAATCAAATAAAAGAAAAAAAAAATTCTCAAACTGTCTCACTTGGACAATTCAAGATTGAATACAATGAGCAGTACCTTCCTCGGTACACACGTTTCATTATATTCAATCTCAAACGGGAAACTAAGGCTTCACTCGAATTTAAAAAAAAAAAAAAATACAATAGTCATCGCTAACTCACCTAATATACCACTCCAAAGTCAGAACTAGTAGAATATTATCAATAAAACAACTCTATTTTCATTCACCCAAACTGATGGAGTAACTTGCTAAGTTGTTACACCTAAAATCCAGACCAAGTCAGTGTTCCCTTTTCTTAAGAAATCTATTAACCGTATTTGTAGTCATTCAGTTTAGCCTAGTTGAGAAAAGGCTTAAAGAATTTCAAAAGTACTAAATAATGACACCAAAAAGAAAAAATCACTACCATAAATACTAACACCCACACTCAACAGAAACAAGGTAGCACAGTGCATTTAAAATTATTATAGATTAATAATGAACGAACTATTTTATTATTTCATGTGCCTTAAGCAAAAAAATAGGTGGGGAAATTTTCATGTGGCAATTGCCGATTGCTATCCCCCTAATGAGAAATTTTTAAAGTACATCTTTTTTTTTTTTTTGTTATTTCAAAGCCGATAACATCCACCTACTGTAACCCAAACAACAAGGTTAAGAAGCTGGAGCCACTCACAACAAATGCAAAAATAATAGTAAATTAAAAGAAAACAACAATTCATGTAACGTATTGATACTCTTAACATGAAGTCTTCTGCATAAGACCGCACATTCATACGTTCCCTGTATTATGATATCCCACTTCCTTTCTCGCAATTAAAGGAAATGGAAAGAGGAAGAATATATATATAAAACAATGAACTGGGGCTAAGAGTGCGACATTCTTATTTTTCTACCCCTTTGAAAGGAGAGTTAAAAGAAACAAAGTGCAGTTTTGATTTTACCTCTCTTTGATTTGCACGGTAAGATGAAATGCCAAAAATGTTTAATCTAAGATCATCTGCTTCAGAATCCCATTCAAATGGCCCACTCCAATTTTCAACGGTGCTCGGAGCCACATTATTGACCTGGTTTCAGATTCTTTACACGCTTCCAGAATAGTACTCAGCTCAGATTTTCTCTCCACTATAAGAAAATCTGTGTTTAGCTACGACGAAATTGGTAGCTAATTCGTAGCTAATCTCTAGCAAACGAATTTAGGTACAGATTAGCTACGAAATAGCTACTAAACTGTTTGTAGCGTAAACTGAGTGACTATTAGAGGAATAGCCTAGATTAATTAGAATGAGCTCACAAGAGCTTGGATACACTTGATTGTAACCTGTCAACTGTAAACAGCTCGTGACAAATTGTAACTACCAAACTGACTCAGTCAGTTAGTTATCTAGGCCTAGGCTTATAAATGCTTTGAGTTGCTTGTGATGTAAGCCAACAATTCATTCAATGGATTTACAGAAAGTTCTCTCTTCTTCTTCTCTCTCTCAGTAGAATTAGGTTTATAGTTTATGCATTTCTCACATGGTATCATCGAGTTCAGGCGATTCTCCAACAAATTCGATGTCTGATTTCGGCGCTATTCCTGTTTCTTCGTCGGTTCCTACTGCTATTCCGCTTCCAACCGCCACAGAGTTGGTCGCGCCGTCGCACAAAACTTCATTCACGGTGATTTCAGAGAAATTAGATTCTCAAAACTATCTCCTTTGGTGCCAGCAGGTTGAACCTGTGATCAAAGCGCATCAATTACATCACTTTCTGGTGAATCCTACAATTCCACCGAAGTTTATCAATGTTGACGATTGCAACGCTGATCGCGTCAATCCAACGTTCAAAACCTGGGAGCAACAAGATCGGCTTCTTCTTTCTTGGCTCCAACCGATGATTTCGCGAGAAATGCTCACTCGTGTG